>WNGS01135237.1:3721870-3770554 GCA_020271785.1 Procambarus virginalis
TCACACTGCGTCCGTGAAGGGTGGCAGACAGTTGGCATGGGACTATACTTGCGTATCCACCCTGGCAACACACACATCAACTTCTCTGCCGGCACAGCAGGAGCCGTGGCGACACACAGAGAAAAAGACAAGTCAGCCAAGTACAGGGTAATTAGATCATCGGTACAACTTCGTTCCAATAGGGTCTGAGACCCTATCCCATGGGGAGAGAGTGCAAGAGGTTTCTTAAGGATCTTGGTCCCAAGCTCATTGGCACCACAAGAGACCCAAGAGCAGCAAGTTTTCTCTTTCAGCGCCTCAGGTTCGCGATCCAGAGGGGGAATACTCGCTGCATCCTCGGTTTGCTTCGGCGTCAGAGAGTTCGAAGAATCTACAGCCTCTAGGAAGTAGCTTTTTTGAGTATCTCTTAATGTTCATTTTTTGTATAAAATCAGAAATGTAACTGTATAACCTTCCATAATAGAGTGTACACCATAAAAAGGGGGGTAGTAGGAGAAGCGAACACTCTTACGTATTCAGGGTTAAATGGCAAGTTTTCCCTGAATGCTCTGTGTTCCCTTTTCTGAGGCTGTGGGTCCCTATAATTGCACCAGAGGTGGTACCCCCTTTATATATATATATATATATATATATATATATATATATATATATAATATATATATATATATATATATATATATATATAAAGATATATATATATATATATATATATATATATATATAAAGAATATATATATATATATATATATATATATATATATATATATATATATATACATATATATATATATATATATATATATATATATAAAGATATTATATATATATATATATATATATATATATATATATATATATATACATATATATATATATATATATATATATATATATATATATATATATATACAAGTTTTAGTCAACATTGTAACACCAATAGGGGTTTGGGTTTGTTATATTTAATATATACGCATAATTCATGAGTCACAGACAAGGATTTCGAGAAGCGTCAGCTTGTCTGGCCTGAATCTCACACATCTAGTGTTAATGACCACCAAGTTGACCTAACGTCAGATCATGCGAATCTCACCGGGCTCCCGCTAATCTTATAATTTAGCCTGGTAGCCTTCAAACATGCCGACGTTTAAGGAGTGGCTTGGTAGAGTGCTGGAGGCTATCTACTTGTGGGCGGAGTTTGCTACTAGGTTTCCCAATATATACTCGGGGCGCTATCGATTCGACAAGAAGAAGCAGAGCAAAAGACAGAGGAACAGCCAGCGGAGGAGAACTAAGGACAGCCTAGCCAGAGGCTGTCAGCCGGCGAGGCGGGACAGTCTCTGTCAACTACAGACCCCCCCCCCCTCTCTCTATTCAACGGAAACTCAGACACTTGGTGAGTTGAACATTAAGGTGACTTAGTCGTGTTTACAAGTGTTGGGTGACGATCAGGGGCAGTCGAGTTGTAGGGTTCTCGAATCCTTGGATGATGACTCACTTTGAATATTAAGCTTGAACATTAAGTTTTTATTGCTTAAATTATGATACTTAGTATGTGAAATATAATTGAAATTATTCGTTAAATGGTCTTTAACTTTGTTCCCTAGAGTTTTGAGTTGAGATGAGAAAGTCTCGGCGGTTACTGGTTCCATGATTTTAATGAATACATGATAAAGAGGGAACATACTAATACTGACCTAATGATAACATCTTTTCTGAATATTGAGATTAATGAATACATGTTTGGAGTTGAAACATGGTAATAACCTCTATTGAGATACAGACAAGTTCCATTCCTTGTCTTGTATGTAATGATCTAGAATGGATGGTGGCAGCAAATTTCTCACTTCTGCTAATTTCTAGCATTTCTTCTTCTACTATCTACTCTTCTACTTCTACTATCTACTTTCCTACTTCTACCTATCTACCCTTCTACCTCTTTTACTTATCCTACTCACTTCCTACTTACTCGTTATCTTATTCCATTTCCCTACCCTCCGTTACAATGATGGCAGCGGTGATGAACAATGTTAATGTAGCAGGTGTTAATTTAACATTGTTCAGTCCCAGTGTCCTTTTTCTGCTCAGGCGCTATCAGGGAGATCTTGACAGATGGTTAGTATTCGCGAGTTAGCGAGCGTCTTTTTTCAGGTTAGGAGATAGTGATTCTCTGGCGTTGTGTTCTAGTGACTTAGTGAGTTTTTGAAATTCAGGGAATGTTCACCAGAACTTGCGTGTGTAGTGATTTATGTTAGTGATAATATTTGGAGATTTGGGAACTTAGCGGTTGGTGGTAGTGCAGGTCAGCTGAGTGTGACAGGTGACCCGCATGTCCCAGGGGGACCCCAGCCTCCGCTGGTCTCCAGGTCAGTGGGGAGTGGCAGGTATTTTTTAAGTAGTTTTAAGTGGCGGTTCTGCTCAGATTATTGCGATCAACTGTTTTTACTCCATTTGAACGCAATAACCCGAGGTGTACTGGTATTGTACAGCATGCTAGGGGGAGGCTTAGTATGTCAGTAGGCTCACGTCTAGGGACGCCTGATGTTTGAAGTCTGGTCAGAGAGTGTGGCAAAAGTTTGAGTTGTGGACCCGCGAGAGAAGCGAGGAAAACACTCTGGGTTACGTAGGTGGCTGTAGGATAAGGGTGGGAGTAACGGCTGATTAAGTACTTAAGATTAGGAACGGTACAGTAAGTTAGGATAGTGTTTTGTCTCTATTAGTATTGATATTTTTTGTGGAGATTCGTTTAGTGACAAGTAAAAGTAGTGACGATCTTATTCTCTCTTCTTTAACTTTACTCTGTTACTGTTTATGTTCCACCAAGTCAGTATCATTCAGTGTTAATTGGATTATTAAAATTTAAGTGTAGTTGTTGCCAGGAGGAGAGCGTTATGACTAGACTGTGCGAACCCTATACAAACTACAGGGTCACACAACATTTTGTGGAAGACGGTATTGTCGCCTTTATGTTCATTCACAGGTTGTCGCCAGAGGAGAGGCGCGCACATCCAGGAGAGGGAGACGGCTGCTTTGTACCACACTCAGGGGCGTTTATCAACACCACGACGACCAGCCCCTACCTGGAGGTCATGGGTCCACCACCACCACCATCACCCCGGGGGACCCCCAAGATGCAGCCTCTCGATCGGTCAACATTGGATTCCAGGGGACCCCCAAGATGTAGCCTCGTGGTCAGTTGCTATGGTCTACCCCAGTGGACCCCAGGACGGATGGACCCCAGTGGACCCCAGGTCGTTCTGCAGACGACCCAGTAAAGATGGAAGAGGAGCAACAACGACTCCAGTTTGTCCCACCAACATCGGTCTACCTAGGATGGACCCCAGGACGGACGGACCCCAATGGACCCCAGGTCGCTTGTCAAAGCCCTATGGGAGAAAGAAGAGCGAAGAAAGAAGAGAGAAGAAAGAAGAAAGAAGAGGAGAAGATAAGACAAAGCTGAGTGAGACACGATGCCTAGTGTCCCTTGCTAGTGTCAGCATCATTGCATGGAGCATAATTGCAAGACAGGATCGTTTGCCTTAACTGGCCGCCCCTCCTGCAAGCATGTTGCTCTGTTGAGTGATTCCTCCTGTGTCGTGCGGACTTGATGCGGCTGTCAGAAGTGGCTCTCTGAAGGAGGCGTGCTGGAGCAACAGGGAGGGAAGAAGTAGGATGGGATTTCTAAGGTGCCAACTATATGGAGGTCTCGAAACTTGTAGTCCCTATTGCTGTGAAAAACCCCAATATACGTCTCTCATGGTGACTGACGTAGGGCCAATTACAGATCAGCTGGGACAACCGAATTCCACGGTCCTGTGTGCAGTTCAAGAAGTAATGGCTTCCTGGTTGGCTAAGAGTTGTTGTGCGTTAACGACGGAGAAGCGGCGGACGCAGTTGTGTTGAAAAAATGTGGTACAGGACTATCTACAGGACCAAGTAGTGATGTCGCCCAGCCAGAGACAATGGACGTCTGTCTACATATTTCATTTTTTAGAGTAGGATGATGTATATGTGTTTAGCTAGGATGTTTATTTCCGTTAATAAAGTTGTCACACACAGCTAGATTGCTTTAGCAGTGTTGCAAAAACTTTATTTTCGGGGAGAAGGGGAGATGTAACACCAATAGGTGTTTGGGTTAGTTATATTTAATATATACGCATAATTCATGAGTCACAGACAAGGATTTCGAGAGGCGTCAGCTTGTCTGGCCTGAATCTCACACCTCTAGTGTTAATGACCACCAAGTTGACCTGACGTCAGATCATGCGAATCTCACCGGGCTCCCGCTAATCTTATAATTTAGCTTGGTATCCTTCAAACATGCCGACGTTTAAGGAGTGGCTTGGTAGAGTGCCAGAGGCTATCTACTTGTGGGCGGAGTTTGCTACTAGGTTTCCCAATATATACTCGGGGAGCTATCGATTTGACAAGAAGAAGCAGAGCAAAAGACAGAGGAACAGCCAGCGGAGCAGAACTAAGGACAGCCTAGCCAGAGGCTGTCAGCCGGCGAGGCGGGACAGTCTCTGTCAACTACCGACCCCCCCCTCCTCTCTCTATTCAACGGGAACTCAGACACTTGGTGAGTTGAACATTAAGGTGACTTAGTCGTGTTTACAAGTGTTGGGTGACGATCAGGGGCAGTCGAGTTGTAGGGTTCTCGACTCCTTGGATGATGACTCACTTTGAATATTAAGCTTGAACATTATGTTTTTATTGCTTAAATTATGATACTTAGCCTCTATTGAGATACAGACAAGTTCCATTCCTTGTCTTGTATGTAATGATCTAGAATGAATGGTGGCAGCAAATTTCTCACTTCTTCTAATTTCTAGCATTTCTTCTTCTGCTATCTACTCTTCTACTTCTAATATCTACTTTTCTACTTCTACCTATCTACCCTTCTACCTCTTCTACTTATCCAACTCACTTCCTACTTACTAGTTATCTTATTCCATTTCCCTACCCTCCGTTACAACATGAACTTGAAACCGGCCATATACTGTAGGTACGTTGACGACATTTTTACACAGGTACCTGATGTCAGACATCTGCAGGAGATGAAGGAGGCATTTGAGCAGAATTCTGCGTTGCGTTTCACTTACGAGATGGAGAAGGATGGGAAGCTGCTCTTTCTAGATGTAACAGTCATGAAAAGGAGCGGAGGTTTCCACACTGCAGTCTACACTAAGGAAACAAACATAGGAATGTGCCTAAATGCCAACAGTGACTGCCCAGACAGGTACAAGAGGAGTGTTGTTAACGCTTATGTCGACCGTGCTCTCAGCCACAGCTCAGAATGGAAGCAAGTCGACAAAGAACTCTGCAGGGTAAGGCAGGTCCTAGTCAACAACGGCTTCTCCAATGGTTTCGTTGAAGACATCATGAGAAGGAAAGTGAAACGCCATGCAACCTCTGAAGAGACAACTAATACAACACCTATACTCCCTATTAGACTATTTTACAGGAACTTCTTTTCCACAGCTCATAAAACGGAGGAAAGGGTCCTGAAAGATATTGTTAATAGAAATGTTATCCCTGCAGACAAAAATCAGAAGATACAACTGACGATTTACTATAAAACCAAGAAAACGGCCAGCCTACTCATGAGAAACTTTCCAGACACTGAGCAGAACGCTCTAAATAAGACCAACGTCGTCTACGCCTTCAAATGCCCTCTTGGGGACTGTAAGCCTCAAAAAACTCAGTATATAGGCAAGACAACAACATCTCTTTCCAGGCGTTTAACGATGCATAAGCAACAGGGCTCCATTAAGGAACATATAATCTCTTCCCACATCCAAACCATCACCAGAGAAATCTTAGCGAACAACACAGAAATCATCGATAGATACAGCGACAGCAGGCGGCTTGACATCTGCGGGGCAGTACACATCAAGAAGTTAACACCAGCAATCAACAGCCAATTAATGCACAACTATATTCTACCCACTTCAAGACTCCGCTCCAATATAGAAGCATCAATAAATATGGGCCAATAGGCCCTCTGCAGTTACTTCCATCCTTCCCTTTAATTCATACCCCGACTCTATACCCCAATTCCTTACCCCGTTCTGGCTTGTGTTGAAAATCTTATTTTCACCTCATCCAAATACTAATGTAACATGTCACCTCACCCAAATGCAGGTATATAAAATCAAAGATGTTTTAGCTCTATTCAGTTATAGTTGTTGTGTGTGTGTAAACTAAAGTCTTTGAAAATGTAATAAGTTTTACGAAACGCGCTCAAGTGTCGCGTCAGACTAGAAATAAAAAATGAATTTTGGAGAATTGATCTTTCATTTACCATCAACAGTAAAAAGAAACATAAGGAAGATCGAGTAAATTCGTGTTAGAATTATTAATCTTACTTTTTCGGTCATATTTAATAATATATGTCTACAGGAAAGACTGCTACCAAAATATACTAATATATATATATATATATATATATATATATATATATATATATATATATATATATATATTATATATATATATATATATATATATTATATATATATATATATATATATATATATATATATATATATATATATATATATATATATATATATAAAGGGAAGGGAGTACCACCTCCCTTCCATTTATAGGAAGGGAGGGAATGTTTAGATCCCCTCCAATACAGTTTCTGTGTGCTTTTCTCCTACCACCCCCTTCCTTTTTTGTGCTTTATTATGTATTTGATAGTTACAAGATATACATAGGTTGATACAAAAATGATTACAAACGGTGCTTAAAAGGTTATGGATCTCTTGAAAAACACGACAATGGGAAACATTGATGAATGTCACAGACAGGTTCATATATATATATATATATATATATATATATATATATATATATATATATATATATATATATATATATATTTTTATGTCGTACCTAGTAGCCAGAACGCACTTCTCAGTCTACTATGCAAGGCCCAATTTGCCTAATAAGCCAAGTTTTCATGAATTAATGTTCTTTCGACTACCAAACCTACCTTACCTAACCTAACCTAACTTTTTCGGCTACCTAACCTAACCTAACCTATAAAGATAGGTTAGGTTAGGTTAGGTTAGGTAAGGTTGGTTAGGTTCGATCATATATATACATTAATTTTAACTCCAATAAAAAAAAATTTACCTCAAACATAATGAAATGGGTAGCTTTATCATTTCATAAGAAAAAAATTAGAGAAAATATATTAATTCAGGAAAACTTGGCTTATTAGGCAAATGGGGCCTTGCATAGTAGGCCAAAAAGTGAGTTCTGGCTACTAGGTACGACATATATATATATATATATATATATATATATATATATATATATATATATATATATATATATATATATATATATTAATTTACTGCTAATATATATATATATATATATATATATATATATATATATATATATATATAATATATATATATATATATATATTAATTTACTGCTAATATATATATATATATATATATATATATATATATATATTAGTAAATAAATTATTAAAATTATATTAAGCAATAATAATAATAATAACAATAATTACAAAAATGCGTGGTTCAGCGATATATAAACTTCCAGAAGGAAATACGCACGGATAACAAAGCACTTTCAGTTATTAACACATTTTCAAGACGTGAATTGTAGAGAGAAGAAAAAAAGAATTTGAACGCGTACACGAAACACGTGAGTGGATTAAGAGTCATAAACCATGACAGTGGTCAATAATATGTGGCATGAATAAAGTAGAGGGTGAGATAACTATTTGCTCAACTTTATATTTCTCAGCATTTCTTACTAAATACGAATCTCTCTAACATATATAGTCTTGGACTTACATTTACATTAAAAAGTTCACTACTTTTATTACTTGAACATTCAGTTAATTCAATAAAATATTTAGTCATTCATTTTCGGAGAATTAATCTAGTCAATTGGATGGTTTTATTCTCTCACATGAATAAATAAAGTGTTGGAATCCTAAGCCATTATGTTGTATTTATTTCCTTCTATTCTCTGGTCACGATTTTCACCTGCTCGCACGTTTTATTGATCTCCAAATAGATAGAAAAAGGGATTTTGGAGGGAGTGGGTCATTTGTACATCAGGTGTTTATAGATGCATTCCAGGAGTTTGTAGTTGCGTGCCAGGTGTAGTAGTTGCGTGCTAGGTGTTTGTAGTTGTGTGCTACGTGTTTGTAGTTGCGTGCCAGGTGTTTGTTGTTGCGTGCTAGGTATTTGTAGTTGCTTGCCAGGTGTTTGTGGTAACGTGCTAGGTGTTTGTAGTTACGTGCTAGGTGTTTGTAGTTGCGTGCCAGGTGTTTGTAGTTGCGTGCCAGGTGTTTGTAGTTGCGTGCCAGGTGTAGTAGTTGCGTGCCAGGTGAAGTAGTTGCGTGCCAGGTGTAGTTGTTGCGTGCAAGGTGTAGTAGTTGCGTGCCAGGTGTAGTAGTTGCGTGCCAGGTGTAGTTGTTGCGTGCAAGGTGTAGTAGTTGCGTGCCAGGTGTTTGTAGTTGCGTGTGTCGAAAACCCGACACCTTTTACTAATTTTTAATACAATATGCAGATAATATTGCTGCTGTTTGCAAATAATAAATTGACTCACAGAATACAGGATTTTCTCCCGTAGAAAACGAGATATCATTGCAATGTCACTGTTAAATTCACCGGCTAATTCTGTTGGGAATTATTCTTAATACAGCAGAAATACAGCAGTCTTTGGCCTGTTAACACCATAAAAACATCTCACTTGAATTAACATAATTATTAGTACCAAAATAGAGTAAATGCAACCTTTCTACCACTTCCTGACATCTGGACAAGAGGGCGTCAGTGGAGGTGGGGAGGAGTCAGCCATTGTTAATTTTAACAACACGTCGCTGGAGCAAATTTAACTCCTCTAACTTCCCTTAGAAGCAATGTATGGAAGTGGAGTGCTTCCGTTATTAACACCCAACTTCGTCTACAATAAGGTAGTGTCCCTTCCGATTCCTTTGTTATCTACCTTATATTGTAGTTGCGTGCCTTTAATATTTAGATTTAAGATATTTTCCGGTTAGAACATGAGACAGCGACGTAAGGTAAATATTCCTTGGTACGTATCTCATAATCAATATACTATATTTCCTTTGATATAGCTGTCATATATATACAGGATTTCTGCTATTATTTGTAAGTGTCCTTTGACCTGCGTAACAGAAGAGGAACAAGAATTAACACTAGTGCCCTAGTACTCCTGTACATTAGTTGGAGGCCAGCCACACCCACAAAGTGGATCGACTGGCTTATTCATCCAGGTTCATACTGGTTGTCAAGGATATAACAACGATAAGATAAGGCCTCCCTATTTTAGTTAATATCTATATATGTGTCTAATACTGAAGTGACTGTCTGCTAATCAATAGTTTTGATTATATATAAACCATAAACCTCCCATAATGTGAAAGGAAATCGATTTGTGGGAATTTTAAGAAATACAGTCCACTTTAAACCAACAAACAGTTTGCTATCGATATATATAAATTAACGTCAAATATAAATTACTATATACATTAATGTAAATTAAATAAATATAAATTTCACGGTCAATTCCCCACAGCGTGCCAGGAGATTGTAGTTGAGTGTCAGGTGTTTATTGCTGCGTGCCAGGTGTTTGTGGGTGCTTGCCAGGTGTTTGTAGTTGTTTGCCAGGTGTTTGTAGTTGCTTGCCAGGTGCTTGTAGTTGCTTGCCAAGTGTTTATAGTTGCGTGCCAGGTGTTTGTAGTTGCGAGATAGGTATTTATAGCTGCCTGCCAAGTGTTTGTAGTTGAGTGCCAGGTGTTTGTAGGTGCTTGCCAGGTGTTTGTAGGTCCTTGCCAGGTGTTTGTAGTTGCTTGCCAGGTGTTTGTAGTTGCTTGCCAGGTGTTTGTAGTTGCGTGCCAGGTGTTTGTAGTTGCGTGCCAGGTGTTTGTAGTTGCGTGCCAGGTGTTTGTAGTTGCGTGCCAGGTGTTTGTAGTTGCGTGCCAGGTGTTTGTAGTTGCGTGTCAGGTGTTTGTAGTTGCGTGCCAGGTGTTTGTAGTTGCGTGCCAGGTGTTTGCAGTTACGTGCCAGGTGTTTGTAGTTGCGTGCCAGGTTTTGTAGTTGCGTGCCAGGTGTTTGTAGTTGCGAGCCAGGTGTTTGTAGTTGCGTGCCAGGTGTTTGTAGTTGCGTGCCAGGTGTTTGTAGTTGCGTGCCAGGTGTTTGTAGTTGCATGCCAGGTGTTTGTAGTTGCGTGCCAGGTGTTTGTAGTTGCGTGCCAGGTGTTTGTAGTTGCGAGCCAGGTGTTTGTAGTTGCGTGCCAGGTGTTTGTAGTTGCGAGCCAGGTGTTTGTAGTTGCGTGCCAGGTGTTTGTAGTTGCGTGCCAGGTGTTTGTAGTTGCATGCCAGGTGTTTGTAGTTGAGTGCCAGGTGTTTATAATTGTATGCCAGGTGTTTATAACTGCAATATGCTGCTCCCATTTTAAATTGGCAAGTTATACTAATTCACCGTTTATGGAGGCCAAGGACAGAAAAATGTTCTCACTGTGGTGCCTGTCACTGCTGCCGTTGCCAGGTGTCACAGTACGACTGTCAACCTTCGTGAGATTCACATCTGTAACACGTGACTGTTCTCCTGTGTGTGGGGAGTGACGTCATCAAGAGCAACAGGGCCCGATGGCCCAGTATACTATGAACAGAGTAAGGGCATGATTATCTGTCAACAGTGAGTCTTATCAGTGTTTTACTGGTAATCATATTAAACAAAAATATATCCAGAGTTTATATACTAAAATGTATATATTTGCTCCAACACGCGATAACATATTATTCATTTTAATAGTGGCGAATGTTGGTGTAGCAATTTATGAACATTAGATTAAGGCAGTGTTAATAATTTATCACTTTTGCTGGCCCGGCGGGGCACCCAAATCGCACCGGAAGGTAGGCTGAGCGTTCCCCGTGAGCACACAACCCAATGTTAAACTCATTCACCCACAATGTTTATACTTTATAATAAGCCATTGGAAAAATATTTGCATGGCGCCGTTTGCGTCATCCCACAAAGTCCGTATTTTGGTTTTATGACGGAATATGCGGCATTAGGCAGCGAAAGTGTTCCAATCAAGTGAGTTGAAGTGGGGTTACCGTTATACAAGCATAAACAAATATTAACATAATTTTGTACATTAGAAGATGGACTTGAGAATGGTCCAGGACGGACTGAAACGTCGTCGTCCCTTCACCTTCTAGTGTGTGTTCTGGTCAATATTCTTCAGCCACGTTATTGTGACTCATCGCCTGCATTAGAAGATGGAGTTGTTTTGACAAGTATGAAGGATATTATTTACTCTCATCCAAACAATCATGTTAACAATTTACCATTATGGTTGGGGGTTTCTTTACCAAATGCTCAATATCCCACGGTTATCTCCATTAGCTCTGATATAAAAGCAATGCTTCGGGACAGTGTTTAATTGTATCCACAGACAAAAACAACAAGGAATGCTTAAAACACAGATGTCATATTGACCTCTGGAAAGCAAATGGGTTTTATTTGAGATTAAAGGTGCGTGAGGTCAACGTGGGTTTGTGGAACGTCAAAAAGATATGAAGCTAAAGGGACAATCAAGGAACTGTGAGATGAAGGATAGATCTGTAGATGGTCAAGGAGATCTCTTCAAATATTGGGAGCAGGTTTTAAAGTTCGGGTAAACTTAGGTAAACTTAGGGTAGGGTGGGTTGTGTGGGGGTGGCAGGGAGGCAGAGGACGGCTCGTGACCAGAGGTACAGTGAAGAGCTCGTCCGCCAACGACGAAGAGAAGAAGTTAAGTTATAATCAAGTCCTATGAATACAACAAGATAAAAAAAATGCCAAATTTTAGACGGCTATGATCAGTGGCTCTGTGGGTCCCCTCGGCGACGGTCAAGTACATGCTCTTGAACACCTATTTTTGACTACATAATAATATTTACAAAACGAAAAAAATAAGTATTTTATAACATTTTATAAGGTAGCAGTAATACCAAAAGTTCCCATCTCCATGAGTGGTTAGTCATACAGGTCCATATGTTCAGTAGCAAATTCAGTAGCAAATTTTGGGTGCATTATGAGGATATCCTCAAGAACACGAGAGTGAATGAAGTCATTGTAAAGCTCCAGGTTCCTCATGTCAATGGGACTGAATGGTCTCTTAATTCACCATTCTGTGATATAGTCTGCGCGATCATGCCCCAGTTCCTACTTACAGAGTTGGCACCTAGAGTGCTCAGGATTGGGAAATCCGTCACCTGTAGCCACCTGCCACAGGTAACCCAATCTGATCCTGGCCACCACTGTGTTGCACAGTCTGATGGACGTTTTATGCTGCCCATAAATATAGATTTAAGACATGAACAAATCATAGCTTTTTATGCAGGTACTTTCAGGTTTTTGGGAGTCAGTAATTTTTCTCCAGTCAAACCTGAGTGTTTGAAACAATTTACTTTTGACAGCAGAGACGGGGATTTCCAGGTCTAATTCAACTTCATCTTTGTTAAACGATCTTTTGACTGCAATGTCTGTGTCATTATGATGAGTTATATTTATGTGTGATGGTATCCATACAAACGACATTCGAGACACTTTACTCTGTGCAGTGATTAAGTCATTTATAATTGCTAGTATGAGGTTCTATCTGTCGATCTTCTAGGAGAAGTTTTCAATTGTTTGACGAGCAGACTTTGAATCGCAAAATAGTATTCCTCCTCCTATGTTTTTTAATGTTCTAGTAGCTAGTTGGAGTGCCGCTAGTTCTGTTTGTGTGGAGATCAGCCAGTTGTTTAACCTGACACTGACAGTCTGTGTGCAAATATTATTTGTATAAAACCTACATGCTGCTGCAGTCCGTCCAGTAGAAGATTGGACTGATCCGTCGGTGCAGACACAGTGCTCGTTAGATCTTAAATTCTCGATGGAGAGGCAATTGTTTCAAGTGTGACAGCTTTGAGAAGAGTAAGGTTCTCATTACCGTTCTTGGTGACTGCATGATACTTGAATAGTGAGATAAAGATAAAGAGGAATATCGGAGACATGTAGATTGCACTTAAAAGGAATATTCAGTTTGATGACAATGTAGCCATTTTTACTCAGCCATTTATCACGAAAGGAGTGAGTCGGTATCTTGGTCCCACTCAATAGGGTGTTACCAACACTGAATAATTTGTCTCTGAGCAATGCAGAAGATGTAGGGTCTTTCATGATATTAAGGCAAATGGTCGTGTTGACTTCCTGATTCTCTCTAGTATGGTTGGAAGTTTCAGTTCTTCCCTCATTATGATGATTCATGTGCACCTTGGGGCACCAAGATCATGCTCCATGCTCATGGCTTCATTCTGTATTACTTTAAGTTTGTCCAACACAGAGGCGGGGACGTTATTTAGGCGCAAGACATGGTAATCAACTAGAAATCTAACAAACATCATATACAATAATCTAGCATATTTAATACTGATAAAAATATTCTTTCTAATAAGTGTTTTCAGTGGTTCAAGTCTTTCTTTTAACCTACGGTGTAGATCGTTTACAATGTCACTTTTCATACCAACTCCAAGACATTTGTGCTGCCCACACGTTTCAATGTTCTGGTTTTGACCTTGAAAGTTAGAGGGACATGAGTTTTCTCATGGGGGATGGAAAGCTCTGGATTTAATTACAGAGATAACAAGACCACACTCAATGCTTTTAGCAGCAAGTGAGTCACGTAGCGCTTGCAATCTACTGTGGGAATTTGCAACAATGCATATCATCAGCATAACAGATGACGGCTTCGTCAGGTAGTGTGGGAATATTAATTGTTAATGTGTGAATCAGGACATTTAACAGAGTTGGGCTTCTGATTGGGCTTCCTCCAAAATTATCTTTCCTGCCTCTACTCTACACAGACGCCGTCTCGTTGAATCGGCTCTAATACACAACCTACCCAACAAGAACTTGAGTCCTGGCTTTGTTGCTGTTGACTCTTCCCTTTCACAGTATATACTTAAATGTTCTAAACTTTCTAACAAACATGACCTAACATAAGCTTACACTTACATTTTCTTTCTTTCCCTTTCCTTTTCTTCTCCTTTTGCTTTATTTTTCTTTCCATTGTTTTCCCTTACGATCTCTTGCTTATTCCTACTATTCCCCCTTCTTATTCCTTTTACTATCCCCTTCTGAGTTGCTGGTATAAATAGGAGCTTCCTCGTATGGGCCAATGGGCCTTCTGCAGTTATCTTTGTTCTTGCGTTCTTATTTTCTCATTCTTACTGTCCCCTTTATTACATCTTACCTTCCCTACCTTTGCCTTGCCTTCTCCTCTAAGATTTTCTTCTCCTCACCTCTCTTCTGCCTATTTATTGCCTTCTCCAGATTAAATCATTCACGGGGGTGACATCTCATGTCACACAGGGTGCAGTCGTACCTCCAGAGATCTCCACAGTATCAGCTAATGATACTGATAATGGCTCCAATGGGCCACCACTTACGGGTTATTCATGCCCGTGCCACCTTTTGGGTGGCTTAATCTTCATCAATCAATCTTCAATCATTACAATCGACTAAGAATGGTCAAGGACGAACCGAAACGTCGTCGTCCCTTCACTTTCTTGTGTGTGGTCTGGTCAACATACTTCAGCCACGTTATTGTGACTCATCGCCTGCATTTCAGATTCGACATAATGAAAATAGGCCTGGGGTTGAGGTGGGGGGTGGATGGGCTTAGATGCCGACATTTCTTAAAGGGTGACACCGTAGCTAAAAAGAAAAGGTGACACCGTAGTAATATAAAATGACACCGTAGCTCAATTGGCTTCTGACACTTCTAAATGCTTCATATGTAAAAGTATGGTGAAGCCAGCTCCAATCGTCTTGCCACCATCCTTGAACAAACAGACTTTGTCTAATAGATATAGGTAGAAACCCATGACACAACAGCCTTTCTTCCAGGACTTAGCGGAAATAGGAGCCTCCCAATTATGGAGGTCAATGTCTACATGTTATGGAAGACAGTCTCTGTGTTGTGGAGGCAGGAGTCTCCATAGTGTGGAGGCAGGAGTCTCCATAGTGTGGAGCAGGAGTCTCCATAGTGTGGAGGCAGGAGTCTCCATAGTGTGGAGCAGGAGTCTCCATAGTGTGGAGGCAGGAGTCTCCATAGTGTGGAGGCAGGAGTCTCCATAGTGTGGAGGCAGGAGTCTCCATAGTGTGGAGGCAGGAGTCTCCATAGTGTGGAGGCAGGAGTCTCCATAGTGTGGAGGCAGGAGTCTCCATAGTGTGGAGGCAGGAGTCTCCATAGTGTGGAGGCAGGAGTCTCCATAGTGTGGAGGCAGGAGTCTCCATAGTGTGGAGGCAGGAGTCTCCATAGTGTGGAGGCAGGAGTCTCCATAGTGTGGAGGCAGGAGTCTCCATAGTGTGGAGGCAGGAGTCTCCATAGTGTGGAGGCAGGAGTCTCCATAGTGTGGAGGCAGGAGTCTCCATAGTGTGGAGGCAGGAGTCTCCATAGTGTGGAGGCAGGAGTCTCCATAGTGTGGAGGCAGGAGTCTCCATAGTGTGGAGGCAGGAGTCTCCATAGTGTGGAGGCAGGAGTCTCCATAGTGTGGAGGCAGGAGTCTCCATAGTGTGGAGGCAGAGTCTCCATAGTGTGGAGGCAGGAGTCTCCATAGTGTGGAGGCAGGAGTCTCCATAGTGTGGAGGCAGGAGTCTCCATAGTGTGGAGGCAGGAGTCTCCATAGTGTGGAGGCAGGAGTCTCCATAGTGTGGAGGCAGGAGTCTCCATAGTGTGGAGGCAGGAGTCTCCATAGTGTGGAGAGAGGAGCCTCAAATTTGTTGAGTGAGGCGAAGATCAAAGGCTGGTATATTTGATGGCAACAAAATTACATTGTTAGTAGAACGACCAAACTTTCTCCTTTACGCATATTTTCCGAAATTCTAGACTTTTAAGTAGTTCATGTGTCTAATAATTTTTAATTAGTTTTTACATCTTTCGTACGTTTGAAGCGTTTGCAACATGTTCCACAATTCAGATATCTTATAATACAATATTTTGTTAGAGTGACAATTAACTACACACATGACTAAATATATATATATAACTATAAGAGTGTATGCCTATCTGTCTTACGTTCGAGGCCAGACGCTTGGGGCTAGCCTCACCCAAATTAGCACAGAGGCGAGGAGGGGGAAAGTTAGGGTCTCGGGTACAGGAGTGACATAGGCTGGTCAAGGTAGGTCTAAGTAAATGCTTTAAGAAATATTATCAAATATAAACACCGCAGTGCAATTCTCAAGAACACTTCATGGAGTCAAGTTTAAAATATGGCGTGTGATTAACGTGGAGTCTATATGATGTTCGTTAGATCTCTCGTTGATTATATGCTCTGCCCTTATTAATTTCCCCCTCCTCTGTGTTGGACAAACTTGAAGTAGTACAGAATGAGGCCATGAGGATAATTCTTGGGCTCCAATATGCACAAGAATCATCAACATGCGGGAAGAACTGAAGCTTCCAACCATACTAGAGAATAATGCAAGTCAACACCACATTTTGCCTTAAAGTCATGAGAGACCCTACATCTCCTGCATTGATCAGAGACAATTATTTTAGTGCTGTTAACACCCTTTTGACTGGTGCCGACATACCAACTCACTCCTTTTATGATAATTGGCTGAGCAACAATGCTTACAATCTCCTCAATCTTAACATTCCTTTTAAGTGCAATCTACCTGTCTCTGATATTCCTCTTTATCTGTACCCCACCATTCAAGTATCATACACACCTGTCACCAAGAAAGATAATGAGAATCTTGCTCTTCTCTAAGCTATCACTCTTAAAACAATTGCCTCCTCCATCGAGAGTTTAAGATCTCATGAGCACCGTGTCTACACCGACGGCTCAGTCCAATCCTCTACTGGACGGACTGCAGCGGCATGTAGGTTTTATAGAAATAATATTTGCACAAAGACTGTCAGTGTCAGGTTAAACAACTGGCTGACCTTCACACAAGCAGAACTAGCAGCATTACACCTAGCTACCAGCACATTAAAAAACATTGGAGGAGGAATAATATTCTGTGATTCAAAGTCTGCTCTTCAAGCAATCGAAAACTTCTCTTGGAAGATCGATTGCAAGAACCTCATACTCCCAATTATAAATGACTTAATTGATGCACAGAGTAAAGGGTCTCGAATTTCCTTTGTATGGATACCTTCACACATAAATATAACACATCATAATGAGACAGATATTTCAACCAAATTAGCGTGTAACAAGTTTGAAGTTGAATTAGATCTAGGTATCCCCATCTCTGCTGTCAAAACTGTATTGGTCCAAACATTCAGATCTGATAGGAAAGAACTTACTGACTCCCAACGACCTGAAAGTACTAGTATAAAAAGCTATGATTTGTTCAGATTTGAAACCTACATCTATGGGCAGCACAAAACGTCCACTAGACTGCGACACAGTGGTTGCAAGGATCAGGTTGGGTTACCGTTACCTGTGGCAGGTGGCTGCAGGTGACGGATCTCCCAATCCTGAGCACTCCAGTTGCAAACTCTGTGAGCAGGAACTACGGCACGATCTCCCGCACTACATCACTGAATACCCAGTTATTAGACCTTTGAGACCAGTTGGCATGAGGTACCTGGAGCTTTGCAATTACTTTATTCACTCTCGTATTCTTGAAGATATCCTCACAGTGTACCCAAAATTTGCCAGTGCAGGCTACTAAACACATGGCCCTGTATGACTAACCATCCAGCGAGATGGGACTTGTATTGCCACTGCTACCTTATTCAATCTTGTGTTGATGATATCCTCAAAATGCATCCAGAGTCTGCCAGTGCAGACTGCTAATCACATGCCTCTGTATGACTAACCATCCTGTGTGATGGGGATTTTTTAGCATCACCTAGTTAACTTTTTTGACACACTGTACTCCACTTCATATAGTCTAGGGTAGCTGCACTAATGCAGATGTACCTCATATTTTAATGAAAAAAAAGGCTCAGGGGATACCTGAGTAACAGAACCGTCTCAGTCCTTTTCAAGGGGGTCAAAAGAAAACTTTGTGCACCCTTTGAGTTGGGTACACCCCAGGGTGGAGTGTTAAGCCCTACACTGTTCAATGTTCAGATGCACAAATTACCAATTGATATTCCCACGCTACCTGACGAAGCCGTCATTTGTTATGCCGATGGCATATGCATTGTTGCAAATTCCCAAACTAGACTGAAAGCTCTACTTGATTCACTCGCTGCTAAAATCATTGAATGTGGTCTTGTTATCTCTATAACTAAATCCAGGGTTCTCCATCCCCAAGAGAAAACTCATGTCCTTATAACTTTCAAGGTCAACAACCTGAACATTGAAACGTGTAGGCAGCACAAATACCTTGGAGTTGGTATTAACAGTGACGTTGTAAATGATCTACACCGTAGGTTAAAAGAAAGACTAAAACCATTGAAAACACTTACTGTTAGGAATATTGGTATCAATATTAAATATGCTAGACTATTCTATATGATTTTTGTTAGATCTCTCGTTCATTATAATGCTCTGCACTTAATTAATTTCCCCTCCTCTGTGTTGGACAAACTTGAAGTAGTACAGAATGAAAAATGATAATTCTTGGTGCCTCAAGATGCACAAGAATCATCAACACGCAGGAAGAACTGAAGCTTCCAACCATACTAGGGAGAATCATGCAAGTCAACACCACATTTTGCCTTAAAGTCATGAGAGACCCTACATCTCCTGCATTGATCAGAGACAAATTATTTAGTGCTGTTAACACCCTTTTGACTTGTGCCGACATACCAACTCACTCCTTTTATGATAAATGGCTGAGCAACAACGCCTATAATCTCATTAATCTTAACATTCCTTTTAAGTGCAATCTACCTGTCTCTGATATTCCTCTTTATCTGTACCCCACCATTCAAGTATCATACACACCTGTCACCAAGAAAGATAATGAGAATCTTGCTCTTCTCAAAGCTGTCACACTTGAAACAATTGCCTCCTCCATCGAGAATTTAAGATATCATGAGCACTGTGTCTACACCGACGGCTCAGTCCAATCCTGTATGAAATCATTTCTCCAAAATGAATTTTGGAGAATTGATTTTTCAATTACCATCGACAGTGAAAAGAAACATAAGAAATATTGAGAAAATTCGTGTTAGAATTATTAATCTTACTTTTTCGGTCATATATAAAAATATATAAATATTTATATATATATATATATATATATATATATATATATATATATATATATATATATATATATATATATATTATTTATTTATATATATATATATATATATATATATATATATATATATATATATATATATATATATATATATATATATATATATATATATATATATATATATATATATATATATATATATATATATATGTGTGTGTGTGTGTGTGTGTACTCACCTATTTGTACTCACCTATTTGTGCTTGCGGGGGTTGAGCTTTGGCTCTTTGGTCCCGCCTCTCAACTGTCAATCAACCGGTGTACAGATTCCTGAGCCTACTGGGCTCTATCATATCTACACTTGAAACTGTGTATGGAGTCAGCCTCCACCACATCACTGCCTAATGCATTCCATCCGTTAACTACTCTGACACTGAAAAAGTTCCTTCTAACGTCTCTGTGGCTCATGTGGGTACTCAGTTTCCACCTGTGTCCCCTTGTTCGCGTCCCCTCAGTGTTGAATAGTTTGTCCTTGTCTACCCGGTCGATTCCTCTGAGGATTTTGTAGGTTGTGATCATATCTCCCCTTACTCTTCTGTCTTCTCTTCTGTCTTCTGTGTGTGTGTGTGTGTGTGTGTGTGTGTGTGTGTGTACTCACCTAATTGTGCTTGCGGGGGTTGAGCTTTGGCTCTTTGGTCCCGCCTCTCAACTGTCAATCAACTGGTGTACAGGTTCCTGAGCCTAGTGGGCTCTATCATATCTACATTTAAACTGTGTATGGAGTCAGCCTCCACCACATCACTGCCTAATGCATTCCATCTGTTAACTACTCTGACACTGAAAAAGTTCCTTCTTACGTCCCTGTGGCTCATGTGGGTACTCAGTTTCCACCTGTGTCCCCTTGTTCGCGTGCCAGTGTTGAATAGTTTATCCTTGTTTACCCGGTCGAAAAAATATAAATTACTATATACATTAATGTAAATTAAATAAACATAAATTTCACGGTCAATTCCCCACAGCGTGCCAGGAGATTGTAGTTGAGTGTCAGGTGTTTATTGCTGCGTGCCAGGTGTTTGTAGGTGCTTGCCAGGTGTTTGTAGTTGCTTGCCAGGTGTTTGTAGTTGCTTGCCAGGTGTTTGTAGTTGCTTGCCAAGTGTTTATAGTTGCGTGCCAGGTGTTTGTAGTTGCGAGACAGGTATTTATAACTGCCTGCCAAGTGTTTGTAGTTGAGTGCCAGGTGTTTGTAGGTGCTTGCCAGGTGTTTGTAGGTGCTTGACAGGTGTTTGTAGTTGCTTGCCAGGTGTTTGTAGTTGCTTGCCAGGTGTTTGTAGTTGCGTGCCAGGTGTTTGTAGTTGCGTGCCAGGTGTTTGTAGTTGCGTGCCAGGTGTTTGTAGTTGCGTGCCAGGTGTTTGTAGTTGCGTGTCAGGTGTCTGTAGTTGCGTGCCAGGTGTTTGTAGTTGCGTGCCAGGTGTTTGTAGTTGCGAGCCAGGTGTTTGTAGTTGCGTGCCAGGTGTTTGTAGTTGCGTGCCAGGTGTTTGTAGTTGCATGCCAGGTGTTTATAATTGTATGCCAGGTGTTTATAACTGCAATATGCTGCTCCCATTTTAAATTGGCAAGTTATACTAATTCACCGTTTATGGAGGCCAAGGACAAAAATGTTCTCACTGTGGTGCCTGTCACTGCTGCCGTTGCCAGGTGCCACGTACGACTGTCACCTTCGTGAGATTCACATCTGTAACACGTGTTCTCCTTGTTCTGGGGAGTGTGACGTCATCAAGAGCAACAGGGCCCGATTGCCCAGTATACTATGAACAGAGTAAGGGCATGATTATCTGTCAACAGTGAATCTTATCATGTTTTACTGGTAATCATATTAAACAAAAAATATATCCAGAGTTTATATACTAAAGTATATATTTGCTCCAACACGCGATAACATATTATTCATTTTAATAGTGGCGAATGTTGGTGTAGCAATTTATGAACATTAGATTAAGGCAGTGTTAATAATTTATCACTTTTGCTGGCCCGGCGGGGCACCCAAATCGCACCGGAAGGTAGGCTGAGCGTTCCCCGTGAGCACACAACCCAATGTTAAACTCATTCACCCCCAATGTTTATACTTTATAATAAGCCATTGGAAAAATATTTGCATGGCGCCGTTTGCGTCATCCCACAAAGTCCGTATTTTGGTTTTATGACGGAATATGCGGCATTAGGCAGCGAAAGTGTCCAATCAAGTGAGTTGAAGTGGGTTACCGTTATACAAGCATAAACAAATATTAACATAATTTGTTACATTAGAAGATGGACTTGAGAATGGTCCAGGACGGACTGAAACGTCGTCGTCCCTTCACCTTCTAGTGTGTTTTCTGGTCAATATTCTTCAGCCACGTTTATTGTGACTCATCGCCTGCATTGAAGAATGGAGTTGTTTTGACAGTATGAAGGATATTATTTACTCTCATCCAACCAATCATGTTAACAATTTACCATTATGGTTGGGGGTTTCTTTACCAAATGCTCAATATCCCACGGTTATCTCCATTAGCTCATGATAAAAGCAATGCTTCGGGACAGTGTTTAATTGTATCACAGACAAAAACAACAAGGAATGCTTAAAACACAGATGTCATTTTGACCTCTGGAAAGCAAATGGGTTTTATTTGAGATTAAAGGTGCGTGAGTCAACGGTTTGTGGAACGTCAAAAAGATATGAAGCTAAAGGGACAATCAAGGAACTGTGAGATGAAGGATATCTGTAGATTGTCAGGAGATCTCTTCAAATATTGGGAGCAGGTTTTAAAGTTCGGGTAAACTTAGGTAAACTTAGGGTAGGGTGGGTTTGTGTGGGGGTGGCAGGGAGGCAGAGGACGGCTCGTGACCAGAGGTACAGTGAAGAGCTCGTCCGCCAACGACGAAGAGAAGAAGTTAAGTTATAATCAAGTCCTATGAATACAACAAGATAAAAAAATGCCAAATTTTAGACGGCTATGATCAGTGGCTCGTGGGTCCCCTCGGCGACGGTCAAGTACATGCTCTTGAACACCTATTTTTGACTACAATAATATTTACAAAACGAAAAAAAAAGTATTTTATAACTTTTATAAGGTAGCAGTAATACCAAAAGTTCCCATCTCCATGAGTGGTTAGTCATACAGGTCCATATGTTCAGTAGCAAATTCAGTAGCAAATTTTGGGTGCATTATGAGGATATCCTCAAGAACACGAGAGTGAATGAAGTCATTGTAAAGCTCCAGGTTCCTCATGTCAATGGGACTGAATGGTCTCTTAATTCACCATTCTGTGATGTAGTCTGCGCGATCATGCCCCAGTTCCTACTTACAGAGTTGGCACCTAGAGTGCTCAGGATTGGGAAATCCGTCACCTGTAGCCACCTGCCACAGGTAACCCAATCTGATCCTGGCCACCACTGTGTTGCACAGTCTGATGGACGTTTTATGCTGCCCATAAATATAGATTTAAGACATGAACAAATCATAGCTTTTTATGCAGGTACTTTCAGGTTTTTTGGGAGTCAGTAATTTTTCTCCAGTCAAACCTGAGTGTTTGAAACAATTTACTTTTGACAGCAGAGACGGGGATTTCCAGGTCTAATTCAACTTCATCTTTGTTAAACGATCTTTTGACTGCAATGTCTGTGTCATTATGATGAGAGTTATATTTATGTGTGATGGTCCATACAAACGACATTCGAGACACTTTACTCTGTGCAGTGATTAAGTCATTTATAATTGCTAGTATGAGGTTCTATCTGTCGATCTTCTAGGAGAAGTTTTCAATTGTTTGACGAGCAGACTTTGAATCGCAAAATAGTATTCCTCCTCCTATGTTTTTTAATGTTCTAGTAGCTATTGGAGTGCCGCTAGCTGTTTGTGTGGAGATCAGCCAGTTGTTTAACCTGACACTGACAGTCTGTGTGCAAATATTTGTATAAACCTACATGCTGCTGCAGTCCGTCCAGTAGAAGATTGGACTGATCCGTCGGTGCAGACACAGTGCTCGTTAGATCTTAAATTCTCGATGGAGAGGCAATTGTTTCAAGTGTGACAGCTTTGAGAAGATTAAGGTTCTCATTACCGTTCTTGGTGACAAGTCTGTATGATACTTGAATAGTGAGATAAGATAAAGAGGAATATCGAGACATGTAGATTGCACTTAAAGGAATGTTCAGAGTGATGACAATGTACCATTTTTACTCAGCCATTTATCACGAAAGGAGTGAGTCGGTATCTTGGTCCCACTCAATAGGTGTTTACCAACACTGAATAATTTGTCTCTGAGCAATGCAGGAGATGTAGGGTCTTTCATGATATTAAGGCAAATGGTCGTGTTGACTTCCTGATTCTCTCTAGTATGGTTGGAAGTTTCAGTTCTTCCCTCATTATGATGATTCATGTGCACCTTGGGCACCAAGATCATGCTCCATGCTCATGGCTTCATTCTGTATTACTTTAAGTTTGTCCAACACAGAGGCGGGGACGTTATTTAGGCGCAAGACATGGTAATCAACTAGAAATCTAACAAACATCATATACAATAATCTAGCATATTTAATACTGATAAAATATTCTTTCCAATAAGTGTTTTCAGTGGTTCAAGTCTTTCTTTTAACCTACGGTGTAGATCGTTTACAATGTCACTTTTCATACCAACTCCAAGACATTTGTGCTGCCCACACTTTCAATGTTCTGGTTTTGACCTTGAAAGTTAGAGGGACATGAGTTTTCTCATGGGGATGGAAAGCTCTGTTTTAATTACAGAGATAACAAGACCACACTCAATGCTTTTAGCAGCAAGTGAGTCACGTAGCGCTTGCAATCTAGTGTGGGAATTTGCAACAATGCATATCATCAGCATAACAGATGACGGCTTCGTCAGGTAGTGTGGGAATATCAATTGTTAATGTGTGAATCAGGACATTTAACAGAGTTGGGCTTCTGATTGGGCTTCCTCCAAATTATCTTTCCTGCCTCTACTCTACACAGACGCCGTCTCGTTGAATCGGCTCTAATACACAACCTACCCAACAAGAACTTGAGTCCTGGCTTTGTTGCTGTTGACTCTTCCCTTTCACAGTATATACTTAAATGTTCTAAACTTTCTAACAAACATGACCTAACATAAGCTTACACTTACATTTTCTTTCTTTCCCTTTCCTTTTCTTCTCCTTTTGCTTTATTTTTCTTTCCATTGTTTTCCCTTACGATCTCTTGCTTATTCCTACTATTCCCCCTTCTTATTCCTTTTACTATCCCCTTCTGAGTTGCTGGTATAAATAGGAGCTTCCTCGTATGGGCCAATGGGCCTTCTGCAGTTATCTTTGTTCTTGCGTTCTTATTTTCTCATTCTTACTGTCCCCTTTATTACATCTTACCTTCCCTACCTTTGCCTTGCCTTCTCCTCTAAGATTTTCTTCTCCTCACCTCTCTTCTGCCTATTTATTGCCTTCTCCAGATTAAATCATTCACGGGGGTGACATCTCATGTCACACAGGGTGCAGTCGTACCTCCAGAGATCTCCACAGTATCAGCTAATGATACTGATAATGGCTCCAATGGGCCACCACTTACGGTTATTCATGCCCGTGCCACCTTTTGGGTGGCTTAATCTTCATCAATCAATCTTCAATCATTACAATCGACTTAAGAATGGTCAAGGACGAACCGAAACGTCGTCGTCCCTTCACTTTCTTGTGTGTGGTCTGGTCAACATACTTCAGCCACGTTATTGTGACTCATCGCCTGCATTTCAGATTCGACATAATGAAAATAGGCCTGGGGTTGAGGTGGGGGTGGATGGGCTTAGATGCCGACATTTCTTAAAGGGTGACACCGTAGCTAAAAAGAAAAGGTGACACCGTAGTAATATAAAATGACACCGTAGCTCAATTGGCTTCTGACACTTCTAAATGCTTCATATGTAAAAGTATGGTGAAGCCAGCTCCAATCGTCTTGCCACCATCCTTGAACAAACAGACTTTGTCTAATAGATATAGGTAGAAACCCATGACACAACAGCCTTTCTTCCAGGACTTAGCGGAAATAGGAGCCTCCCAATTATGGAGGTCAATGTCTACATGTTATGGAAGACAGTCTCTGTGTTGTGGAGGCAGGAGTCTCCATAGTGTGGAGGCAGGAGTCTCCATAGTGTGGAGCAGGAGTCTCCATAGTGTGGAGGCAGGAGTCTCCATAGTGTGGAGCAGGAGTCTCCATAGTGTGGAGGCAGGAGTCTCCATAGTGTGGAGGAAGGAGTCTCCATAGTGTGGAGGCAGGAGTCCCCATAGTGTGGAGGCAGGAGTCTCCATAGTGTGGAGGCAGGAGTCTCCATAGTGTGGAGGCAGGAGTCTCCATAGTGTGGAGCAGGAGTCTCCATAGTGTGGAGGCAGGAGTCTCCATAGTGTGGAGGCAGGAGTCTCCATAGTGTGGAGGCAGGAGTCTCCATAGTGTGGAGGCAGGAGTCTCCATAGTGTGGAGGAAGGAGTCTCCATAGTGTGGAGGCAGGAGTCTCCATAGTGTGGAGGCAGGAGTCTCCATAGTGTGGAGGCAAGAGTCTCCATAGTGTGGAGGCAGGAGTCTCCATAGTGTGGAGGCAGGAGTCTCCATAGTGTGGAGGCAGGAGTCTCCATAGTGTGGAGGCAGGAGTCTCCATAGTGTGGAGGCAAGAGTCTCCATAGTGTGGAGGCAGGAGTCTCCATAGTGTGGAGAGAGGAGCCTCAAATTTGTTGAGTGAGGCGAAGATCAAAGGCTGGAATATTTGATGGCAACAAAATTACATTGTTAGTAGAACGACCAAACTTTCTCCTTTACGCATATTTTCCGAAATTCTAGACTTTTAAGTAGTTCATGTGTCTAATAATTTTTTAATTAGTTTTTACATCTTTCGTACGTTTGAAGCGTTTGCAACATGTTCCACAATTCAGATATCTTATAATACAATATTTTGTTAGAGTGACAATTAACTACACACATGACTAAATATATATATAACTATAAGAGTGTATGCCTATCTGTCTTACGTTCGAGGCCAGACGCTTGGGGCTAGCCTCACCCAAATTAGCACAGAGGCGAGGAGGGGGAAAGTTAGGGTCTCGGGTACAGGAGTGACATAGGCTGGTCAAGGTAGGTCTAAGGTAAATGCTTTAAGAAATATTATCAAATATAAACACCGCAGTGCAATTCTCAAGAACACTTCATGGAGTCAAGTTTAAAATATGGCGTGTGATTAACGTGGAGTTTAGCACCGGGAGTCCACCTAGCTAGCCTCTTTTGGAGTTAAGGGAAGACTGTTGACATGGCTCAGGGGTTACCTGAGTAACAGAACCGCCTCAGTCCTTTTCAAGGGGGTCAAAAGTAAACTTTGTGCACCCTTTGAGTTGGGTACACTCCAGGGTGGAGTGCTAAGTCCTACACTGTTCAATGTTCTGATGCATAAATTAACAATTGATATTCCCACACTACCTGACGAAGCCGTCATTTGTTATGCCGATGATATATGCATTGTTACAAATTCCCAAACTAGACTGCAAGCTCTACTTGTTTCATTCGCTGCTAAAAGCATTGAATGTGGTCTTGTTATCTCTATAACTAAATCCAGAGTTCTCCATCCCCAAGAGAAAACTCATGTCCCCATAACTTTCAAGGTCAACAACCTGAACATTGAAACGTGTAGGCAGCACAAATACCTTGGAGTTGGTATTAACAGTGACGTTGTAAATGATCTACACCGTAGGTTAAAAGAAAGAGTAAAACCATTGAGAACACTTACTGGTAAGAATATTGGTATCAATATTAAATATGCTAGACTATTCTATATGATGTTCGTTAGATCTCTCGTTGATTATAATGCTCTGCACTTAATTAATTTCCCCTCCTCTGTGTTGGACAAACTTGAAGTAGTACAGAATGAGGCCATGAGGATAATTCTTGGTGCTCCAATATGCACAAGAATCATCAACATGCGGGAAGAACTGAAGCTTCCAACCATACTAGATAGAATAATGCAAGTCAACACCACATTTTGCCTTAAAGTCATGAGAGACCCTACATCTCCTGCATTGATCAGAGACAAATTATTTTAGTGCTGTTAACACCCTTTTGACTGGTGCCGACATACCAACTCACTCCTTTTATGATAATTGGCTGAGCAACAATGCTTACAATCTCCTCAATCTTAACATTCTTTTTAAGTGCAATCTACCTGTCTCTGATATTCCTCTTTATCTGTACCCCACCATTCAAGTATCATACACACCTGTCACCAAGAAAGATAATGAGAATCTTGCTCTTCTCAAAGCTATCACTCTTAAAACAATTGCCTCCTCCATCGAGAGTTTAAGATCTCATGAGCACCGTGTCTACACCGACGGCTCAGTCCAATCCTCTACTGGACGGACTGCAGCGGCATGTAGGTTTTATAGAAATAATATTTGCACAAAGACTGTCAGTGTCAGGTTAAACAACTGGCTGACCTTCACACAAGCAGAACTAGCAGCATTACACCTAGCTACCAGCACATTAAAAAACATTGGAGGAGGAATAATATTCTGTGATTCAAAGTCTGCTCTTCAAGCAATCGAAAACTTCTCTTGGAAGATCGATTGCAAGAACCTCATACTCCCAATTATAAATGACTTAATTGATGCACAGAGTAAAGGGTCTCGAATTTCCTTTGTATGGATACCTTCACATAAATATAACCCATCATAATGAACAGATATTGCAACCAAATTAGCGTGTAACAAGTTGAAGTTGAATTAGATCTAGGTATCCCCATCTCTGCTGTCAAAACTGTATTGGTCCAAACATTCAGATCTGATAGGAAAGAACTTACTGACTCCCAACGACCTGAAAGTACTAGTATAAAAAGCTATGATTTGTTCAGATTTGAAACCTACATCTATGGGCAGCACAAAACGTCCACTAGACTGCGACACAGTGGTTGCAAGGATCAGGTTGGGTTACCGTTACCTGTGGCAGGTGGCTGCAGGTGACGGATCTCCCAATCCTGAGCACTCCAGTTGCAAACTCTGTGAGCAGGAACTACGGCACGATCTCCCGCACTACATCACGAATACCCAGTTATTAGACCTTTGAGACCAGTTGGCATGAGGTACCTGGAGCTTTGCAATTACTTTATTCACTCTCGTATTCTTGAAGATATCCTCACAGTGTACCCAAAATTTGCCAGTGCAGGCTACTAAACACATGGCCCTGTATGACTAACCATCCAGCGAGATGGACTTGTATTGCCACTGCTACCTTATTCAATCTTGTGTTGATGATATCCTCAAAATGCATCCAGAGTCTGCCAGTGCAGACTGCTAATCACATGCCTCTGTATGACTAACCATCCTGTGTGATGGGATTTTTTAGCATCACCTAGTTAACTTTTTTGACACACTGTACTCCACTTCATATAGTCTAGGGTAGCTGCACTAATGCAGATGTACCTCATATTTTAATGAAAAAAAAGGCTCAGGGGATACCTGAGTAACAGAACCGTCTCAGTCCTTTTCAAGGGGGTCAAAAGAAAACTTGTGCACCCTTTGATTGGGTACACCCCAGGGTGAGTGTTAAGCCCTACACTGTTCAATGTTCAGATGCACAAATTACCAATTGATATTCCCACGCACCTGACGAAGCCGTCATTTGTTATGCCGATGGCATATGCATTGTTGCAAATTCCAAACTAGACTGAAAGCTCTACTTGATTCACTCGCTGCTAAAATCATTGAATGTGGTCTTGTTATCTCTATAACTAAATCCAGGGTTCTCCATCCCCAAGAGAAACTCATGTCCTTATAACTTTCAAGGTCAACAACCTGAACATTGAAACGTGTAGGCAGCACAAATACCTTGGAGTTGGTATTAACAGTGACGTTGTAAATGATCTACACCGTAGGTTAAAAGAAAGACTAAAAACCCATTGAAAACACTTACTGTTAGGAATTGGTATCATATTAAATATGCTAGACTATTCTATATGATTTTTGTTAGATCTCTCGTTCATTATAATGCTCTGCACTTAATTAATTTCCCCTCCTCTGTGTTGGACAAACTTGAAGTAGTACAGAATGAAAAATGATAATTCTTGGTGCCTCAATGCACAAGAATCATCAACACGCAGGAAGAACTGAAGCTTCCACCATACTAGGGAGAATCATGCAAGTCAACACCACATTTTGCCTTAAAGTCATGAGAGACCCTACATCTCCTGCATTGATCAGAGACAAATTATTTAGTGCTGTTAACACCCCTTTTGACTTGTGCGGACATACCAACTCACTCCTTTTATGATAAATGGCTGAGCAACAACGCCTATAATCTCATTAATCTTAACATTCCTTTTAAGTGCAATCTACCTGTCTCTGATATTCCTCTTTATCGGTACCCCACCATTCAAGTATCATACACACCTGTCACCAAGAAAATATGAGAATCTTGCTCTTCTCAAAGCTGTCACACTTGAAACAATTGCCTCCTCCATCGAGAATTAAGATATCATGAGCACTGTGTCTACACCGACGGGCTCAGTCCAATCCTGTATGAAATCATTTCTCCAAAATGAATTTTGGAGAATTGATTTTCAATTACCATCGACAGTGAAAAGAAACATAAGAAAATATTGAGAAAATTCGTGTTAGAATTATTAATCTTACTTTTTCGGTCATATATAAAAAATATAAATATTTATTATATATATATATATATATATATTATATATTATAGATATATATATATCTATATATATATATATATATATATATATATATATATATATATATTTATTTATATATATATATATATATATATATATATATATATATATATATATATATATATATATATATATATATATATATATATATATATATATATATATATATATATATATATATATATATATATATATGTGTGTGTGTGTGTGTGTACTCACCTATTTGTACTCACCTATTTGTGCTTGCGGGGGTTGAGCTTTGGCTCTTTGGTCCCGCCTCTCAACTGTCAATCAACCGGTGTACAGATTCCTGAGCCTACTGGGCTCTATCATATCTACACTTGAAACTGTGTATGGAGTCAGCCTCCACCACATCACTGCCTAATGCATTCCATCCGTTAACTACTCTGACACTGAAAAAGTTCCTTCTAACGTCTCTGTGGCTCATGTGGGTACTCAGTTTCCACCTGTGTCCCCTTGTTCGCGTCCCCTCAGTGTTGAATAGTTTGTCCTTGTCTACCCGGTCGATTCCTCTGAGGATTTTGTAGGTTGTGATCATATCTCCCCTTACTCTTCTGTCTTCTCTTCTGTCTTCTGTGTGTGTGTGTGTGTGTGTGTGTGTGTGTGTGTACTCACCTAATTGTGCTTGCGGGGGTTGAGCTTTGGCTCTTTGGTCCCGCCTCTCAACTGTCAATCAACTGGTGTACAGGTTCCTGAGCCTAGTGGGCTCTATCATATCTACATTTAAAACTGTGTATGGAGTCAGCCTCCACCACATCACTGCCTAATGCATTCCATCTGTTAACTACTCTGACACTGAAAAAGTTCCTTCTTACGTCCCTGTGGCTCATGTGGGTACTCAGTTTCCACCTGTGTCCCCTTGTTCGCGTGCCAGTGTTGAATAGTTTATCCTTGTTTACCCGGTCGAAAAAATATAAATTACTATATACATTAATGTAAATTAAATAAACATAAATTTCACGGTCAATTCCCCACAGCGTGCCAGGAGATTGTAGTTGAGTGTCAGGTGTTTATTGCTGCGTGCCAGGTGTTTGTAGGTGCTTGCCAGGTGTTTGTAGTTGCTTGCCAGGTGTTTGTAGTTGCTTGCCAGGTGTTTGTAGTTGCTTGCCAAGTGTTTATAGTTGCGTGCCAGGTGTTTGTAGTTGCGAGACAGGTATTTATAACTGCCTGCCAAGTGTTTGTAGTTGAGTGCCAGGTGTTTGTAGGTGCTTGCCAGGTGTTTGTAGGTGCTTGACAGGTGTTTGTAGTTGCTTGCCAGGTGTTTGTAGTTGCTTGCCAGGTGTTTGTAGTTGCGTGCCAGGTGTTTGTAGTTGCGTGCCAGGTGTTTGTAGTTGCGTGCCAGGTGTTTGTAGTTGCGTGCCAGGTGTTTGTAGTTGCGTGTCAGGTGTCTGTAGTTGCGTGCCAGGTGTTTGTAGTTGCGTGCCAGGTGTTTGTAGTTGCGAGCCAGGTGTTTGTAGTTGCGTGCCAGGTGTTTGTAGTTGCGTGCCAGGTGTTTGTAGTTGCATGCCAGGTGTTTATAATTGTATGCCAGGTGTTTATAACTGCAATATGCTGCTCCCATTTTAAATTGGCAAGTTATACTAATTCACCGTTTATGGAGGCCAAGGACAGAAAAATGTTCTCACTGTGGTGCCTGTCACTGCTGCCGTTGCCAGGTGCCACAGTACGACTGTCAACCTTCGTGAGATTCACATCTGTAACACGTGACTGTTCTCCTGTGTGTGGGGAGTGACGTCATCAAGAGCAACAGGGCCCGATTGCCCAGTATACTATGAACAGAGTAAGGGCATGATTATCTGTCAACAGTGAATCTTATCAGTGTTTTACTGGTAATCATATTAAACAAAAATATATCCAGAGTTTATATACTAAAATGTATATATTTGCTCCAACACGCGATAACATATTATTCATTTTAATAGTGGCGAATGTTGGTGTAGCAATTTATGAACATTAGATTAAGGCAGTGTTAATAATTTATCACTTTTGCTGGCCCGGCGGGGCACCCAAATCGCACCGGAAGGTAGGCTGAGCGTTCCCCGTGAGCACACAACCCAATGTTAAACTCATTCACCCACAATGTTTATACTTTATAATAAGCCATTGGAAAAATATTTGCATGGCGCCGTTTGCGTCATCCCACAAAGTCCGTATTTTGGTTTTATGACGGAATATGCGGCATTAGGCAGCGAAAGTGTTCCAATCAAGTGAGTTGAAGTGGGGTTACCGTTATACAAGCATAAACAAATATTAACATAATTTTGTACATTAGAAGATGGACTTGAGAATGGTCCAGGACGGACTGAAACGTCGTCGTCCCTTCACCTTCTAGTGTGTGTTCTGGTCAATATTCTTCAGCCACGTTATTGTGACTCATCGCCTGCATTAGAAGATGGAGTTGTTTTGACAAGTATGAAGGATATTATTTACTCTCATCCAAACAATCATGTTAACAATTTACCATTATGGTTGGGGGTTTCTTTACCAAATGCTCAATATCCCACGGTTATCTCCATTAGCTCTGATATAAAAGCAATGCTTCGGGACAGTGTTTAATTGTATCCACAGACAAAAACAACAAGGAATGCTTAAAACACAGATGTCATATTGACCTCTGGAAAGCAAATGGGTTTTATTTGAGATTAAAGGTGCGTGAAGTCAACGTGGGTTTGTGGAACGTCAAAAAGATATGAAGCTAAAGGGACAATCAAGGAACTGTGAGATGAAGGATAGATCTGTAGATGGTCAAGGAGATCTCTTCAAATATTGGGAGCAGGTTTTAAAGTTCGGGTAAACTTAGGTAAACTTAGGGTAGGGTGGGTTGTGTGGGGGTGGCAGGGAGGCAGAGGACGGCTCGTGACCAGAGGTACAGTGAAGAGCTCGTCCGCCAACGACGAAGAGAAGAAGTTAAGTTATAATCAAGTCCTATGAATACAACAAGATAAAAAAAATGCCAAATTTTAGACGGCTATGATCAGTGGCTCTGTGGGTCCCCTCGGCGACGGTCAAGTACATGCTCTTGAACACCTATTTTTGACTACATAATAATATTTACAAAACGAAAAAAATAAGTATTTTATAACATTTTATAAGGTAGCAGTAATACCAAAAGTTCCCATCTCCATGAGTGGTTAGTCATACAGGTCCATATGTTCAGTAGCAAATTCAGTAGCAAATTTTGGGTGCATTATGAGGATATCCTCAAGAACACGAGAGTGAATGAAGTCATTGTAAAGCTCCAGGTTCCTCATGTCAATGGGACTGAATGGTCTCTTAATTCACCATTCTGTGATGTAGTCTGCGCGATCATGCCCCAGTTCCTACTTACAGAGTTGGCACCTAGAGTGCTCAGGATTGGGAAATCCGTCACCTGTAGCCACCTGCCACAGGTAACCCAATCTGATCCTGGCCACCACTGTGTTGCACAGTCTGATGGACGTTTTATGCTGCCCATAAATATAGATTTAAGACATGAACAAATCATAGCTTTTTATGCAGGTACTTTCAGGTTTTTGGGAGTCAGTAATTTTTCTCCAGTCAAACCTGAGTGTTTGAAACAATTTACTTTTGACAGCAGAGACGGGGATTTCCAGGTCTAATTCAACTTCATCTTTGTTAAACGATCTTTTGACTGCAATGTCTGTGTCATTATGATGAGTTATATTTATGTGTGATGGTATCCATACAAACGACATTCGAGACACTTTACTCTGTGCAGTGATTAAGTCATTTATAATTGCTAGTATGAGGTTCTATCTGTCGATCTTCTAGGAGAAGTTTTCAATTGTTTGACGAGCAGACTTTGAATCGCAAAATAGTATTCCTCCTCCTATGTTTTTTAATGTTCTAGTAGCTAGTTGGAGTGCCGCTAGTTCTGTTTGTGTGGAGATCAGCCAGTTGTTTAACCTGACACTGACAGTCTGTGTGCAAATATTATTTGTATAAAACCTACATGCTGCTGCAGTCCGTCCAGTAGAAGATTGGACTGATCCGTCGGTGCAGACACAGTGCTCGTTAGATCTTAAATTCTCGATGGAGAGGCAATTGTTTCAAGTGTGACAGCTTTGAGAAGATTAAGGTTCTCATTACCGTTCTTGGTGACAAGTCTGTATGATACTTGAATAGTGAGATAAAGATAAAGAGGAATATCGGAGACATGTAGATTGCACTTAAAAGGAATGTTCAGAGTGATGACAATGTAGCCATTTTTACTCAGCCATTTATCACGAAAGGAGTGAGTCGGTATCTTGGTCCCACTCAATAGGGTGTTACCAACACTGAATAATTTGTCTCTGAGCAATGCAGGAGATGTAGGGTCTTTCATGATATTAAGGCAAATGGTCGTGTTGACTTCCTGATTCTCTCTAGTATGGTTGGAAGTTTCAGTTCTTCCCTCATTATGATGATTCATGTGCACCTTGGGGCACCAAGATCATGCTCCATGCTCATGGCTTCATTCTGTATTACTTTAAGTTTGTCCAACACAGAGGCGGGGACGTTATTTAGGCGCAAGACATGGTAATCAACTAGAAATCTAACAAACATCATATACAATAATCTAGCATATTTAATACTGATAAAAATATTCTTTCCAATAAGTGTTTTCAGTGGTTCAAGTCTTTCTTTTAACCTACGGTGTAGATCGTTTACAATGTCACTTTTCATACCAACTCCAAGACATTTGTGCTGCCCACACGTTTCAATGTTCTGGTTTTGACCTTGAAAGTTAGAGGGACATGAGTTTTCTCATGGGGGATGGAAAGCTCTGGTTTTAATTACAGAGATAACAAGACCACACTCAATGCTTTTAGCAGCAAGTGAGTCACGTAGCGCTTGCAATCTAGTGTGGGAATTTGCAACAATGCATATCATCAGCATAACAGATGACGGCTTCGTCAGGTAGTGTGGGAATATCAATTGTTAATGTGTGAATCAGGACATTTAACAGAGTTGGGCTTCTGATTGGGCTTCCTCCAAAATTATCTTTCCTGCCTCTACTCTACACAGACGCCGTCTCGTTGAATCGGCTCTAATACACAACCTACCCAACAAGAACTTGAGTCCTGGCTTTGTTGCTGTTGACTCTTCCCTTTCACAGTATATACTTAAATGTTCTAAACTTTCTAACAAACATGACCTAACATAAGCTTACACTTACATTTTCTTTCTTTCCCTTTCCTTTTCTTCTCCTTTTGCTTTATTTTTCTTTCCATTGTTTTCCCTTACGATCTCTTGCTTATTCCTACTATTCCCCCTTCTTATTCCTTTTACTATCCCCTTCTGAGTTGCTGGTATAAATAGGAGCTTCCTCGTATGGGCCAATGGGCCTTCTGCAGTTATCTTTGTTCTTGCGTTCTTATTTTCTCATTCTTACTGTCCCCTTTATTACATCTTACCTTCCCTACCTTTGCCTTGCCTTCTCCTCTAAGATTTTCTTCTCCTCACCTCTCTTCTGCCTATTTATTGCCTTCTCCAGATTAAATCATTCACGGGGGTGACATCTCATGTCACACAGGGTGCAGTCGTACCTCCAGAGATCTCCACAGTATCAGCTAATGATACTGATAATGGCTCCAATGGGCCACCACTTACGGGTTATTCATGCCCGTGCCACCTTTTGGGTGGCTTAATCTTCATCAATCAATCTTCAATCATTACAATCGACTTAAGAATGGTCAAGGACGAACCGAAACGTCGTCGTCCCTTCACTTTCTTGTGTGTGGTCTGGTCAACATACTTCAGCCACGTTATTGTGACTCATCGCCTGCATTTCAGATTCGACATAATGAAAATAGGCCTGGGGTTGAGGTGGGGGTGGATGGGCTTAGATGCCGACATTTCTTAAAGGGTGACACCGTAGCTAAAAAGAAAAGGTGACACCGTAGTAATATAAAATGACACCGTAGCTCAATTGGCTTCTGACACTTCTAAATGCTTCATATGTAAAAGTATGGTGAAGCCAGCTCCAATCGTCTTGCCACCATCCTTGAACAAACAGACTTTGTCTAATAGATATAGGTAGAAACCCATGACACAACAGCCTTTCTTCCAGGACTTAGCGGAAATAGGAGCCTCCCAATTATGGAGGTCAATGTCTACATGTTATGGAAGACAGTCTCTGTGTTGTGGAGGCAGGAGTCTCCATAGTGTGGAGGCAGGAGTCTCCATAGTGTGGAGCAGGAGTCTCCATAGTGTGGAGGCAGGAGTCTCCATAGTGTGGAGCAGGAGTCTCCATAGTGTGGAGGCAGGAGTCTCCATAGTGTGGAGGAAGGAGTCTCCATAGTGTGGAGGCAGGAGTCCCCATAGTGTGGAGGCAGGAGTCTCCATAGTGTGGAGGCAGGAGTCTCCATAGTGTGGAGGCAGGAGTCTCCATAGTGTGGAGCAGGAGTCTCCATAGTGTGGAGGCAGGAGTCTCCATAGTGTGGAGGCAGGAGTCTCCATAGTGTGGAGGCAGGAGTCTCCATAGTGTGGAGGCAGGAGTCTCCATAGTGTGGAGGAAGGAGTCTCCATAGTGTGGAGGCAGGAGTCTCCATAGTGTGGAGGCAGGAGTCTCCATAGTGTGGAGGCAAGAGTCTCCATAGTGTGGAGGCAGGAGTCTCCATAGTGTGGAGGCAGGAGTCTCCATAGTGTGGAGGCAGGAGTCTCCATAGTGTGGAGGCAGGAGTCTCCATAGTGTGGAGGCAAGAGTCTCCATAGTGTGGAGGCAGGAGTCTCCATAGTGTGGAGAGAGGAGCCTCAAATTTGTTGAGTGAGGCGAAGATCAAAGGCTGGAATATTTGATGGCAACAAAATTACATTGTTAGTAGAACGACCAAACTTTCTCCTTTACGCATATTTTCCGAAATTCTAGACTTTTAAGTAGTTCATGTGTCTAATAATTTTTTAATTAGTTTTTACATCTTTCGTACGTTTGAAGCGTTTGCAACATGTTCCACAATTCAGATATCTTATAATACAATATTTTGTTAGAGTGACAATTAACTACACACATGACTAAATATATATATATAACTATAAGAGTGTATGCCTATCTGTCTTACGTTCGAGGCCAGACGCTTGGGGCTAGCCTCACCCAAATTAGCACAGAGGCGAGGAGGGGGAAAGTTAGGGTCTCGGGTACAGGAGTGACATAGGCTGGTCAAGGTAGGTCTAAGGTAAATGCTTTAAGAAATATTATCAAATATAAACACCGCAGTGCAATTCTCAAGAACACTTCATGGAGTCAAGTTTAAAATATGGCGTGTGATTAACGTGGAGTTTAGCACCGGGAGTCCACCTAGCTAGCCTCTTGGAGTTAAGGGAAGACTGTTGACATGGCTCAGGGGTTACCTGAGTAACAGAACCGCCTCAGTCCTTTTCAAGGGGGTCAAAAGTAAACTTTGTGCACCCTTTGAGTTGGGTACACTCCAGGGTGGAGTGCTAAGTCCTACACTGTTCAATGTTCTGATGCATAAATTAACAATTGATATTCCCACACTACCTGACGAAGCCGTCATTTGTTATGCCGATGATGTATGCATTATTACAAATTCCCAAACTAGACTGCAAGCTCTACTTGTTTCATTCGCTGCTAAAAGCATTGAATGTGGTCTTGTTATCTCTATAACTAAATCCAGAGTTCTCCATCCCCAAGAGAAAACTCATGTCCCCATAACTTTCAAGGTCAACAACCTGAACATTGAAACGTGTAGGCAGCACAAATACCTTGGAGTTGGTATTAACAGTGACGTTGTAAATGATCTACACCGTAGGTTAAAAGAAAGACTAAAACCATTGAGAACACTTACTGGTAAGAATATTGGTATCAATATTAAATATGCTAGACTATTCTATATGATGTTCGTTAGATCTCTCGTTGATTATAATGCTCTGCACTTAATTAATTTCCCCTCCTCTGTGTTGGACAAACTTGAAGTAGTACAGAATGAAGCCATGAGGATAATTCTTGGTGCTCCAATATGCACAAGAATCATCAACATGCGGGAAGAACTGAAGCTTCCAACCATACTAGATAGAATAATGCAAGTCAACACCACATTTTGCCTTAAAGTCATGAGAGACCCTACATCTCCTGCATTGATCAGAGACAAATTATTTAGTGCTGTTAACACCCTTTTGACTGGTGCCGACATACCAACTCACTCCTTTTATGATAATTGGCTGAGCAACAATGCTTACAATCTCCTCAAACTTAACATTCCTTTTAAGTGCAATCTACCTGTCTCTGATATTCCTCTTTATCTGTACCCCACCATTCAAGTATCATACACATCTGTCACCAAGAAAGATAATGAGAATCTTGCTCTTCTCAAAGCTATCACTCTTGAAACAATTGCCTCCTCCATCGAGAGTTTAAGATCTCATGAGCACCGTGTCTACACCGACGGCTCAGTCCAATCCTCTACTGGACGGACTGCAGCGGCATGTAGGTTTTATAGAAATAATATTTGCACAAAGACTGTCAGTGTCAGGGTAAACAACTGGCTGACCTTCACACAAGCAGAACTAGCAGCATTACACCTAGCTACCAGCACATTAAAAAACATTGGAGAAGGAATAATATTCTGTGATTCAAAGTCTGCTCTTCAAGCAATCGAAAACTTCTCTTGGAAGATCGATAGCAAGAACCTCATACTCCCAATTATAAATGACTTAATTGATGCACAGAGTAAAGGGTCTCGAATTTCCTTTGTATGGATACCTTCACACATAAATATAACCCATCATAATGAGACAGATATTTCAGCCAAATTAGCGTGTAACAAGTTTGAAGTTGAATTACATATAGGTATCCCCATCTCTGCTGTCAAAACTGTATATATATATATATATATATATATATATATATATATATATATATATATATATATATATATATATATATATATATATATATATATATACACACACATATATATATATATATATATATATATATATATATATATATACACACATATATATATATATATATATATATATATATATATATATATATATATATATATATATGTGTGTGTGTGTGTGTGTGTACTCACCTAGTTCACCTAGTTGTACTCACCTAGTTGTGCTTGCGGGGGTTGAGCTCTGGCTCTTTGGTCCCGCCTCTCAACCGTCAATCAACAGGTGTACAGTTTCCTGAGCCTAATGGGCTCTATCATATCTACACTTGAAACTGTGTATGGAGTCAGCCTCCACCACATCGCTTCCTAATGCATTCCATTTGTTAACCACTCTGACACTAAAAAAGTTCTTTCTAATATCTCTGTGGCTCATTTGGGCACTCAGTTTCCACCTGTGTCCCCTAGTGCGTGTGCCCCTTGTGTTAAACAGCCTATCTTTATCAACCCTGTCGATTCCCCTGAGAATCTTGAATGTGGTGATCATGTCCCCCTAACTCTTCTGTCTTCCAACGAAGTGAGGTTTAATTCCTGCAGTCGCTCCTCGTAGCTCATACCTCTCAGCTCGGGTACTAGTCTGGTGGCAAACCTTTGAACCTTTTCCAGTTTAGTCTTATGCTTGACTAGATAGGGACTCCATGTTGGAGCCGCATACTCCAAGATTGGTCTGACATATGTGGTATATAATGTTCTGAAAGATTCCTTACACAAGTTTCTAAAGGCCGTTCTTATGTTAGCCAACCTGGCATATGCTGCTGATGTTATCCTCTTGATATGAGCTTCAGGGGACAGGTCTGGCGTGATATCAACCCCCAGGTCTTTCTCTCTCTCTGACTCTTGAAGTATTTCATCTCCCAAATGATACCTTGTATCTGGTCTCCTGCTTCCTACCCCTATCTTCATTATATTACATTTGCTTGTGTGTGTGTGTGTGTGTGTGTGTGTGTGTGTGTGTGTGTGTGTGTGTGTGTGTGTGTGTGTGTACTCACCTAATTGTGCTTGCGGGGGTTGAGCTTTGGCTCTTTGGTCCCGCCTCTCAACTGTCAATCAACTGGTGTACAGGTTCCTGAGCCTAGTGGGCTCTATCATATCTACATTTAAAACTGTGTATGGAGTCAGCCTCCACCACATCACTGCCTAATGCATTCCATCTGTTAACTACTCTGACACTGAAAAAGTTCTTTCTTACGTCCCTGTGGCTCATGTGGGTACTCAGTTTCCACCTGTGTCCCCTTGTTCGCGTGCCAGTGTTGAATAGTTTATCCTTGTTTACCCGGTCGATTCCCGTGAGGATTTTGTAGGCTGTAATCATGTCCCCCTTACTCTTCTGTCTTCCAGTGTCGTAAGGTGCATTTCCCGCAGCCTTTCTTCATAACTCATGCCTCTTAGTTCTGGGACTAGTCTAGTAGCATACCTTTGCACTTTTTCCAGCTTCGTCTTGTGCTTGACAAGGTACGGGCTCTATGCTGGGGCCGCATATTCCAGGATTGGTCTTACATATGTGGTGTACAACATTCTGAATGATTCCTTACACAGGTTCCTGAACGCTGTTCTGATGTTAGCCAGCCTCGCATATGCCGCAGACGTTATTCTCTTTATGTGGGCTTCTGGAGACAGGTTTGGTGTGATATCAACTCCTAGATCTTTCTCTCTGTCTGTTTCATTAAGTACTTCATCTCCTATTCTGTACCCTGTGTCTGGCCTCCTGTTTCCACTGTCTAGTTTCATTATTTTGCATTTACTCGGGTTGAACTTCAACAGCCATTTGCTGGACCATTCACTCAGTCTGTCTAGGTCATCTTGTAACCTCCTACTATCATTCTCTGTTTCAATCCTCCTCATAATTTTTGCATCGTCGGCAAACATTGAGAGGAACGAATCTATACCCTCTGGGAGATCATTTACATATACCAGAAACAGTATAGGTCCAAGGACTGACACCTGCGGGACTCCACTCGTAACGTGTCGCCAGTCTGAGACCTCACCCCTCACACAGACTCGTTGTCTCCTGTTGCTTAGGTACTCCTTTATCCAATGGAGTACTTTCCCTTTCACTCCAGCCTGCATCTCCAGCTTTCTCACTAGCCTCTTGTGTGGCACTGTATCAAAGGCTTTGTGACAATCCAAAAATATGCAGTCTGCCCACCCTTCTCTTTCTTGCCTTATTTTTGTTGCCTGGTCGTAGAATTCAAGTAACCCTGTGAGGCAGGACCTGCCATCCCTGAACCCATGTTGATGCTGTGTTACAAAGTTCCTTCGCTCCAGATGCTCCACTAGCTTTTATCGCACAATCTTCTCCATCAGCTTGCATGGTATGCAGGTTAGGGACACTGACCTGTAGTTCAGTGCCTCCTGTCTATCCCCTTTCTTGTATATCTGTATATTATGTATATATATATATATATATATATATATATATATATATATATATATATATATATATATATATATATATATATGTATATATATATATATATATATATATATATATATATATATATATATATATATATATCTTTCTTGTATATTATGTGTGTGTGTGTGTGTGTGTGTGCGTGTGTGTGTGTGTGTACTCACCTAGTTGTGTTTGCGGGGGTTGAGCTCTGGCTCTTTGGTCCCGCCTCTCAACCGTCAATCAACAGGTGTACAGATTCCTGAGCCTATTGGGCACTATCATATCTACACTTGAAACTGTGTATGGAGTCAGCCTCCACCACATCACTTCCTAATGCATTCCATTTGTCAACCACTCTGACACTAAAAAAGTTCTTTCTAATATCTCTGTGGCTCATTCGGGCACTCAGTTTCCACCTGTGGCCCCTTGTGCGTGTGCCCCTTGTGTTAAATAGCCTGTCTTTATCTACCCTATCAATTCCCTTCAGAATCTTGAATGTGGTGATCATGTCCCCCCTAACTCTTCTGTCTTCCAACGAAGTGAGGTTTAATTCCCGTAGTCTCTCCTCGTAGCTCATACCTCTCAGCTCTGGGACTAGTCTGGTGGCATACCTTTAAACCTTTTCCAGTTTAGTCTTATCCTTGACTAGATATGGACTCCATGCTGGGGCTGCATACTCCAGGATTGGCCTGACATATGTGTGTGTGTGTGTGTGTGTGTGTGTGTGTGTGTGTGTGTGTGTGTGTGTGTGTGTGTGTGTGTGTGTGTGTGTGTGTGTGACAATACACACACACACACACACACACACACACACACACACACACCTTCAGAAGGAATGATTTAAAAATCGACTGATTGATTAATAAAGATTAAGCCACTCAAGTGATGGCCCGGGCATGAATAGCCCGTAAGTGGTACAATTTTTGTTCAGTAAATCAATTCAGTGTTCTGAGGTCGCTTTTAATCGTCAGGCTGCTATCGCGGGGAAGGATACTGTTTGACAGTATTTATGAGAGTGTCCAGCTGCTGGACAACTTTTTTGACCAGAAGAGTGACTATGTTGATGACTTCTGGGTGGTTACTGCAAGATTCGGGGACTCTGAAAGCTCTTCTTAGGTTGTTGGTTGCTTCACGTTCCAAAAGATAGTGAAGTAGTGGTTTTTCCGTGACAGCTTGGCCGAAGATGCACTCTCTCTGTCGGGGTTCACCAATCTCCTAGTTGCATCTGTAACCTAGACGTAGTCTATATAACCGAACTGCTATTTCCCTGTGGATTCCTTTTGGGATATTTAACCTTTCTAATTTGGTTGCCTGAAGATACCATATTGCAGAGGGCGAACCTTCTGTTACTCTCTGGTGTAAATAGGCTTTGTTGAGGGCTGAGAGTTTTTTGGTGATGATGTTTTTTATGTTCTCTAGGCTGGGTTGAATTGTTTTCCGTATCACTGGATGACGAGTTGGAAATTTAGCAATATCATCGGCTTTCTCATTTAATGGGATTCCAACATGGGATGGGATCCAGTTTAAGGTTATGTTGAGTCCTTTGTCTTTAGCGACTGCTCCAAGAAACAAAATGGTGGTAATTATTTCCACGTTCTCTTTCAACTGTTTTTGTCCTAATATTTGAAGTGCAGCTTTTGAGTTTGAGTGTATGATTGCATTTTGAGTGTTTTGTGCAATCACATGTGCGAATGCCTGGTGTATGGCAAACAGCTCAGTTTGGGTTGATGATACAGGTCCTCCCAGTCTCCTATATGCCTGTATGCTGGCCGTGCAAAGAGCAGCGCCAGCACTTTCATATTCTATGTCAACCGATCCGTCTGTGAAGATGTGGGTGGCTTCTGCCACTGAAATGCTATACAATTTGCTTTTCTATTATGCGCCTTAGCACTGTTGAATCGTAGGCAGCCTTTTTCATTGGGAGAATTTCTACTACTATTTTGAAGGTAGGCTCCTCCCACGGTGGGAAAGAAGTGTAGTTTGGGTGTAGTTGATCACCCTCTCTTTCAAGAATCATGCTTTTTTAAATGTAGTCTGTGTAGGATATTTCCTGCTCTGGCAGCCCTAGAGTTTACATTGTTTTGGCCAAGTCCAACCACCAAGGCCTGCCGTACTGGGACTGGATAATGGGATTTACAAGTCAATAGGTTTGGACATATATAGGCAGGAGAAAGAGGTGAAGTGAGGTACAATGACAAATATATGAATGGGAATAGGTGGATATAAAATAGGAGCTGCATCATATGGGCCAATGGGCCCCTATTAAAACCCATGTATGGGCCAATAGACCCATACATGGATAATAATAGCATAAGATAGTAGATATTTACAATGAATTAATGAGAAAAATGTGTGTGAATGATCCTACTCAAATCGCCCTTTAACTGATCACTCAAAAATGGATCTAGATTATATAAACCACTGCTAATGATCAAATTACATGATTTTGTAATCTGTATTAAATCACATTCAATTATGTTCCTATAGAAAGTGCTTTTACAATTTGTTATTAAAGAAGCCATCTCCCAACCGATTTGGTGAGAATATCATTATTTTTTTTGGTGACTTGATCATTAAGTTTAGCTACAAATTCGTCTGTGTTTACATCTGTAGGCCATATACACAAAATATCATCAACATATCTAAACCATGGAATGATTCCAGGGGTAATTTTGAAACAAATTTCTTTTCGAAGAATTCCATGTACAAGTTTAAAAGCAGTGGCGATAATGGATTATCCATTGCCATTCCAAAAGTCTGTAAATAATATTCATTTTATAAGGTAAATTTTCATTCTTTTATGCACAACTTAACAATATTGACAACAATATCAGCAGAAAGAGGTAAAACATGATTTCATGAGCAAGATGATCAAGATATCAACTGGCAACCTTTGTAAACAAAGAACAAACGTCAAAACTGATTAACTTTACATCAGGATTGATTGGAACACTATTTAATTTCTTAACTAAATCAAGAGAATTGGTCAAAGAGAAGAGGAAATAGTTCTTAGCAATGGGACAAAATTTTGGTCAGTCATTTAGAAAACTTGTAAGAAATGGATCCCACTGAGCTGATAATAGGCCTCATGGGAGAGTTAGGTTTATGAATCTTGACAAGTCCATAGAGATATAGTAAAGAAGATGATGAGGTACTAAATTGATTAAGAAGATATTATTGTTACTTAACAACTTTCTTAAGCTGCTATTGATGAACTTGATGATGTCATCAAGAGGATATTTTTCGTGAGTTTTAGTGTAGTTCGAGAATGTTTGAGGAGATCATTCATTTTCGAAATATTTCGTCTTGTTTGAATAACACAGTGCTGGATTTATCAGCCTTGTTATATGAATGGAAGGGTCGGCTCGCAGTATGCGAGCCGACCAGTATGCTTCGCCAGTATGCTTCGTGTGAACCTTTCAGGGAAATTGTTTGTTTGAGGCGTCAACATTGAACCATAAACAATATATATTTATTATAATTAAGCTGTAATAATGAACAAGCAATCTTAACTGCAGAAGGTGATTTGAAATGTCAAATGACATACCATAACCAAAGCAGTAACCACATTTTGACACATCGACTTGGATGACAAATTCAACATGTTGTTTGGATTGGATTTCTTTGTTCAATCACTATTTTTAATCAGACTTTCTATCTAGCACTTTAGAATTTTCTGTAACTGATTAATTTTTCTGCGTAGGTCATTGTATATTTCATCAATCAGAAGATTTTTCCAGTCCACAGTTATGGCGTGAGAAAAGTTTCGTTTTACTGCATCCAAGCTTTGAAATCAAAACGTTCACTTGATTTTGTAACTTCAATGTATTTTTTCAAAACAGTAGCACAGAAATCACTGAACGGTAGATCACCTAATTTGATGAAACAAGCAGGTAGCAGGGACTCGGGTATACTTGCTCACTAAGACATTGTTTCAGGAATTTGAGACGGGTGCGAGTGCAGTGTGTTTTCACTAGTAGAGTAGCGAAGATGGTCACGAAGGAAACAGACTGAGAATTTTTCATCACGTGTTAATTTTCGTGATTTACACACATCATGAGAACCACACGCTCTTTCGCTTTGCTGTTCCTTCAGTTTGCTTTCTTCGTGACCCTCCCTTTCTGAGTTTGAAAATATTGTCAAGGCCTTGAAACTTTTTGATATACATGTATTGTTTAATTACGAAAATACTGTTGGTAAACTATTAGTTCGAAACAGCCCTTTAAGTGATAATTATGTCACTTAAAAAATACCTTGTAAAGAATGTAATAGGTTCCATGTTGGGCAAACATCTAAAAATTTGAAAAGTAGAATTTCGCAACATAAATACCCTGTAAGACATGGCCAATTGTCTAATATTTTGTTTGTTCATTTGTCAGAAAATTCTCACCAAATTGATTGGGAGATAGCTTCTGCAATAACGAATTGTAAAAGCACTTTCAATACGAACTCTTCCAATACCCATGGTGAGATCCCGTCTGGCCCAACAGCCTTTCTCACATCCAGATCCAACAGGTGTCTCTTGTCCTCATCTCACGTAATTTCTAACCCTTCGAAGACCGCCTGGTTTACTGCCCCCTCTCCTTGTGCAGTGACCTTACCTTGTTCTATTGTGAAGTCCTCCTGGAACCTCTTGTTGAGTTCTTCACACACCTCTTTGTCATTCTCTGTATAACTGTCCATGCCTGTTCTAAGTTTCATGACCTGTTCTTTCACTATTGTTTTCCTCCTGATGTGACTGTGGAGTGGCTTTGGTTCGGTCTTGGCTTTACTTGCTATATCATTTTTACAATTTTTCTCTGCTTCTCTTCTCACTCTAACATACTCATTCCTGGTTCTCCGGTATGTCTCTCTGCTTTCTGGTGTTCTGTTTTTTCGGAAGTTCCTCCACGCCCTTTTGTTCAGTTCTTTTGCTTCCATACATGCCCTATTAAACCATGGATTCTTCTTTTGCTTCTCGGACATTTCGTTGGTTTGCCGGGATAAACCTGTTTACTGCCTCCTGACACTTTTGGGTGACATAATCCATCATATCTTGTACAGACTTAGCTCTGAGGTCTGTGCCCCATGGTATATCCCTTAGGAAACTTCTCATCCCCTCATATTTCCCCTTTCGGTATTCCAGCCTTTTATATCCTAGTTTTTTTTGGGGAGATAAATCCTAGCTCTACCAAGTACTCAAAGATCAATACACTGTGATCACCCAATCCCAAGGGTGCTTCCAACTTAACTTCCGTTATATCCCACTCATTTAGCGTAAATATCAGATCAAGCATGGCTGGTTCATCTTCCCCTCTCATTCTTGTCGGTCCCTTGATGTGTTGGCTTAGAAAGTTTCTTGTTGCCGCATCCAGCAGCTTAGATCCCCATGTATCTGGTGCTCCATGTGGGTCTCTGTTTTCCCAATCTATCATCCCGTGGATGAAGTCCCCCATGATTAGTAGCCCAGATCCATTCCTGCTAGCGAGAGAAGCTGCTCTCTCTATTATGTTATCGTGGCCATGTAGTTTCTATTGTATTCCCGTCTGGGTCTTCTGTCATTTGGTGGTTGGTTATATATGACTGCCACTATAAGTTTTTGTCCTCCAGTTGCTATGGTGCCTGTTATGTAGTTATGTAGTTATGTAGTCTGGGCTGTGAAACCTTCACAGCCCTGAATAACTATCTCCACAAAATCCCAGCCTTTTCTTACCAGCAAAGCTACACCAAAACCTCCTCTTACGTCTCTCTCTTTCCTCACAATACAGTAGTCCTGTGGAAACACTGTATTTGTTATGGTTTTCGTTAGCTTTTTTTCTGTGAGTGCTATTATGTCTGGGTTTTCTTCATGTACTCATTCTCCAAGTTCATTTGTTTTATTTGTAATCCCATCTATGTTAGTATACATTGTCTTGAAACTCACTTTCTTTTGTCCTTTCTCATGTTCCCTTCTTAGTGAGCGTTCTGCTGATGGGGAATGCTGTTCCATGAGTGTGAGGATTTGTGGGGTGGATAACAGGGTCTCAGAGGATACTGAAGTGAGGGGTGGGGGGTTCAAGTGAAGGGGGGAAAAGGGAGGGTAAGGGATGAAGGGGGAGGGAGGACAGTGGGGGAAAGGGGAAAAAGGGCGGAGGGGGGACATGGCGGGAGTAAGGGAGAGGTAGCAGGGTGGGAGTGGGGTGAGGGGGAGGTAGAGTTGGCTGAACATTTAAGTGGAGGCAGGAAGGTTTCGGGGTAGGGAAAGGTTTCTATGCAGAGAAGGGTGGTGGAGTTGCCCTCCCCTCTGATGTTACTGGGTTGCTGGTTGTGGGTTCCCTCCTCAAACCATGGGGATGTTGTATTAGGAGCTGTGTTTTCCTGGTTTTCTCCTCTCGCCCTGCGCTTCTTCCTTGCTTCTGCAGCCATGGCTCTCTCCTCCCTCGTCATGTCCCTGAGGAGGAATACTTTTTTGAATTCTCCCACATATTGAGTTGACTCTTCCTTGTTAGAATCTTCTCCTTTATGGTCTCATTTGTAAACACTGTCTTTAACATGCGGTTTCTTTCCTTACTGTACCAGCCTAACCTGAAAACCTTTTCAATGCTATGTTCAGCCCCTTCCATCTCTAGCCTCTTTAGTATTTCATTCACTGCTGCTCTGTTCTTATCGTTCCATTCTGTCCTATTGGAGCCTTCCTACACTTTAATACTCACAGCTACCAATGATCTTTTCTTTCCAGTAGCTGACTAGTGGCCTTGCTAATTCCTGTGAGGTGGTTGCTTTCATGGTTACCTCCCTCACTGTGAACATTAATTCTTTGCTCTTTTTTAGCATTTCTTCAAATGCTGCTTGTACTATGGCATACGCTTTCAATGTAACATTTCATCTTCTCTTTGAATGATTACGTGAGCCTCAGCTTCAGTATTGTTGCTCTTTGAGGGTTTTAATCTCAATCTTCTCTTTGCTGCTGGCACATGCTTTGGCAAGTTTGCTTATTGATTTATTCCTAATTTCAGTTCAGTCATCTCCCGGTCGATCTCCATCCTCCAAAACCTGGCAAACACTGCTCCTAATCCCCACTGGTTCGGCACCCATCTTCACATTGGACTTTTTTCCCTGTTCCCTGTTGTACTCTATTCTCGGCGTCCTGCCATGTTTGTCCTTTTCACTACAATTCTGGTTTCATAGGGTGTTGCCAAGGGTGGCCAGAGATTAGACAAGGGCGAGAGAGAGGAGAGGAGATTAATGGAGAGACGAGAGAGAGTAGAGAGAGAGAGAGAGAGAGAGGAGAGAGAGAGTGGGTGGCATGAGAAAAATAGGTTAGAGAAGGAGAGTGTCGATTGAGAAGGGGGAGAGAGAGAGGGGGGTGATGGAAGAGAGAGAGAGGAGAGAGAGAGAGAGAAGAGGAGAGGAGAGAGAGAGTAGAGAGAGAGAGAGAGAG
>WNGS01135237.1:3771554-3783970 GCA_020271785.1 Procambarus virginalis
AAGTAGGTTGTTACAACATTGCATCAAGTAACAATTGTGTAAATAGGTTGTGGTTATGTTATGTGTTTGTTCTGAGGGAGACAGCGAGGAGAGGAGAGAAGAGGTGAAATGATGGGAGAGGGGGAGGAGGGGAACGAGGTGGAGAGGGAAGGGGGGAAGGGAGGAAGAGTGAATTGGGGAAGAGGGGGAGAGGGCGAGGAGATAGGGGACGAAGGGAATAAGGAGGAGTAGGGATCAAGACGTGTAGTGAATTGTGAAGATGGGAGGAGGAAGGTGGACGAGAGAGACGGTATCCCGCAAACACAGTACAAACTCCAAGTTCGAAACATTTATAACACCTTCAAACAAGTTGTAAAAAAATTCTAACAAGTTGTAACAATTATCTAACAAGTTTGTAACAATTATCTACAGTGCACAATATCTAACAAGGGAACACTAACAGACAACTTTCTAACGCACAAAAACTCTACCAAAATATGTATCAACTTTGTAACATAAGTTGCAACAAGATAACAATAGGGACCATCACGTTGTGTTGTGGCTGGGGTTGACCAGGACAAGGAGTTGAGGGAGAACAGGCAGACAGACCCGAGCACCGCAGGACATACCATCTAGAATACATATTTATGTAATATGGGGTAAGTTGTATAATGCAAGGAGACCAGGTGTTAAGGTAACCTCCCTCCCTCACAACCCTCCACATTTCTCCTTCATCTATTTAACAATCTTTCTTCCTCATAAAACTCTGCTTTGCATCCTTTCTTTACCTTAAAACATCTATCAACCTCAAAGCCGATTTTTACCTCAAAGCCCCTACTTACCTTCCCAACCCCTGCATCCCTCTCTCAACTCCTGCTTGCACCTCAAGCAATCTGAGCGCACCACGGTAACTCCTCCCCCCCCCCACCATAGTAAGGTATATAAGATATTTTTTTGTGTGTCTGTTCAAGGTTGGATACGTTGGGTTTGGTTTACTCATCTATTCCAGATGACAAATTTGTGGTTCTCGAGTGTCATAAGAGTAGTGGAATCTATGACGTAGACAAAGCATTTTGGTTTTTCAAACGCTTCGTCTATGGCATGGGCGTTTTCAGTTATATCGACGACGCTTCGTCTATTGCATGCATGCTTTTAGTTACCTCGGTGAAGCTTTGCTTCAATCATAGTACTTTTTCGATACCTCGGTGAAGCTCTCCATTCCGCCATATATATTATTGCAAAAGAGGAATTAACAGCTCCCTTCAGGTCCCTGATATTTAAACTATGGGGATTAGACGATCGCCCCCCCCGTCATCTCGAAATGTGCTCACCTCGGTGACCTTTCACAGACACAGTCATTCCCTAATGGTCAATGACATCATCAGCTAGCCAGTCATCATCTTCTTCAACAAGTTCCGTTTTCTGAGATAGCGAATTTAATCCCATTTTCATATTTATTCCCATTTTCAATATTGTACCATAGGGATTAAAGGACTTCCTTTCTTCAACCTAAATGTGCACTGCCGTCATCAATCATCTTCCCACAATAATCCCGTTTTCTGTGATAGCATATTTATACCCATTTCCATATGTTTTACCATTTTAAAAGATTATTTCTACCTAAGATCGCATATCGAACATAACAGAATGAAATTGCAGAAGGCCTTTGTAGGGAACATGAGAACAAAGGTAACTGCAGAAGGCCTATAGGCCCACACGAGGCCGCTCCTATTTATAACCACCCAATCCCACTCATATACATGTCCAACCCACGTTTGAAACAATCGAGGGACCCCACCTCCACTACGTTACGCGGTAATTGGTTCCTCAAATCAACAACCCTGTTACCGAACCAGTATTTACCCAAGTCTTTCCTAAATCTAAACTTATCCGATTTTTACCCATTGTTTTGAGTTCTATCTTGTGTTGATACTTTTAATACCCGAATAATATCTCCTTTGTTATGTCCATTCATCCACTTGTAAACCTCTATCATGTCACCCCTAACTCTTTGCCTTTCCATTGAATGCAGTTTAAGCTTTGTTAATCTTTCTTCATATGAAAGATTTCTAATTTGGTGAATTAATTTTGTCATCCTGCGCTGGACACGCTCAAGTAAACCTATATCCATTCTATAGTACGGCGACCAAAACTGAAGTGCATAATCTAAATAGGGCCTAACCAGAGCAAAATATAGCTGAAGAACAACACCAGGTGTCTTGTTACTAACGCTTCGATTAATAAATCCCAGTGTCCTATTTGCCTTATTATGAACATTCATGCATTGGTCCTTTGGTTTTAAATTCTTACTAATCATAACTCCAAGATCCCTTTTGCAATCCGACTTCGAAATCTAAACACCATCTAGCTCGTATCTTGTAACTCTATCATCATTACCTAGCTTCAGAACTTTACATTTATCAGCATTAAACTGAATCTCCCAATCTTTTGACCATTTCAAAACCCTATTTAGATCAACTTGAAGTGACAGTGAGTCTTCTTCCGTGTTAATTTCCCTACCGATTTTTGTATCATCGTCAAATTTGCAAATGTTGCTACTCAAACCTGAATCTAAAGAATTTATATATATTATAAACAACAAAGTTCCTAAGACAGAGCCTTGAGGCACTCCACTTACAACATTTTCCCACTCTGAATTAACCCCATTTTTACTAACTCTTTGTTTCCTTTGGTATAGCCATGCCCTAATCCGACTTAATATAACACCCCCAATACCATGAGCCTCTATCTTTTTAATCAATCTTTCATGTGGCACTGTAGCAAATGCTTTGCTAAAGTCAAGGTACACAACATCACAAACCTTACCACTATCAACTGCCTCATCTATGCTGGAATAAAAAGATAGAAAATTTGTTAAACATGAATAGCCATTTATAAAACCATGTTGTGACTCGTTTATTAATTTATGTTTTTCATGATGAAAATGAATAGTATTTGCAATTATCGATTCAAGTAACTTTCTCACAATAGACGTTTGGCTAATTGGCCGATAATTTCATGCAAGTGATCTATCTTCTTTCTTAAAAATTGGTACGACATTAGCAACCTTCCACGACTCTGGCACTCTGCCTGACTCTAATGATTTATTAAATATGGTAGACAATGGATTTCAAAGCTCCTCTTTGCATTCTTTAAGCACCAGGGCAAACACTTCATCCGGCCCTGGGGATTTGTTTGGTTTGAGTTTTCCTATTTGTTTAATAATATCATCCCTGGTAACTGTTAGACTAGTCAACCTGTCTTCGTCCCCATTCACATAGACTTGCTTGGCTGAAAGCATAGAGTTAAGTTCTTCTTCAGTAAATACAGAGATAAAATATTTATTAAAAGTACTGCTAATCTCATCGCCATTATCCGTTATCTGACATGTCTCGGTTTTTAATAAACCTATCCTTTCCCTAACCTTTGTTAGGTAAGGTTTGCGATGTTGTGTACCTTGACTTTAGCAAAGCTTTTGATACAGTGCCACATGAAAGACGGATTAAAAAGATAGAGGTTCATGGTGTTGGGGGTGCTATATTAAGTGTGATTAGGGCATGGCTATACCAACTAAAACAAAGATTATTATAAATTTTTCACATCCCCAGGAAGCAGCCCATAGCAGTTGTCTAACTCCCAGATACCTATTTACTGCTAGGTGAACAGGGGCAATCAGGGTGAAACCAACCCTGTCCATTTACGCCAGCAGAGTGCTCCTGACAGTATGGGTTCGAGTCACTTCTGGGGTGTGAGTTTTCAGTTGCATATAGTCCTGGGGACCATTCAGGCTTGTTTGCATTTGTGTTCCTCACGTGTGCCCCAAAGAATGAGGTGATTTGACAAAATACCATGCCCAAGATTACCAACTGAGTGCTGGCGGGGGAATGGAAATAGCCTCGGCTACCATCCTCTTTTGTCCGGTCGTGTTGGTCGAGCGGTTAAGGGATCCTGTACGCCAGCAGAGTGCTTCTGGCAGTATGGGTTTGAGTCACTTCTGGGGTGTGAGTTTTCAGTTGCATGTATTCCTGCGGACCATTCAAGCTTGTTCACATTTCTGTTCCTCACGTGTGCCCCAAAGAATAAGGTGATTTAATAAAATACCATGCCCAAGATTACCAACCGAGTGCCGGCGGGGGGTTGGAAATAGCCTTAGCTACCATCCTCTTTTGTCCGGTTGTGTTGGTCGAGCGGTTAAGGGATCCTGTACGCCAGCAGAGTGTTCCTAGCAGTATGGGTTCGAGTCACTTCTAGGGTGTGAGTTTTCAGTTGCATATAGTCCTGGGGACCATTCAGGCTTGTTTGCATTTGTGTTCCTCACATGTGCCCCAAAGAATGAGGTGATTTGATAAAATACCATGCCCAAGATTACCAACCGAGTGCCGGCGGGGGGATGGAAATAGCCTTAGCTACCATCCTCTTCTGTCCGGTCATGTTGGTCGAGCGGTTAAGGGATCCTGTACGCCAGCAGAGTGCTCCTGGCAGTATGGGTTTGAGTCACTTCTGGGGTGTGAGTCTTCAGTTTTAAACTCTATTACTTTATATATATATATATATATATATATATATATATATATATATATATATATATATATATATATATATATATATATATATATATATATATATGTTATTAAATATGACCGAAAAAGTAAGATTAATAATTCTAACACGAATTTTCTCAATTTTCCTTATGTTTGTTTTTACTGATGACGGTAAATTAAAAATCAATTCTCCAAAATTCATTCTTTATTTCTTAGTCTGACGCGACACTTGAGCGCGTTTCGTAAAACTTATTACATTTTCAAAGACTTTAGTTACACACACACAGAACAACTATAACTGAACAGAGTTTAAATACCTGCATTTGGGTGAGGTGACATGTTACAATGGTTTGGGGTGAGGTGAGAACAAACACAGAACACGAAACAATGGGTATAAGGGAAGAATAGATCTGTAACTGCAGAAGGCCTATTGGCCCGTATTTCTTGATGTTTCTATATTGGAGCGGAGTCTTGAAGTGGGTAGAATATAGTAGTGCGTTAATTGGCTGTTGATTGCTGGTGTTGACTTCTTGATGTGTAGTGCCTCGCAGATGTCAAGCCGCCTGTTGTCGCTGTATCTATCAATGATTTCTGTGTTGTTTGTTAAGATTTCTCTGGTGATGGTTTGGTTGTGGGAAGAGATTATATGTTCCTTGATAGAGCCCTGTTGCTTATGCATCGTTAATCGCCTGGAAAGAGATGTTGTTGTCTTGCCTATATATTGAGTTCTTTGGGGCTTACAGTCCCCAAGTGGGCATTTGAAGGCATAGACGACATTGGTCTCTTTCAAAGCGTTCTGCTTTGTGTCTGGAGAGTTTCTCATGAGTAGGTTGGCAGTTTTCTTGGTTTTATAGTAAATCGTCAATTGTATCTTCTGATTTTTGTCTGTAGGGATAACGTTTCTATTAACAATATCTTTCAGGACCCTTTCCTCCGTTTTATGAGCTGTGGAGAAGAAGTTCCTGTAAAATAGTCTAATAGGGGGTATAGGTGTTGTGTTAGTTGTATCTTCAGAGGTTGCATGGCGTTTCACTTTCCTTCTTATGATGTCTTCAATGAAACCATTGGAGAAGCCGTTGTTGACTAGGACCTGCCTTACTCTACAGAGTTCTTCGTCGACTTGCTTCCATTCTGAGCTGTGGCTGAGAGCACGGTCGACATAAGCGTTAACAACACTCCTCTTGTACCTATCTGGGCAGTCACTGTTGGCATTTAGGCACATTCCTATGTTTGTTTCCTTAGTGTAGACTGTAGTGTGGAAACCTCCGCTCCTTTCCATGACTGTTACATCTAGAAAGGGCAGCTTCCCATCCTTCTCCATCTCGTAAGTGAAACGTAACACAGAATTCTGCTCAAACGCTTCTTTCAGCTCCTGCAGATGTCTGACATCAGGTACCTGTGTAAAAATGTCGTCAACATACCTGCAGTATATGGCCGGTTTCAAGTTCAAGTCGACTAAGACTTTTTCCTCAATAGTACCCATGTAGAAGTTTGCAAACAGGACGCCTAGGGGAGAACCCATAGCGACCCCATCTACTTGCTTATACATGTGCCCATCCGGGCTCAAGAAGGGTGCCTCCTTAGTACAAGCTTGGAGTAGTTTCCTCAGGATATTTTCTGGCATGTCAAGGGGAGTACATGCCGGGTCTCGATACACTCGGTCCATTATCATCCCGATTGTTTCATCCACAGGTACGTTGGTGAACAGTGATTCTACGTCCAACGATGCTCTTATCCCTGTAGCCCGTGTTCCCCGCAGTAAGTCAACAAATTCCTTCGGGGATTTCAGGCTGAAGTTGCACGGGACATAAGGAGTCAGTAAGCCGTTGAGTCGTTTCGCCAGTCTGTACGTGGGTGTGGGTATCTGGCTGATAATTGGCCGAAGTGGGTTTCCAGGCTTATGCGTCTTGACGTTTCCATACGCATATCCAGGTTTATATTCTCCAATAATCTTTGGCAGGTGGAGTCCGGATTTCTTGGCATTCACAGTTTCAATCAACTTGTTGACCTTTGTTTTCAATTCGGCTGTAGTGTCCTTCGTTACCCTTTGGAATTTAGTTTGGTCAGAGAGTATGTGGTTCATTTTCGCCAGATATTCGTCTTTCTTAAGGATGACGTATATTGGCGACTTGTCGCCTCTCCTGACAACTATCTCCTTGTTCTCACGAAGGCTCTTGGCTGCCGCTTTGAGCTCGGGGGTCAGTATGGTACTTCTGTAGTTGCCTCGATTCTTTCCTCCTTCTGCGATAATTTCAGCTTGTAAGGTGTCTTTGGTGGTGACCTTCTTTTGTGCTTCGAGGTCAAATATGTCGTCCAACAGGATCTCCAACTCCACTTTCCGGGCCAACGCACTTGGTCTGGACATAACGTGACAGTTTATACCCAGATTTAGGAGAGTGACTTGGTCCTCAGTGAGGTTGATACCTGCAAGGTTCAGGAAGCCGTCTCTTGGTCGTGGAATTGCCATGGGTCCTCCATATAGTGTTGTTAGCTTCTTGATAATCCTTGTTTCCGTGCTGAGGTGATGTCGGTCTGTGAGGATGTCGAGGTGTTGTTCGATGCGGGTGCGGAGACTTTCGTCGATGTTGCTGTTTCTCCATTCGTTTGTGGCCTGAAGTAGTTGCGTTTTATTGTCTTTGATATCATTTTCTGCCTTGTGTATCTGATTACGAATCAGATCTTGCGATATTTTATCGTGAAGGCTTGATTCCTTGCTGCTGGGTCGTGCGTTTTAATATTAGTATATTTTGGTAGCAGTCTTTCCTGTAGACATATGTTATAAATATGACCGAAAAAGTAAGATTAATAATTCTAACACGAATTTTCTCAATTTTCCTTATGTTTGTTTTTACTGATGACGGTAATAAAANTCCAGCCTGCTTGTGGGGCCTCCTGCTGCCGCTCTAATAACACAACCAACATTTACTCCTGCAACACTTACCCAGGCAAAAGCTTTCAGGAATATGTGAGATGGTGTTGCATACCGTAAACCTGTAAAAATTGCAGTCGGAAGGCAAGGGAGAAAATGTAATGAAGATTACGAAGACAATATATGAAGACAAACAAAAAGTAAATATGAGGGAAATAACTAAGTAGATGAATACAAAGATGCAGGTGATCATTCCAACAAATATTACCAGCCGCACCGAGCTGAGGCGGTTCATTAGACAGTAATGGGTAGAGGCAGAGAGCAAGGACAGCCGATAATGTAACGGATATAACATGCTCAGCCTAATATATGCATGTAATACATGTGTCTGACATTATGGCTCTATCTTGATCTATAAAAGAGAATGTATGTATGTCAAAGGATGACGACACACCGCTTGCGGCAAGCCTCATGCCGCAAGCATGAGGCTTGAGGCACCATGGAACTTTGCATGGTGATTTGTGAAAGTATGGGAATGTATTCACGTAGTTTTATTCACTTAGTTGTGCTTGCAGGGTTGAACTCTGCTCTTTCGGCCCACCTCTCAACTGTCAGTCACTCAAATTTTCTTTCAAACAAACACCACACGCGCGCGCGCGCATATATAAATAGGGTAACGACAGCAGCATACTCTACACTGGCAAAGTTAGAACATCAATCAGAAACCTAAGTAAGGAAGCATTTAGGGGCGCATTACACTGCCTACGTGAGGCCATCTTAGAGTATGCCGCTCATCATGGAGTCCCTATCTGAAGAAGCATATAAGGAAACTGAAAGGTTCAGAGGTTTTCAACGAGACTCGTCCCAGAGATATGAGGGATGGGGTATGAGAGCGCCTGAGGGAACTGTGCCTTACGACACTAGAAAAAAAAAGGGACAGGGAGGGATATGATAGGAAAGTATAAATACTCAGGGGATTGACAGAGTGGACATAGACAAATGTTCATACGGAATAGTAACAGAACGAGGGGACATGGGTGGAAGCTGGAAACTCAGATGAGTCACAGGGATGTTAGAAAGTTTTCTTTTAGCTTGAGAGTAGTGGGAAAATGGAATGCGCTTAAGGAGCAGGTTGTGGAAGCAAATACTATTCATAATTTTTAAACTAGGTATGATAGGGAAATAGGACCATAGTCATTACTGTAAACAACCGATGCTCGAAAGGCGGGATCCAAGAGACAATTCTCGGTCCTGCAGACACAAATAGGTGAGTACACACACACACACACACACACACACACACTCACACACACACACACACACCCACACACACACACACACAACACACACACACACACATAAAGGAGGCAGCTCGTATAGCTGTCTATCTCCCAGGTACCTATTCACTGATAGGTAACAGGTGCATCAGGTGAAAGAAACTCTGCCCATTTGTTTTTCGCCATCGCTGGTGATCGAACCTGGCTCTAGGATTACAATCCCAAGCGCTGTCTACTCAGCTACAGGCCCTGTAAATGTCATAGGGTGTCAGGGGTCAATCCCCACGCCTCGCTCTTTAAAACAGGATCCGTTCCTATGCCGAAGCGGATCCTATATAGTCGTAATGGCTTGACAATTTCCCCTGATAATTCCCTCCTTCCCTCCTATGCCAATCCTGGTGACTCCTATGAACTTTGAAATTCGCTCTAGTTCTCCTAGTCAGTTTTCTAAAGAGATTCAGATGATCACAATATCTCAACTTACAAAGTCACCACAACCTGTTGTTGGAATATTGTGATTATATAGAGATTAGATAATATATATATATATATATATATATATATATATATATATATATATATATATATATATATATATATATATATATATATATATAGTCTCCCCATGCAGGAGACTTCCTCCTGGCAGTACCCATGTCAACAATGGGCACGCGCCTAGATCCAGAATCCCTTCGTGTAGCAGTGGCCCTCCGCCTTGGTGCCCCAATTCACACTGAATACAAGTGTATTTGCAACAGGGTGAAGCAGACCAATACGGACTGCATGGGTTGCATTGCGGAAGCACAAAGGGCTGGCATGCAAGACACAACGAGGTCAATGACATCATCAAGAGAAGCCTCGTCTCAGCTAAGTGCCCAGCGGAGAGAGAACCTCGCATCCTAGGGGTCCAAAACCCGGATTTCCCCGCACTTCGCCCTGATGGCATCACCATATACTCATGGAAGGAGGGTAGACAGTTGGTGTGGGACTATACATGTGTATCCACCCTGGCTGACACCTATGTACACTTCGGAGCTGATCAAGCAGGTGGGGCAGCCAACCACAGGGAAACAGCAAAATCTCTCAAATACAGGCGACTGGCAGGTCAATACCTCTTTGTTCCCATAGCGTCTGAGACGCATGGCCCCTGGGGCAAGAGTGCCTTGGGATTTCTCAAGGAATTGGGTTCCAAGCTCATTGACGTCACCAGAGACCCAAGGGCTTGCAGTTTTTTGTTTCAGCGCCTCAGTGTGGCGATCCAGAGGGGAAATGCTTGCTGCGTCCTCGGTTCCTGTCCGGAAGCGGAGGAGCTTCAAGAGATCCATAACCTTTAGGCATTTGTCTTGTATGTTTTGTAACCTTTAAATACACAATAAAGCATAAGAAAAAAAAAAGGAAGGGGGTGGTAGGAGAAAAGCACACAGAAACTGTATTAGAGGGGACCTACATTCCCTCCAATGCGTTATGTGTGATTTCCTCCGAGGCTATGGGTCCCCCTTCTTCCAGCCAGAGGTGGTAAAAAAAAAAAAAAAAAAAAAAAAATATATATATATATATATATATATATATATATATATATATATATATATATATATATATATATATATATATATATATAGAGAGAGAGAGAGAGAGAGAGAGAGAGAGAGAGAGAGGTGGAAGAGAGGTAAATAGGTGGGAAGGAGTGGGGAGTGGGGAAGGAAGAGCACATTTTTTAGAAAAAGATGAGAGAGAGGGATAAGAAACTGCTGGAAGTGGAGAAAGGGGAGAGGGAGAGGGATAGGGAAATGAGGAGAGAGAAGTACGAGAGGGGGAAATAGGGGAATAGACAAACAGACCGACAAACCAGATCATTGCCGGGTATCTGTTCTAGTAACATAATAAAACATACACACTGACATACACGCATTCATACACTAGAAAATACATTCACATATACGTTCGCACCTCAGAAAGCACAAAGCGAAGAGTGGAAAAGTATTGAATTGTTTGTTACAAAACTATTCCTATACAGACTCCAATACACTGGAAGATAGGAAATATAAAACGGACGAGTACTCTGGGTACCCAAATGCGTCACAGAGACAGTAGAAAGAAAGAAAGAGTTAAAAAATGGAATTCATTAAGCAGAGAAGTGGTGGAGGCTGACTCCATACACAGTTTCAAGTGTAGATATGATAGAGCCCAATAGGCTCAAGAAGTTGTACACCAGTAAATTGACAGTTGAGAGGCAGGACCAATGAGCCGAAGGTAAACCCCTGCAAGCACAACTAGGTGAGTACTTAAATGATTCTTCATACTAATTGAAAATAAATAAATTCATAGAGGAAAATATCTCTACATAATGTAAACTGATAGTTCACTGGAGCGCTGTGAAGCTTCACCTAGATAATTGTTAGATAATTGTTACAACTTGTTAGAATTTTTTTACAACTTGTTTGAAGGTGTTATAAATTGTTCGAACTTTGGAGTTTTGTACTGTGTTTGGCGGGATACCTTCCCTCCGTCACCTTCTCTCACCATTCCCAATTCACTACACGTTTGATCCCTATCTCCTCCTTATTCTTCGTTCCCCTATCTTCTCTCTCCCCCTTTCCTCCAATTCACTCTTCCTCCCTTCCCCTCTTCCCTCTCCACCTCGTTCCCCTCCTCCCCTCTCCCATCATTTCACCTTTCTCTCCTCTCCTCGCTGTCTCCTCAGAACAAACACATAACATAACCACAACCTCATTTACACATGTTACTTGATGCAATGTTGTAAACAACCTACTTATAAAGGTTGTGGCCACGTTGTGTGTTAAGATGGGAAAGTGATCAGCTAAATATCTTTCGAAATCTCTCTGGAGAACTTTCAGACCTCATAGGAGTCGCCGGGACATGACCCGATGCTTCCCATGACACTCCAAACATTCACACATCACCAAGATCTGTCCCCGGAGGGTAGCCCCAAGCATCCGGCCTCGACTTTGACGCACAAACAAACATTCTTATTACGATAATAATTAAAATACAAATAAACAAATCTATTTAAGTCACTCTGAGGACGCTTTCCTACTTTTCAATAAGAACTAAGGCGAGGTTAAGGCGCTACATGACGTCGGCGCGAAACTTACTCAATTTTCTTGAGTTTGACAACAAAGGAAATATCTTTTTTCCCCGAGCACACTTTAGGCAGCGAGTGAAATTGCTTAACATCTGCTGTGTCAACCTTTTATTTCCGTGACATACAAAAGGTATTCATGAGGCGAAGCAGACATCACCGACGCATTCAGACGTTCTCTCACAATTTTTATTTTTATTATCATAAGATTTTTGATATATCCTTCCAAACCGAAGGAAGAAATTAATGATTTTAGCGGTATGCAACGTAGCCTAAGACTACTTGCACAGAGGGGAATTGGGATACAATAAAAAATATGAGATGAGGAAAGAAATTTAAAAGAGAATCGAATTAAATTACTGAGAGAAAAGAAGAGTAATATCTTTCACAAAATACCTTGTGCAAATACCCCACACGATCTCCGTCTTGAAGGTAAAAAAGAACACCCTTTTTCATATTCTACTTTTTTTAGCAAGTATGATAAACGTCAGGAGTTGGTAGCGTGGCCACTACTCCCGCCGTCGTCCCCGAGGAAGACCAGACCGGTCGTTAGTCTGTGTCGCAGCCTCATAGAGAAGAGGACAAATGGTCCATATAGTGTGTAATGTGTTTGAACGATGTCCGATGCTCAAAACGTCCTTCTCTCACCC
>WNGS01135237.1:3799708-3822547 GCA_020271785.1 Procambarus virginalis
CACAGTGGTCACACTTCATGTCACAGTGGTCACGCCACCCGTCACAGTGGTCACGCCACCCGTCACAGTGGTCACGCTACCCGTCACAGTGGTCATGCTACCCGTCACAGTAGTCACGCTACCCGTCACAGTGGTCACGCCACCAGTCACAGTAGTCACGCTACCCGTCACAGTGGTCACGCCACCCGTCACAGTGGTCACGCCACCCGTCACAGTGGTCACGCCACCCGTCACAGTGGTCACGCCACCCGTCACAGTGGTCACGCCACCCGTCACAGTGGTCACGCCACCCGTCACAGTGGTCACGCCACCCGTCACAGTGGTCACACTTTCCGTCACAGTGGTCACGCCACCCGTCACAGTGGTCACACTTCCCGTCACAGTGGTCACGCTACCCGTCACAGTGGTCACGCCACCCGTCACAGTGGTCACGCCACCCGTCACAGTGGTCACGCCACCGTCACAGTGGTCACGCCACCCGTCACAGTAGTCACGCTACCCGTCACAGTGGTCACGCCACCCGTCACAGTGGTCACGCCACCCGTCACAGTGGTCACGCCACCCGTCACAGTGGTCACGCCACCCGTCACAGTGGTCACACTCCCGTCACAGTGGTCACGCCACCCGTCACAGTGGTCACGCCACCCGTCACAGTGGTCACACTCCCGTCACAGTGGTCCGCCACCCGTCACAGTGGTCACGCCACCCGTCACAGTGGTCACGCCACTCGTCACAGTGGTCACACTTCCGTCACAGTGGTCATGCCACCCGTCACAGTGGACACGCCACCCGTCACAGTGGTCACACTTCCCGTCAAAGTGGTCACGCTACCCGTCACAGTGGTCACACTTCCCGTCACAGTGGTCACACTTCATGTCACAGTGGTCACGCCACCCGTCACAGTGGTCACACTTCCCGTCACAGTGGTCACACTTCCCGTCACAGTGGTCACGCTACCCGTCACAGTGGTTACACTTCCCGTCACAGTGGTCACGCTACCCGTCACAGTGGTTACACTTCCCGTCACAGTGGTCACACTTCCCGTCACAGTGGTCACGCCACCCGTCACAGTGGTTACACTTCCCGTCACAGTGGTCACACTTCCCGTCACAGTGGTCACGCCACCCGTCACAGTGGTTACACTTCCCGTCACAGTGGTCACACTTCCCGTCACAGTGGTCACACTTCCCGTCACAGTGGTCACACTTCCCGTCACAGTGGTCACGCCACCCGTCACAGTGGTTACACTTCCCGTCACAGTGGTCACACTTCACGTCACAGTGGTCACACTTCCCGTCACAGTGGTCACACTTCCCGTCACAGTGGTCACGCCACCCGTCACAGTGGTTACACTTCCCGTCACAGTGGTCACACTTCCCGTCACAGTGGTCACGCTACCCGTCACAGTGGTTACACTTCCCGTCACAGTGGTCACACTTCCCGTCACAGTGGTCACGCCACCCGTCAGGTGTAGATAACCATGGTTATTTGTGAGCAGCTGTGAGTTGTAAGAGTAGTTATAACCTCTGTGGTTATAACCTCTGTGGTTAGGTTATAACCACAGAGGTTATAAAGAGTAGAAAGAGTAGGAAAGCGTTTCTGTGATCCTGGTGTAATGAATACCCTCAGTTCCCGATATTTCCCCTCGAGAATGACACCTTGACTTGACACTTTTAGTGAAAGCTCTTTAAGCTGTCTTTCCAATCACTACAGAGCTATAATCCAGGGGGAAACAGTAGAGACCAATCTGGTCCTCAGAAATACACCAATGGTTGTGCACAATAATATGTGTAAAACTACAAGTCTATTAAATAGGACGCCCCCACGATCGCTCAAACATAGCTTTCTAGAGCTGTTCATTTACTGCGGTCACTCCTTAAGCAGGGCGTGACACGCATTGAAATGAGTCTCACTGAAGCTGTGTAACACAGGCAAAGTGACGAACTCTTTTTGAATTTCTGAGCACCTGTGACAGGCTGTTATCCAATGAACTAGACCTGGTAACATATTAAAGTCACCTCGCATGAGCCTGAACAACTCTAAGCAGCTCTCATAAGACGGTGGATCCAGCACTTGCACACGCGTTGCTCACTCATACACTGTCCACAAGACACACATAAGACGTTCCCGTCTGTGGTAACAAGAAGATGGCGTCGGAGGATACAGCAGATGGTTCCAGTCGGCACGCCCCAAGCGTCCAGCTGGTGATGCAGCTGTCGTTCCACCACGAAAGACGTAGATCACAACGGGATCAGGTGATCCTCACGTGGATTGCTAACAACGCTGGCGAGTAAGGAAAGGAGGCAAGGCGTTACTACATAACGCACGTGCCACAACACCCTCAAACCAGGCGTTGGCATGTCTCGGTACTGGCGTGGAATTAAACAAGAAACTCCTATACTTGTACCCTGATAACACGGAAATGATTACGTGCCCGTCATTCAGTCCCTTACACACAGATGAGAAGAGGCTGTGTCACGGTCCCTACTCTCTGTCAGTCTCAACTACAGCAGGGCAGCTAACCATGTCTTAATCCCAGTTATGGTCTTTCTCGTTTTCGACACCTTGCTTTCTTTACACATAAAGTATGTGGTTGATTCGATCACAGTGACTATGTCATCCACACAACCTCCTTGTGTGGATGATATTCCTCATCCACCTCCTCAGTGAATAAAGAGAGTGAGGTAAACAACCGAGAACACCGTACAAAATTGTAGAGGGAGGAGAATCGTTGAGCAAAATAATGGGGCTTATAGCATCGAGTGCTTCCTAAGTTGTCACTTACCAAGATATCTCGCAAGCCGCCTATTAAGCCACCTCGTGAGCCACCTCGTCTACCACATCTCAAGTCACGTTTCCCAACACATTGCGACGGGACACCACACAACTAAGGTGGTGTTTTGATGGTGGTGCATGACTTCACCCTTCAACCCCTCCCCTTACACTTCAACACCCCCCCCCCTTCACTGAGAGCTTTCTTTGCTCCCTGACTATATGTTCAGGACAAAAGTATACATGACTGATGGTCGAAAAGCTATTTCTTGAGGCCTTAATAAACCTTGCACTGTTGATAGACGTTAATCCCATTACCAAGCCAGTCACGTGACAGGCGTCAAATAAACTTTACACTCCTGGAAAATGTCGTCCAGTCGAGGCTCTCCTTGCTGAGCGAAATCACCACATTAACTCAGATTCACATCAACAGATCTTGATCAACATTAACATCAGCTGATGAAATCAACATCAACAGAATAACATCAACACAAGACATGTTGATGTGTCTCACTTTGGTCTCAAGGAACTACTAGGACATAATTAAGAGCATAATAATAATATTATTATTATTATTATTATTAATATAAATATTATTAACAATAATAATAATATTGCAGAACGATAGACATAATAACGCGGCTGGAAATTTACGCACGTAACGCAAACACATGTGGCAACCCGTCCTCGACTCAAGTCCTTTCCATCCAGCGGTCGACCCCACAGACGCATTCATATATTGTACATGCTGTTCATTCAAAACGGGAGTTTTCTCAAATATTAATATTTTAATATATTAACATATTGTGCATATATAGGCATAGGTTAGGTTAGGGTAGGTGTTTAGATTCTGTTGGCGATTACTTGTATATGTAGTACGTGGGTGAAGCATTTACAGCGTTGTGATTCGAACAAAATTTGTCAGTGAAGCACTTGTTCCGGAAGTGTTCGAACGTCAACAGTTGTGAGTCGTGTGTATACCGATTTTCATTCATAAACAGGGGGCTTGGCGGATGGATGGAATCACTTTTTTGGTCTTTGTTTGGAGGACGGGCTGGGAGCCACGTTGAGGATTCGAACCTTCACTTTGGGTAGCGCAGCAGCCCGTCCTTCAAACAAAGCAAACTAAACACCTACCCTAACCTAACCTATGCCTATATATGCACAATATGCTAATATATTAAAATATTAATTTATGTTTGAGAATATTCCCGTTTTGAATGAACAGCATGTACAAATTTATGAATGCGTCTGTGGGGTCGACCGCTGGATGGAATGGACTTGAGTCGAGGACAGGTTGAGTACAGGGTCGAATCTCCCAAGCACACATCTTAAGCCACTAGACCACGATACGCTATAATTAGTGTAATCTGGGCAACCCATCCTCGACTCAAGTCCATTACATTCAGCGGTCAACCCCACAGACGCATTCATAAATTTTAACATGCTGTTCATTCAAAACGGGAATTTTCTCAAGTATAAATTAATATTATAATATATTAGCATATTATGTATAAATAGGCATAGGTTTGGTTAGGTCAGGTGTTTAGGTTCTGATGGCGATTACTTATATTTATAGTACGTGGATGAAGCATTTACAGCGTTGTGGTTCGAACAAAATTCGTCAGTGAAGCACTTGTTCCGGATATGTTCGAACGTCAGCAGTTGTGAGTCGTGTGTAAACCGCTTTTCTTTCATAAACAGGGGGTTTGGCGGGTGCATGGAATCACTTTTGGATCTTTGTTAGGAGGACGGGCTGAATCTGGGATTCCATTGAATCCACAAGGTGTCCTGAGGCATCGAGCTGACATAACTAACTATCTCTTTGATACATTACGTTCATGGGATTACTTTCTGTATTTAAAGTGGGCTTTTTTTTTGAGGGGGAGGAGCCTCTACTCCCCCCCCTCCCAAAGTATATGCAGGTCATGCGTAAAATTTTGACATAGCATCAGCACATTGCTTAAAAGCCTTACAGTGCCCAGAGTGCAGGTTCGAATCCTCTTCATGCCTCCAACAAATGTTCTCAGTAATAATGCTTATACTAATAAGTCAAATGATAAGATTAATCATCTTAAAGGAGTGCCTGGAAGGAGGCGAGGACGGCTGACTGTTTATTACACAAAACCCGGAGCCAGCTGTGTGTAAAATGTCTGATGGCGACGAAAAATTACTGTAACAATCCATTATCCAAGATTAATGGTTGCCTAGCAGCGTGAGGGAGCCGTCAGGCGAGGCTGTGTCTCACTGACGGTGTCAGAAGTGTCCCACTGACGGCGTCAGAAGTGTCCCACTGACGGTGTCAGAAGTGTCCCACTGACGGCGTCAGAAGTGTCCCACTGTCGGTGTCAGAAGTGTCCCACTGACGGTGTCAGAAGTGTCCCACTGTTGGTGTCAGAACTGTCCTACTGACGGTGTCAGAAGTGTCCCACTGTCGGTGACAGAAGTGTCCCACTGTCGGTGTCAGAACTGTCCTACTGACGGTGTCAGAAGTATCACTGAGGGTGTCAATTACACACATCAATCCTGAAATATAAGAACGTTGTCAAAAGGTTGCGAGGAGCGCGTGCATCGTTTCCATGATTTACAAGCTCCCAGACCCATGATCAGTGATAAGTTACTGGGTAGTTTTTCATGTCGTTGACATGTTTTCCTGATCTCTTACTCCTGAAATACAATATATATATATTTACATGTGCACAGCTCATGAATTCTTTTACTAATGGCGTAAAATTTGTTGCTTACTGTGATGCTGTGATGTAGAATAACTATTTTCCCACAACTCTCATTCATTGGTTATATCCACGCTTCAAACTGCTTATACATAAATGAAGAAAACATATGGTTACATAGAAAGGTCCCACAGACACCTAACATTAACTTAACGTGACAAAACATGACACGTGGTACACCATTTGAACTCCAGATGATATTGGGAGTTCGATCTATTTCAGGAAAGTTGAAAGAGCACTAAGTTCAAGATGCTCGGCAATATTTATATACTTGACAACAGTGCTTTCGCCCTAGAAGATCAAGGCCTTACCCCTGATACTCTGACTTGTGAGATTATTGAGCTCAGTGTTTATACTAAGACACGATACAAGAACTATTTTTTATCCAGGTCACTAATTACTTTTGTCTGCGTAAGGGCAAGCAGCTAACGTTAGGCCTTATAACAGGCACAGGACTGGAACGCGGGTCGTTCTTGGCTTGAGAAGGGTGTGCTGAGGACGGGTTAAATCACCATACAAAAGGGTGATGTAACTGGCTCATTGTATAGTGCCTGGTGTGCTACTGGCGTGTGGGATAATGGTGCTGGCTCTCTTATGGAAGAACTCTTAAAGTTGTGTCTGGGATGGTGATGTTGAAAACACTAGTGTTTAGTGATATATATATAGGTGTAGGGGGAATCATTATCTTAGAGGGCATTTATGCAGCTTTTATGGGGCAATTATAGTCAGTTGGCTTAGTCCCCGACTCACAATCGACGATCCCGTGTTCGATTTCAGGGGGGTACAGAAGTGGTTGGGCACGTTTCCTTTACCTAATGACTCTGTTCACCAAACATTAAATAGATACCCGAGAGTTAGGCGACTGTTGTGGTGTTACATCATAAAGATGGTCAGTAGTTTGACGAGGTGCACCCTCGATACAAGCCAAAGGTATATACATAAAGACACCCAATTATTATTTTTATATATGATATAGCAGTGATTGGGTCCCCATGGACTTACAGTCCTGGTCCGGCTAGTGTCTTATAGGACGTCCTCACGGCTTGTCTTACTGGATAATGGGGCTGGCAGTACTATTGGTTCCGGATAATGGCGTCTTGAAATGATAATTGTGTCTTGAAATGATGAATGTGCCAATAGGATTATTTTCTTCTTGCGCAATGATAATGCCAGGTCCAGTGTATTATGATGTAAAGGGATGGATATATTATTTAAAAATAGAACAAGCAGTTGCATAATATTGTCTCATGGAATACTGATGATTACAGAAAGTTGTGTTGATTATGCAGGCCAGCCGTGATTTGTTACAACAGTTGTAACTGTTGTAACATATCACCTCACCCAAAATGCGGGTATAAAATGAAAGCTGTTGAAATCATAGCAAAAGTAAGAACTCTGTTTTAGTGTTTGCAGGTCATAGTTGTGTGTGTGTAAACTAAAAGTCTTTGAAATTGTAATAATTATTACGAAACGCGTTCAAGCATCGCGTCAGACTAGAAATAAAATGAATTTTGGAGAATTGATTTTCAATTACCATCGACAGTGAAAAGAAACATAAGAATATTGAGAAAATTCGTGTTAGAAATATTAATCTTACCTTTTCGGTCATATTTAACAATATATGACTGAAAGGGTCATATATATATATATATATATATATTATATATATTATATATATATATATATATATATGTATATTATATCTATATATATAATATATATATATATATATATACATAGATACATACCAAAAGAATAGGGTGGTAGAAGAAATATCAAAGTGTTCAGTGAGGATCCACAAGGTCTTCTCTGAGTACTCTTTATTTTCTTCTCCGAGGCTATGGTCCCTACACTTGCACCAGAGGTGGTACCCCTTCTATATTTAAAAAAAAAAAAAAAATATATATATATATATATATATATATATATATATATATATATATATATATATATATATATATATATATATATGCGAACAAGCCTGAATGGTCCCCAGGACTATATGCGACTGAAAACTAAAACCCCAGAAGTGACTCGAACCCATACTGCCAGGAGCAACGCAACTGGTTATCTACAGGTCGCCTTAATCCGCTTGACCATCACGACCGGACATAAGGAAGTGATAGCCGAAGCTATTTGAACCACTTCCCAGCTGGCACCACTTATTATATATATATATATATATATATATATATATATATATATTATATAATATATAATATATATATAATATATATATGCAAACAAACCTGAATGGTCCCCAGGACTAGATACAACTGAAAACTCACACCCCAGAAGTGACTCGAACCCATACTCCCCAGGAGCAACGCAACTGGTATGTACAGGGACGCCTTAAACCACTTGACCATCACGAACCGGACAAAAGGAAGTGATAGCCGAGGCTATATGAACCACTACCCCGCCGGCACTCGGATGGTAATCTTGGGCATAGCATTTTATCAAATCACCTCATTTTTTGGGGCAACACGTGAGGAACACAATGCAAACAAGCCTGAATATATATATATATATATTATAGTATATATATATATATATATATATTATATATATAATATATATAATATATATGTATATTATATATATATATATATATATTATATATTATAATATATATATATATATATATATATTATATATATATTTATTTATATATATATATGATGAAGAACTCTGTATATCATATCATATATATATATATATATAATATATATATATATATATATATATATATATATATATATTTATTATTATTTTGGTAGCAGTCTTTCTTGTAAACGTATGTTGTTAAATATGACCGAAAACTATATAAACAAAATCCAAAAGCATAGCACTACCCTGAATTTGCACATTATCATCAATACTGTATTATATATAAAAACCCATATAGGGTAGATTTCTTAGACTGGAATTGTACTAAATAATGTACAATTCTAGCCTAACCCATTATTAGCCAACCTAGTTAGGTAGGATTATATTAGACTAGCACTGTGCCAAGCAGTACAGCCTAGTAAACATTTAATATTGCGCAGACCCAAATCAGGGTGGACTCATTATTTACACAACCCGTGGTACCACCTGTAGGGATACCAAAGTACCACTCGAACCCTATATATAATTAATCTTTAAATTGTATGCAAACCGCCACAGGAAGTAGGAGTTATACAGTCCAGTGTAGAAATTGAGTACTAGGCTTTCAATAACCATACCTGCTCCACGTATATATGACCAAGTACCATAGCTGTCCATAATAGCTATATAAGCCTTGTAAGACTTAAACAAGTAGTCATCATGGCTAACTGAGAGAGCACTAAACATTCTCTAATCTCGCTCCAAACTCACGTGGTAGAATTACTTAATCAATATGAAAATTTTACACGAAAGTCTCCATTTGATCATAATCAGTGGAAAATTAAATTTCAAGTCTTAGAACAAAAATTTGCCCACGTGAAGAGAATGAACAAGTCTTACAGAAACAAGCCCCTTGCCAGTGATACTGAAGCTGAAAAGAGGGAGCAAATCCTATTTGACCTGGCCGATTATGAATATCTTGAGTTATCTTACACTCAAGATATTCCTGTTAAGTTGGAGTACTATAAGAACATGCTTGAACGAGGTCAAGCACCCAGCTAATCAGATGAAATAAATGAGCCAGATCAATATGAGGATACTCCTCTAATTAAGTTAGATCATCACACTGAATCAAAAGCTGAAGCTGAATTAAAAGCTGAAGCTGAATTAAAAATTGAAGCTGAATTAAAAGCTGAAGCTGAATTAAAAGCTGAAGCTGAATTAAAAACTGAAGCTGAATTAAAAGCTGAAGCTGATGCTGAATTAAAGGCTGAGGCTGAAACAGAAACTTTAAACCAAAATAGTGGTAGTCATAATGATAAAGAAAAGGCTATCATATCACTCGTGCACCAGTTATTGGACTTAGCCCAGCCAGATCAATCATTTGACTCCATGCAAACCTTTAACCTAAAACTCGAGCCACTGCTAAAATCAGTCAGTAGTGAAGTGGATCAACCCACTGCTGAGTGGATGACTAAAATTGTCATCTAAAGAAAATTGTCCAACGAGGTGCAACACGAATTATATACATATCAAAATAATACCATCCTGACAATGCAGGATATCATAGAAGGTTTGCGTTCAGTAGTAAAGAAAAGACAAGCAAACCAGGCACTCACCGGGTACACTAAATCTCCAGAAACAGTATCCACATCTAATTCCTTAACTGAACCTCCTAAAGTGACACAGTCTTTAGGTAATACGGGTACTAACAATCAATCTAACACTAGCAGGTCAAATACTGATTTATCAGTGAGACCTAAGAGTACAATAAGTACTCCCAAGAAACAACCATACAAAAGGGGAAGAAACAAGGCAGTAAAACATGCAAGAAGCAAATCCCTCAAAACCTTTAGTTACTGTTTCACCTAAACTGGTGACCCTTGAACATGCTATAGACTGGGGGGGGGGGGTATGTCTGTTTTGTCATCAAGATCATTCTTTATATCATTGCACAAGTTATCCTAACAAAGACACCCGAGTCAGACGACTCAAGCAGCTACACAGATGCACCAGGTGTCTCAAACCGCATAATGCAAACAGCTGTGAGACCCCACTGAACACATGCAATAGGTGTCGAAGGGGTCTGCATCATGCTGCACTGTGCAACTATGCTAAATCAAAGTATTCAAACCCCAGGGTGAGAGACAGAAATTCCACCCAAGTACAGTGCTGCAAGATGCGAGAAAATTACAGCGTACAATCACCGACATCTCAAGTTAATGCAACATTGCCCACTGCCTAATTCCTAGTCAAGAATAAAGGGACCAAGATCGCCGTTCGTGGCCTATATGTTCAAGGGTCCCAGAAAACCTTTATCACACAGTAAGCGGCAGTGGCACTTAAACTAAAACCAGTAACAGATTAAATTAAACCTGTCAGGGTTCATGATAAATAGAGGACCCCAAGAATACACAACAGCCCAACCACTAGTACGCCTAGGCGGTTATGTCAGACCTGTCCTGGCCATAGTAGTTGATCATATCCCGTTTGACTTAAATATATTCAGTCTCTGTGGTGTAGTGGTAAGACACTCGCCTGTCGTTCCGCAAGCACTTTGTTATGGGTTCGTATCCTGGCCGGGGAGGATTTACTGGGCGCAAATTCTTAATTGTAGCCTCTGTTTAACTCAACAGTAAAATGAGTACTTGGTTGTAACAACGATTCTTCGCGGCGGGGATCGTATTCCAGGGACCTGCCCGAAACGCTACGCGTAATAGTGGCTGTACAAGAATGTAACAACTCTTGTATATATCTAAAAAAAAAAAAATCTCAAAATATATGGAAATCCTGGAAAAGGGAATCCGTCATATTTAATTGCAATTTTTTTGAGGAATTTATTGAATTAATGGGGCAACAGTTTCTTTGTAATATGCTTGAGATGTAAAAAAGAGTCAAAGTATTATTCAGTAAGTGTAGATTCCATTCCAGACATCACACATACAGATCAACTAACATTTACTGTCCGATACATTAAAGGCTGTGAGCCTGTGGATCGTTTCTTGATGTTCATCCCCATAGTTTCTCATGGAGCAAAGGATCAAACACACAGTCGTGGACTTTCTTAACGAGAACAAAATTCCATTATGAAACTGCCGTGGTCAGTCATACGATAATGCCTCAATTATGTCTGGACGATATACTGGATTACAAGCCGATTTCATCAACTCACTGAGTTTGTCATTTATGTCACCTGTGCTGGGCACAGCCTGAACTTGGTGGGAGTAAAAACAGCAGTGTTGTCTACAGACTGTCAACGTCTTTGATTTTGTTCAACATCTGTATTCATTTTTTGCTGGTTCTACACGTCGCTAGAATGTACTGACATCATCTTTATGAAAAGATTTTGTGGTCAACCGTCTGTCTGACACGATGGTCAGTACATTCTTATGCTGTTCATGCTCTGTATGGGGGGTTTCGAGAAAATAAAACATGTATTGGGTTCTCAATCAGCTGACAATGAACAGTAAGTGAATACAAGGCGAGAGACAGAAGGACTGAGACTGACAGTCCCTTGCAGAACGCGGTACTATCGATATGATATTTGTTACACGCCAGCTTACACGCCATAACGACCTCTCCGTGATCTTAGTCGACCTGACTAAGGCCTTCGATATGGTCAGCAGAGATGGAAAATATTTTAGAAGTTTCGCTGTCCCGTCAAATTCACTGAGATTGTCAGGCAGTTCCACGATGACATGATAGCGAAAGTACTGGACGATGTAGTTGTCAAAAGGTATTATCAAAATTCAAAATGGTATTCTTAGCCATGCGCACTGATGTTTTTCGTGATTGCCAAAGTTGGAATACCCATCAAATACAGAACTGACGGTGGGCTGTTCAATCTCAGGTGCTTACAGGCTGTTACAAAGGTAAAGGAAATTGTCACAGCACCGAAACGACTGAGGTCATGTACCAACCCGCGCCTGGAATACTCTACCAGGAACCGCACCTGTAGTCAGAAGAGGGGCAGAACCTGTAGTCAGTCGTCAATTTCACCTATTTTGACACCATACTCTCGAGAGCGGTGAACATAGACACCAAAGTTAACTACAGAATTGCCATGGCCAGCGATGCCTTTGAAAGATTCCATAAGAAATGTCTGGGAGCAGAGGNTACCACATATGTCAGACCAATCTAGAGTATGCGGATCAGCATGGAGTCCATATCTAGTCAAGCATAAGACTAAACTGGAAAAAGTTCAAAGGTTTGCCAAGGACTAGTACCCGAGCTAAGGTATGAGCTACGAGGAGAGACTACCTCACTTCGTTGGAAGACAGAAGAGTTACGGGGGGACATGATCACCACATTCAAGATTCTCGAGGGAATCGACAGGGGTGATAAAGACAGGCTACTTAACACAAGGGCACACGCACTAGGGGACACAGGTGGAAAGTGAGTGCCCAAATGAGCCACAGAGATATTAGAAAGAACTTTTTGTGTCAGAGTGGTTGACAAATGGATGCATTAGGAAGTGATGTGTGGAGGCTGAATCCATACACAGTTTCAATGTAGATATGATAGAGCCCAATAGGCTCAGGAACATGAACACCTGTTGATTGACGGTTGAGGGGCGGGACCAAAGAGCCAGAGCTCAACCCCACAAGCACAGGTAGGTGAGTACAACTAGGTGAGTACACACTACTGGCAGCAACAATAACAAAACAAACCCAGTAACATGCCAAGGTCTGGTGGAGATCTCCACTACCCACATCACAGGATATGGGAAGTTATATGTAAAATCTTAGACTGGCTTCCGCCCAGAGCCTCCAGACTTCCTGCGTACTCAGAGAAATCCCAGGTTGTATAACTTTCACTGTGTCGTGGTCCAGGGGAGCGAGGCATGTACGTGGGAGTACCTAGGTCACTGGTTCGAGTCCCCGCAATGGTTACTTACAAATGTAAGTGTAGTGCACTTCCGTCTTGCAAGTGTAGCAATTAGATTAAGATATAATATGCTTGCTCCAAACTCTCATTAGCTTAGGTGGAGATAATTAGATGTCCTGTTAATTCCTCATAACCTATCTCTAAGAATTCCACACTCCAAGAAGTTCTACATTTATACCCAGTCCAATAATTACAAGTAATATCTGTCCCCCAAGCGTGCAGGATCACTCAGGCCGCCGACAGGTAACCTACTAATTGTTGGTCAGTTTGCCAAGGTGAACAGAAGCTTGTAATATAAGTCATGAATTCACGGACAGGTAGATGGATGGATAGCTAAATGAATGAATAAATGGATGATATACAAGGGTAGATAAATATATAAATGGATGAGTAGATAGATAAACAGACGGGGGACACACAGACAGACCCGAGCAGCGCCGGGTACCCCTAGTACCCGGCGCAATATTATTTATTCTTTACAAGAACAACTTAAGGATCAGTGATGTGTGCAATGGTTTGGTTGATTTACAGACTCCATCAGTACCCGGTGTCAACAGCAGCGGAAGCCTCTCCTCTCTAGCTGCATGCTTCTTCCAACTCGTCCTCAGACCAAGTCCATTCCATCCAGCGGTCGACCCCAAAGACGCATTCATAAATTTTAACATGCTGCTCATTAAAAACAGGAACGTTCTAAATATAAATTAATATTAATATATATTAGCATATTGTGCATATTTAGGCAATTGTTAGGTTAGGTTAGGTGTTTACTGACCGTGCTGGCAATTGTGGTTGGCGATTATTTTGTACTTGTAGTAATTGGTTGAAGCATTTACAGCGTTGTCGTTCGAACAAAAGTCGTCAGTGACGCACTCATTCCGAAGTGTTTGGACGTCATCAGTTTTGAGTCGTGTGCAAATCGTTTTTCATTCATAAACAAGGGCTCTGGCGCGTGCATGGAATGAACTTTGGGCCTTTGTTTATGAAGACGGGCTTTATTATGAGGAGTGGAATTTCAGAAGAGATGGCTTCCTGATTAGTAATTATGTTTTGTCGACGACTAATCATGTCCAGGAATATTCTGATGATGAAAGGTAAAGTAACAACCAGAAGAGAGTGCTATCCCACGATATGATTATATCACACTGGCAAGAGATATGACGTTAGACTAGGTACCGGATCAGTGTCCAGCCCCGCGAACCATTAGGAATTGAACACCGAACTTCCAAGATGCGAGTCTGTCTATGTATAAACCAGTCCACTTTCACGGACTCTTGACGTCATAGAACTGATCAACTTGTGTACAAATCCACAAGGGCTGTGACGAGGATTCGAATCTACGTCCGGGAGCTTCCCAGACGCTGCCTTAATCGACTGAGCTACGACATGGTAAAAGAGTTGAAACCGAAGTTCTACTGAACTTACTGGATCCTGCAGCCTCTCCGAGACACAAACCTGGGTTTTACACAACTTCCCCATGCACTCGAGCTATGTCAATAGGCCGTTCTACCTCTTCGCCCTTACTTCATAGTTCCCCCGGACGTAGGTTCGAATCCTCGTCACGGCCTTTGTGGATTTCTTCATTTGATGCATCACGCTATTGTGATTTCTGTGTGTAACTTGCGTACAAATGTTCCAAAAACTTTTCTCTATATGTCTGGAGCTTTGATATCTGTGCTTGTATTGCCTGCATTTTATCTGCTCTCTATGTATTAGTTAGTCGAATGTCTCGTTATAAAATTTCTGCCAATAATAGGATCATGATTCAATTGTCTAGTATATTTCAGATGAACAAATATAAAATTTAAATGAAGGAGTATTTATGAATAAAATTTAATCAGTCTTGATATCCCTATTGAATACCAGCGAAGTTTTCATAACTTTTTCCAGCACTGTATAATTTATCCAGAGCTGCGTTGGTTTATCGAGGACAGTATGGTTTAATACAGGTATGTATGGTTTTATCCAGGATTGTATTGTTTTATCCATAACTGTATGGTTTTATCTATGAATATATGGTTTAATCCAGGACTGTGTGATTTTGTTCAGGACTGTGTGTTGTTCAGGACGGGTAGCTTTATCCAGGGATGTCTGACTTTATCCATGACTGGGTAGATTTATCAAGCGCTGTCTCGTCTTTTATCCACGGCTGTGTTTTTTGTCCAGAACTCTATTGCTTGATCTATAACTGTTTAAATTTATCCAGATACGAATAAATTTAACCAGGGCTGTATGGATATAATCCTGAACTGTACAGTTTTTATCAATGGCCGTGATGTTTTATCCATGACAGTATATATTTTTTTATCCAGGGCCATATGGTTTTATCCAGGATTGTATGGTTTTATCTAGGATTGTGTTGTTTCTACAGGAATGTGTGAATTTATCCAGAACTAAACAGTTATATCCAGAGGTGTGTGGTTTTGTTCTTGAAAATGAATTTATCCAGGAGCGTGTTTAATCCTGAAATGCTTGGTTTATTCTAGACTGTTTTTAAATTGCTCAATGTGGTTTTATCAAGAAATGTTTCGTTTTATTGTTCATTGCATAGTTTTATTCAAACCTTGATGGTTTTATCCAGACCTGCATGGCTTTCTTCGGAACACTACAGTTTTATCCACAACCACAATTTCATCCGGAACTAAATTTTTCCCAGGCAGCACAGTTCATCCTGAAATGCTAGGTCTTATGGAGAACTACATGGGTTTATCCATAACTGCATGCATATATATATATATATAATATATATATATATATAATATATATATATTATATATATATATATATATATATATATATGCAAACAAGCCTGAATGGTCCCCAGGACTATATGCGACTGAAAACTCACACCCCAGAAGTGACTCGAACCAATACTGCCAGGAGCATCGTAACTGGTATCTACAGGACGCCTTAATCCGCTTGACCATCACAATCGGACATAAGGAAATGATAGCCGAAGCTATTTGAACCACTTCCCAGATGCACTCGCATGGCAATCTTGGGCATAGCATTTTATCAAATCACCTCATTCTTTGGGGCACACGTGAGGAACACAAATGCGAACAAGCCTGAATTATCCCCAGGACTATATGTCACTGAAAAACTCATAGCTTTGGCTATCACTTCCTATGTCCGGTCGTGATGGTCAAGCGGATTAAGGCATCCTGTAGATACCAGTTGGGTTTGCTCCTGGCAGTATGGGTTCGAGTCACTTCTGGGGTGTGAGTTTTCATACATATATATATATTATATATATAATATATATATATATTATAATATAATATATATATATATATATATATATATATATATATTTATATATATATATATAATATATATATGCAGTATGGATAATCCCATGCAGTTCTCCATAAGACCTAGCATTTCAGGATAAACTATGCTGAATGGAAAAAATTTAGTTCCGGATGAAACTATGGTTGTGGATAAAACCGTAGTGTTCGGAAGAAAGCCATGCAGGTTGGATAAAACCATAGTTTCATCCGGAACTAAAAACCAATGCAGGGTTTCATTGCAGAAGATATTGTTATTACCAAAATGTCCAAATTTATCTAGAACTGCATAGTTTTATCCAGAAGTGCATATTTATTTTCAAGACTGTTTGGATTTATCCAGAAGTGTATGTTTAAAATAATTGTGTGGTTATATTACTATTGCATGGTTATATTCATGTGCATGGCTATATTCCTATTGCATGGTATATTCATGTTGCATGGCTATATCCTATTGCATGGTTATATTCCTATTGCATGGGTATGTTCCTTTTGCATGGTTATATTCATGTAGGGGAGCCGGTCGGCCGAGCGGACAGCACACTGGACTTGTGATCCTGTGGTCCTGGGCGCCGGCGAGAAACATGGGCAGAGTTTCTTTCACCCTATGCCCCTGTTACCTATCAGTAAAATAGGTACCTGGGTGATAGTCAGCTGTCACGGGCAGCTTCCTGGGGGTGGAGGCCTGGTCGAGGACCGGGCCGCGGGGACACTAAAGCCCTGAAATCATCTCAAGATAACCTCATGATATGTTGCATGGTTATATTCATATTGCATGGTTATATTTATATTGCATGGTTATATTTATATTGCATGGTTATATTCATATTGCATGGTTCTGCCCATAATTGCATGGTTTTATTCAGAAGTGCATGGTATTTGATATTTATTTTTCTTGGTGAGCGCCTATGAAGCACTATACAATAATTTACAGGTCCCCATGACGTAGTGGTAAGACGCTCGCCTAGCATATCGCGAACGTTTTGTCCTGGGTTCGTATCCTGGTCGGGAAGGATTTACCGGGCGTAAATCCTTAACTGTAGCCTCTGTTTAACCCAACAGTAAAATGGGTTAATAAAACGGTTAATTGACGGCTTCTTAAACGATTTGGCGGGTCGTATTCCGGGGACCATAGGATTAAGGACTTGCCCGAAACGCTCCTCGTACTGGTGGCTGTACACGAATGTGAGAACTCTTGTATATATTAATAAATAAATAAAAAAAACAATTAGAAAATCTGGGAGTGTGCTCTCCACGTCAACGCTTGTAACAGACGAGTCACAGTGGTCACGCCACCCGTCACAGTGGTCACGCTACCCGTCACAGTGGTCACGCCACCCATCACAGTGGTCACGCCACCCGTCACAGTAGTCACGCCACCCGTCACAGTGGTCACGCTACCCGTCACAGGGGTCACGCCACCCGTCACAGTAGTCACGCCACCCGTCACAGTGGTCACGCTACCCGTCACAGGGGTCACGCCACCCGTCACAGTGGTCACGCCACCCGTCACAGTGGCCACGCTACCCGTCACAGTAGTCACGCCACCCGTCACAGTGGTCACGCCACCCGTCACAGTGGTCACGCTACCCGTCACAGTGGTCACGCCACCCGTCACAGTGGTCACGCCACCCGTCACAGTGGTCACGCCACCCGTCACAGTGGTCACGCCACCCGTCACAGTGGTCACGCCACCCGTCACAGTGGTCACGCCACCCGTCACAGTGGTCACGCTACCCGTCACAGTGGTCACGCTACCCGTCACAGTAGTCACGCCACCCGTCACAGTGGTCACGCTACCCGTCACAGTGGTCACGCCACCCGTCACAGTGGTCACGCCACCCGTCACAGTGGTCACGCTACCCGTCACAGTGGTCACGTTACCCGTCACAGTGGTCACGCTACCCGTCACAGTGGTCACGCGACCCGTCACAGTGGTCACGCTACCCGTCACAGTGGTCACGCTTCCCGTCACAGTGGTCACGCTACCCGTCACAGTGGTCACACTTCCCGTCACAGTGGTCACGCTACCCGTCACAGTGGTCACGCCACCCGTCACAGTGGTCACGCCACCCGTCACAGTGGTCACGCTACCCGTCACAGTGGTCACGCTACCCGTCACAGTGGTCACGCTACCCGTCACAGTGGTCACGCTACCCGTCACAGTGGTCACGCTACCCGTCACAGTGGCCACACTTCCCGTCACAGTGGTCACGCCACCCGTCACAGTGGTCACGACACCCGTCACAGTGGTCACGACACCCGTCACAGTGGTCACGACACCCGTCACAGTGGTCACGCCACCGGTCACAGTGGTCACACTTCCCGTCACAGTGGTCACGCTACCCGTCACAGTGATCTCACTTCCCGTCACAGTGGTCACGCCACCCGTCACAGTGGACACGCTACCCGTCACAGTGGCCACACTTCCCGTCACAGTGGTCACGCTACCCGTCACAGTGGTCACGCTACCCGTCACAGTGGTCACGCTACCCGTCACAGTGGTCACACTTCCCATCACAGTGGTCACGCCACCCGTCACAGTGGTCACGCCACCCGTCCCAGTGGTCACGCCACCCGTCCCAGTGGTCACACTTCCCATCACAGTGGTCACGCTACCCGTCTCAGTGGTCACGCCACCCGTCACAGTGGTCACGCCACCCGTCACAGTGGTCACGCCACCCGTCACAGTGGTCACGCCACCCGTCACAGTGGTCACGCCTCCCGTCACAGTGGTCACGCCACCCGTCACAGTGGTCACGCTACCCGTCACAGTGGTCACACTTCCCGTCACAGTAGTCACGCCACCCGTCACAGTGGTCACGCCACCCGTCACAGTGGTCACGCCATACGTCACACTAGTCACGCCTCCCGTCACAGTGGTCATGCCACCCGTCACAGTGGTCACGCCACCCGTCACAGTGGTCACGCCACCCGTCACAGTGGTCACGCCACCCGTCACAGTGGTCACACTTCCAGTCACAGTAGTCACGCCACCCGTCACAGTGGTCACGCCACCCGTCACAGTGGTCACGCCACCCGTCACAGTAGCCACGACACCCGTCACAGTGATCACGCCACCCGTCACAGTAGTCACGACACCCGTCACAGTGGTCACGCCACCCGTCACAGTGGTCACGCCACCCGTCACAGTAGTCACGACACCCGTCACAGTGGTCACGCCACCCGTCACAGTGGTCACGCCACCCGTCACAGTAGTCACGCCACCCGTCACAGTGGTCACACTTCCCGTCACAGTAGTTACGCCACCCGTCACAGTAGTCACGCCACCCGTCACAGTGGTCACGCCACCCGTCACAGTGGTCACGCCACACGTCACAGTAGTCACGCCACCCGTCACAGTGGTCACGCCACCCGTCACAGTGGTCACGCCACCCGTCACAGTGGTCACGCCACCGTCACAGTAGTCACGACACCCGTCACAGTGGTCACGCCATCAGCCTGCTCTTTAGTGTTGCCAAAACGAACGAAGTACGAAAATGTGCGAACCTTACCTAATTTATCTACTTAACCAGGTGTAGATAACCATGGTTATTTGTGAGCAGCTGTGAGTTGTAAGAGTAGTTATAACCTCTGTGGTTATAACCTCTGTGGTTAGGTTATAACCACAGAGGTTATAAAGAGTAGAAAGAGTAAGAAAGCGTTTCTGTGATCCTGGTGTAATGAATACCCTCAATTCCCGATATTTCCCTCGAGAATGACACCTTGACTTGACACTTTTAGTGAAAGCTCTTCAAAACTGTTTTTCCAATCACTGCAGAGCAATAATTCAGGGGGAAACAGTAGAGACTAATCTGGTCCTCAGAAATACACCAATGGTTGTGCACAATAATACGTGTAAAACTACAAGTCTATTAAATAGGACGCCCTCACGATCGCTCAAACATCGCTTTCTAGAACTGTTCATTTACTGCGGTCATCCCTTGAGCAAGGCGTGACACGCATTCAAATGAGTCTCACTGAAGCTGTGTAACACAGGCAAAGTGACGAACTCTTTTTGAATTTCTGAGCAACTGTGATAGCCAGTTATCCGATGAACTAGACCTGGTAACATATTAAAGTCACCTCGCATGAGCCTGAACAACTCTAAGCAGCTCTGATAAGACGGTGGATCCAGCACTTGCACACGCGTTGCTCACTCATACACTGTCCACAAGACACACATAAGACGTTCCCGTCTGTGGTAACAAGAAGATGGCGTCGGAGGATACAGCAGATGGTTCCAGTCGGCACGCCCCAAACGTCCAGCTGGTGATGCAGCTGTCGTTCCACCACGAAAGACGTAGATCACAACGGGATCAGGTGATCCTCACGTGGACTGCTAACAACGCTGGCGAGTAAGGAAAGGAGGCAAGGCGTGACTACATAACGCACGTGCCACAACACCCTCAACCCAGGCGTTGGCATGTCTCGGTACTGGCGTGGAATTAAACAGGAAACTCCTATACTTGTACCCTGGTAACACGAAACTGATTACGTGCCCGTCATTCAGTCCCTTACACACAGATGAGAAGAGGCTGTGTCACGGTCCCTCGTCTCTGTCAGTCTCAACTACAGCAGGGCAGCTAACCATGTCTTAATCCCAGTTATGGTCTTTCTCGTTTTCGACACCTTGCTTTCTTTGCACATAAAGTATGTGGTTGATTCGATCACAGTGACTATGTCATCCACACAACCTCCTTGTGTGGATGACATTCCTCATCCACCTCCTCAGTGAATAAAGAGTGAGGTAAACAACCGAGAACAACCGTACAAAATTATAGAGGGAGGAGAATCGTTGAGCAAAATAATGGGGCTTATAGCATCGAGTGCTTCCTAAGTTGTCACTTACCAAGATATCTCGCAAGCCGCCTATTAAGCCACCTCGTGACCTACCTCGTCTACCACATCTCAAGTCACGTTTCCCAACACATTGCGACGAGTCACCACACAACTAAGGTGGTGTTTTGATCGTGGTGCATGACATCACCCTTCAACCCCTCCCCTTACACTTCAACACCCCCCCCCCTTACACTGAGAGCTTTCTTTGCTCCCTGACTATATGTTCAGGACAAAAGTATACATGACTGATGGTCGAAAAGCTATTTCTTGAGGCCTTAATAAACCTTGCACTGTTGATAGACGTTAATCCCATTACCAAGCCAGTCACGTGACAGGCGTCAAATAAACTTTACACTCCCGGAAAATGTCGTCCAGTCGAGGCTCTCCTTGCTGAGCGACATCACCACATTAACTCAGATTCACATCAACAGATCTTGATCAACATCAACATCAACTGATGAAAATCAACATCAACACAAGACATGTTGATGTGTCTCACTTTCGTCTCAAGGAACTACTAGGACATAATTAAGAGCATAATAATAATATTATTATTATTATTAATATTAATATAAATATTATTAACAATAATAATAATATTGCAGAACGATAGTCATAATAACGCGGCTGGAAATTTACGCACGTAACGCAAACACATGTGGCAACCCGTCCTCGACTCAAGTCCTTTCCATCCAGCAGTCGACCCCACAGACGCATTCATATATTTGTACATGCTGTTCATTCAAAACGGGAGTTTTCTCAATATTAATTAATATTTTAATATATTAACATATTGTGCATATATACATATTACGTTCAGAGGGAGGAGCCTCTACTCCCCCCCCCCCTCCAAAAGTGTATCAGGTCATGCGTAACATTTTGACATAGCATCAGCACATTGCTTAAAAGCCTTAGAATACCCAGAGTGCAGGTTCGAATCCTCCTCATGACTCCAACAAATGTTCTCAGTAATAATGCTTATACTAATAAGTCAAATGATAAGATTAATCATCTTAAAGGAGTGCCTGGAAGGAGGCGAGGACGGCTGACTGTTTATTACACAAAACCCGGAGCCAGCTGTGTGTAAAATGTCTGATGGCGACGAAAAATTACTGTAACAATCCATTATCCAAGATTAATGGTTGCCTAGCAGCGTGAGGGAGCCGTCAGGCGAGGCTGTGTCTCACTGACAGTGTCAGAAGTGTCCCACTGACGGTGTCAGAAGTGTCCCACTGTCGGTGGCAGATGTGTCCCACTGACGGTGTCAGAAGTGTCCCACTGACGGTGTCAGAAGTGTCCCACTGTCGGTGTCAGATGTGTCCCACTGACGGTGTCACAAGTAACCCACAGACGGTGTCAAAAGTGTCCCACTGTTGGTGTCAGAAGTGTCCCACTGACGGTGTCAGAGGTTTCCCACTGACGGTGTCAGAAGTGTCCCACAGACGGTGTCAGAAGTATCACCGAGGGTGTCAATTACACACATCAATTCTCAAATATAAGAACGTTGTCAAAAGGTTGCGAGGAGCGCGTGCATCGTTTCCATGATTTACAAGCTCCCAGACCCATGATCAGTGATAAGTTACTGGGTAGTTTCTCATGTCGTTGACATGTTTTCCTGATCTCTTACTCCTGAAATACAATATATATATATTTTACATGTGCACAGCTCATGAAATTCTTTTACTAATGGCGTAAAATTTTTTTGCTTACTGTGATGCTGTGATGTAGAA
>WNGS01135237.1:3823718-3835754 GCA_020271785.1 Procambarus virginalis
CACACACACACACACACACATGTGCCCAGTAGGCTCAGGAATCTGTACACCAGTTGATTGACAGTTGAGAGGCGGGACCAAATAGCCAAAGCTCAACCCCCGCAAGCACAAATAGGTGAGTACAAATAGGTGAGTATACACTCACACACACACACACACACACACACACACACACACACACACACACACACACACACACACACACACACACACACACCACACACATGCACACACAAGCAAGAAGAAAACCCTGATGTAATAGGACTCACGGAAACAAAATTGTCAGGAGTCATAACAGATGCTGTGTTTCCAAAGGGCGACTATATACTAAGGAAAGAGAGGGAAGGGAGAGGAGGTGGAGGAGTGGCCCTGCTGATAAGGAAGGACTGGAGTTTTGATGAGATGGAAATTCCGGACTGTGACGGAATCAGAGATTACATAACAGGAACTATAACAATGGGTGGACCTATGATAATAGTGGCAGTCATTTTACAACTCTCCCCTAAATGACAGAAGACCTAGACAGGAGTTTGGTAGGAAAAACATGGCAACCATTAATATAATAGAGTGAGCAGCTTCAGTGCCTGCTGGAATGAGTCAAGACTCTTAATCATGAGCGATTTCAACCATGGAAAGATAGACTGGGAGAAAGGGGACCCACATGGTGGTGCAGATACGTGGAGAGCTAAACTCTTGCTCTTGAGAGCTAAAAATTCCAGAAGGTCTTCACAATAGAACAAGGAGAAGCCCCTGCACTAAATGAGGAGGCGGCAAACTAAGTAACCTTGGAGGAATTTGACCTCACCAGTGATGAGGTCAAAAGGTGTCTGGTGGAGGTGGACGTGACAAACTCTGTTGGGCCTGACAGAATCTCACCATGGATACTAAAGGAAGGTGCAGAAGCACTAAGTGTGCCACTCTCTATGGTGTATAACAAGTCACTGGAAACAGGAGACTTACCAGAAAGTTGGAAGACAGCTAACATGGTTCAAATATACAAGAAGGGTGACAGGCAAGAGGCACTGAACTACAGGCCAGTTTCCTTAACTTGTATTCCGTGCAAGATGATGGAGAAGATAGTGAGGAAAAGGCTCGTAGAGCATCTGGAGGGAAATAATTTTGTAACGCACCACCAACATGGTTTCAGGTATTGCAAATCGTGCCTCAAAGGTTTAATAGAATTTTATGACCAGGCAACAAAAATTAGGCAGGAAAGAGAAGGGTGGGCCGTCTGCATTTTCCTGGACTGCCAGAAAGCCTTTGACACAGTACCCCATAAAATGCTGTTAAGAAAGTTGGAGCAGCAGGCATGAGTAAAAGGGAAGGTGCTCCAGTGGATAAGGGAGTACTTAAGCAACAGGAAACAGCGAGTAACGGTGACGGGGGAGTGGCGAGATGTCACCAGCGGAGTCCCACAGGGCTCAGTACTTGGACCCATCCTGTTTCTAATATATGTAAACGATCTTCCGGAGGGTATAGACTCATTCCTCTCATTGTTTGCTGATGATGCAAAAATTATGAGAAGAATCAAGACGGATGAGGATAGATAGAGACTACAGGATGACCTGGATACACTGAAGGAATGGTCTAGAAAATGGCTGCTAAAGTTCTTCTCAGGAAAGTGTAAGATGATGAAAATAGGCGAAGGGAGCTGGAGGCTGAACACAAGGTATCATCTGGGAGGTGAAATCCTGCAGGAGTCAAATAGAGAGAAAGATTTGGGGGTTAATATCACACCGAACCTGTCCCCAGAGGCCCACATCAAAAGAATGTCATCAGCGGCATATGCTAGACTGGCCAACATAAGAACTGCCTTTAGAAACTTGTGTAAGGAATCTTTCAGAACCCTGTATACCACTTACGTAAGACCAATCCTGGAGTATGCAGCTCCAGCCTGGAGTCCATACCTAGTTAAACACAAGACAAAGGAGGCTGAACACAAGGTATCATCTGGAAGGTGAAATCCTGCAAGAGTCAAATAGAGAGAAATCAGTCAGATTCACATTCAGATATATATATATATATATATATATATATATATATATATATATATATATATATATATATATATATACACCGCTGAATCAGAAGATTCAGCGGTATGCCACCAGGCTCGTCCCGGAACTGAGAGGAATGAGCTACGAGGAAAGGCTAAAGGAGCTGAACCTCACATCCCTGGAAAACAGAAGAGTAAGGGGAGACATGATAACCACCTACAAAATTATCAGGGGAATTGTCAGGGTGGACAAAGACAAACTCTTCAGCACGAAAGGGACACAAACAAGGGGACACAGGTGGAAATTTAGTACCCAGATGAGCCAAAGAGACGTTAGAAAGAATTTTTTCAGTGTCAAAGTAGTTAATAAATGGAATGCACTAGGAAGGGATGTGGTGGAGGCTGACTCCATACACAGTTTCAAATGTAGATATGATAGAGCCCAGTAGGCTCAGGAATCTGTAAACCAGTTGATTGACAGTTGAGAGGCGGGACCAAACAGCCAAACCTCAACCCCCGCAAGCACAATTAGGTGAGTACAATTAGGTGAGTACACTCACACACACACACACACACGCACACACGCGCACACACACACACACACACACACACACACTCACACACACACAAACTCACACTCCCACACTCACACACACACACACACACACACACACACACACACACCACACACACACACACACACACACACACACACACACACACACACACACACACAAACACACACACACACAAACACACACATACACACACACACACACACACGTCAAGGATAAGGCTAAACTGAAAAAGTTCAAAGGTTTGCCACCAGACTAGTACCCGAGCTGAGAAGTATGAGCTACGAGGAGAGACTACGGGGATTAAACCTCACTATGCTGGAAGACAGAAGAGTTAGGGGGACACAGATGGGATTACAAATAAAACAAGTGAACTCAGAGAATGGGCACTAGAAGAAAACCCAGACAAAAAAGCAATCACAGAAACAAAGCTAACGAAAAACATAACAAACGCAGTGTTTCCACAGGGCTACTATGTAGTGAGGAAAGAGAGAGAAGGGAGAGGAGGAGGTGGTGTAGCTTTGCTAATAAGAGAAGGTTGGAGATTCGAAGAGATGGTAATTCAGAACTGTGAAGGTTTCAGTGACTACATATAAGGCACCATTGCAACTGGAGGACAGAAAATAATTGTAGTAGTCATATATAATCCCCCACCGAATGACAGAAGACCCAGAGAGGAATATGATAGAAACAACATGGCCACCATCCATATAACAGAGAGAGCAGCTTCTGTGGCTAGCAGGAACGGATCCAGACTACTAATCATGAGAGACTTCAACCATGGAAAGATAGATTGGGAGAACACAGACCCACATGGAGGCCCAGACACATGGAAAGCTAAACTGCTGGATGTGGCAACAAGAAACTTTCTAGGTCAACACGTCAAGGGACCGACAAGAATGAGAGGAGGGAATGAACCAGCCTTGCTTGATCTGATATTTACCCTAAATGAGTCGGATAGAAGGGAAGTTAAATTGGAAGCCCCTCTGGGATTGAGTGATCATAGTGAATTGAGCTTTGAGTACCTGGTTGAGCTAGGAATTATCACCCCCAAAAAAGAACTGGGAAACAAAGGGCTGGCGTATCGAAAGGGAAACTATGAGGAGATGAATAAATTCCTATGGGATATACATTGGGACACAGAACTCAGAACCAAGTCCGTACAAGACATGATGGACTATGTCACCCAAAAATGTTAGGAGGCTGTAAGCAAGTTTGTCCCAGCCCGACAGGAAAAAACAGAGAAGCAAAGGAAGAATCCGTGGTTTAATAGGGAATGTATGAAAGCAAAGGAGCTGAACAAAAGGGCATGGAGGAACTTCCGTAATAACAACACCAGAAAGTAGAGAAAGATACCAGAGAACCAGGAACGAGTATGTCAGTGTGAGAAGAGCAGCTGAGAAAACGCATGGAAATGATATAGCTAATAAAGCCAAGTCCGAACCAAAGTTACTACACTCTCACATCAGGAGGAAGGCAACAGTGAAGGAACAGGTGATGACACTTAGTTTGGGCGAGGACAGGTACACAGTGAATGACAAAGAGGTGTGTGAAGAACTCAACAAAAGGTTTCAGGAGGTCTTTACAATAGAACAGGGGGAAGTCACGGCGCTAGGAGAGGTGGCAACAAACCAGGTGACCTTGGAAAGGTTCGAAATTATAAGAGATGAGGTCAAGAAGCACCTATTGGAGCTGGATGTGAGAAAAGCTGTTGGGCCGGATGGAATCTCACCATGGGTATTGAAAGAGTGTGCAAGAATACTTTGTTTGCCACTCTCCATAGTGTATAGTAGGTCACTGGAAACGGGAGACCTACTAGAAATATGGAAGACTGCTAATGTAGTACCAATATACAAAAAGGGTGACAGACGAGAGGCACTGAACTACAGGCCAGTGTCCTTAACTTGTATACCATGCAAGGTGATGGAGAAGATTGTGAGAAAAAAACTAGTAACACATCTGGAAAAAAGAGACTTCGTGACAACCTATCAACATGGGTTCAGGAAGGGTAAATCTTGCCTTACAGGCTTGATAGAATTCTACGATCAGGTGACAAAGATTAAGCAAGAGAGAGAAGAATGGGCGGCCTGCATTTTTTTGGACTGTCGGAAAGCCTTTTACACAGTACCCCATAAAAGGTTGATGCATAAGCTGGAGAAACAGGCAGGAGTAACTGGTAGGGCGCTCCAGTGGATAAGGGAGTACCTAAGCAATAGGAAGCAGAGAGTTACAGTGAGGTGAGACCTCAGAATGGCGAGAAGTCACCAGTGGAGTCCCACTGGGCTCTGTACTCTTACCTATCCTGTTTCTGATATACGTAAATGATCTCCCAGAGGGTATAGACTCATTCCTCTCAATGTTTGCTGACGACGCCAAAATTATGAGAAGGATTAAGACAGAGGAGGATAGCTTGAGGCTTCAAGAAGACCTGGAGAAGCTGCAGGAATGGTCCAACAAATGGCTGTTAGAGTTTAACCCAAGCAAATGTAATGTAATGAAGATAGGGTTAAGGAAGCAGGAGACCATATTCAAGGTATCATTTGGGAGATGAAATACTTCATGAGTCAGAGAGAGAGAGAGGAAGACCTGAGGGTTGATATCACACCAGACCTGTCGCCTGAAGCTCATATCAAGAGGATACCATCAGCAGCATATACCAGGTTGGCTAACATAAGAACGGCCTTTAGAAACTTGTGTAATGAATCTTTCAGAACATTATATACCACATATGTCAGACCAATCCTAGAGTATGCGGATCCAGCATGGAGTCCATATCTAGTCAAGCATAAGACTAAACTGGAAAAGGTTCAAAGGTTTGCCAAGGACTAGTACCCGAGCTAAGAGGTATGAGCTACGAGGAGAGACTACCTCACTTCGTTGGAAGACAGAAGAGTTACGGGGGGACATGATCACCACATTCAAGATTCTCGAGGGAATCGACAGGGTTGATAAAGACAGGCTACTTAACACAAGGGGCACACGCACTAGGGGATACAGGTGGAAAGTGAGTGCCCAAATGAGCCACAGAGATATTAGAAAGAACTTTTTGTGTCAGAGTGGTTGACAAATGGAATGCATTAGGAAGTGATGTGGTGGAGGCTGAATCCATACACAGTTTCAAATGTAGATATGATAGAGCCCAATAGGTTCAGGAACATGAACACCTGTTGATTGACGGTTGAGGGGCGGGACCAAAGAGCCAGAGCTCAACCCCCACAAGCACAGGTAGGTGAGTACAACTAGGTGAGTACACACTACTGGCAGCAACAATAACAAAACAAACCCAGTAACATGCCAAGGTCTGGTGGAGATCTCCACTACCCACATCACAGGATATGGGAAGTTATATGTAAAATCTTAGACTGGCTTCCGCCCAGAGCCTCCAGACTTCCTGCGTACTCAGAGAAATCCCAGGTTGTATAACTTTCACTGTGTCGTGGTCCAGGGGAGCGAGGCATGTACGTGGGAGTACCCAGGTCACTGGTTCGAGTCCCCGCAATGGTTTACTTACAAATGTAAGTGTAGTGCACTTCCGTCTTGCAAGTGTAGCAATTAGATTAAGATATAATATGCTTGCTCCAAACTCTCATTAGCTTAGGTGGAGATAATTAGATGTTCCTGTTAATTCCTCATAACCTATCTCTAAGAATTCCACACTCCAAGAAGTTCTACATTTATACCCAGTCCAATAATTACAAGTAATATCTGTCCCCCAAGCGTGCAGGATCACTCAGGCCGCCGACAGGTAACCTACTAATTGTTGGTCAGTTTGCCAAGGTGAACAGAAGCTTGTAATATAAGTCATGAATTCACGGACAGGTAGATGGATGGATAGCTAAATGAATGAATAAATGGATGATATACAAGGGTAGATAAATATATAAATGGATGAGTAGATAGATAAACAGACGGGGGACACACAGACAGACCCGAGCAGCGCCGGGTACCCCTAGTACCCGGCGCAATATTATTTATTCGTTTACAAGAACAACTTAAGGATCAGTGATGTGTGCAATGGTTTGGTTGATTTACAGACTCCATCAGTACCCGGTGTCAACAGCAGCGGAAGCCTCTCCTCTCTAGCTGCATGCTTCTTCCAACTCGTCCTCAGACCAAGTCCATTCCATCCAGCGGTCGACCCCAAAGACGCATTCATAAATTTTAACATGCTGCTCATTAAAAACAGGAACGTTCTTAAATATAAATTAATATTAATATATATTAGCATATTGTGCATATTTAGGCACTTGTTAGGTTAGGTTAGGTGTTTACTGACCGTGCTGGCAATTGTGGTTGGCGATTATTTTGTACTTGTAGTAATTGGTTGAAGCATTTACAGCGTTGTCGTTCGAACAAAAGTCGTCAGTGACGCACTCGTTCCGAAGTGTTTGGACGTCATCAGTTTTGAGTCGTGTGCAAATCGTTTTTCATTCATAAACAAGGGCTCTGGCGCGTGCATGGAATGAACTTTGAGCCTTTGTTTATGAGGACGGGCATTATTATGAGGAGTGGAATTTCAGAAGAGATGGCTTCCTGATTAGTAATTTATATTTTGTCGACGACTAATCCTTGTCCAGGAATATTCTGATTATGAAAGGTAAAGTAACAACCAGAAGAGAGTGCTATCCCACGATATGATTATATCACACTGGCAAGAGATATGACGTTAGACTAGGTACCGGATCAGTGTCCAGCCCCGCGAACCATTAGGAATTGAACACCGAACTTCCAAGATGCGAGTCTGTCTATGTATAAACCAGTCCACTTTCACGGACTCTTGACGCCATAGAACTGATCAACTTGTGTACAAATCCACAAGGGCTGTGACGAGGATTCGAATCTACGTCCGGGAGCTTCCCAGACGCTGCCTTAATCGACTGAGCTACGACATGGTAAAAGAGTTGAAACCGAAGTTCTACTGAACTTACTGGATCCTGCAGCCTCTCCGAGACACAAACCTGGGTTTTACACAACTCCCCCATGCACTCGAGCTATGTCAATAGGCCGTTCTACCTCTTCGCCCTTACTTCATAAGTTCCCCCGGACGTAGGTTCGAATCCTCGTCACGGCCTTTGTGGATTTCTTCATTTGATGCATCACGCTATTGTGATTTCTGTGTGTAACTTGCGTACAAATGTTCCAAAAAACTTTTCTCTATATGTCTGGAGCTTTGATATCTGTGCTTGTATTGCCTGCATTTTATCTGCTGTCTATTGTATTAGTTAGTCGAATGTCTCGTTATAAATTTCTGCCAATAATAGGATCATGATTCAAATTGTCTAGTATATTTCAGATGAACAAATATAAAATTTAAATGAAGGAGTATTTATGAATAAAATTTAATCAGTCATTTGATATCCCTATTGAATACCAGCGAAGTTTTCATAACTTTTTCCAGCACTGTATAATTTTATCCAGAGCTGCGTTGGTTTATCGAGGACAGTATGGTTTAATACAGGTATGTATGGTTTTATCCAGCATTGTATTGTTTTATCCAGAACTGAATGGTTTTATCTATGAATATATGGTTTAATCCAGGACTGTGTGATTTTGTTCAGGACTGTGTGATTTTGTTCAGGACTGTGTAGCTTTATCCAGGGATGTCTGACTTTATCCATGACTGTGTAGATTTATCAAGCGCTGTCTCGTTTTTTATCCACGGCTGTGTGTTTTTGTCCAGAACTCTATTGCTTGATCTATAACTGTTTAAATTTATCCAGATACGAATAATTTAACCAGGGCTGTATGGATATAATCCTGAACTGTACAGTTTTATCAATGGCCGTGATGTTTTATCCATGACAGTATATGTTTTTTTTCCAGGGCCATATGGTTTTATCCAGGATTGTATGGTTTTATCTAGGATTGTGTTGTTTATACAGGAATGTGTGAATTTATCCAGAACTAAACAGTTATATCCAGAGGTGTGTGGTTTTGTTCTTGAAAATGAATTTATCCAGGAGCGTGTTTAATCCTGAAATGCTTGGTTTATTCTAGACTGTTTTTAAATTGCTCAATGTGGTTTTATCAAGAAATGTTTCGTTTTATTGTTCATTGCATAGTTTTATTCAAACCTTGATGGTTTTATCCAGACCTGCATGGCTTTCTTCGGAACACTACAGTTTTATCCACAACCACAATTTCATCCGGAACTAAATTTTTCCCAGGCAGCACAGTTTATCCTGAAATGCTAGGTCTTATGGAGAACTGCATGGGTTTATCCATAACTGCATGCATATATATATATATATATATATATATATATATATATATATATATATATATATATATTTATATATATATATATATGCAAACAAGCCTGAATGGTCCCCAGGACTATATGCGACTGAAAACTCACACCCCAGAAGTGACTCGAACCAATACTGCCAGGAGCATCGTAACTGGTATCTACAGGACGCCTTAATCCGCTTGACCATCACAATCGGACATAAGGAAATGATAGCCGAAGCTATTTGAACCACTTCCCAGATGCACTCGCATGGCAATCTTGGGCATAGCATTTTATCAAATCACCTCATTCTTTGGGGCACACGTGAGGAACACATATGCGAACAAGCCTGAATTATCCCCAGGACTATATGTCACTGAAAACTCATAGCTTTGGCTATCACTTCCTTATGTCCGGTCGTGATGGTCAAGCGGATAGGCATCCTGTAGATACCAGTTGCGTTACTCCTGGCAGTATGGGTTCGAGTCACTTCTGGGGTGTGAGTTTTCATATATATATATATATATATATTATAATATATATATTATATATATATATATATTATATATATATATATATATATATATATATAGGGGGGTACCACCTCTGGTGCAATTATAGGGACCCACAGCCTCAGAGAAGGGAACACAGAGCATTCAGGGAAAAACTTGCCATTTAACTCTGAATACATGAGGGTGTTCGCTTCTCCTACCACCCCCTTTTTTATGGTGTACACTTTATTAAGCAAGGTTATACAGTTACATATCTGATTGTATACAAAAATGAGCATTAAGAGGACACAAAAATAGTTCGCTTCCTAGAGGCTGTAGATTTCCTCGAACTCCTCCGACGTTGGGCAGGACCGAGGATGCAGCGAGCATTCCCCCTCTGGATCGCGACACTGAGGCGCTGAAAGAGAAAACTTGCCGCTCTAGGGTCTCTTGTGGTGTCAATGAGCTTGGAACCAAGATCCTTTAGAAATCTTCTTGCACTCTCTCCCCATGGGCCTAGGGTCTCAGACCCTATTGGAACGAAGTTGTACCGATGATCTAATTGCCTATACTTGGCTGACTTGTCTCTTTCTCTGTGTGTCGCCGCGGCTCCTGCTGTGCCGGCAGAGAGGTTGATGTATGTGGCTGCCAGGGTGGATACGCAAGTATAGTCCCATGCCAACTGTCTGCCACCCTTCCACGGACGCAGTGTGATTCCGTCTGGTCGGCCGGCAAAGCTAACAGAGTCACGGTTCAGAAGGTTGCGGGGCTCTCTCTCCGCTGGACACTGGGCAGAGGCAAGGCTTCTTTTAATGATGTCGTTTACTTCGTCGTGTCTAGTGTGCCAACCACCAGATTTTCCACAGTGCAGGCCATGCAATCCATATTCGTCAGCATCTGCCTCGCCGCAAATACACCTATGAACAGTGTGGATAGGGGCAGCAAGACGGAGAGCGACTGCAATACGGAGCTCCTGCGGATCAAGACGTGTGCCTGTCGCAGACATAGGGACTGCCAAAAGGAAGTCCCCTGCATGGGGAGCCTGCACAGCTGTGAGGCGTGCACGATCACTGGGGGTTGTTGCTGCCTCCAGCAAAGCTGTGGCTTCTTTGTCTGCAATGGGGCTGTCCCAACTGGATTGTTTCTTGGCTTTCGGCATGGCTGGTCTGAGTGCTGGGTCTGCCATGGCACCCCATTTCGTGTCGCATTCCGTGTAGTGGGGGTCCTGTATCCCCGCTACATCACTGAGGGTGTCAGGTAGAATTTCCTTAACCAGGTCATCTGATGCTGAGGAGGAAGACAGGAAGGCTGGGACAGCAATTTGGGTGGCGGTGCGGACACCCAAGCCACCGAGCCTAACAGGAAGAGTGGCTTGTTTCCACTGGCACTCGTTGAGGGAGAGATTAACAACTTTTTCCAGCATGGTCTTCAGTAAGAGGTCATACTCTTCAAGCTTTCGGTTGTCGTAAGATGGGGCGCACCTCAGAAAGTAGGTTAGCCTCGGAAGGGATAGGCATTTGGTGAGGAGATAAAAAGCATCGTGGGCATCGATGTCACCTATTCTGTCTTCCATCCTCCTAAGGTCTGCGATTTCTTGTCAAGGATCTCCTCAATGGCATTAGACCGAGGGGGGCTCCAAGGAGGGTGCTGTCTCGGCCCTATGACATGGGCTCCAGGCAAGGCAGACCTTATTCTAGCTACGATGTCTGGTTGGAGGAGACTACTTCACTCTGAGGTTATCTTGTTCTAGATGATTGCAGGGCTTTAGTGTCCCCGCGGCCCGGTCCTCCGACCAGAGCCTCCTACCCCCAGGAAAGCAGCCCGTACAGCGGACTAACAGCCCAGGTTACCTATTTACTTGACTAGGTACAGGAGGCATAGGGTGAAAGAAACTCTGCCCATTGTTTCATACGGCGCCCGGCGCTGGACCACCGGATCACAAAGTCCATGTGTGCTGTCCGACCCGGCCGACCGGCGTCCACCATAAATATACCATGCAAATGAATATAACCATGCAAAAGGAACATACCCTACAATGCAACATGAATATAACCATAGTGCAATAGTAATATACCATCACAATTATGTTAAACACACACTTCTGGATAAATCCAAACAGAGTCTTGAAATCAATATGCCTTCGATAATACTATGCAGATTCTAGATAAATTTGGACATTATTGGTAATAACACTAATCATTCTGCAATGAAACCCTGCAAGTGGTTTTTAGTTCCGGATGAAACATGGTTTTATCCAGACCTGTCATGGCTTCTCTTCGGACTACTACAGAGGATTTTATCCACAACCCATAGTTTCATCCAGGAAACTAGTTTTTTTTCCATTCAGCATAGGGTTATCCTGAACTGCTAGGTCTAATGGAGAACTGCATGGGATTATCCATAACTGCAATATATATATAATATATATATTATATTATATATATTATATATAGTATATATATAATATTATATATTATATATATAAATACTATTGCTACAGTGGTGAGTCAAAACTGCTTTTGGTGAACATGAAATCAGATTATGTGAAAAGTTCAGCAAGGTGATCCTCTTGCTCCCCTTCTTTCTGCTTAGTCTTAAAAGAATCACGAAAGCTTGTCCAGCGAGTTCAACATCTGGTTTTTGGATGATGGCACTATAGCTGGCACCGTAGACGACCTCTTGGCAGACATCAGGAAAATAAGGGAGCAAGAATAAGCCTGGGTCTCGTCTGAACCCTTCCAAGTG
>WNGS01135237.1:3835854-3845990 GCA_020271785.1 Procambarus virginalis
GCCAGAAAATATCCTGAGGAAACTACTCCAAGCTTGTACTAAGGAGGCACCCTTCTTGAGCCCGGATGGGCACCTGTATAAGCAAGTAGATGGGGTCGCCATGGGTCTCCCCTAGGCGTCCTGTTTGCAAACTTCTACATGGGGTACTATCGAGGAAAAAGTCTTAGTCGACTTAAACTTGAAACCGGCCCAATACTGCAGGTATGTTGACGACATTTTTACACAGGTACCTGATATCAGACATCTGCAGGAGCTGAAAGAAGCGTTTGAGCAGAATTCTGTGTTACGTTTCACTTACGAGATGAGAAGGATGGGAAGCTGCCCTTTCTAGATGTAAACAGTCATGGAAATGAGCGGAGGTTCCCACACTGCAGTCTACACTAAGGAAACAAACATAGGAATGTGCCTAAATGCCAACAGTGCTGCCCATAGGTACAAGAGGAGTGTTGTTAACGCTTATGTCGACCGTGCTCTCAGCCCAGCTCGAATGGAAGCAAGTCGACGAAGAACTCGGTAGGGTAAGACAGGTCCTAGTCAACAACGGCTTCTCCAATGGTTTCATTGAAGACATCATAAGAAGGAAAGTAAAACGCCATGCAACCTCTGAAGAAACAACTAATACAACACCTATACCCCCTATTAGACTATTTACAGGAACTTCTTCTCCACCGCTCATAAAACGGAGGAAAGGGTCCTGAAAGATATTGTTAATAGAATGTTATCCTACAGACAAAAATCAGAAGATACAACTAACGATTTACTATAAAACCAAAAACAGCCAGCCTACTAATGAAAAACTCTCCAGACACGGAGCAGAACGCCCTAAAAGAGACAAACGTCGTCTATGCCTTTAAATGTCCACTTGGGGACTGTAAGCCCCAAAAAACTCAGCACATAGGCAAGACAACACATCTCTTTCCAGCGTTAACGATGCATAAGCAACAGGGCTCCATTAGGAACAATACTCTCTTCCCACAACCAAACCATCACCAGAGAAATCTTAACAAATAACACAGAAATCATCGATAGGTACAGCGATAGCAGGCGGCTTGACATCTGCGAGGCACTACACATCAAAAGTCAACACCAGCAATCAACAGTCAATTAATGCACAACTATATTCTACCCACTTCAAGACTCCGCTCCAATATAGAGTATCAAGAAATATGGGCCAATAGGCCCTTCCGCGTTACTTCCATTCATACCTTCAATTTACCCAGTTAATATCCAGTTAATATCCATTGTTTTCGTGTTCTGTCCTTTGTTGAAAGTTTTGTTCACCTCATTAAAAACTGTTGTAACATTCACCTCACCCAAAATGCGGGTATAAAATGAAAGATGAAAGCTGTTAAATCATAGCATAAGTAAAGAACTGTTTAGTGCTTTCAGGTTATAGTTTGTGTGTGAAAACTAAAAGTCTTTGAAAATGTATTAGTTATTACGAAACGCGTTCAAGTGTCGCGTCAGACTAAGAAATAAAGAATGAATTTTGGAGAATTGATTTTTCATTTACCGTCATCATAAAACAAACATAAGGAAAATTGAGAAAATTCGTGTTAGAATTATTAATCTTACTTTTTCGGTCATATTTAATAACATATATATATATATATATATATATATATATATATAATATATATATATATATATATATATATATATATATATATATTTTAAAAAGGATCACCCGATTTGACTAACAGGCAGCGAACATTGCAGTTGCATTACAAATAACATGATCTGGGTTGTATTCTCGCAGCAGGAGATAAGCACAAAAGTTATTGAATGCATTCTTATTATTCTCAGTAGTATGCCAATTGGGGCTTCGTTAAATATAACAGGCTTCGTGTCCCTAACAATGGACAATCAAATTATTTCAAGGATTCTTTAAGACATTAAACAATTCTGTCTCAAGCCCAACCGAAACATCAAAAGCCTCCTGGTTTTCATATACTCTCACACATGTTGTAATGTTCTCATACAAAAGTTTAACGTCTGTTAACTCAAAAACCTTTCCGACATTTAATATATCTTCAAATCCCCCACAAGGTCTCACGATCACTGCAGGAATAAGTTTTGTTCTAAATCCATAAAGGCAACAAACATCTTTCTCCCCTTTCATTGAAAATTTTCAACAACGATTCTCACAGTAAAAATCTAACCTAAACAGCCTCAAAACCCACCATGTTCCTTCTCTATCAAACATTTAGTTATCTCCTTTAATCTCTAAATTTGCACTTTTTTCATAAACTTTTCCTAGTATGCTCAGCTAACAAGACACACTGTTTCGATAAATCTTCCCATCTACCCTTTTCCTTATGTCTTGGCGGGACACAATGTTTTTAGACCAATGACCTGATCCCTCTGCTGCCACGCCATTTGGCACATTATACCGTTATGTCCACCATTGCAGCAACATTCCTCAACATATCTGCAGTTATTGAACCTGCACCAGGAGCTTTCCCCTTTTTAACGTATTCATAGCTTCTATAATTCCCCCACTATCTAATCTTCTGTTTTCAATTGTCTTCTTCCTCCAACTCTGTTCATTCTAAAACATGCAGTTAGAGCCTGTACTTCTTTATTTTAACCGTTAATCCACAAAATATTTAGCCATTTATTGAATATATACGAAGATCTTTGCATACAGTGCCCTTCACATCCTTCAATCTAATTTTCCAGTACCACGAATGTCTTTAAATTTTTCGGAACAAAAAATTTAATTTCTAACAAAATCTTTGCTACAACTTTTCTAAACTCCTCCTCCTTTAACGTTTTTTTTCACTAATAATATTTTTTATAATATTATTACAAAATTAAGTTTCATCTTTCTTCCCTAACATTATTTGGCATACCTTACTATAGTAATAATTGGTACGAATAACTTTTCTTCACAATAGCCAATTTCTTATTTTCACTAAACCTAGCAGTACCTATTTTCCCCTAACTTTTCTAATAATTTATAACCACCTACCTCTGCTACTACTTTCCTCTTTTGATCCCTAAAATGTAAACGTTTACCATTCTCATTCACCAAAATATTTCCTCTTACATACCATCGTCACATAAGATACATCTTCATCCTCACTGATATACTACGAGCTAGACCCTCATTTTATACCTTTAGACCACAACACTAGTGCTTAATTGCACACTAATTTCTCTATCAGCTATCTCACCCTGTCATAGTAAAGGAGACAAATATATGTGAATGCGTGTGTGTGTATATATGTATGTATATATGTATATGTACGTATATGTGTGTGTATATGTATGTGTATAAAGTATATATGAAAGCTAATCAGAATTACATTTCACCTTTGTAAATGCACATTAATGACACTAAGTAAAAGACACATCGAACACTTTATGTAGGGCTTACATAAATCTGTGCATCTATGTATTTACGTATGTGGGTTAGCTTAGCATTTTAAAAGCACCGAATCACCTTCTGTGGTTGATTGTTCAATAAACCCCTGTCCATGGAGGACAGAAGAAAATGTATATATGCTGCTTAGCTTTGTAAATCTGTGGCCACGTCTGTGGTAGAAAATAATAAAAACTAACCAACTACCTCCCGTCAACCTCTTTGATTGTCTATAATTCTAAGTGCCCTTCTTATTTAGACGAATGTCACTCACAACCAACACATCCATTTCTCCAATAATTAAATTTACTTTCAATATTTGTCACTTGCCCTGTTCATTTTTCCAGTTACATCGATCATATACACACACACACACACACACTCACACACACACACACACACACACACACACACACACACACACACACACACACACACACACACACACACACACATACACACACAGGGGTCCTCGTAGCCCTCGTAGGGGCCTCGTAGCCAGGTAGATAGCGCGCAGGACTCGTAATTCTGTGGCGCGGGTTCGATTCCCGCACGAGGCAGAAACAAATGGGCAAAGTTTCTTTCACCCTGAATGCCCCTTTTACGTAGCAGTAAATAGGTACCTTGGGGTTAGTCAGCTGTCACGGACTGTTTCCTGGGGTGTGTGTGTGTGGTGTGGGGAAAAAAGTAGTTAGTAAATAGTTGATTGGCAGTTGAGAGACGGGCCGAAAGAGCAAAGCTCAACCCCCGCAAACACAACTAGGTGAATACAACTAGGTGAATACACACGCACACACACACACACGCACACACACACACGCACACACACACACACACACACACACACACACACACACACACACACACACACACACACACACACACACACACACACACACACACACATACACACACACACACACACACAATGGACAAGGTGACCTGGACAAGCTGCAGGAATGGTCGAACAAATGGCTGTTAGAGTTTAACCCAAGCAAATGTAATGTAATGAAGATAGGGGTAGGAAGCAGGAGACCAGATACAAGGTATCATCTGGGAGATGAAATACTTCAAGAGTCAGAGAGAGAGAAAGACCTGGGGGTTGATATCACGCCAGACCTGTCCCCTGAAGCTCATATCAAGAGGATAACATCAGCAGCATATGCCAGGTTGGCTAACATAAGAACGGCCTTTAGAAACTTGTGTAAGGAATCTTTCAGAACATTATATACCACACATGTCAGACCAATCCTGGAGTATGCGGCTCCAGCATGGAGTCCCTATCTAGTCAAGCATAAGACTAAACTGGAAAAGGTTCAATGGTTTGCCACCAGACTAGTACCCGAGCTGAGAGGTATGAGCTACGAGGAGCGACTGCAGGAATTAAACCTCACTTCGTTGGAAGACAGAAGAGTTAGGGGGGACATGATCACCACATTCAAGATTCTCAGGGGAATCGACAGGGTTGATAAAGACAGGCTGTTTAACACAAGGGGCACACGCACTAGGGGACACAGGTGGAAACTGAGTGCCCAAATGAGCCACAGAGATATTAGAAAGAACTTTTTTAGTGTCAGAGTGGTTGACAAATGGAATGCATTAGGAAGCGATGTGGTGGAGGCTGACTCCATACACAGTTTCAAGTGTAGATATGATAGAGCCCATTAGGCTCAGGAAACTGTACACCTGTTGATTGACGGTTGAGAGGCGGGACCAAAGAGCCAGAGCTCAACCCCCGCAAGCACAACTAGGTGAGTACACACACACACACACACACACACATACACACACACACACACACACACAGAATTTCAGAATTTTTTCAGTGTCAGAGTAGTTAATAAATGGAATGCACTAGGAAGTGATGTGGTGGAGGCAGACTCCATACACAGTTTCAAATGTAGATATGATAGAGCCCAGTAGGCTCAGGAATCTGTACACCTGTTGATTGACAGTTGAGAGGCGGGACCAAAGAGCCAAAGCTCAACCCCCGCAAGCACAATTAGGTGAGTACAATTAGGTGAGTACACACACACACACACACACACACACACACACACACACACACACACACACACACACACACACACACAGTCAGTTACACATGAGTTCCCTTCCCAAGTTACCACCACCGCTCGCTAGCACGCTTTCGTAACACACCAAGAGCAGAGTGTTTCAGAGGGAATTGGGATCTGGAGAACACTTTTTTATTTGATTTTAGTTTGACTTCATCCTCAGAGAAGAGAGTAACTTAAAATCAGGGGGACACATATGCATTAATATGTTGTCTTTTCCTGCAACTCTGTTAATATATATATTTTTCTGCTTAATTAAACAAATATATAGAAAATCTATTGGTCACAAAACGAAATACAATTTTTGTTTTTAAACTGGAGATTTCTTTAAGCTCCTCTGATGCCAGGCACGAACCGAGAATGCAGTTGGAATTTTTCTTCTGAAACGCTACCCTGAGGCGCTGGAAAAGAAAGCTTGCTGCTATATTATTTGAAGATATGCATCATCATTGGTTTAAGAATTGAGAGGATTTTAGTACAAGGAAAAGGAGTGGGAAAGAGGAGACAGGCTGGAGACATGTTAGATAAGTAAGAAATGCTCTGATTTGTACATCAAGAAAACGACAGGTCATGAATGGAGACTCGAGACACAGCTCAGCGATATGAAAGTAATTAAAGATCTTGTTATTATTTGGAGATCAAGTGAAATGAATATAAAATGAAGGTATGCTAGGCTGATATCTTACATTTGGTTTATACATATACTATTTATCAAAAAAGAGAATGTCAGGTTTTGCAAGGTTAGAGGTGAGGCGCTCGGAACTAGACTCATTTAATCTTAAAGGATTAATGAATATTTTATTGGGAATGTCCTAGGGAGGTCGGGGTCGTCCCAGTGCCCCTCCATTAAGTTGGGCTTCGCCTTAAGAACATAACAATGAGAACATAAGATTGTAGGTAACCGCAGAAGGCTTATTGGCCCATACGAGGCAGCTCCTATTTATATCTACCTAAACTCATTTCTATATATGTCTAACCTAGGCTTGAAGCTATCATGGGATCCTATTTCTATCATGTTACTCGGTAATTGGTTCCACAAATCAGCAATCCTGTTACTGAAAAAGTATTTACCTAAGTCTTTCTTAAATCTAAACGTATCCAAATTATACCCATTGTTTCATGTTGATACTTTTTATTACCCTATAAATATGCCCTTTGTTATGCCCATTCATTCATTTGAACACTCCTATCCTGTTACTTCCAATTCTTTGACTTCTAGAGATTGTTAATTAAGCTTTGTCAATCTTTCTTCATATGACAAGCTTCTAATTTGCCTGATTAAATTGCCATCCTACACTGGACGCGTTCTCGTTAATTTATATCCATTCTTCAGTATGAAGATCAAAACTGAACTGCATAATCTAAATGGGGCCTAACAAGAACCAGATATAAGAACATACGAATGAATGAAACTGCAAAAGGCATAAGAACATAAAAATAAAAGCCATTGCAGAAGGTTTATTAATACATACGAGATAACTCTTATTTATTTCCACCCAAACTATTTAAAACACTCGTAAGACGATATGAAGTTGCATTGCATGCATGTTATCCCTGGAATAATTGCGTTTTATCATGTCGTAAGAGACTGATATTGACGGAAGAGGGGGGGGGGCTGCATGTAGCGTACTGTACACAACTGTTCCATGTAATTGTGATCGTGCAGTGCACCTGCCTTCTTTGAAGCTGTAAACTGGTGCTCGCTGCTGCTCAACGTGCGATAAAACTCCAGAACTAGTTTTCTTGGCATTCTTGATTTTACCATTCTTGAAAGGAATGTGAAAATCACTTATAACTTTTACTTTCTGACTCTAATATTACCTCACTGTTAGGTAATGAGACACGTTGATCATGGACCCCTGACGCTAGTTCGACTCCTATAGCTTCTTTACATATGCTATACTGACTTTCATGTCTCGATGTCACATGCATGTCTCTATCAGTAATGACTGACGAAGCACCACCATCTTCTACCATCAGTAATGGCAGATGTAGCACCACTTTTTCACTGTCAGTAATGGCCGAAGAAACACCATTTTCTGCACACGCTCTGGATACCCAACATAACCACCAAGAGGTGGCAAAGACATCATACTTACATTTCCCAATATTACCATTCCTTTATGAAGTCTGATGATTTGAAATGTTCACTACATATTCCCTAGACTTTTGCATTCGTTTAAATAGTAATGAAACCTATCATCAGGCCCTATTTCACTACAGGCAATTTCAATATTGAAGTTACGATTTATATTGTACTAGCCAGATAGTTTTGCACAACAAAAGGAAGTGATAGCCGAAGCTATTTGAACCATTTGTTCAAAAATTCATTCATTCCATTCAGTGTTGTTCGCATTTGTGTTCCTCACATGTGCCCCAAAGAATGAAGTGATTTGATAAAATGCTATGCCCAAGATTACCATCCGAGCGCCGGCAAGGAAGTGGTTTAAATAGCTTCGGCTATCACTTCCTTTTGTCCGGTCGTGATGGTCAAGCGGATTAAGGCGTCCCTGTACATACCAGTTGCATTGCTCCTGGCAGTATGGGTTCGAGTCACTTCTGGGGTGTGAAGTTTCAGTTGCATATAGTCCTGGAGACCATTCAGGCTTGTTTGCATTTGTGTTCCTCATGTGTTGCCCCAAAAAATGAGGTGATTAGATAAATGCTATGCCCAAGATTACCATCCGAGTGCCGGCGGGGAAGTGGTTCAAATAGCTTCGGCTATCACTTCCATATGTCCAGTCGTGATGGTCAAGCAGATTAAGGTGTCCCTGTACATACCAGTTACATTGTTCCTGACAGTATGGGTTTGAGTCACTTTTGGGGTGTGAGTTTTCAGTTGCATATAGTCCTGGGACCATTCAGGCTTGTTCGCATTTGTATTCCTCACGTGTTGCCACAAAAAATGAGGTGATTTGATAAAATGCTATTCCCAAGATTACCATCCAGTGCCGGCGGGAAGTGGTTCAAATAGCTTCGGCTATCACTTCCTTATGTCCGGTCGTGATGGTCAAGCGAATTAAGGTGTCCCTGTACATACCAGTTGCATTGCTCCTGGCAGTATGGGTTCGAGTCACTTCTGGGGTGTGAGTTTTCAGTTGCATATAGTCCTGGGGACTATTCAGGCTTGTTCGCATTTGTGTTCCTCACGTGTTGCCCCAAAAAATGAGGTGATTTGATAAAATGCTATGCCCATGATTACCATCCGAGTGCCGGCAGGGAAGTGGTTCAAATAGCTTCGGCTATCACTTCCTTATGTCCAGTCGTGATGGTCAAGCGGATTAGGCATCCCTGTACATACCAGTTGCATTGCTCCTGGCAGTATGGGTCGAGTCACTTCTGGGGTGTGAGTAAATATATATATATATATATATATATATATATATATATATATATATATATATATATATATTATATATATATAATATATGTTGTACGTAGTAGCCAGAATGCAAAACTTGGCCTACTATGCAGGGGCGATTTGCCTAATAAGCCAAGTTTTCCTTTCTTAACCTAACCTAAACTAATAAACTAAGCTAATAATTTATTTTCCTAATATAATATGATAAAAATAATTGAAAAACCAAATGTAAATATTTTATGGGAAATAAAGAAAATTACTCGGCCTATTAGGCAAATCGGGCCTTGCTTAGTAGGCTGAGAAGTGTGTTCTGGCTACAAGGTACAACATATATATATATATATATATATATATATATATATATATATATATATATATATATATATATATATATATATATATAGTGGGTACCACCTCTGGTGCAATTATAGGGACCCACAGCCTCAGAGAAGGGAAACACAGAGCATTCTGGGAAAACTTACCATTAATTCTGAATACATAAGGGTGTTCGCTTCTCCTACCACCCCCCTTTTTTTATGGTGTACACTTTATTAAGCAAGGTTATACAGTTACATATGATACCTGGTTGATACCTGGTTGATGGGGTTCTGGGAGTTCTTCTACTCCCCAAGCCCGGCCCGAGGCCAGGCTCGACTTGTGAGAGTTTGATCCACCAGGCTGTTGCTTGGAGCGGCCCGCAGAGCCACATACCCACCACAGCCCGGCTAATCCGGGACTTCTCTTAGGAAACAGTCCAGTTTTCTCTTGAAGATGTCCACGGTTGTTCCGGCATATTTCTTATAGTCGCTGGGAGGACGTTGAACAACCGCGGACCTCTGATGTTTATACAGTTCTGATTGTATACAAAAATGAACATTAAGAGGACACAAAAATAGTTCGCTTCCTAGAGGCTGTAGATTTCCTCGAACTCTTCCGACGTTGGGCAGAACCGAGGATGCAGCGAGCATTCCCCCTCTGGATCGCGACACTGAGGCGCTGAAGAGAAAATTTGCCGCTCTAGGGTCTCTTGTGGTGTCAATGAGCTTGGAACCAAGATCCTTTAGAAACCTTTTTGCATTCTCTCCCCATGGGCCTAGGATCTCAGACCCTATTGGAACGAAGTTGTACGATGATCTAATTGCCTGTACTTGGCTGAGTTGTCTCTTTCTCTGTGTGTCGCCGCGCTCCTGCTGTGCCGGCAGAGAGGTTGATGTATGTGGCTGCCAGGGTGGATACGCAAGTATAGTCCCATGCCAACTGTCTGCCACCCTTCCACGGACGCAGTGTGATTCCGTCTGGTCGGATGGCCAAAGCTAACAGAGTTACGGTTCAG
>WNGS01135237.1:3857715-3869982 GCA_020271785.1 Procambarus virginalis
AAGAAAATATTCCCACTATCAAAAGTTGCCACAGAGCCAAAGTAGCAGATGGAGGATCCACTGCGATATAGTATGAACAAGCCACTGGGTACTCCTCTTTCATGCCTGGCAAAAAGATATCCAGAGATACTGCAGTAGCCATACAAAGACTCAGACTTGGTAACAAATGCTGCTGGGAGATAATAAACCCAATAGTTAAAGAGTGTCGTATCTGTGGAACAGATGCAGAGGCGCCACTATTGCATTACTTACTAGAATGTTAAGCAATTGAAGTCCTGTGCATGAAACTCAACATTAATCCAACGACAGCAGCTGCATTAGATGCAAATTCCTCAGCAACTACAATGATTAGAAAAGCAGTTGAAGAATAGGACACATTAGTGAACATTGTGCATCTATATCCGCCACCAAGATAAAGTTATTAAAACAAGACTAAAACCAGTGCGCTAAAACAAAAGAAACGGGGAAAAAAAAGGAGGAAACCCCACCTCCATTTAAATCCTTGAACCAAATATTACGGTAACAAAGTTAATCGCGAATAACCGAACTCAATTACGGGCTCACTATAGCCCGTGCTGCATGAACATTTCGTTCTGAGTAGCTAAATCGAAAACAACAAGTATGACAAGAACCTAAGATCAACAACAATAAATGAGAACAAACCTCTTTTTAATAACAATACTTAAAAATTGAATCATGAGTCTTGGGAGACGGCAGCTGCTTTAATAAGCTTGGCCTTGATGAGTTGAGAAACAGCAGGTCGTGACTCTGGACTTTGTTCACAGGTGCAGTTGTTCTCTGGGTCACTGAGTCTGCACTGGTTCGTATTTCACTAGGTTCGAGTGACAGTAGCAGTTATAGTTTCAGTTCTTAAAATGAAAATTAAAGCATATTACCTTCAGGTTAACTCTGCCGATATATGTGGGCTTTTGACGAAATAGCTACATCACCTATCCCAAGTTGACCATCGCGGGAGACTTAACTTCTAAACTCCTCTGTACTGCCAGTGACTGAATGTACAAGCCAGTAGCTCCCAAGATGGCCACTGCCTGGTGTTCTCTTCAATAAGGGGAATACTGCGCCACCTCAGTATTACCCGACTAAACCCACAATGGCCTCGTGGCATTATGATGCTTATCATATGATAGACCTGGTCAGAGACTGGGCCACGGGGACATTTATCCATGATATCAAGGACTGGCATAAAACAGGCATAACATTTAATTCAGCCTGGCAGAAATTATCCAACATCAGAGAGACACTGGGGACTCAACCGAATATTCAAATGGTTCACTTATGGACAATCTTGTATTAACACTTTCATTGACCACTTATCACAAACACGGGTTTCCAAACAAGGGGAAAACATGGGATTTCCTCTTGGATTCCTGGATAATCAATATAATAGAATGTACAATCAGCAACAATAATGACCTATAAAGCTGACTGTCAATATAACGTGCATATATTATCTAATTGTGTTGTGTGTGTGGAAAACATCCCTGTGACAAGTGGAACAGTAGTGCTTCCAAACAGATTCTCACTTGTTTACTGTAAACTGGGCCTACACCTGTTCCAGGTGAGTAACAAGGAGAGTAAATCTCTGGATCATCAATACTTGACGTGAAGACAGTCAATAACAAAATAATAAATTAGAGTTTAATACTTACAGAAAGCTGAGCATACACTCATACACACTCATGCAATGCTTCATTCACACATCTCGCATATGATCTGAGCGCCTGTCTTCATGATCGTCGGTCTCAAAGAAGTTTTGCTAGTCCTCCTACAAATGCCCGCATGTAGTATCTATGTAGATCACTCATAGGGCTGCTGGCAGGGAGACGTGCTTGTGGGACTCGTACTAAGTGGTGTTTGAGGTGTACACAGGTGATGAATGCGTCATGTGCACACAAGGCAGCAGCGGGTTGCAACTCTATTTGGTTCACAGACTATTTGGCTGTCCACTGGTTCATACATAGTTTAGCATTCATCGGTTCTAGCAACAGAGTGGCGGGAATAGTTTCGGTTCTTCCTTCTCCACTTTTGTTTTAAGACATTTGACCTTCAGGTCCCTTCTAGATCACACAACGTTCACGTGACACCTTTCTCTATCTTTACCTAGCTCCCAAGATGTTCGCTTCAGTATCTCATGACTGAGATACTGCATGATCAAGGGTTACTATTCTGACTGTTCTACTACACTAGCTGTATGCCCCCGAGGTATTTCTTGTACCGTCACTCAACTGACTTGACGAAAATAATTTTATCGCGGGATTCTGGCTGCTTGAAAGAACTCTTCAACGAGTTTGGCCACTGTAGCAATTTGACATACAAAATTTAACAATATATATCTAGTTAATAGGTGATAATCGAAACATGTCTACTGTGGCGGCTGTCCTTGGTGTGAATACTTGTCTTGAAGCCCACCCTAGTCAGTTCCTGTTCTTTATCTCTAACAATAACCAACCAGCAGTCAGCTCTCTGGCAGCTACTAGATTGATGATTGATAAAGATTTGGCCACTAAATGTGGCACGGGCATGAATAGTCAGGAAGTGGAGGCAGTTTGAAGCCATTACCGGTATCTGTAGCTGATACTGTAGATCAGAGGATGAATAGGGGTCTGGAAAGTGGGACAGTCGGAAGTATAGTCTGGAGAGAAAGCTTCTCCATTGCAGAGAGTAGAATCAGGGCTCAAGCCAGCAAGGGCGAGATTTTTTGGATACATAGCAGAATCAAATACACCGCACAAAGCACCAGGGTGGGGGAGGCTAAGAGGACCGAGCAACAGCCAGAAGTCCTTGTTTGATATTCCACTACGGTTTCGAGGCATACTAGTTTGTTATAAGCTCAACCATGGTCATCTGGGCTTCTGATCTCATGGTTACGTCACCTATTCTGAGTCGACCATCGCGGGTGACGTGGCCTCAGTATTTCCGGAGCCAGAATGTACCAGCAAGTAGCTCCCAAGATGTTCGCTGCCTGGTGTTCTCTTTTGCAATGGAAATGCTGTGCCTTTTCTATCTCTTTACTAAGTAAACCCACGATGGCCTTTGTGATATCAAAATGCTAAAGAGATCAAAGAAGCTAGGTTATAGTCCAGTAATAAGGAAGGCAGACCACGTGCACTTGCCCTGTGTACTGTGGGGACACCTGGTCAGTTTCCTGACTTTAGTGCACATGCAGAAGCTCTGCAATATGCTACTTGAAGTCAGCAGTGGGAAATTGAGACCACACTTTCAGACCATATTACACATTTTTTTACATCTTTCATAAATTAAATATTACCTGTGTTATGGAGCCCCCCTCCAATTTCTCCCCAGATCCGGCTTTAAAGAGTCCCATCTTCTGGCTCTGCTGATTCTCTGAGATGCAGGGAGTCTATTGATATATGTGGCGACCTGATCGGCCGCCTGATAAAGGAGAAATTTGCATTTGTAAGCTTGTAGGTAAATGGGAATGTAGCACCCTTGAGACAAAGAAAATGTCGCCCCCTGCCTGCAAATTCACCATTTTGTGGATGACGCCAGCTGGCTGCGGATTGGCTGGCTTAGGTCACGTGCCGCGGGCAACCAATCAGCGCCCGCCATGACGCCACCGAGTGCCCCTGGCGGCACCAGTGGAGGTGGCATTAGAGTTGACCTGACTGTGGACGCGAGAGGTCGTGCGTCGATCATCTCTCAAGGATTGGAGGCTCTGGGGGTCTCTCTCAGTGGATGGAGGCAGCCATCACAGCCCACTATTGTTACTGGAGACCCTGTGCCTCTGGGAAGCAAGAAGCAACCAAGTTTATTGGGCAAAGAAGTGCCATAACTTGAGGAATCGGTCAGCGACGACACGAGGGCGCCGAATGGCGTCCGATGGTCTGGATGATGTGGCGGGCAGGCCTGCTGTGACTGGGGTCACATTCACTGAGGACGTTGGAGGGACGGCACATTTCCTAGGACAAGGAGCAACGCCCTGTGGAAGGAACGAGTGTGTGTATACAGTGATTAGCTTAGTGCCCACTTGGTGAACTAGGATTGGGATATCGGAAACTCTGGGAGTGACTCGGCAATGACGCGACAGCTTCACGACACTTGAGGACTTCATACCATCGAGGGACAGGCGTCGTGAGCCAAGAACGTAAAGATAGATCAATTTTCCCTCCCATTACCCCTTGTTGAGTAGGCTAGATAGGCCACAATATATATATATGCATGTTGCAGTATAACATTGGTATATTAGTATTAGGGTAGGCTGCAGGGCAGCTTGCATCCAGGACTGTCGAAGAGGCCAGTGTGTGTGGACGACGAGGCAATTGGAGAGGCGGTGGCCGATGCTGACGAAGTGGCCCTCTCTGTGAGAGGGTGTGAGACCCCTTTTTTAAATCTGCCCAGCTGACGGAGTTGCCGGATGTCATGAGAGAAGAGATGCCAACGATCTCCAGATTTATAATATCCCTCCACGGTACCCCAGGCTGGCGGACCTGTGTCAATGCTGCAGGAGTAGTAACACTTTGGCAACTGGCAATATAGTCTACACCCACTGAACTGCACTGCTTAGGTGCAGAGATATCAACCCATCTGGCGACCTTGTTAAGATAGAGAAATGCAGGTGGGAAAGGAATTCCTGCAACTTTTTGTTTGGCAGGCAAGACTCAGGCGAAGTTTTTTAAAGATAAGCCTAAGTCTTCCTTCACTCTTCCGTGGGTGTAGGCCGGAATTGCTAATATCAGTTTCCTCGTGATTGACTGAAGGGCTCCCAGGGTGAATCAATGGCACCTCTGGGGTGGAAGAGAAGACCTGCCGTGGTGGGTACTACTGTGGTGGGTCACTTGGTCCCACAGGAAGACCAAGTGACTCTGGTGAGTCATAGAGATTGAGTACTCTGTCTCCTGAGCCCCTAGCAGCCACCCTTTCTAGCGTAGCTCCAGCCCACCCCCCGTAACACCTGGTAGATTTGAATGCTGGATCTGGATGGTGATGGCCCTTGAAGAAAGCAAAGTAGTGTAACGCTATTATTGTGACATTTAAATTTTAAATTTTATTCAAAACTTCACAACATTAAATAATAGCTTCCATACAGTGCTTTTGTTCCTGGACGAAATTCAGCAAAAAAAATTCAAAAGTTTGCAAGCTAATTTAAGCCTAGTTTACTTTATTAGACACATTACAATCTGCTGAATTACCAAGTGGAGGTAGATATAACTAGCGAGTTAACGCAGCTGACAGCATGTCAGCTGAACGGGAAAGTGGAACACGGTAATAAGCGAGAGAGAGAGCACCTAGTTGCATATCAGCCAGCCGGGACTGTGGATCAAGACACAGGTGCGCTGCTGGGTTTAATCAGTCCTCGACACGTTGGCTAATTCTCCCTCACATGTCCCCGTGATGGACCACACTGCACACGGTGTTCCGGTCCATGTTGAGCTTGCTGGTCATGGAGGAGATGCTCCTCATGCTGATGGCGATGCTTCTGATGCTGGTAGCGATGCTCCTGATGCTGGCAGCGATGCTTCTGATGCTGGTAGCGATGATTCCGATGCTGGTAGCGATGCTCCTGATGATGGTAGCGATGCTCCTGATGCAGGTAGTGATGCTCCTGATGCTGGTAGCGACGCTCCTGATGCTAGTAGTAATGTTCCTGATGCTGGTAGCGATGCTCCTGATGCAGGTAGTGATGCTCCTGATGATGGTAGCGATGCTCCTGATACTGGTAGCGACGCTCCTGATGCTGGTAGCGATGCTCCTGATGCTGGTAGCGATGCTCCTGATGATGGTAGTGATGCTCCTGATGCAGGTAGTGATGCTCCTGATGCTAGTAGTAATGTTCCTGATGCTGATAGTGATGCTCCTGATGCTGGTAGCCATGCTCCTGATGCTGGTAGTGATGCTCCTGATGCTGGTAGCGATGCTCATGATGCAGGTAGTGATGCTCCTGATGCTGGTAGCCATGCTCCTGATGCTGGTAGCCATGCTCCTGATGCTGGTAGTGATGCTCCTGATGATGGTAGCGATGCTCCTGATGCAGGTAGTCATGCTCCTGATGCTGGTAGTGATGCTCCTGATGATGGTAGTGATGCTCCTTATGATGTTAGTGATGCTCCTGATGCTGGTAGCCATGCTCCTGATGATGGTAGCGATGCTCCTGATGCAGGCAGTGATGCTCCTGATGCTGGTAGTGATGCTCCTGATGATGGTAGTGATGCTCCTGATGCTGGTAGTGATGCTCCTGATGCTGGTAGCAATGCTGCAAACGGTGCTGGTGATGCTGGAAGCGATGCTGCTGTTGTTGATAGCGATGTTGCTAGCAGATGATGGGGATGTTGCTGATGCTGATAGCGATGTTATTGATGCCAATATGATGCTGATGATGTTTATAGCGATGCTGCTGATGTTGATACGGATGCTGATGATGTTGATAGCGATGTTGCTGATGTTCACAGCGATCTTTTTCTTAATATTGCTGAGAGTCGCTTTAAAGCTTTGGAAAAATTGCGGTCGCAACCAACATCTTTATCATATGATAATAATACTGATGTTATTTGTAATGTTACTGCTGCTAATGTTACTAGTATTGATGTTACTTGTAATGATGTTACTGCTGCTGCTGTTGCTTGTGATGATGTTACTGCTGCTGCTGCTGTTACTTTAGATGTTACTGCTGCTGCTGTTGTTACTTGTGATGATGTTACTGCTGCTGCTGTTACTTGTGATGATGTTACTGCTGCTGCAGTTACTTGTGATGATGTTACTGCAGCTGCTGTTACTTGTGAGGATGTTACTGCTGCTGCTGTTACTTGTGATGATGTTACTGCAGCTGCTGTTACTTGTAATGATGTTACTGCTGCTGCTGCTGTTACTTGCGAGGATGTTACTGCTGCTGCTGTTACTTGTAATGATGTTACTGCTGCTGCTGTTACTTGCGAGGATGTTACTGCTGCTGCTGCTGTTACTTGTGGTGATGTTACTGCTGCTGCTGTTACTTGCGAGGATGTTACTGCTGCTGCTGCTGTTACTTGTGATGATGTTACTGCTGCTGCTGTTACTTGTGATGATGTTACTGCTGCTGCTGCTGTTACTTGTGATGATGTTACTGCTGCTGCTGTTACTTGTGAGGATGTTACTGCTGCTGCTGTTACTTGTGATGATGTTACTGCTGCTGCTGTTACTTGTGGTGATGTTACTGCTGCTGCTGTTACTTGCGAGGATGTTACTGCTGCTGCTGCTGTTACTTGTGATGATGTTACTGCTGCTGCTGTTACTTGTGATGATGCTACTGCTTATATTCTTACAGTAGCAGCTGGTGTTACTGATACAACATCTGGTGTTGCTTGTTTTGATGTTCAGACTTTTGATGTTGCTGTTGCTTTGCCTAGTAGTGATTTTATTTTTGTTGTTGTTGTTTCTGATATTTTTCTGTGCTGCTACTACTATTGTTGATGATGATGCCAACGCAGAGACACGATCCAAAGACCCGGACTTTGAAGCACAATCAGCAGCAAAAACATACGCTGCTTATGTTGATGCATGTAATACCCTATCAATTTCTTCTATGCTGTGAGATTCATCCACTTGTTTCATCCACTTGTTCTGTACCACCTCACCCAAAGAGAATACTATCCTGTGCAAAAGCATGGTAAATAAGTCTTTGGGAATGTAAGGAGTGACCTTGAGAAACGCATCCTCAAGGCGTCAGACAAAAATGAAAGTGTAGAAATGAACTTTGTTGAGTTAATTTTTAAACTTCATCCGACCGTGAAGAAAAATATAAGAAATATAAAAACATTCGTGTTAAAATCATTAATCTTACTCTTTCGGTCATATTCAACAATATATATATATATATATATATATATATATATATATATATATATATATATATATATATATATATATATATATATATATACTAGTATATTTTGGTACCAGTCTTTCCTGTAGACATATATTATTAAATATGACCGAAAAAGTAAGATTAATATTCTAACACGAATTTTCTCGATTTTCCTTGTTTCTTTTTACTGGTGACGGTAAATGAAAAATCAATTCTCCAAAATTCATTTTTATTTCTAGTCTGACGCGACACTTGAGCGCGTTTCATAAAACTTATTACATTTTCAAAGACTTTAGTTTATCCACACACAACTTATGCCTGAAACAGCATTGGCTCTTATACCTGCATTTGGGTGAGGTGATGTAATACAATAGTGGGGTGAAAAACAAACTTTCAACAAAACACAGAACACGGAACAATGGGTATAGATTTGCAGAAGTTGGGTAAAAATAGAACTGCAGAAGGCCTATTGGCCCATATTTCTTGATGTTTCTATATTGGAGCGGAGTCTTGAAGTGGGTAGAATATAGTTGTGCATTAATTGGCTGTTGATTGCTGGTGTTGACTTCTTGATGTGTAGTGCCTCGCAGATGTCAAGCCGCCTGCTGTCATTGTATCTATCAATGATTTCTGTGTTGTTTACTAAGATTTCTCTGGTGATGGTTTGGTTGTGGGAAGAGAATATATGTTCCTTAATGGAGCCCTGTTGCTTATGCATCGTTAAAAGCCTGGAAAGAGATGTTGTTGTCTTGCCTATACTTCCAAAAAACTCACTGGGTAACAAAGCTTGAGACCAATTGAATCAATATTCTTAAACTCTTCGTCTAAGAATTCTGGACTCACAACTCGAAGAGCTCTTAGATACATTGAAGAAAAAATCGACTTTTTCACATTGTATCTATGCCCTGAAAAATAATGAACATAATTTTTCATTATTTTTTTATTTTAATGAACATTATTACAATGTTAATTATTTTTCAGGGCATAGATACAATGTGAAAAAGTCGATTTTTTCTTCAATGTATCTAAGAGCTCTTCGAGTTGTGATATATATATAAATATATATTTATATATATATATATATATATATATATATATATATATATATATATATATATATATAGATAGAGAGAGAGAGAGAGAGAGAGAGAGAGAGAGAGAGAGCAGAGAGAGTATATATATAGAGTCCAGCAGAGAGAGAGCCCCGCTACCTAATGTCCCGCAACTCTAATGAGCATGTCGGTCGCCCAGATGGAATCACGGTGAACCCTTGGAAGAATGGTAGACAGTTGGTGTGGAACTATACTTGCGTCTCAACTTTAGCCAATACCTATGTTGACTTCAGTGCTACTCAAGCAGGAGGAGCTGCCAATCACCGGGAAGCGGCCAAGTCACGTAAATACAGAGACCTTGAGCACCACTACAATTTTGTCCCCATTGCCTCAGAGACACTTGGTGCCTGGGGTAAAAGTACTGCTAGCTTTTTGAAGGAGTTGGGGTCTAAGCTAATCGAAACAACTAGAGACCCTAGGGCTGCCAGTTTTCTTTTTCAGCGCCTTAGTGTGGCAATCCAGAGAGGAAATGCTCACTGCATCCATGGTTCCTGCCCACCATCTGAGGAGCTTGAGGAGCTATTCAACTTGTGACAAGCAGCCTTGTACCCTGCATTTAATCAATATTGTAACTTTTTTGTGTAATAACATTTTCAAAGCAGAGAGGTTGATGTATGTGGCTGCCAGGGTGGATACGCAAGATAGTCCCATGCCAACTGTCTGCCACCCTTCCACGGACGCAGTGTGATTCCGTCTGGTCGGATGGCAAAGCTAACAGAGTTACGGTTCAGAAGGTTGCGGGCTCTCTCTCCGCTGGACACTGGGCAGAGGCAAGGCCTTCTTTAATGATGTCGTTGACTTCGTCGTGTCAAGTGTGCCAACCACCAGATTTTCCACAGTGCAGGCCATGCAATCCATATTTCGTCAGCATCTGCCTCGCTGCAAATACACCTATGAAACAGTGTGGATAGGGGTGATAGGGGCAGCAAGACGGAGAGCGACTGCAATTTGGAGCTCCTGCGGATCAAGACGTGTGCCTGTCGCAGACATAGGGACTGCCAAAAGGAAGTCCCCTGCAATGGGAGCCTGCACAGCTGTGAGGCGTGCACGATCACTGGGGGTGTTGCTGCCTCCAGCAAAGCGGTGGCTTCTTTGTCTGCAATGGGGTTGTCCCAGTTGGATTGTTTCTTGGCTTTCGGCTTATATATATATATATATCTATATACTATATATATATATATATATATATATATATATATATATATATATATTATATATATTATATGACAATGTCAGACCACGGAGGAAAAATGAAACAGGCATTTCCTTAAGTACTTTTGTTATATTAATACATCTTCAGAAGGAGATGTATTAAGAGATGTACCTCCTTTTGGAGATGAAGGAGATGTACCTCCTTCTGAAGATGTATAATATACGAAAGTACTTAAGGAAATTCCTGTTCATTTTTCCTCCGTGGTCTGACATTGTCACATTTTTTAATCACGTGTTTTAATTTCGTGATACACACACACACACATATATATATATATATATATATATATATATATATATATATATATATATATATATATATATATATGTCGTACCTAGTAGCCAGAACTCACTTTTTGGCCTACTATGCAAGGCCACGATTTGCCTAATAAGCCAAGTTTCCTGAATAATATATTTTCTCTATTTTTTTCTTATGAAAATGATAAAGCTACCCATTTCTTATGTATGAGGTCATTTTTTTTATTGGAGCTAAAATTAACGTAGATATTTGACCGAACCTAACCAAACCCTACCTAACCTAACCTTAACCTATCTTTATAGGTTAGGTTAGGTAGCCGAAAAGTTAGGTTAGGTTAGGTTAGGTTAGGTTAGGTAGGTTAGGTAGTCGAAAAACAATTAATTCATGAAAACTTGGGCCTATTAGGCAAATCGGGCCATGCATAGTAGGCTGAGAAGTGCGTTCTGGCTACTAGGTACGACTAATATATTATATATATATATACACACACACACACACACCAGAGAGGAAATGCTCACTGCATCCAGGTTTCCTGCCCACCATCTGAGGAGCTGCTGGAGGAGCTATTCAACTTGTGACAAGCAGCACAGGTGAAGTGAAGATGTGAAGATGTATTGAATAATACATCTTCACACTTCTGAACGATGTATTCATAAAATACGAAGTACTAAGGAAATTTCCGTGTTCAATTTTCCTCGTGTCTGGCACCGCATATATATATATTTATTATATATAGTATTAGGTATATAGTATATGATATATATATATATAATATATATATATATATATATATAATATGTCGTACCTAGTAGCCAGAACTACTTTTTGGCCGTCTATGCAAGGCACCCGATTTGCACAATAAGCCAATTTTCCTGAATTAATATTTTCTCTAATTTTTCTTATGAAATGATAAAGCTACCCATTTCGTTAGTATGAGGTCAATTTTTTTTTATTGGAGTTAAAATTAACGTAGAATATGACCGAACTAACCAACCCTACCTCACCTAACCTATAACGTAGGTTTGGTTAGGATGTAGGTTACGTTAGAGCCGAAAAAGTTCGGTTATGGTTAGGTTAGGTAGGTTCAGGTAGTCGAAAAACATAATTCATGAAAACTTTGGCCTATTAGGCAAATTGGGCCTGCATAGTAGGCGAGAAGTGCGTTCTGGCTACTAGGTAGACATATATATTATTATAATATAATATAGATATATATCTATATATTATATATATATATATATAATATATATGTCGTACCTAGTAGCCAGAACGCACTTGTCAGCTTACTATGCAAGCCCAAGATTTGCCAATTAAGCCAAGTTTCATGAATTAATTGTTTTTCGACTACCTAACCTACTTACCTAACCTAACCTAACTTTTTCGGCTACCTAACCTAACCTAACCTAACCTAAAGATAGGTTATGGTTAGGTTAGGGTTGGTTAGGTTCGGTCATATAACTACGTTAACTTTAACACCAATAAAAAAAATGACCTCATACATAATGAAATGGGTAGCTTTATCATTTCATAAGAAAAAAATTAGAGAAAATATATTAATTCATGAAAACTTGGCTTATTAGGCAAATCGGCCTTGCATAGTAGGCTGAAAAGTGCGTTCTGGCTACTAGGTACGACATATATATATATATATATATTATATATATATATATATATATATATATATATATATATAATATATATATATAAGGGGTACCACCTCTGGTGCAAGTGTAGGGACCCATAGCTCGGAGAAGAAAATAAAGAGTACTCAGAGAAGACCTTGTGGATCCTCACTGAACACTTTGATATTTTCTTCTCCTGCCACCCCTATTCTTTTGGTATGTGTGTATATTTATCTAATTTTA
>WNGS01135237.1:3896061-3910605 GCA_020271785.1 Procambarus virginalis
ACTTATTCAATCGGTTTCTGTCCTTCTTGTAATGTCCAAGCATTAAAACCTTTTCGATATTCGGTCAACCCTCTCCATCCTTACCTCTTTAAGGATCTCAGTAAATACGTTTTTTGTCCTTGTCTCTCCACTCTGCTGGGCTGGTCCTTGTTTACTCCTTAGTATTCTGCTACTATTTCTGCTCTTTTTCTCTCTATCAGCCGGCTATACATCTAGCTACTTGCTGAGAAGAGGTCACTTCCATAGCAACTTCCCTTTCTGCAGACCTAGCTTCAGGGCTCTTTTTAAACAATTCTGCAAATGAGGGTTTATTTGTAGATGTCCCCTCTACAGGAACATTACCCTCTCCCTAAGGGGTGGTTTACGTCTGGTATCGAGTAGGATTATCTTTCAGGCTTTTTATTTCCTCTTTTGCTGCCTTGAGCTCATCCTGCAGGCTGGTTACTGCCTCCCTCATAACTCTCAGCCCTTCCCTGAATTTTCTAAAAATTTGTTCGATTGTATCCCTAATCCAGGCTTCTTGTCCCTCCCCTTCCTCTGAGTTGTTCCTGTCATGTTCGACTCCCTGAGTTTTTCACCCCGAGTTTGTCTCTCTGCCATATTTGTTTCCCTATGAGAGAGAGAGAGAGATATAGAGAGAGAGAGAGAGAGAGGAGAGAGAGAGAAGAGAGAGAGAAAGTGTACTCACTTAGTTGTACTCGCCTAGTTGTGCTTGCGGGGGTTGAGCTCTGGCTCTTTGGTCCAGCCTTCAACCGTCAATCAACAGGTGTACAGGTTCCTGAGCCTATTCGGCTCTATCATACTACACTTGAAACTGTGTATGGAGTCAGCCTCCACCACATCACTTCCTAATGCATTCCATTTGTCAACCACTCTGACACTAAAAAAGTTCTTTCCAAATCTCTGTGGCTCATTTGGGCACTCAGTTTCCACCTGTGTCCCCTAGTGCGTGTGCCCCTTGTGTTAAATAGCCCGTCTTTATCTACCCTGTGTGTGTGTGTGTATGTGTGCATGTATTCACCTAGTTGTGCTTGCGGGTTTGAACTCTGCTCTTTCGGCCCGCCTCTCAACTGTCAATCAGCTGGTACTAACAACTAACTTTTTTTTACACACACACACACACACACACAATGCAACAAGCCTCAATGGTCCCCAGGACTATATGCAACTGAAAACTCACACCCCAGAAGTGACTCAAACCCATACTGCCAGGAGCAACGCAACTGGTATGTACAGGGACGCCTTAATCCGCTTGACCATCACGACCGGACATAAGGAAGTGATAGCCGAAGCTATTTGAACCACTTCCCCGCCGGCACTCGGATGGTAATCTTGGGCATAGCATTTTATCAAATCACCTCATTTTTGGGGGCAACACGTAAGGAACACAAATGCGAACAAGACTGAATGGTCCCCAGGACCATTTGGTTCAAAAGGCTTCGGCTATCACTTCTTTATGTCGGTCGTGATGGTCAAGCAGATTAAGGCGTCCCTGTACATACCAGTTGCATTGCTCCTGGCAGTATGGGTTCGAGTCACTTCTGGGGTGTGAGTTTTCAGTTGCATATAGTCCTGGGGACCATTCAGGCTTGTTTGCATTTGTGTTCCTCATGTGTTGCCCCAAAAAATGAGGTGATTTGATAAAATGCTATGCCCAAGATTATCATCCGAGTGCCGGCGGGGAAGTGGTTCAAATAGCTTCGGCTATCACTTCCTTATGTCCGATCGTGATGGTCAAGCGGATTAAGGCGTCCCTGTACATACCAGTTGCGTTGCTCCTGGCAGTATGGGTTCGAGTCACTTTGGGATGTGAGTTTTCAGTTATATATATATATATATATATATATATATATATATATATATATAATATATATATATATATATATATATATATATAAATTTTAGAAGCAGTCTTTCTTGTAAATATAAGTTGTTGATATGAAAGGGTAAGATTAATAATTGTAACACGAATCTTCTCAATATTTCGTACGTTTTCCTTCATTGTCGGAAGTAATTGAAAAACTAACTCTCCAAAGTTCATATTCATATTTTTAGTTATGGTCTGACGCCTAAAAGTGTTTCACAAGGACTTTTCACATTTTCAAAGATAAATTTTTACACAGATCATTTCATGCTTATATTCGTTTTTGGGAGAGGTGGTAGGACACAAATTTTTTGGGTGAGGTGACAAAAGACAGAACATGAATCAATGTGTATATTGCATATTTGCTGCTTTTATATTGCTGTATGCTGTATTGCAATATTCTTCTGTTGTTTCTAAGTTGGTTCGGGGTCTTGAAGTGAGTAGAATATAGTTATGTGTTAATTGGCTGATGATTGCTGGTGTTGACTTTTTGATGTGTAGGGCCTCGCTGATGTCGAGTCTCCTGCCATCGCTATTTCTATCGATGATTTCTGTGTTGCTTGTTAAGATTTCTCTGGTGATGGTTTGGATGTGTGAGGAGATTATATGTTTCTTGATAGAGCCTGTTGATTGTGCAATGTTAATCGCATAGAAAGGTTGTTGTCTTGCCTATATACTGAGATCTTTGGGGGTGACAGTCCCCAAGTGGGCATGTGAAGGCATAGACGAAGTTGGTTTCTTTCAAGGCGTCATGTTTGGTGTCTGGAGAGTTATTCATGAGTAGGTTGGCGGTTTTCTTGTTTTGTAGTAAATTGTCAAAAGTATCTTCTGATTTTTGTCTGTGGGGATAACATTCCTATTAATAATATCTTTCAGGATACTTTCCTCCATTTTTATGAGCCGTCGAAAAGAAGTTCCTGTAAAACAGTCTAATAGGGGGTATGTAGGAAATTATCCAACACTTATACATCATTTCTGTATTATAATACATCATCATTGTATTAACCATAGTAATTACTAATCTTACTAATTCGTAGAATAAATCCAATTAATGTTTTCTTTTGCGAGGCAATATTCTGCCAAATCCTTCCTAGTCTTCATGCCGCTGTGAGGTAGCGTCATGCTGCAACATGAGATATCTCCACATATAGTTGAATCTAAACAGAGTCCAGTTAATCGCTTCCTTTTCTAAGGATAATAGTTTATTTAGTTGTTTTATTTATACAGCATATTACTGCCTACTGAACTCGCTTATTTAGGTGAATTAACAACTACAGTGGAAAATATTGCAATGTAAAATAATTCTATATAATGTTCCTCTCGTTCATTTTATGCAGTCTTAATAAACTGACTTGCACTATGCAAAATATCTTGTAACTTAATATATTTATTAGTGACATAAATACTTGGAATAATTTCTTACTTTCCTAATTAATTACGAGTAAATAAAATACTTTACGATTGGGATTACTTTGGAGCGTTCTGCGCATGCGTATTCCAGCGAGAGAGTGAGGGAGAAGGAGGACGCCATAAAGATTGGCGGAATTCTGTGTTGAGTTTCACTTACGAGATGGAGAAGGATGGGAAGCTGCCCTTTCTAGATGTAACAGTCACGGAAAGGAGCAGAGGTTTCCACAGTGCAGTCTACACTAAGGAAACAAACATAGGAATGTGCCTCAATGCCAACAGTGACTGCCCAGACAGGTACAAGAGGAGTGTTGTTAACGCTTATGTCGACCGTGCTGTTACCCACAGCTCAGGATGGAAGCAAGTCGATAAAGAATCCTGTAGGATAAGGCAGGTCCTAGTCAACAACGGCTTCTCTAATGGTTTTGTTGAAGACATCATAAAAAGAAAGGTAAAACGCCATGCAACCTCTGAAGAGTCAACTAACACAACACATGTACCCCCTATTAGACTATTTTACAGGAACTTCTTTTCCACAGCTCATAAAACGGAGGAAAGGGTCCTGAAAGATATTGTTGATAGGAACTTTATCCCTTCAGACAAAAATCAGAAAATACCATTGACGATTACTATGAAACCAAAAAAACGGCCACCTACTAATGAAAAGCTCTCTAGACACAAATCAGAATGCCTTGAAGGAAACAAACGTCGTCTATGCCTTCAAATGCCCACTTGGGGACTGTAAGCCTAAAATAACTCAGTATATAGGCAAGACAACAACGTCTTTTTCCAGGCGATTAACAATGCATAAACAACAGGGCCCCATAAAGGAACAATTAATCTCCTCTCACAACCAGACCATCAGCAGAGAAGTCTTAACAAACAACACAGAAATCATCGATAGATACAGAGTTAGCAGCCGGCTCGACATCTGCGAGGCACTACACATCAAAAAGTCAACACCAGCAATCAACTGCCAATTAATGCACCACTATATTCTACCCACTTCAAGACTCCGAACCAATATAGAAGTATCAAGATTAAGTATGGGCCAATAGGCCCTCTGCAGTTACTTCCATTCTTATACTCTCATATACAATGAATACCCATAGTTTCGTGTTCTGTCTTGTATTAGTCACATGTTTTTCACCTCATCCAAAACTGTTGCACCATATCACCTCACGCAAATGCGAGTATAAGTATGACGGATTTGCTGAATCTGTTTAGTGTTTACAGGTTACAGTTGTGTGTGTAAACTAGAGTCTTTGAAAATGTATTAAGTTATTACGAAATGCGTTCAAGGCCCGCGTCAGATTAAAACAAACATTAATTTTGGAGAATTCATTTTTCAATTACCATCGACAGTGAAAAGAAACATAAGAAATAATAAGAAAATTAGTGTTAGAATTATTAATCTTACTTTTTCGGTCATAGTTAACAACATATGTTTACAAGAAAGACTGCTACCAATATATATATATATATATATATATATATATATATATATATATATATATATATATATATATATATATATATATATATATATATATATATATATATGTATATATGTATATATATATATATATATATATATATATATATATATATGTATATATATAGTATAGTATATCTTCATGCGTGGCACAGGTATGTCTAATTGGGGGTGCTCTCGTCTCTGTATACTCTGTCCAGTATCATTCCTATGGTTGTGTCGGCTGGGACATTGGCAGATAGGGATTCGACGTCCAGGGAAGCAATGATTCCATCGGGCTGAGTAGATTTGATTAATTGTAGGAAATATGCTGATGATTGTAGACTATACTTGCTTGGAGTGTATGTATACCTGAGCCACACTTGAAGAGTCTTCTCGAAGCATGTACACAGGAAGCCCCTTTCATCAGTACACAAGGAGACAGTATATACAAATAGACGTAGTAGCAATGGGCTCCCCCTTAGGAGTTTTATTTGCTAATTTTTATATGGGAACCATCGAAGACAGAGTCTTCAGTAGCAGACAAAAACCAACTGTATATTGCCGTTATGTAGATGACATATTCGTCATAGTAAAGGACTCCGCACCAATGATCGTCTAGACGATCATTGGTGCGGTGGTCACGGTACTGTGTACGTTTAGGGGTGATCCTGGACGGCATGGGTTCGAATCCTGGCCGGGTCAAAGAGTTCTTAGTGATATATGGCTTGCGCGTTCATGCAGCTTTCTCACAAATAGATATATGTATGCGAGAGAGAGAGAGAGAGAGAGAGAGAGAGAGAGAGAGAGAGAGGGGGGGGGGGCGAGAGGACAGTGTCAGACAGAACTCGAGAACAAACTTGTGGAGACGCTGCCTCTCTACCAATCATCTTAATGGAGCCACATTGCGAGGACGTAGACCAGTGGGCGTCGTCACGGCCGACAATCTGCTCTACAACTCCACAAAGAGAAATAATCTATAAACTGAAGGATTTCAAAACTAATGTTGAAACGGATATTGCGGATAATCGTGATAATAGACTTAATTTGGAAGCAAATGTAGATTACCAAATAATTTTCAATTATTAATAATTTACATGCAATTATTTTTAGCTTTACAAAATTACGAGCAATATAATAACAATGGGATTTTTTTGTGTTTACATAAATAGGCTAATGCAGAGTTAATTACCAATTCTACAATCTGCTTTGTTGCTAATAATATATTTATTATAATCCGTGCTGCTAATGACCCTATATTTTTATATGAAGTTTGTAATGGTCTTGTCAACACTTGCAAGTCCATTATACCACAGCTAACAATGTTTCGGTCAACAAATATTGAATCATTATCCGTGTCAATAATGACACTTATCAGCGAATGTTGGATCATTAACATTTTGACAAAGGTCCTCCTGGAACAACCTGGTTAATGGAAGTATAACCTCGTTTCCTTCAATGTTCACCTTTCCGGTCTGCTGAGTACTCTCTCCCCGATCTCTGCAGCTTCGTCACCGGTAAGTGCATCGACACGTACCTGACACGTACACGCTGGGAGACGACTCAGACGACACGCTGGGAGACAACACAGACGACACACTGGGAGACGACACAGACGACACGCTGGGAGACGACACCGACAACACGCTGGGAGACGACACGCTGGGAGACGACACAGACGACACGCTGGGAGACGACACAGACGACACGCTGGGAGACGACACAGACAACACGCTGGTAGACGACACAGACGACACGCTGGGAGACGACACAGACGTCTCGCTGGGAGACGACACAGACGACACGCTGCCAAACCCCTTACCTTGAGGATACCTTGAGGTGCTTCCGGGGCTTATCGTCCCCGCGGCCCGGTCATCGACCAGGCCTCCTGGTTGCTGGACTGATCAACCAGGCTGTTGGACGCGGCTGCTCGCAGCCTGACGTATGAGTCACAGCCTGGTTGATCAGGTATCCTTTGGAGGTGCTTATCCAGTTCTCTCTTGAACACTGTGAGGGGTTTGCCAGTTATGTCCCTTATGTGTAGTGGAAGCGTGTTGAACAGTCTCGGGCCTCTGATGTTGATAGAGTTCTCTCTCAGAGTACCAGTTGCACCTCTGCTTTTCAACGGGGGTATTCTGCACATCCTGCCATGTCTTCTGGTCTCATGTGATGTTATTTTTGTGTGCAGGTTTGGGACCAGCCCCTCTAATATTTTCCACGTGTAAATTATTATGTATCTCTCCCGCCTGCGCTCAAGGGAATACAGATTTAGGCTCTTAAGTCGGTCCCAATAGTTTAGATGTTTTACCGAGTGGATTCTAGCAGTAAAGGACCTCTGCACGCTCTCCAGGTCTCCCCTGTTTATGAATGAAAAACGATTTACACACAGCTCACAACTGATGACGTCCAACCACCTCCGGAACAAGTGCTTCACTCACGTCTTCTGTTCGAACCATAATTCTATAAATGCTTCACCCACTTCCTTTAAATACAAATAATTACCAACAGAACCAAAACACTTAACCAAGCCTAACCAGTGCCTAAATATGTACAGTATGCTTAATATATAATAATATTAATTAATATTTGAGAAAATTAAAGTTTTGAATAAATAGCATGTTAAAATTAATTAATGTATTTTTGTGGTCGACCGCAGGATGGAATGGTCTTGATCTGAGGACGGGTTGCGTTAATGCTGCCGCCAAACCTGCTGTTTGTAAATAAGAAAGGGTTTACACAACTGATGCCGTCCGAACATTTCTCGAATATTGCTTCGCTGGCCACCTCTGTTCAAATCGCAAGCTAATAAATTTGTTCACTTACGTACTTCAAATACATATAATCGTGAACAGAACCTTAACACGTAACCTAACTTACGCTAAATATACATAGAACTTTAATACACAACAATAATAATAATATATAAATGAGAGCCAGTTCTACTCAACTGTCTCATGCAACTAACTCACCAACAAAGATTTTAGCAGCAAGATGGAAAAATAGACGATGTTTTAGCCTTATCTGACGAACTAGACCAAAGTTTCAAACTGAAAAAATTAAGAAGAGCTACTAAGAAAACTAAAAATACAGCTCCAGGTGAGGACAAAATCACATACAACATACTGGCCAAGCTAGGAGAAAAGGACCAAGAAGCCTTCTTGAATCTTATCAACAGAGTATTGGTGAAAACAACTCGACCACTATCTTGGAACATTGCAATTATAGTTCCCATTACAAGCCCCAAAGACCCAGGAAATCCAAGACCCATCTCATTAGCAAGCTGTCTGGCCAAAACTGCAGAGAGAATGACTCTTAATCGAATTTACTGGAAAGCCAATCCATTGCACCAAAATATTTTTGTTTGCAGAAAAGGTGTTGAACTACAGAATGCCTTACCTCCCTCTTGGATCAAATCAATGACAAACCATGAATCCTTATTTTTTCTGGATGTAGAAAAAGCCTTCGAGCTAACCAATGCTGCAGCTACACAGTGCTACCTGATGGCTAAAGATATCGAAGGACACGCTATTGCCTTTGTCAAAGGAATCCTTCTTAACCGAGATGTAAACGTCAAATTCCAAGGTAAAATATCCTCCTCAAAGAGGCTGGAAAATGGGACATCACAGGGATTAATACTAAGCCTCTTGAACTGTCTCATGCAACAATTCATGAAGCTCCAGTTACCAAAACCCTAACTGCTTAAGTATTCAGATTACTTTGTGATCTTCATCAATGGCAAAGGCGTCAAAAACCATGCACAAAAATGCCAAGACATCATCACCAGGGAAGCTAAATGCATAGCAGTGAACACTACACTGCTATGATTTGTTCATAGCAGTGAAAATGAACAGGAATAAAACCAAAGCAATGGCCGCTAAAATGAAAAATTAAGACATCAGATTCGCAATACAAGGACACGAAATTGAATGGGGTCACCTCTTATCAATACCTTGGAGTCATAATAGACAGCCAGTTGAAATTCACTCAAGAAATTTAATATCTTCGGCAACATTTTAAAGCCAGAAACTCAGCTTTGCGCTCCCTGACAAGTCTCAGAGAAGGTGCATCTCTACCAGTACTCAAAATGTACTACGTTCAAGCAGTTCGATCACTCATTGACTATGCTGCTCCTGCTCTTACATCCTTCAGTGATAACCAATGAGAGAAACTGGAAGTGTCTCAAAATGATGCCCTCAGAACAATGCTGTTAGCACCTATATGGACATGTCGAGAGAATCTAAGAATGGATATCAACTTACCAGCCCTAAAAAACAGGATCAAACAAAGAATAGTCACCATAACAGCGAGACTCGTAGGAACCACCGCCGGACTGTCAATCATAAATAGCATACATAGATCTCTTCTCAGAAACCTCAGTATAGAACAAGTGCCTGGACGTATAATCGGCCAAGATTCTATAGAAAGTGGACTTAAATTTGGACCATTACAAACAAAGGGGATGATAGACCATATCAACACTTTCAGCAGCCTCCTCCATGGAAAGAATCGAGTCTAAAGATAATCATTGAAGGATTACCCGTTAAAAAATCAGCATGTGACTCGCAGAGGCTCAAAGCAGTCACAGAACAACAAATGAAAACCATCTCAAGACCGACAACCACTCATATCTTCACAGATGGATCAGTTGTTCAAGAAAGAGGTTCTGCTGGGCAGCAGTTTACACTAACAACCATGAAGCTTACTGGAGCATATAGAGTAGGTGCTCAACTTTGCAAACAGAATTATATTCCCTGAAAAAGGTCATAAATTATATACTTGAGAATAATTTACTTGATATCATCATTCATACTGACTCTAGATCTTTGCTCAGGCATTGTTATCCCGCCAGCACAGAAATAATATACAACTCATCACAGAAATTCTACATTTTTTTTTATTATTATTTCATTAGGTACATCTGCATTAGTGCAGCTACCCTAGACTATATGAAGTGGAGTACAGTGTGTTAAAAAAGCTAACTAGTTGATGCTAAGAAATCCCCATCACACAGGATGGTTAGTCATACAGAGGCTTGTGATAAGCAGTCTGCACTGGCAGACTCCGGATGCATTTTGAGGATATCATCAACACAAGATTGAATAAGGTAGCAGTGGTAATAAAAGTCCCCATCTCGCAGGATGGTTAGTCATACAGGGCCATATGTTTAGTAGCCTGCACTGGCAAATTTTGGGTACACTGTGTCGGGGTGTTCACGGTTCTTGGGTTAAGGGTTAAAGCAACGGTAGACTGGATCTCCTCTCGAGGTGGTTGCTCCGACAATAACCCTTACTCACTGTCGTTCTACGGGTCTTCCCTCGATCCTCTAGGCTCCACTGCACGCCCCGGAGAGTACCCCAGTCGATCTCACAACCGGCCTTAAGTTGTAAGATGAGTGGAGACACAGATCGTTCCCTCAATCTGTGGCCCGCCCCGACACAGAACTATCACACAGCCTTCAAGGTCGCCAACTGGTGTTTTTAGGTGTCCAGTAACACTGCAGTGGTGAGGTGTAATTGTGGTAATTGTGGTAAGAGCAACTTCGACTAGTTTGGTCTCAGGCAAGTAATTACTTCTGTCACTCTCCTATTCCCCTTTGGCGGTCACAAGATAAATGGAGGGGATGATATCAAACACCAAAGAGTTTTGGTATTTTACTTAAAAGACAACGAGAAACAGGTATGCAATAAACGTATCAGGAACAAAGTATAACAGCTGCTCACTCTGCCGCAAATAATGACAAATAATCCGGAACGCACCAAATGGTAACACACGGCAACCCCTCGCGTCCCCTGTCAAAGTCAGCTGACTCCGGGCCCTAGCACCCGTGAGAAAGAATAGTACTTGTTTTCTAATTCTCTCACGATCCCCGTTTATTTAACTTTTCGCAAAACACTGTATTTAACATTCACATGGCATACTTATGATTTCACTGGGTTGCGATATACCACTTCACTGGCCTCACGATCAATATCTTATTCACAATGCACTCACAGTGACTTTTCACCGTACCACAAGATTACTCTATTCCTAATAATATTCACTGTGAATGCACTCGCTTGATCACTGAACTTATCTTTACATCTATACTTCCTCTTAAAGATTTATCACTGGCAATCACTTCACGTATATGATATTATTTAGTACACAGGCATGTACATAGATAAATCAGTAATCAAATTACAGGCATATATATATAAATCATGGAGATCAATACACAGGCATTTATATCAATAAATCATGGAGATCAATACACAGGCATTTATATCAGTAAATCATGGAGATCAATACACAGGCATTTATATCAGTAAATCATGGAGATCAACAAACGGGCATTTATATAAATTCTGGGCTCATAGCCTAATACCAATAACTGGCTTACTACTGATATATAATAATAATAATCACAGGAAATTAATAATAGTCACAGTAAATTCCTTAATGAATCCTGGTGCTTGCACACACCCACACATAGATACATATGTAAACTAATACTGTGAGCGCTCTGGGTAGCCTCACCACACACTGTGCTCTCTATGACTTACTCAGGTGAGACTTGCTCACGACATATAAAATATTCTGACAAATATCTATAGCAAACTAAAGGGGAAAATGGGAGGGTAACTGTCAACACCTACTTTACCTATCCTAGGATGACAGTTGGGTTGTAGCTCCTGGTCCAGGCTCTCACCTCGTACCCCTCCAGAAACACAAGCCAACGCCTTAGGATTTTCGCGTCTCGCCGCTTTCTGTACACTGCAGGTCCGTGCTTCCCCTACAGTATATTGTCGGTTGAAGTCGGTCTCCTGGCCGTCAACTTTCCTCCCAACTACGGCAGCCAGCCTACGTCTCGGCGGTCGTCGTACGTTTCCCAAATAGTCCCTTGTCTCTGTACTCCTAGAGGAACTGCCTCTCACCACTACGATGTCACTGTGAAGTCATCAGCCGTCCCAGACGATACTGCTTAAGCTCCACACGCACAGCACCCGACTTCAGAGCACTTGAAGCTCACTACACTGTCAATTCCCTCGTCGTCTAGGTATGTCACTAGGTATTTGGGAAGACTTCTCGACGTGCTTGCATCCAACTGTTGACTCATAGGGTTCTGCCAAGGACGTCACACACGACGATGCCTGGCCCACTTCTTGCCACGCACCTGTCCCTGAGCACTTGTTGCTCAATATTCTGTCAATTCCTTATCTGAGCCACATCTGGGTTGCAGGAAGACCACACAGAGTGCACGCTAACAACTGGAGATGCATATATCCACCGGAGCTCGGTAAATCCGTCACTCTGACAGGATGACCGGTCGCACATCCTGCCTCTCGGACGCGTCGTGAAAGACTGATGGCGCGAAAGCGCCGCTACGGCTGGACTCCCCCTGCCTATATGACGTCACTTTTCCAAAGTAGGTTTTCATTGGCTCCCAGTGCCACGTCGCTGACGGTGACCAATCTGGCGACACTGACGTCACACAGTTTTGGTGGGAGAACAGACTCGCCAGCGCCATTTTGTCTCCCTAAAGGGCCTATCCCACAGGCCAAAATATTCTTCTTTCATAAATTTCTCGGCTCAGCGAGAATACTACTCTCTCCCACATATGTTCAATTGATGCCTGCAAAGTAGAGAACGCTCGGGAATAGTGGACATGACTCTTACAGCAGGCGTGGGAGAATTAGAAGGGGGAGAACACCGTCACATACCCCTCCCCTTAAAATAAGAGTCATGTCTGGTTAGTGCATGCGGGACAACGCATCTGCGACTACGTTGTCCTTTCCACTGAAAATCTTGGCTTCCAGCCAGCATTGCAGCCGCCAATGTGTGACACTCCTCATGTGTCTGCAGACCATCTTCAAGGTCATCCTTGGCGTCCACTGCTTACCTATTACGGATCGAGGGCTCCACACCTCGCGTCCGTTCACCAGCTGGAACTGTGAGAAGTTTAACGGTTCTGCCACTGCTTTGCGAATGGCCAACAAAACAGGGTCCGCTGTTTCTCCCCACTCGTCTTCCTGCTCTACGCAGAACATTTTCAGAGTTGTCTCCGAGGTGGAGTGGAGTCTTCCGACCGCGACCTTCGACTGCGATCGGTAGGGCGACGACCGAATCTGCATCACTCCCCAACTCGTCATTGTTCGTCTGACACATTCAGACCGGAATATATTTCCTGTCAGCCTGATTTTCCCTGGGCCTCCTCACCCAAGAGAAAAGATGTTGTAGTTGCCCAACCACTTCTCTCGACGTTGAACGTCGCATCGTGGTCCCCTTTAGGCGACCCGCAGAGTCAACAGCGTGCAACGGACTCAACACTGCCGCTCTGCACTTGGCTGGCAACGCTACTTGGTCTCTCGTACCTGGAGAAGCTTTTCCGACCTCCATCCTTACAGGTTTACACTGTCTTACTAATATGCCTTCTTGCCTGTTAAAGTGAGTAGCTTTTTCGGGACCAACACGTCCTCCTTTGACCTTACAAATCAACTTGGGGGATTCTGCCTGCTGCACCTCCTCGAGACGAGTGCGATCCACCCCTGAAGAACCGGTGAGGGTCACCTGTACCTCACCTTCTGGGCTGCCTTCGCCCTCCACTTGCTCTCCGGGTTCCATAACGAGGTGATCATTTTCCAGGCCGTCGGACGTCTCCTCGTCGGCCTTATCAGATCCACGCTTTCCTCGTCCGTCGCACTGCCTCGGCGTTACAGCACTGACAGGGAACGCCTCCATGGCGATTCCTTTCTCGTCCCCGCAGGCGTCGATCACTCCGCCTTTCTTCTCGAAGTGCTCCTAGCACTCCTCGTCCTTCACAAGGTTCGGGAGGACTCGTCCTCCACATGCGTCATTTCCCAAGATGACCTGTGCCTCCATTTTGGGCATCGTCGCACAGACCCCCACTACTAGGGTTTGGCATCCATAATCCGAACTCAGGGTTACCCAGTGTAGGGGCATCTGCACTGGGCCTCCCACAGTGGTCACACTTGCCTCTCCTACACAGGTATTCTCGTGACACTCAGGGAAAAGGGTTCTGCTCACCAGGGTAAATTCCACCCAGTGTCCCTTAGCATCATTACCAGGATGGGGTCTGCGTCCCCCATCCTTACAGTTCCCTCAGCAGAATGGGTTAGCCTGTTTCTTCTAAGTACGGGTCTATCCCGCACTCCTTCGGCTAACTGGTCCTCTTACCGTACAAAAGCAACGTAACCCCGCTGCTTAGGACGTCTACATTCGCGGCAATGTGTCCCATTAACCGCAGTTGAAACAGCGGATCCTTCTTCTTCGCGGACTTCTCTGCGCCTTCCAAAGACTCATGCTCAGCATCTCCGGCCGTGACGATAACAAGATCTCTTGAGCTCTCCCTCGGTGACTTCTTGCCTAATAAGCCATGTTTTCACGAATTAATATATTTTCTCAAATTTTTTTCTTATGAAATGATAAAGCTCCAATTTCATCATGTATGAGGTAATTTTTTTTATTGGAGTTAAAATTAACGTAGTTATATGACCGAACCTAACCAACCTTACCTAACCTAACCTAACCAATCTTTATACGTTAGGTTAGGTAGCCGAAAAAGTTAGGTTAGGTTAGGTTATGGTAGGTTAGGTAGGCGAAAAACAATTAATTCATGAAAACTTGGCTTGTTAGGCAAATCGGGCCTTGCATAGTAAGCTGAGAAGTGTGTTCTGGCTACTAGGTACGACATATATATATATATATATATATATATATATATATATATATATATATATATATATATATATTATATATATATATATATATATATATGATATATATATATCTCGAACCCAAG
>WNGS01135237.1:3919644-3937144 GCA_020271785.1 Procambarus virginalis
CAGGACCAGAGGATCACAAGTCCAGCGTGCTGTCCGCTCGGCCGACCGGCTCCCTAACCTCCCGGTTGGGTTAAACTCTAACAATCATTTGTTCGACCATTCCTTCAGTTTGTCTAGGTCTTCTTGAAGCCTCAAACAGTCCTCTTCTGTCTTAATTCTTCTCATAATTTTGGCATCGTCCGTAAACATTGAGAGAAATGAATCTATACCCTCCGGAGATCATTTACATATATCAGAAACAAGATAGGACCGAGTACAGAGCCCTGTGGGACTCCACTGGTGACTTCACGCCAATCGGAGGTCTCACCCCTCACCGTAACTCTCTGCTTCCTATTGCTTAGGTACTCCCTTATCCACTGGAGCACCTTACCAGCTACACCTGCCTGTCTCTCCAGCTTGTGTACCAGCCTCTTATGCGGTACTGTGTCAAAGGCTTTCCGACAATCCAAGAAAATGCAGTCTGCCCAGCCCTCTCTTTCCTGCTTAATGTTTGTCACCTGGTCGTAGAATTCTATTAAGCCAGTCAGGCAAGATTTACCCTCCTTAAACCCATGTTGGCAAATTGTCACTAAGTCCCTTCTCTCCAGATGTGCTACCAGGTTTTTTTCACGATCTTCTCCATCACCTTGCATAGTATACAAGTCAAGGACACTGGCCTGTAGTTCAGTGCCTCTTGCCTGTGGCCCTTTTGTATATTGGGACCACATTTGCCATCTTCCATATTTCTGGTAGGTCTCCCGTCTCCAGTGACCTACTATACACTATGGAGAGTGACAAGCAAAGTGCCTCTGCACACTCTTTCAGTACCCATGGCGAGATCCCATCTGGACCAACAGCCTTTCTAACATCCAGATCCAGCAGGTGTCTCTTGACCTCCTCTCTCGTTATTTCGAACTCTTCCAAGGCCGCCTGGTTTACTTCCCTTTCTTCTAGCACAGTGACCTCACCTTGTTCTGTTGTGAAGACCTTCTGGAACCTCTTGTTGAGTTCATCACACACCTCTTTGTCATTCTCTGTATACCTGTCCTTGCCGGTTCTATGTTTCACTACCTGTTATTTCACTGTTGTTTTGCTTCTGCTGTGACTGTGGAGTAGCTTTGGTTCGGTCTTGACTTTGTTTGCTATATCATTTTCATAACTTTTCTCTGCTTCTCTTCTCACCCCGACATACTCATTCCTGGTTCTCTGGTACCTCTCTCTGCTTTCTGGTGTTCTGTTATTCCAGAAGTTCCTCCACGCCCTTTTGTTCAGTTTCATTGCTTCCATACATGCCCTATTATACCATGGATTCTTCTTTTGCTTCTCGCATTTTTCCTTTTGGGCCAGGATGTATCTGCTTACTGCCTCCTGACACTTTTGGGTGACATAGTCCATCATATTTTTTACAGACTTAGTTCTGAGGTCTGTGTCCCAAGGTATTTCCCTTAGGAAGCTTCTTATCTCCTCATAATTTCCCTTTCAGTATGCCAGCCTTTTGTTTCCTAGTTCTTTTTTTTTTGGGGGGGGGTAGTTCCTATTTCTACCAATTACTCAAAGTTCAATACACTGTGATCACTCATTCCCAAGGGTGCTTCTATCTTGACTTCCCTTATATCCCACTCATTTAGGGTAAATATCAGATCAAGCATTGCTGGTTCATCTTCTCCTCTATTTCTTCTTGGTTCCTTGATTTGCTGGCTTAAAAGTTTCTTGTTGCCACGTCCAGCAGCTTAGCTCTCCATGTTTCTGGTCCTCCATGCGGGTCTCTGTTCTCCCAATATATCTTTCCATGGTTGAAGTCTCCCATGATTAGTAGTCCAGATCCATTCCTGCTAGCAATGGAAGCTGCTTTCTCTGTTATGTTAATGGTGGCCATATTGTTTCTATCATATTCCTGTCTGGGTCTCCTGCCATTTGGTGGTGGATTATATATGACTACGACTATAATTTTTTGCCCTCCAGTTGTTATTGTTCCTATTATATAGTCACTGAAACCTTCACATCCCTGAACAACCAACTCCTCAAAATCCCATCCTTTTCTTACCAGCAGGGCTACACCACCATCACCTCTTCCTTCTCTCTCTTTCCTCATAACATAACAGTCCTGTGGGAACACTGCATTTGTTATCGTTTTCGTTAGCTTTGTTTCTGTGAGAGCTATTATGTCTGGGTTTTCCTCTAGTACTCATTCCCCTAGTTCATTTGCTTTATTTGTAATTCCATCTTATGTTAGTGTACATTGCCTTGAGGCTCACTTTCTCTTGTCCCTTCTCAAATCTCCTCCTTGGTGAGTGTTCTGCTGGTGGAGGAAGCTGTGTCATGGGTGTGAGGATGTGTGTGTGTGTGGTCAGTGGTAGGGGAGAGTGGGAGTGGGGGGGGGGTGTTTTGGGAGAGTGAGATGGAGGGTAAGAGGTGGGGGTGGAGTAAGAGGGTTTGTGACCTTATCACCATTGCCACGAGGTGTTAAGACCCTCCTACCATGACTAAGGGGGCATAAGTTTCCAAATTTGCCCAAAAATGCAATAAATGAAAACTCGTTCGATTTCAATCAAACTTTTTTGACAAGTTGTATATGAAAAGGGTTTCATCTGGTCCAAGTCTCAGCATCATAGCCTAAATAGGAAGGAAGAAAAAAATATTGAATTATGTGTCAAAAAAATTCCAAAATGGTCAAAAACGATTATCAAACAAAAATGTCAACTGAAATCATGTCTATGACTCTCAGCTATCACAATAGCATATATTAAAAACAAATTATAATTAGTTTTATTAAAAAAAAATAAGTTAAAAAAATAGGCTTTTTTTTTTATTTTTGTTAATTTTATCTCTCTCTTTTGTTTATAAGGCGATTGGCATGAAAATTATACACCTGACTCCACGTATGCCTATCTGTAAGGGTGCCAATTTTGGACGAAATTGGTTTATGTCAACCTCAGCCACAGATGGCAACACCTTAGACTTTATTTTTATTTACTTGAACATTTATGTTACTTGAAAGTAAATATCTCTTTCATTTTTTATTCAATTTACATGAAACTTACACCTTATATGTAAAGTTTATGTCTCTAAAATCGCAAGGAAGCGTTTTATCCTGAGTTCATTTATTGATTTTATAATAGCAATAAACATGATATATTTGCATAATTTTTTTTTTTGGGGGGGGAACTTAGACTATTTGTATTAGGAAAACTAAAGACGTTTTGGAAAATCCCCTATTTATGATCCTTTATTATATGCTAATGTGTCAGAAAAGTGTCATAAAATGATTATATCTGAAAGGTGTGTTTGTTCATTTACACTTGAAAATGTGTAAAATTCGTTGAAAAAATAAAAAAATAAAAAATCTACCTTATTATTTAGGCTACAGTACTGAAACTTAGAACAATTGCAGCCCTTTTCATATACAACTAGTCAAAAAATAATGGTTGACATTGAAATTTTTTTTTACTTTTCCCCCTTAGCCCCCTACGGTGCCCTGTACACCAGTTGCATAGTGCTCCTGGCAGTATTGGTTCGAGTCACTTCTGGGGTGTAATTTTTCAGTTGCATGTATGCGTGGGGACAATTCAGGCTTGTTTACATTTGTGTTTCTCACGTGTGCCCCAAAGAATGAGGTGATTTGATAAAATACTATGCCCAAGATTACCATCAGAGTGCCGGCGGGTTGATGGGCAAATAGCCTCGGCAACCATCAGCTTTTGTCCGGTCGTGATGGTCGAGTAGAAAAGGTTCCCTGTACACCAGTTGCATAGTGCTCCTGGCAGTATGGGTTCGAGTCACTTCTGGGGTGTGAGTTTTCAGTTTCATATATGCCTGGGGAGCATATTCAGGCTTGTTCGCATATATATATATATATATATATATATATATATATATATATATATATATATATATATATATATATATTATATATATATATATATATATATATACATATATATATATATATATATATATATATAATATATATATATATATATATATATGCGGAAAATCCACAGAGAAAAATGAAAGGAGGTAACGTTTCGACTTGTTAAAGCCTTTGTCAAACCAGACTGACAGTCTGGTTTGAAGGCATTTGAAGGCATAGACATTTGAAGGCATAAATGCCCACTTGGGGACTGTAAGCCCCAAAGAACTCAATATATAGGCAAGACAACAACATCTCTTTCCAGGCGATTAACGATGCATAAGCAACAGGGCTCTATCAAGGAACATATAATCTCTTCCCACAACCAAACCATCACCAGAGAAATCTTAACAAACAACACAGAAATCATTGATAGATACAGCGACAACAGGCGGCTTGACATCTGCGAGGCACTACACATCAAGAAGTCAACACCAGCAATCAACAGCCAATTAACGCACTACTATATTCTACCCACTTCAAGACTCCGCTCCAATATAGAAACATCAAGAAATACGGGCCAATAGGCCTTCTGCAGTTACAGATATATATATATATATATATATATATATATATATATATATATATATATATATATATATATATGTCGTACCTAGTAGCCAGAACGCACTTCTCAGCCTACTATGCAAGGCCCGATTTGCCTAATAAGCCAAGTTTTAATGAATTGTTTTTCGACTACCTAACCAACCTAACCTAACCTAACTTTTTCGGCTACCTAACCTAACCTAACCTATAAAGATAGGTTAGGTTAGGTTAGGTAGGGCTGGTTAGGTTTGGTCGTATAACTACGTTAATTTTAACTCCAATAAAAAAAATTGACCTCATACATAATGAAATGGGTAGCTTTATCATTTCATAAGAAAAAAATTTGAGAAAATATATTAATTCATGAAAACTTGGCTTATTAGGCAAATCAGGCCTTGCATAGTAGGCTCAGAAGTGCGTTCTGGCTATTTGGTGCGACATATATATATATATATATATATATATATATATATATATATATATATATATATATATATATATATATATATTAATGTACATATACTGTACTGGTAGTCAACTTGAGTGTAATGCTGACTTATGTGGTGGTACATGGTGCCCCTTTTGAACTGATGGATGGGTTTTTGACCCGACTGTTTGAAAAGGTCTTGAGCATTCCGTGGAAAAAGGTATATTCTGGTTATTGTAAGGGAATGCTTGCTGGCACTAGGACTTTGACAATGTCCCTGATGCAAAATTTACCGTCGTCGATTTTTCTGTTGGGGTTTACTCTCCGATGTCATTATGCTGGCCAGCTCCATACGTGTTATCGGTGTGGAATGACGTATCACCTGGCGGCAGCCTGAATGGTTGGTGCATGTTACCATGCAAATAATTTCAGATAACATTATTTTCCGCCTCTCACGACCCAGGAAGGCCCAGTTGGGGTATTGGCTGGGGGCCTGTTGTACAGAAGTTCGCCTCCCCACCCGGTGTGTTTGGATGTGGAGGAGCGTGAAGGGCCGTGCGCCCAGCCAAATCTGCAAGTGGAGGTTCTCAGGGTGCCGAAGGCAGTGTTGGCGGAGAGGCCTCTCTTAGAGGCGTCCCCTTGTATTGTAGTATGGGGGGTCTGGTGCGGTTGCTCTGCCTGTAAAGCCACTTAAGGTGGGGTTTGCCCCCTTTTCTCATGTGGGACTTCCAGCTGACTCTCCAACGGAGGGTGTTCGTCCACCTCGTTGGCCTCAGGAAGCGTCGCGTATGCCTGAGCTGGTGCCTAAGCTCAAACACAGGAAGGGTGCTGCCAGGTTACGGTCCCTTGGTAGTTAGGAACCACAAGAGAAAATGGAGGATAGCTTGGGTGTGATTGGATGAGGCCATGGTTGTTGAGGTGAGGGTGCATCCTCGCAGGTCCTGGCCTGCGGGACCCCAGGTGCTGGTGAGCGTGAAGGGCATGAATTGCGGTTTTGTTTTGAAGGAGGAGTTGTAGCCCCTCCCTTAGGGGCTTCCTCTTCTTCGAGCCCCCCCCCCCCTCTCTCCTGTTCCTCGTAGATCTGTCTGTGTTCTTCTGAGGGAAGATCCGGAATTGTTGAACAATTACTGGTCCAATTACGGTTGGTGTTAATGGTTTGTGGGCGGGAGCTGCGACTCTGCTGAGGAATGTGTGTGTGTGGTTTCTTGGCGTTTGGTTGCTTAGTTTGTGTGTGTTGGCTGAATGCGGGTTAATGTTTTTTTATTTGTTGCATTTGTGCTTTGACCCCTACTGTTTATGTATGTGTTGTGTGATGGGTATTTGTTGTGTGATGTGTTCGGTTTGTTTTTCGTGTATTTTGTTAATTCAGGTCTTGTGTCTAGCCTTTCATTTGACCGTGTTCCCTTATATTGTCTTGTTTATCTGTGGATAACTGAATGTTTGAGGTTGAAGGCTTCCCATATATTGTCTTCCTGTACTTCTAATCACTTTGGTGGGTGGTGACAACCTCTGTTTGTTGAGGTCCATTGTGTCCTTATATCTTATGTATCTCTGTATTTTTGTTCTGTGCTATTGGTGATCTGTATATGCGGTACCTAATCGGATTCCGCTTGTGTGGTGTTGGTGTACATATGGTGCACATCTATGCGCTGTGCCCTGTGTCCATGTATTAGCATCATGTATATGTTGTTTTCATTTGTATAATCAGTGTATCCTTGATGTGTGGTCTTGGTTCTGTCTTTGCAGTGCCTTCACAGTGTTTCCCTTGGGTAGTTATGTTCCCTTTTATGCACGCATGGGTTTGTACCCTGGTGTGTGCCCGTGTATTATACTGGTGTTTGTATGTTTATGTATTGGTGTTTGTATGTTTAGATATTGGTGTTTGCATATTATGTATTGGTACTTATATAATTTATGTATTGTTTGGTGTATTGTTTCATATTAGTATGGCGCTCAGTTGTTGGTGATGTGTCCGTTTGTTCAACACTTATGGTGCTTCCGGACCTTGCCTATTATTTGAATTTATTATCAGGTTGGGGGGGGGATGTGGAGGGGAGTTGGGTGAGGCTCCTTTGTACTTACAATGAATATCGGTTAATAGAACCAATCTGATATTCGCTCACCATCGAACAGCGGTCCCATCCACTCCCTGACAGAACGAATGGCCGACCTCAGCAGCCACACTCCTGCTATCGTCGGTCGACCAGCAATGAACACTGGAGTGCTTGTAATTATTTAGGCGATCACCCTGCTAAGCAACTAGTTCCGGGAGAGGAGTTCAGCATCACTTCTATTCAGGAGTACGGCTCACACTGCCTAGTTGTCATGTGTACACACCCGCTCTGAGCTGTCGTGACTCCCCCGCACTCTCCTTACTTTGGGATGATCTCTCATCCCCCACAGTTATTGTCCACTATCACCCAAGTTATAGCCGTGTCTCTCTCTCTCTCTCTCTCTCTCTCTCTCTCTCTCTCTCTCTTTCTCTCTCGCCAGGAAGCCTCATCAGGACCGGAGCAAATGCCAGCTAACAATACAACATCTAATAAATAATAATGTACATCATATACTTAATAATAATGGTTATAAAACAATACAATCACCTCTTAGGCTACTACAAGCTGATAACACTATAATATGTCACCTTATGTCTCCAACTTATACTTGCACCAGGCTACTGTTTGAACCTCAGTCCACAGCCTTCTGCTTCCTTCACCGCTTTAGGCTGCAATACATGACACATACAATATTTATATATTTCCTACTCTACAAAAGCATCACTCTCTCACCTTGCACTGCGCCTTTCGCGCCAAAAACGCAATCAAGCACTCCTTTAGATATCTAGGTCCTTATGATCCTCTATTTCATTACTCGAGGTCCCCACTACGATCATCATCTGCGTTCTCAAAATATATAAGGCACACCTGCAGCACCTCCAATCAGCTGCAATGAAGTTCTCCTTAAATGTCAATGAAACTCTCTCCAAACGCTTCACACAAACGACGTGAAACTCCCTACACAGTTCGAAGATTCACTAGGTCCACGAAGTTCCACTTCTCACTGGAAGTCCTACTTCACCTTAAAGTATTGCTAGTACTCCTCTGGCACGAAGTTCTCTTACTAACTTCCACCACACAAACGTTGTAACTTTCCCATACAAACGTTGCAGTTCTCCCTCACAAACGTTGCAGTTCTCCCTCACAAACGTTGCAGTTCTCCCTCACAAACGTTGCAGTTCTCCCTCACAAACGTTGCAGTTCCCCTCACAAACCGCAGAATTTGTATCTGGAGGACACTTGATCAGCTGCAGTTTCAAGATGTCATCCTCTATGACATCCAACCAGGTCTCTTTAAGACTGCCTCACAGCTCTTCTGTTCCTGACTTGAGTCGTCCACAGGCTTCACACAAAACGCCTGCTTGATTCCCTCCTCTTGAAGGAGCACACAGTTAGGAGTTCCTCCTCTGCCAGGAGCTCAACACAGCACAACCCCCTCTCACGACTTCTGTGACTCTCGTCAGGTCAAGACGTCCTGCGAGCCTCACATCCTCTTCAGGCTACTTGGGGTCATAACATTATATTTTATTTTATCATAAAAAAATGAATTTTCTGAGGCCAACCTACAGTACTTCCTGTCTTGACGACAGTCCCCAGCCTCGGCCCGCNCCATCCTTCTCCATCTCGTAAGTGAAACGTAACACAGAATTCTGCAAGTCCGGATTTCTTGGCATTCACAGTTTGCCATGTGAAATGCCAAGAAATCCGGACTCCACCTGCCAAAGATTATTGGAGAATATAAACCTGGATATGCGTATGGGAACGTCAAGACGCATAAGCCTGGAAACCCACTTCGGCCAATTATCAGCCAGATACCCACACCCACGTACAGACTGGCGAAACGACTCAACGGCTTACTGACTCCTTATGTCCCGTGCAACTTCAGCCTGAAATCCCCGAAGGAATTTGTTGACTTACTGCGGGGAACACGGGCTACAGGGATAAGAGCATCGTTGGACGTAGAATCACTGTTCACCAACGTACCTGTGGATGAAACAATCGGGATGATAGTGGACCGAGTGTATCGAGACCCGGCCTGTACTCCCCTTGACATGCCAGAAAATATCCTGAGGAAACTACTCCAAGCTTGTACTAAGGAGGCACCCTTCTTGAGCCCGGATGGGCACATGTATAAGCAAGTAGATGGGGTCGCTATGGGTTCTCCCCTAGGCGTCCTGTTTGCAAACTTCTACATGGGTACTATTGAGGAAAAAGTCTTAGTCGACTTGAACTTGAAACCGGCCATATACTGCAGGTATGTTGACGACATTTTTACACAGGTACCTGATGTCAGACATCTGCAGGAGCTGAAAGAAGCGTTTGAGCAGAATTCTGTGTTACGTTTCACTTACGAGATGGAGAAGGATGGGAAGCTGCCCTTTCTAGATGTAACAGTCATGGAAAGGAGCGGAGGTTTCCACACTGCAGTCTACACTAAGGAAACAAACATAGGAATGTGCCTAAATGCCAACAGTGACTGCCCAGATAGGTACAAGAGGAGTGTTGTTAACGCTTATGTCGACCGTGCTCTCAGCCACAGCTCAGAATGGAAGCAAGTCGACGAAGAACTCTGTAGAGTAAGGCAGGTCCTAGTCAACAACGGCTTCTCCAATGGTTTCATTGAAGACATCATAAGAAGGAAAGTGAAACGCCATGCAACCTCTGAAGATACAACTAACACAACACCTATACCCCCTATTAGACTATTTTACAGGAACTTCTTCTCCACAGCTCATAAAACGGAGGAAAGGGTCCTGAAAGATATTGTTAATAGAAACGTTATCCCTACAGACAAAAATCAGAAGATACAATTGACGATTTACTATAAAACCAAGAAAACTGCCAACCTACTCATGAGAAACTCTCCAGACACAAAGCAGAACGCTTTGAAAGAGACCAATGTCGTCTATGCCTTCAAATGCCCACTTGGGGACTGTAAGCCCCAAAGAACTCAATATATAGGCAAGACAACAACATCTCTTTCCAGGCGATTAACGATGCATAAGCAACAGGGCTCTATCAAGGAACATATAATCTCTTCCCACAACCAAACCATCACCAGAGAAATCTTAACAAACAACACAGAAATCATTGATAGATACAGCGACAACAGGCGGCTTGACATCTGCGAGGCACTACACATCAAGAAGTCAACACCAGCAATCAACAGCCAATTAACGCACAACTATATTCTACCCACTTCAAGACTCCGCTCCAATATAGAAACATCAAGAAATATGGGCCAATAGGCCTTCTGCAGTTACAGATCTATTCTTCCCTTTAGCTTATACCCATTGTTTCGTGTTCTGTGTTTGTTCTCACCTCACCCCAAACCATTGTAACATGTCACCTCACCCAAATGCAGGTATAAAAAAGAAAAGCTGTTTAAACTCTGTTCAGTGTGTGTAACTAAAGTCTTTGAAAATGTAATAAGTTTTACGAAACGCGCTCAAGTGTCGCGTCAGACTAAGAAATAAAGAATGAATTTTGGAGAATTGATTTTTCATTTACCGTCATCAGTAAAAACAAACATAAGGAAAATTGAGAAAATTCGTGTTAGAATTATTAATCTTACTTTTTCGGTCATATTTAATAACATATGTCTACAGGAAAGACTGCTACCAAAATATACTAATATATATATATATATATATATATATATATATATATATATATATATATATATATATATATATATATTATATATATATATAATATATATATATATATATATATATATATATATATATATATATATATGCGGAAAATCCACAGAGAAATATAAAAGAAAGTGAACGTTTCGGCCTGTTAAAGCCGTTGTCAACACCAGACTGACTAGAGGAGATAGAGAAAGGATACAAACCGACACCTGAAACCTGACCAACCATGTCTAGGGAAAGGATTAACCAGAAACAGGTACAGCTTAGCTTAGAATGGTCAAAGAGGATTAAGCAGTCAGAGAATAAGGATAAAAGATTAAAGAAAAGCCTCATGAACACACATTATGTGAATATAAAATTGTAATGAGACATGTAAGCCTCTCTATCAGAGTTTTTTCTTAAACTGTTGTGCAATATTAAAACTAAATTAAAACAAACTTAAAAATGGATCAAGTTTGTACATACCAGTACTAACATTAAGAAGATTTGGACACTGATTAGAGCAGACTCAATCAAATTCCTTTCCACGAAATCACCACAATTGGTAATGCTTTTTGCCCCAACCCAATTAATAGTGTGATCGCATAAACTCGTGTGCAGATATAATGCATTAGACGTTTGGGCAGTTCTAATACTATAAGCATGTTGTGGCAACTGCAACTGTAAGGACTTTCCTGTTTGTCCAAGGTACACAAAATCATAATCATTACAGTGAATCGAATACACACATCCTGCTATGTCAGGGGAGTTTTTTATTAAATTGGACTTGATCGTACTATTAGTGAACACCAAATTTATATTAAGTTTCTTAAAAATCGGAGACAGTCTTTCAAGTCCACTCGCATAAGGTACCACCAATTAGTTAATAATCTCTGGTTTCGCTTTGGGGACGTGCTCTAATCAGTCAGTGTCCAAATCTTCTTAATGTTAGTACTGGTATGTACAAACTTGATCCATTTTTATGTTTTAATATTGCACAACAGTTTAAGAAAAAACTCTGATAGAGAAGCTTACAATGTCTCATTACAATTTTATATTCACATATTGTGTGTTCATGAAACTTTTCTTTAATCTTTTATCCTTATTCTCTGACCGCTTAATCCTCTTTGACCATTCTAAGCTAAGCTGTACCTGTTTCTGGTTAATCCTTTCACTAGACATGGGTTGGTCAGGTTCCAGGTGTCGGTTTGTATCCTCTCTCTATATCCTCTAGTCAGTCTGGTGTTGACAATGGCTTTAACAGGCCAAAACGTTCACTTTCTTCTATATTTCTCTGTGGATTTTCCACATAAAATGATCAGTGTTTTGTGATCGTCAATTGCATATATATATATATATATATATATATATATATATATATATATATATATATATATATATATATATATTTATATTTTAAAGTTTGTGAGTGTACCACCTTTGGTGCCAATGTGGGGACCAATAGACTCGGAGAAGAAAATGAAAAGTATTCAGAGAAGACCTTGTGGTTTCTCACTGAACACTAATATTATCCACTCCTATGTGACGGTGTTCCCCTCCTCATATTTCTCCCACACCAGCTGTAAGAGTCATATCCACTTTACCCGAACGTTCTGTATGTTCCGGGGAACAATTTGACATATGTGGGAGCATGAAGTACTCTCGCGTTGGCGAGAAATTGGCAAAAGAAGAGTGTTTTGGCCAGTGGTTTAGGCCCTTTTGGATGCCAAGATGGAACCGGCCCCTATGTTCTTCCGCCAAACCGTTATGACATCAGTGGTACCAGATTGGTCAAAAACGATGACGTAGTATAGGGAGCCAATGTGAAACGCCTCTGGCAAGTATGACGTCACGAGAGCAAGGGGGGTCCAGACATCGCGCCCCGGTGGCGCCAGGAGTTTGACACGACACATCGAGGAGGTCGGACGTGCGATCGGGGGTCCTGTCAGTCTGACAGTTTTCACCCCACTTCGGTGGATGTATGCGTTACCTGTAGTCTGCAAGCACCCTGTGAGGTCTTCCTATATTCCATGTGTTGGACAGAAGAAGGAATTGACGAGAAACGAGCAAAAAGTGCTCCAGTGACAGGTGCTTTGCAAGAAGTGAAGTCTGAGCAGTGACGTCCGGGACGACTGTGCAGGTTCACCAGTTAGGTGATGACGTAGCGGCTGGGCCAATCCACCGTGAGGCAGGAGAAGAACGAAACTTGCTGGGAATAAGAACAACTGCAGCCGAGAGGAATGCAGACGTAGTTGTGAGGAGAAGTCGACGGCCAGGAGACCGACTCCAACCCTTCAAGAGGTTGTGGAGGAGCATGGAGCCTGCAGTGGAGAAGTAGCATGGAGAAGATGCATTTTTGGGTGTTGATTGGGTTCCTGGAGAGAGCATCAGAGTGTGTGTGGGGGCGTTTCCTACAACGAGTCGAGAGCCGAGACCAGGAGCTTCTATTCAACTCTCAACAGAAGACGAATCCACATCTTTGATGGTGGAAGTAGGTAATTCAGTTTTCCCTCCCCATTCCCCTTTAGTCAGCTATTTAGCCAGAGTATCTTCTATGTTGTGAGCAGGGCTCACCAATGTCTATGTCATAGTAAGGCACAGTTGTGAAGAGAGATGCTATAGAGAGCTCTCCCGAGATATATGTGTGGTGTGTGAGTGCACCTGTGATTTATTCGAAGAGATTGCTGTGTCGAAGACATTTTCATTCATGTGACATTAATATTATAAGTTTGTGTCAGAGAATATATATATATATATAAATGTACCATTTATTGGTGTAAGGCTGTGTGCCCAGTATTGACTCATTATTATTAATATTGATGAAGTGATCTATATATATGCTGGAGTATTGAATAATATATTCATGTGTTTATTGACAGTATAGTGATTTACTGTGTTTATTGCCATTGTAGCGATTTACTGTGTTTATTGGCAGTATAGTGATTTACTGTGTTTATTACCATTGTAATGATTTACTGTGTTGATTGCCAGTGTAGTGGTTTACCGTGAATGTGAAGAAATGATAGGCGCTTCACGCCGATATAGTGAGCAACAAGTATAGTGAGCGATAGTGAGGAGGTGTGGCCTCTCGCGAGTTGCCAAACGCTCAATAATACCGCATTTGGAGCGTGGGAATTGTACAGCGGTGGGGGAGTATTGCCATCGCATAGTGTTCCAGGTTTATGAAGAGGGAGTGATTTGCTGCTCATGTATTTCTTGCCTTGTTGTCGATCCAGAGTTATAATACTTTAATCTTTTAAGTAAAATACGAAACTACCTTCGTGTTTGTGTTATTCCTCCATTACTTAGTGCTATTGAGTCCATATAAAGAGAGAGTAATTGAAACATACCTGCCTGTTACCAGATTTGATTAGTGTGCTCTCTGCCACTACTACCACAATTCCACAATATCACTGATGTGTTATTGGACACGGAAAACACCAGTTGGCGCCCTTTCAGTTAGCTGTAGAGCCCTTTGTCGGGGCGGGCACATAATCAAGAGAGTAGATCGTGTTCCCACTCGTCTTCAGGCTACAAGGCCGGCCGGAGGCAGACTGGGAGACTCTCCAGGTGAACAGTGGCGCCTTGAGGATTGAGTGAAGACCCGCAGGGCTACAGTAAGTGACAGTTATCGCTACTACTACTTGGTGGTGACTGTTGAGAGAGAGAGAGACCCCAACATTGGCGACTGTGCCAGGATAACGATCAGGATAACGATCAGGATAACGATTAAGATTGTGGTACTTGACAGTGGCCGAAGGTACAGGTAACAGGTATTCACTCATAGCACAAGTATGGAGGACGAGAAGGTAGCAAGGTTTATTGACACCAGGGATGAGCAGGTGATGGAGGATTGCACCAAGGCGCAGCTGCAGTTGATAGCTGACTACTTTGGGGTCCAGTTGAGATCCTCCAAAGTGGGAGAGAGGAGGCTTGAGATTGTAGCACAGCTCAGGGCCCGAGATGAGGCTTTGAGAGAGGAATGGCCACAGACACCTGCCAGTGCAGGGGAGAACATGAGCATTGGTAGGAGCAGTAGGGGATCCAGCGGCAGCCGGCGCAGCATCAAGCTGGAGATGATGAAGCTGCAGCTGGAAGCACAGCTGAGGAGAGAAGAAGCACAGCTGAAGCGTGAAGAACGAGAAGCAGAGGCATGGCTGAAGTGTGAAGAACAAGAAGCACAGCTGAAACGTGAAGAACGAGAAGCAGAAGCACAGCTGAGACGGGAAGAGCGTGAGCACGAAGCACGGCTGAAACGGGAGGAGCGTGAGCTCAAGCCAAGCTGAAGCAGGAAGAAATTGAAGCCAACAGAGAAGTTGAGCTGAAGTGGGCCGAACTAGGGCTAGCCCCACCTGCACCTCCACAGCAGGAAGACCGCCGAGTGCGAGAGCGCGATTTACCGGTCTTTGTGCCTAATGAAGCTGAGGGCTTCTTTGACCATTTCGAGAGGGTCGCTACCTTGAAGAAGTGGCCGAGAGCAGAGTGGGCGGAGCTGGTTCAGGGTAGGCTCACGGTGAAGCTTGCAAGGCCTACAACATGCTTGACCTCAAGGAATGCACCAATTATGATGCTGTGAAGAGCGCAGTGCTCCACTCTTTCAAGCTGACACCAGAATGTTATAGGAAAAGGTTCCGAGAATGTACCCGTTCGCCAGGAAAATCTTATGCAGAGAGGGCGAGGGACATGGAGAGAAGATTCCTGAAGTGGTTGGAATCTGAAAGAGCTAAGTCAGCTGAGGATGTCAAACGGCTCATGGTCATGGAGAAATTTATGTCCATGCTCTCTCCTGAGATCAGGATTAGAATCAAGGAGGCAGACATAAAAGACCTGAGGGCTGCTGCTGACAGAGCTGACATGTTGGAGGAAGCCTTGCGACCACGTAGAGAGGGACAGCACCGACCGCCAGTATACTCCGGATATGGGAGAAGTTATAGGAAGACGGACGGATGGAGGACAGGAACGAGTTTTCCCAAGTTCCACCTCTCGAATGGAGACGGTAGAGGATCAAAGAGTTCTGTGGAACCAGTCAAGAAGCCCCTAGCTGAGAGTGCTGGAGTTGTTGCTGTGACGAGAGACGCTACGAAGGAGACAACGGAAGGCGCGAGGAAGACCCACGGAGCGACGGCCTCTGGAGGCATTGCCAGAGCGAGCGGTGGTGGAAGGTCACCACCAAGAAGGATCTGCTGCTACAACTGTGGAGGATTTGGACACGTCGCGCGGGAATGCAGAAGTCCTAAACAGCGGAGGAACATTGCTTTCGTTCGGGTGGAGGATCAAATGGCCGAGAGCGTGCGGGATGAGCCCGTACCAAGTGTGGAGAAAAGAGTTCACCCGTTCATGTGTGAGGGGACAGTAAGGATGGGGGAGGCAGACCCCGTTCCTGTGAAGATATTGAGGGACACCGGGGCTAATTTTACCCTGGTGAGTAGAACCCTGTTCCCAGAGGGTTACGAGAGTACCGTTGTGGGGGTGGCTGTTGTGACCACTGTGGGAGGCCAAGTGAGGATGCCCCTGCACAAGGTGACTTTGGATTCTGATTATGGCTGCCAGACCCTAGTGGTAGGGGTCTGCGCATCAATGCCCAAGATGGAGGCACAAGTCATCCTTGGGAATGACGCCTGTGGAGGATGTGTCCTCCCTAACCTCGTGAAGGGCGAGGAGCGCTTGGAGCACTACAGAGAGAAAGGCGGAGCATTAGACGCCTGTGGGAACGAGAAGGAAATCACTGAGGCGTTCCCTGTATGCGCTGTGATCCAAAGGTGGTGCAACGATCACGGAGTGAGTGGATCTGATGGGGCTGAAGAAGAGACGTCTGACAGCCTGGGAGTCGATCACCTCTTCATGGAACCCGGAGAGCAGGGGGTGGGCGAAGGCAACCCGGATGGTGAGTTGCAGGTGACCCTCGCCAGTTCTCTTGGGGTGGACCGCACTCGTCTGGGGGAGTTACAGCAGATGGAGTTCCCAGAATTGATTCGGGAGGCCAAAGAAGGACGTGTTGGTCCTGAGAGGGCCACCCATTTTTATATGCAGGATGGAATGTTGATGAGACAGTGGAGGCCTGTGAGAATGGAGGCCGGAGAAGAATCACTAGGTACGAGGCACCAGGTAGTGTTGCCGGCCCAGTGCAGAGCGGCAGTGCTGGATCTGTCGCACTCTGTGGACTCTGCAGGTCACCTGGGAGTGACCAAGACTTTACGTAAGATCAGGGACCATTTCAACTGGCCGGGTATGGACGCCGATGTGAGACGTCACTGTAAGACTTGCTTACCTTGCCAGAGGGCAGGGAAGAGCCAACCCGCAATACCGAAGGCCCTGTTATTCCCTGTTCCTGCATTTGTGCCTGCGTTTGAGCGTCTGTTGGTCGACGGTGTAGGACCGTTGCCACGGACGAAAAAGGGAAATACCTACCTGATGACCATCATGTGTGCGGCGACAAGGTTCCCGGAAGCTGTCCCGATGCGGCGTTTGACGTCGAAAGGTGTAGCCGGGCAGTTGCAGCGATTTTTCTCTTGGGTGGGAATGCCCAGGGAAATCCAGACGGAGTGTGGGAGCGTATTCCAGTCCAAATGGTTTAGACAGACCGTGATGAATTGGGGAGTGACTCAGATTCGGTCGTCGCCCTACCGACTGCAGTCGCAAGGGGTGATCGAAAGGTTTCACTCCACACTGAAAACCATTCTGAGAGTGTTCTGTGCAGAACAAAGAGCCGAGTGGGATGAGGCAGTGTACCCTGCGTTGTTTGCTATAAGGAACGCTGTGGTAGAGTCGTTGGGTTTCTCACCGTTCCAGCTGGTATATGGACATGAGGTACGGAGTCCTCTGTCCATGCTGAGAGAGCAATGGACACCAGGAGTGACCGTGGGAACGGTCAACGAGTATGTTCAGAAGTTTAAGGAGCGTCTCGCTTTGGCAAAGGAACTAGCAGGAAAACATTTGAAGGAGGCGC
>WNGS01135237.1:3942144-3950388 GCA_020271785.1 Procambarus virginalis
AAGTCAGAGATAAATTTACCAGAAAACTAGTAAGTCAGCTAACTACATACAAAAATAAAGGCAGATATATCGGACTTTAATTGCAGGCAAGTGTCCCTTCCTCGCCTACCACTTAAGATGATGGAGAAGTTTCTGAAAAAAAGGATAATAGCACTCTGCAGAGAAGAGACTTAGTAACACACCACCAACACGGGTTCAGAGATGGTAAATCATGCCCTACTTATATATTACAATTCAATGACAAGGTGACAACAATTAAACAAGACAGAGCAGGGTAGGAAGAATGCATATTTGTGGATTATCACAAAGCCTTTGATACAAAATTTCATACGAGAATATTGCATACGTTAGGGAAGCTGGCAATCGTGACAGGGAGGGTGGTTCAGCAGGAAAAGAATTAACTGAATAATAGGAAACAGTGCGTTACTATGCAGCCCGTCCTCCAAAAATAGGGTGGTAAATGTAAGAAGACAAATAAGTGCAATTATGTACTATTCATAGCAGTTAGGAATTGTACTTATTTTCACTTAGTATGAAATCGTACTGTCAACTATATTGTGAATATTCGAGTTTACCTGAAAAACTGAATAGAAAACCACAACCTCACCTAACCGTCTTAGTTTTTGAAGACAATTTTATTGCTTCTTATTTACAATTAGTACTTAACCTATAGCTATATTGATATGACAGTTTTATAAAACTAATAAAACAAAATTAAAATATATCAATAAATTGTAAAGTAATTCAAGATATTTTAAAATTTTGTATAAAATCTATATTGTTTAATAAACCTGAAAATGAAATTCCTGATATTTAAACTTGTGTATTGCAAATTGAAAACTTCATCCTAAAATTCTGAGTGTCTTAACAGAAAACGAGGAGAATTAAATCGGGGGAGGGAGTTGGATAAATGTAACAGCCACATAAGTGCAATTATGCACTGTTTATGACAGTAAGAAAGTGTACTTATTACTCTTTGTATGAAATCGTACTGTCAATTCTTAGGATGGTTTCACGATTGCCAGCTTCCCCAACGTATGCAATATTCTCGTATGAAATTTTGTATCAAAGGCTTTGTGATAATCCACAAATATGCATTCTTCCTACCCTGCTCTGTCTTGTTTAATTGTTGTCACCTTGTCATTGAATTGTAATATATAAGTAGGGCATGATTTACCATCTCTGAACCCGTGTTGGTGGTGTGTTACTAAGTCTCTTCTCTGCAGAGTGCTATTATCCTTTTTTTCAGAAGCTTCTCCATCATCTTAAGTGGTAGGCGAGGAAGGGACACTTGCCTGCAATTAAAGTCCGATATATCTGCCTTTATTTTTGTATGTAGTTAGCTGACTTACTGGTTTTCTGGTAAATTTATCTCTGACTTATTAAACACCTTAAACATAGCAAGCATAGTGCGTCTGCTCTCTTCTTTATTATTCATAGTGAGATTCTGCCTGGTTCATCGTTTTTTTTTGGTGTACAGTTCCATCTGGGCCCCTCCTTTCCTCATACTCTTGTGCATCAAATCCTCTAGTGTTGATTGGTTTAACGCAGAGTTTCTCAATTTATACATCTATTGCTCTAGTGTGAAGACCTCGTTAAATCTCTTGTTTACTTCTTAACATGCATCCATGTCATTCTCAGCAAACCTGTTCTCTCCTGTTTTCACTGGTATCACCTGTTCCTTCACTGTGGTTTTCCTGTTAATGTAGCAATGCAGCAGTTGGTTGGGATCCGTTCTTTGTTCCGTATGTAGTTTTAATCCTGTCTTTCTATATATCTCCTCACTCAGTTGAACTGAGTCCTGACCCTCTGGTAACTTGCTCTACTCCCTGGGGTTCTGTTACTATACTTTATCCCTGCTCTTATACTGCATTGATTTGCTTACTTACATCCTTGATTAAATCATGGGTTCCTTTTACATTCTTTTATTTCCTTTTGGAAAGAGACAAATTTATATAGTGCCTCTTAACACGTATGGGCGATGAAGCCCATCAAGAATTGTTCACTCTTTTCTCTGATAGATTTTTCCAAGGAATTTCTATTATTAATTTTTTCATCACTTCGTCGCTTCACCTAGGGTATGATAACCTTTTGCTGTGTGGACCCTTTCTTGAGCAGGTTATTCTTACGTCCAACAGAAACTCGAATGCCAGTACACTGTTGTCATTAATTTCTATGGGTGCTTCCCTTAAGTCTAATTCATTCAGAGTAAATATTATGTTGAGTCTAGCTGGTTGGATATTGCTTCTTATTGTTGAGTTCCCTGAGAGTCTATCTCTACATGGCTGAAGTCTCCATGATTAAAAGTTTATTCCTATCTACAAGAGCTACTCTTGCTATCATAGTAACTGTTTCCGTGTTGTTTCTTATTCCTGTCTGGGTTTTGTCATTTAGTGGACCGGTTGTATATCACTAATTCTAATGTCGTCGGTACTTCTATTGTCTAAATCCCCATTATTTTTTTCAAAAGTTCATTTGCATTATCTGTAATCCGTTCTATGTTTGTGTACACTAATTTGCTCACATTCTTCTATCCATTCTCCCTTACACTTACTCTTAACATCTGTTCCACTAGTGATTGAAGTTGTTCTGTGTGACCTACCTGGAAAGTGTTGGCTCATCAGACTACCTGGCTGTCTTCACCCACTTCAATCCTGACATGCTCCTTTACGTGCTCTTTCAGGAGCCTTTTTTTCGGACGATCAAGGCTTGTGCGTTAATCCGTCCCCCCCCCCCCCCCGGCTGCCATCTGATCTTCGGTTACCCATTTGCGGTTATGCGGATGATACCATCCTGTTCGTGGCCTCTGCTGATTCTGTTAGGGCTGTCCAGGTCGTGGTTGAGAGGTTTGAGTTAGCCACTGGGACCCGGGCCAATCGTGCCAAATCTGGTCTTATGTGTCTTGGTGGGTGGTCCTCTCGCCTTGTGTGGGAGGGGTCTTGGTTTCCGGTGGTTTCCTCTCTGCGTGTTCTGGGGATCACCTGGTTCGCTTCTTACGAGAGGTCTTTGGAATGTAATTGGGGTGCGGTTTCTCGTAGTGTTGGTGTTGTGGTTGGGTTGTTGGCTGCGCGCCCGTTAACGATTTATCAGCGGGCGTTGCTTGTTACTTGCAAAGCTTTGTCACGTGTCTGGTTCGTGGCTCGGTGTTTCCCCCTAGATCGCCGGCTGGCTCTGGGGTTGGAACGTCAGGTTATAGGTACGTGTGGTGTGGTCGTTACCACCTGGTTCGTCGCTCGACGTTGGTGTTAGCCGTGCGGGAGGGTGGGGTTGGCATTTCTGATGTGTTTACCAGGGCTCAGGCGTTGTTCTGGGTCTCGTTGCGTCAGGGTTTAGCGTTGGGTGGGGGGCTCAATGCTTTGTGTATTTTTTATTGTTCGGTCCGGTTTAGTTTTTTGGTGGATTGCAGTGATTGTCAGGGGGTGGCCTTTTGTACCCCTCCTGTTTACTCCTGGGCGGTAGACATTCTTCGGGCTGTCTGTCGTTGTCCGGGTTATATGTCTCTTTCGGTGAAGGCGCTTTATGGGGTTCTATTTTGTCGTGTTCGGCCGCGGGTGGAGACTTTATTCCCGTGTTGGGATTGGGGGGAGGTGTGGGCGGCGTTGGGGGCGCGTTTTTTGGCACCGCAGCAGCGGGAGTTGTTGTTTCGCATGTTGCATTTGTCGTTGGCGACAAAAGACCGGTTGTGCATGCTGGGTTTGCACGCCTCTGATGCGTGTGTCCACTGTGGTTTGCCCGAGACTCAGTTGCATGTTTTCTATTTTTGTGGGAGGTTGAGTGGTTTGCTTGATTGGTTTCGTGATGTGTTGGCCGTGGTTTGTGGGTCGGGATGTCGGGGAGGTTGCGGTTTTTATTTTTGTCTTTTCCGTGGTACTCGCCGGGTGCGAAATACGCTATGTCTTCTTGTCGCTGACTATGTGTATTGTGTGTGGGTTGGCCGGAGGGAGGGTTATGGGGTTGATAGGGTTTTGGGGTTTTTGAGAGGTCGCTTGCGGTACACCTGGTGGTGGCTGCAGCGTGCTTTTCCGGATGATTTTCGCGGTTGGTTTACTGGTGCGTATGTTCGTGGGGCTGCTTTTGCGTGATTGGTCGTGGGTTGGGCTCGTGTATGTTGGTTGTGGGTTGGTTGGGTGGGTCTTGTTGCGGTTTGTCTTAGGTCCCCGGTCCTCCGGTGGGTCTCCTCGGCGGGGGATGGGCGGGGTGTGTGTGTGGTTGTATTGTTTCTGTTGTGGTTGCTCCTGTGGGCGTGTGTCCGTTTTGGTGTGCTTGTGTGTGGGTGTGGTTGTTCTGTTTTCCCTGGCTCCTGTGTCGGCCTTTTAGTTTGCCTTGAATGGGTTCTATGTTTTGTGCCTTTTTTGTTCTTTATGGTATGTGTGCTTGTTTGCTCCTGTGTCTTTGGAGCGTGCCTCTTATGTATATTGTTATTGTGTGTGTGGGGGTTGGGGTGCCCGGATATATGTTTGGTTCCCCCCCCCCCCCCCTTTCATGTATTCCTGTTCCTGTGTTATGGTGTTCTTTTTGCCATTACTGAATGTTATTTGTCTCTTTTTCATGTGCCTTGTGCTTTGCCTTGTGCTGCTTATGTATTATTTATTTGTTCTTTCTTTGATTTGTGTTTTATATTCTGCCTTTGTATTATGACTTATTATCCTGCATGTGGATTGTAACGGACAGAAAAAAAAAGAAAAAAAAACAGTACTCGGCGTACGTCCTTTTGTTATTTCTGTTTTTTGCCTCTTTGTTCGTGGTTTCGGAGGCCTGTTGTTTTGTACTTGTATGCACCTGTGTTTGGGTTGTTGGGCTGGGCTTGTTGGTGTGTTCTCTTTTTGTATTTCTGTACTTATGGTTTTTGTGAATGTGTCTATGTTTTATGTTATTTACATTTTGTGCTATTTATGTGTAATGTTTTGTTTTTTGTGGTTAATCCTGTGCCTGTTTCTAGGTTTTCTCTTTTTGTGCCTTGTATCCTGTGTTTTCTTTCTTGGTTTTTGTGCATCCATGTATACTTACTTTGTTATATTGTCCTGTGTATATTCATGAATTGTTCCTTCGGCGGGTGTCTGTTTTGTACATTGTGTGTTGTTTTATAAAAATAAAAAAAAAATAAAAACTTCAATCCTGACAAACCAGTAGCAACTGAATGAAATGCCTTCATTTCGGTCATTCAACTCTTACTGCTACGCCTCTGAGCAAGGCTCGTATTGACGTCACAGTGAATCAAAATCACAGTAAACTCTTAACATCTAGGTATAAAGTAAAACAACTGTGGTTAAATGAGAACACCAGTTTACTCTTTGGTAAAACCAACCACTTGGGCTGGACGGCAGAGCGACGGTCTCGCTTCATGTAGGTTGGCGTTCAATCCCCGACCGTGCAAGTGCTTGGGCACCATTCCTCAATTCCCCCCTCTTGTCCCATCCCAAATCCTTATCCCAGTGCTATATAGCCGTAGTAGCTTGGTGTTTTTAGCATATTATTTTATCTGGGGTGGGACAAAATACAAAAGATAAAAGATGATATAACTGACTACATGCTTAATTAGGAGTAATTAAAAATATGGGCTGATGATCCCCCTGACACATTAAAAAAAAGAGAAATGATTTAACACTTTATAAACATGTATGACCAAACACAAAGCAACAAACAAACATAGTAAAGAACCATTCACAGCCTACTTTACCAGTCACCCGAGGCCCCACAACCAGACACCCGAGGACTCACAACCAGTCACCCGAGGCCCCACAACCAGTCACCCGAGGCCTCACAACCAGTCACCCGAGTCCCCACAACCAGTCACCGGAGTCCCCATTACCAGACACCCGAGGCCTCACAACCAGTCACCCTAGACCCCATAACCAGTCACCCGAGGCCTCACAACCAGTCACCCGAGGCCTCACAACCAGTCACCCGAGGCCCCACAACCAGTCACCCGAGGCCCCACAACCAGTCACCCGAGGCCTCACAACCAGTCACCCGAGTCCCCACAACCAGTCACCGGAGTCCCCATTACCAGTCACCCGAGGCCCAACAACCAGTCACCCGAGGCCCAACAACCAGTCACCCGAGGCCCCACAACCAGTCACCCGAGGCCCCACAACCAGTCACCCGAGGCCCAACAACCAGTCACCCGAGGCCCAACAACCAGTCACCCGAGGCCCCACAACCAGTCACCCGAGGCCCCACAACCAGTCACCCGAGGCCCCACAACCAGTCACCCGAGGCCCCACAACCAGTCACCCGAGGCCCCACAACCAGTCACCGGAGGCCCCACAACCAGTCACCCGAGGCCCCACAACCAGTCACCCGAGGCCCCACAACCAGTCACCCGAGGCCCCACAACCAGTCACCCGAGGCCCCACAACCAGTCACCCGAGGCCCCACAACCAGTCACCCGAGGCCCCACAACCAGTCACCCGAGGCCCCACAACCAGTCACCCGAGACCCCACAACCAGTCACCCGAGGCCCCACAACCAGTCACCCGAGACCCCACAACCAGTCACCCGAGGCCCCACAACCAGTCACCCGAGACCCCACAACCAGTCACCCGAGGCCCCACAACCAGTCACCCGAGGCCCCACAACCAGTCACCCGAGGCCCCACAACCAGTCACCCGAGGCCCCACAACCAGACTGAACTCGCGTCGCATGGCCTCCTCATAGGTAAGAGTGACTCGGCTCACCGGATTCATAACTCGTCTGATAGGAACTCTTAACAAACGCCCTACATATGGAAGTAAACACTCCCAAACAGGTATGAACATAAGTATGTAATATCTTGTACAATCTAGAAAATAACTCGTTAATAATGAATTTCATAGATAAAATAATACATGATATAATGTAAAATTGGCAACAGTGCCGCACACCACCACTACTCTCGTCACGTCATGCACAGGTCCACTTATCGGGCACGCACATGACCGCCTGTCATACACTATAATACAACAGCGTAAATACAATAAAATAACTGAACACACATCATCAAGATGAAATTGTTTAAGTGCTGAAAAATATGGTAATTTTATTCATATAGGACAAACTGAGATGGAATGAATATATAATTATACATACATTAACAACAATGAGAATCAGGTAATTACCTGATTCATATTAAACCAACCCGTCCTCGACTCAAGTCCATTACATCCAGTCGTCGCCCCCACAGACGCATTCATAAATTTTAACATGCTGTTCATTCAAAACAAGAATTTTCTCAAATATAAATTAATATTATAATATATTTGCATATTGTGCATATATAGGCATAGGTTAGGTTAGGTTAGGTGTTTAGGTTCGGTTGGCGATTATTTGCATTTGTAGTACGGGGTGAAGCATTTTAGCAACCCATCCTCGACTCAAGTCCATTACATTCAGCGGTCAACCCCACAGACGCATTCATAAATTTTAACATGCTGTTCATTCAAAACGGGAATTTTCTCAAGTATAATTAATAAGATAATATATTAACATATTGTGTATATATAGGCATAGGTTAGGTTAGGTCAGGTGTTTAGGTTCTGTTGGCGATTATTTGTACAACCCGTCCTCGACTCAAGTCCATTACATCCAGCGGTCAACCCCACAGACGCATTCATAAATTATAACATGCTGTCCATTCAAAACGGGAATTTTCTCAAGTATAAATTAATATATAATATATTGGCATGTTGTGTATTATAGGCATAGGATAGGTTAGGTCAGGTGTTTAGGTTCTGTTGGCGATTATTTGTATTTGTAGTACGTGGGTGAAGCATTTATAGCGTTGTGGTTCGAACAAAAATTCGTCAGTGAAGCACTTGTTCCGGATATGTTCGAACGTCAGCAGTTGTGAGTCGTGTGTAAACCGTTTTCATTCATCAAACAGGGGGTTTGGCGGGTGCATGGAATCACTTTTGGATCTTGTTTGGAGGACGGGCTGTATTTGTATTTGTAGTACGTGGGTGAAGCATTTATAGCGTTGTGATTCGAACAAAATTCGTCAGTGAAGCACTTGTTCCGGATATGTTCGAACGTCAGCAGTTGTGAGTCGTGTGTAAACCGCTTTTCATTCATAAACAGGGGGTTTGGCGGGTGCATGGAATCACTTTTGGATCTTTGTTTGGAGGACGGGCTGTTTATAGCGATGTGGTTCGAACAAAACCCGTCAGTGAACATAGATCTGAGACTAGTCTAGTGGCATACCTCTGAACTTTTCTAGATTCGTCTTGTGCTTGACAAGGTACGGGCTCCATGCTGGGACCGCAGCCC
>WNGS01135237.1:3980413-3996691 GCA_020271785.1 Procambarus virginalis
TTTGATTTAATTACTTTTCGTGAATTGCGTTGGAATTGAGCTGTGTTGTTTACCAGACCGTTCTTTTATGAGTATAGCTTATTTTTACATTTTTTCATTTCATTTTTTAACTGCCTTTTTATATTTCAGTGATGGGGACATAAGATCACTTGAAGTTCCCAGTTTTCTGATGGGAAAATCAGACCATTTGGGAAGGCATCGGACGAGGGAGTGGGGAATGGGGGGATAACAAGGGGACGGACGTGAGAGATGGTGGGGAGGACGAGGGGACCCGGTTGGGGGTAATGGTGGGGAAGAATGGGGACGGGGAGTTTGGATGTGGGGACGAGGGGATGGTGGAATGGAGAATGGTGGGGAGGACAAAGAGACAGGGAAGTGGGGCATGGTGGAAAGGAAGAGGGGATGTAGAGTGGGGATTGGTGGGGAGGACGCGAGATGGTGGAGTGGAAAATGGTTGAGAGGCCGAGGAGACGGGTGAGGGGGGAATGGTGGGGAGGACTGGGGGACAGGGAAGGTTGCTGGGCCACTGCCAACGCGTGGCCGGGGTACTTCTAGTTTAGGGAATAAAATTCTGTCCGAAATGGCGCTGTGCTGCCTTTAATGCGTAACCTGAAACCCATCCTCCGAATTGACGGTACGTTTTAATGCTAAGTATAATAAGTACATTCCCTGACTGTCATATATAGTACATAATTCCACTAATGGGACTGTTACATTTACCTCCCTATTTATTCTACTCGTTTTTAGTTAAGACACTCAGAATTTTAGGATATAGTTTTAATGATAAATTGAAATACACAAGTTTTAAATATAAGAATTTTTTTTCAGTTTTATTAAACACTAGAGATTTTATACAAACTTTGAAATATCCTGAGTTACTTTACAGTTTATTGAAATGCTTTGGTTATGTTTTATAAAACTGTAATATCTATATAATTATAGATTTAGTACTAATTGTAATAAGAAGCAATAAAATGCTTATCTTAAAAAACTAAGACAGTTATGTTAGGTCGTGGTTTTGTATTCAGCTTTACAGGTAAACTCAAATATTCACAATATATTTGACAGAACGGGTTATTGCTAAGTGAAAATAAGTACAATTCGTGACTGTTGTACATAGTGCATAATTGTACTTATGGAGCTGTTACATTTACCTCCCCATTTTTGGACGACGGGCTGCAGCATGAGGCACGGTGCTGTCTTGAACACGTCGTCATGAGGTGCTGTGCTGTCTTGAACACGTGAATATGAGGCATTGTGCTGTCTTGAACACGTGAACATGAGCCGCTGTGCTGCCTTGAACACGTGAACATGAGCCGCTCTGCTGCCTTGACCATGTGATCATAAGGCGCTGTGCTGTCTTGAACACATGAACATGAGGTGCTGTGCTGCCTTGAACACGTGAACATGAGGTGCTGTGCTGCCTTGAACACATGAACATGAGGTGCTGTGCTGCCTTGAACACATGAACATGAGGTGCTGTGCTGCCTTGAACACGTGAACATGAGGTGCTGTGCTGCCTTGAACACATGAACATGAGGTGCTGTGCTTCCTTGAACACATGAACATGAAGCACTGTGTTTCTTGAACAGGGGAACATGCTTCAAAGAAATGTAAACGTAACTGGTAGAGGGATACCAGAGACTTGTCTCATTAACCTGCTATGTTGTTGTTTGCACTGTAACTTAATTGCTGGGTGCTGCAACTGTTCTATTGCAGGTTGCGTCCCCAGTGAACACTCAGATTGTTCAGTTAGTTCATTTACTCAGCCCGAATAAAGCCCGGTCGGCATTTATTCAGCGACCACAGATAGGGTTCTGTGATTATACTGAGAGCGGCATAAGACAGGAGTCTACGCTACACTTGACTTTTGAATTAGCGGTCATAAATGTGTCACTGGAAGGACATTACCGTAACGTCAGGATTGTTGTTGTAGTAGACTTAGTTCTTTGTTGACCAAATTGTTATTGTTGAAAAGAGAACTATCTTTATGGCAATACCACAACATTACTGTCCCAAATATATTCTGCAATGTCGAAAAGTTATGTGATCTTTTAATGAATGCCTGCTTCTGGATTCGAACCTGATTCGTAGCCACACACATCAAATTAAATTTTGTGTGAGAGCTCGTTACCTACCCTTATTATTGCACTTGCATTAAAGGAGGTCAACGACCTAATGGATAAGGATTTAACACTAACTGGAATCCTAGCATTTGTTCTCGCCCTTCTGTGAATACATCTTAAGGTAGTAGCTGCTCTTGTGCAGTCCTTTCTGCTTGAGTTCAACCTCTAAGGTAAATAGAAAAATCTCAAACTAGTCAATCCTCCCCGGCCACGATACGAACCCAGCCCAAATCGCTCGTGAAGCGCAGGGCGAGTGTCTTACCACTTCGCCACGGGGACTGCATATATCAATGTTATGTCAGATATAGGTTGCATTCCAGCTGCAATGATCCCGTGTGTCTCCTCCTGCTTGTGCGTTCCGAAGCATCTCACCGAAGCAACGGATGCTGCTGATTGTTTACCTAAACAGTTGCATTATCCACTTGTTGCTTACCGATTGCACAAGACTCTAGATTTTGTTATGCTGATTTATATAATTCCTATCAGCATTAAATACATTTTATAAGAGTAAATTATAAGTTTAAGACGGATCTAAAAAACTGTTGCAATATAAAACTTGTGTGTGAAAATATGAGTCTCAATATATTATATAAAAGGTTTATTATGTTTTCAAGGCAACTGTCAGTTTATTAAGGTTTTGTCCTCAATTGCACCATCAATTTGTTTACTCTAGATAGAATCACTGAGTTTCCTCCACACTTCCTCTGCTGATAATATTGTTTTCCTTCTTACTTTCATTACATCAAGTTTTCTCCCCATTTCCTCTCTGCAGGAACTTTCTTCTGTCCCTGATTAGAAAAACTTTTTCCCTTTGCCAGCAAGATTTCTCTACCTTTCTCTCTCTCTTATTTTTTCTATATTTTTCCGAATCTGTTATTTTTGACTGGATGTCTGGCCTTCTGCCTGGCTTTCTGTCCGCCTCCCAGTATTCCCTATCCATCTCTCTTCTTCTCTCTCTCTCTCTCTCTCCTCTCTCTCCTCTCTCTCTCTCTCTCTGAAGGGGGACACAACAGTAGAAGAAGTCACAAGGAAGTATGAGGTAGGGTTTAGTGAGCAGTTCACACTGAGGCAGCAGGCGAGGCTGCCTGCCCAAACACTACGGTCCTGAATATCAATTTAACACGAGAGGTCTGTCATCAAAAAGCGATTAAGGAAATAATTAATGCACATATATTGGATTGAGTGAGTGAGAAGGACGGATGAGTTTGTTGAGTGAAGATGCATGTGGATGTGTGTGAACTCACATAGATGTACTCACCTAGGGGTGCTTGCAGGGTTAAGACAGTGGCTCCTATCCTCTCCTTCTGAACGTTCTTAGATTAATGAAATTACTGATTGATTACGCTTTTATCATATTTACATTAAAATTGTGAATCTAATTACCTTCAACGACATCTATATCCAACCTGTTCTACTTATTGACAACTTTAACACTGAACAAGTTCTTTCTGACGTCTCTGGCACATTTGTCTCTCGCGTTTCAATCTATGACTACTTGTTGTGCTCTTTCTAGTTTTCAACAATGCTGATGTGTCAATTTTGTCAATTTCCCTTAGAATCTTATACCTTGTTATCATATGATCCTTATCTGTCTTCTCCTCCCGTGTTGTAAGGTGTTCTCTAGTCTTTCCTCGTAGCTTAATCCCTTCAGCTCAGGAACGAGTCTCGCTGGATATCTTCGGAACATCTCTAGTTTCTCCTATTTTAAGTAACGGTTCCATGCTGAGGATGCATATTCAAATGAAAGTCTCATATTCGCTGTATATAAGGCCGGAAAGCCCCTTTAATCAAATGTTTTATGATACTCGGAGGTTGACCAGTATGCTATTTGCAGCTGTTTTTATTCTGCTGATTTGGGGCTCTGTCATCATATCTGGGAATATGTCCACTCCCAGGTCACCCAACCACTAGGGCTGGACGGTTGAGCGACAGTCTCGCTTCATTCAGGTCGGTGTTCAATCCCCGACCGACCATGAGGTTGGGCACCATTCCCTTCCCCCGTCCCATCCCCAACCCTTATCCTGACCCCCATTCAAGTGCTAAATAGTCGTAATGGCTTGGCGTTTTTCCTTGACAGTTCCTTCCTTCCTTCTACTCCCAGGTCTTTCGCCTTTTCTAATTTAGAAATTTTTCTTCCCGCCAACCTACACTGCTGTACTGGTTTTGGCACTCATGTTCCAATCCTCATAACTTTGCATTCGACCGTGTTATTTTCTAGCAATCATTTTTCTTCTTGAGTATGTCAAAACCCGTTTGCAATGTCTCACAATCTAAATCTGTCTTGACTGATCTCATCGGCTTTGCATCATCTGCAAATATTGATATGAAGGAGCCAATTTTCTATGTCAGGTTGATGGCATAATATAAATAGTAAGGGCTCTGGAGCCGACCCTCGTGGTACTCCGATCGTAGCCTCTCTCCACTCTGATGTTTCTGTCCTCACTGTAACCCTTTGCTTCCTTACTGAGGGAATACTCTCTGACCTACACTAGGATTCTTCCCGATACACCAGTCCAACCACTTGGGCTGGACGGTAGAGCGACAGTCTCGCGTCATGCAGGTCGGTGTTCAATCCCCAACCGTCCAAGTGGTTGGGCACCATTCCTTCTCCCGGTCCCATCCCAAATCATTATCCTGACTCCTTCCCATTGCTATATAGTCGTAATTGCTTGACGATTTCCCCTAATAGTTCCCCTCCCTTCCCGATACACCAGCATCCTTCTCTATTTTGAGTAGAATAGTGCAGGACGAATGGGCTCTGACAGTTGAGGAATATGCAGTCTGCCCATTCTTCCCTCGTTTGATTTCTGTCATCTTGTTATGGAACTCCAGCAAATTTTTCAAACATGATTTTCTTGTAATAAAACCGTGCTGCCATTTAGAGACAAAATTGATCCGTTCTAAATGTTCTCCTAGCCTACCTGTAATCAGTTACTCTAGAAACTTGCAGGGAATACTTATTAGTGACACGGGTCTGTAGTTTAATGGTTTCTGTCTTTCCCCCTTATTGTAAATAGGCACCACACTAGCCCTTTTCCAGCCGTCAGAACGTTCTCCCGTTCATGGTGTTGGTGGATATCAGGTCATTCTGTTCAGGAGTTCCACAGCATATTGACGTATCCTGATTTGACTAAATCAAGCCGTCTCTGGGACTGCCAGTGAAGTTCTCTATTGCTGCGCGTATTCCCGATTTGCGTCTGCAGAATCCTCAAATCGTGTTCTCGTTGTAGATGATATTAAACTAGAGGGACTTAAGTAGTGTGGACACAGCATAACTGATCCCACGTGATAGAGTGTTAAGCAGGAGTAACAGACTGTGGAAATTTAGATCAGTGGAATCATATGCCTAAGTCGCATAAGTGCCTTGCTTAACGACATATTTGTAACTGTGCTGCAAGTGACTGCGATAAGCTGTATCGTCATTCGGGAGTGAATTATATAAGAGCTAAGGACTTGAACTGTGTCAGCGCCGGTGCTATCATCCCACGTTACAGGGTGTGTCTCGCACAAAACTCTCACGGCACAGGGTGTGTAGTGTGTTATCACAGAGCCTTTCCGCGTGCACATATTAGCCACAGGCGGCATCTGTGAGGTGAGAGCCCATCGCTATAGCCGAGTTGACGCTGTCAGCAGGTCATCGTGCCTCGTTAGCCTAGTGTGGAAGGCCTCGTTAGACGTAAGTGTTAAATTATCGCTTATTGCGTGTTACCTGGAGCTGATTGTCCGGTTAATTTAGATTTCACCATACGTCTACAATACATGGAAATCTGTATAGGTAGCTGTGTTAAGCCTCGTCCCGCCATCATCTGGTGTAGAGATGTCGAGGCAAGCTTGTGTTGTCAGATCATTACACACAAATTAGGGTGAACTGTGACCGCTTTGTTTAGTGTCACATTTGCTGATGAGTGTTATTTATTTCACATTGAATTAAGTTTGTGTGACTCGTTAGTACTCAGTATTGTTTAACAGTTGTATTTATTTATGCTAAATATTTGCTCATTGAACAGATAGATAACATTGGTAATTAGTGTCCTGGTGACCAATTGTTGATGTGTTATTATGTTATCTTCTACGGGAATTGTGATTATTGATATATCATTGTTATGTACTTTGATCTGTTACAGTTCTCAGTTAAGATATAATGATCACTGTAAGTTCCTGTGCTTTCGAAAGCGAGCATTGTTATCAGTATACCGTGTATACCAGCCGATGACACTTGTATTTGCTGGTGCTAAAGAGAGTTCCTCACGAGTTTTTCAATTAGAACACTTTGTTACCTTTAGCAAGTGGCAGAGACCAAGTTCTCATTATGTACTGAAGCCCCACCGGCCCGCGTCCTGCTGGGTGTGTCTTTGTTTACCATTGTGAAAAAGAGGCTCTCTGTTAACGTAACGAACCTGTGTGTAATAATGATAATTTACCTTAATAAATTGGTATTAAAATATACACGCTTTCGAATAATTAAACTGTTTTTCCTATAATACTCTCACATATAACCCAATATACAACTCCCTTGACCAGACCACACACTAGAAGGTGAAGGGACGACGACGTTTCGGTCCGTCCTGGACCATTCTCAAGTCGATTGTGTCCTGGACCATTCTCAAGACAATCGACTTGAAAATGGTCCAGGACGGACCGAAACGTCGTCGTCCCTTCACCATCTAGTGTGTGGTCTGGTCAACATACTTTAGCCACGTTATTGTGATTCATCGCCTGCATACAACACTCTTATTTAATCAATGCTACTTTACACATTCTCAAGGGTCGAGTTGCTTAACAATCTTCGATTGAAACATTAATACTTGTTGTAGTGAACCCTAGCATTCTACGCCCTCTTGCGAGGTTCGTTACGGCACGACGACGACCAACTGGATGATTACGATATCATAGCGGAAGAGATTATGTCTTCAGGTTATTATCTCAGCCACTGGCGTGTCGGTGTCTTGTGGTAGCTCTACGGGAAGTCAGAGTAGACTCTTGCAAGTGCCACGAGAAGTGGCTGGTTCCTTGAGAACGCAGTTATCGCAGAGTGTGTGTATTCACCTAGTTGTATTCCCCTAGTTGTGCATGCGGGAGTTGAGCTCTGCTCTTTCGGCCCGCCTCTCAAATGTCACTCAATACACTGTTACTAACTACTACTATTTTTTTACACACAAACACACACACACCCAGGAAGCAACTCATAATAGTTGTCTAACTCCCAGGTAATTATTTACTGCTAGGTAAAAGGGCCACCAGGGTGAAAGAAACTGCCTATATTTGTTTTCGCCGGCGTCTGGAATCGAGCCCCTGACAACAAGACTACGTATCCAGCGTGCTGTTCACACAGCCACCAGCGCCCATCTCTGTACTCACCTATTTATGCTTGCGGGGGGATGAGCTTTGACTCTTTGGTCCTGCCTCTCAACTGTCAATCAACTGGTGTACAGATTCTTGAGCCTACTGAGCTCTATCATATCTACATTAGAAACTATGTATTGAGTCAGCCTCCACCACATCACTACCGAATGCATTCCACCTGTTAACTACTCTGACACTGAAAAAGTTCTTTCTAACTTCTCTGTGGCTCATGTGGATACTCAGTTTCCACCTGTGTCCCCTTGTTCGCGTACCACCATTGTTGAATAGTTTGTCCTTGTCTACCCGGTCGATTTCCCCTGAGGATTTTGTAGTGATCATGTCTCCCCTTACTCTTCTGTCTTCCAGTGTCGAAAGGTGCACGTCCCGCAGCCTTTCCTCGTAATTCATGCCTCTTAGATCTGAGACTAGTCTAGTGGCATACCTCTGAACTTTTTCTAGATTCGTCTTGTGCTTGACAAGGTACGGGCTCCATGCTGGGACCGCAGCCCCAGTGTGTACTCACCTAGTTGTGCTTGCGGGGGTTGAGCTCTGGCTCTTTGGTCCAGCCTCTCAACCATCAATCAACAGGTGTACAGGTTCCTGAGCCTATTGGGCTCTATCATATCTACACTTGAAACTGTGTATGGAGTCAGCCTCCACCACATTACTTCCTAATGCATTCCATTTGTCAACCACTCGGACACTAAAATAGTTCTTTCTAATATCTCTGTGGCTCATTTGGGCACTCAGTTTCCACCTGTGTCCCCTAGTGCGTGTGCCCCTTGTGTTAAATAGCCTGTCTTTATCAACCCCGGTCGATTCCCTTGAGAATCTTGAATGTGGTGATCATGTCCCCCCTAACTATTCTGTCTTCCATCGAAGTGAGGTTTAATTCCCGTAGTCTCTCCTTTTAGTTCATACCTCTCAGCTCGGGTACTAGTCTGGTGGCAAACCTTTGAACCTTTTCCAGTTTAGTCTTATGCTTGACTAGATATGGACTCCATGGTGGAGCCGCATACTCCAGGATTGGCCTGACATATGTGGTATATAATGTTCTGAAAGATTCCTTACACAGGTTTCTAAAGGTCGTTCTTATGTTAGCCAACCTGGCATATGCTGCTGATGTTATCCTCTTGATATGAGCTTCCGGGGACAGGTCTGGCGTGATATCAACCCCCAGGTCTTTCTCTCTCTCTGACTCTTGAAGTATTTCATCTCCCAAATGATACCTTGTATCTGGTCTCCTGCTTCCAACCCCTATCTTCATTACATTACATTTGCTTGGGTTAAACTCTAACAGACATTTGTTCGACCATTCCTGCAGCTTGTCCAGGTCTTCTTGAAGCCTCAATCTGTCCTCCTCTGTCTTAATCCTTCTCATAATTTTGGCGTCGTCAGCAAACATTGAGAGGAATAAGTCTATACCCTCTGGGATATCATTTACGTATATCAGAAACAGGATAGGTCCAAGCACAGAGCCCTCTGGGACTCCAGTGGTGACTTCACGCCATTCTGAAGTCTCGCCCCTCACTGTAACTCTCTGCTTCCTATTGCTTAGGTACTCCCTTATCCACTGGACAGCCCTACCAGTTACTCCTGCCTGTTTCTCCAGCTTATGCATCAACCTTCTATTGGGTACTGTGTCAAAGGCTTTCCGGCAGTAAAAAAAAATGCAGTCCGCCCATCCCTCTCTTTCTTGCTTAATCTTTGTCACCTGATCGTAGAATTCTATCAAGCCTGTAAGGCAAGATTTACCCTCCCTGAACCCATGTTGATGGGTTGTCACGAAGTCTCTTCTCTCCAGATGCGTTACTAGGTTTTTTCTCACAATCTTCTCCATCACCTTGCATGGTATACAAGTTAAGGACACTGGCCTGTAGTTCAGTGCCTCTTGTCTGTCACCCTTTTTGTATATTGGTACTACATTAGCAGTCTTCCATATTTCTGGTAAGTCTCCCGTTTTCATTGACCTACTATACACTATGGAGAGTGGCAAGCAAAGTGCTCCTGCACACTCTTTCAATACCCATGGTGAGATTCCGTCCGGCCCAACAGCTTTTCTCACATCCACTTCCAATAGGTGCTTCTTGACCTCATCTCTTGTAATTTCGAACCTATCCAAGGTCACCTGGTTTGCTGCCACCTCTCCTAGCGCCGTGACATCTCCCTGTTCTATTGTAAAGACCTCCTGGAACCTTTTGTTGAGTTCTTCACACACCTCTTTGTCATTCTCTGTGTACCTGTCCTCGCCCACCCTAAGTTTCATCACCTGTTCCTTCACTGTTGTCTTCCTCCTGATGTGACTGTGTAGTAGCTTTAGTTCGGTTTTGGCTTTATTAGCTATATCATTTTCATACCTTTTCTCAGCTGCTCTTGCACACACAGCTGAGTGTTTGTGTGTGTGTGTGTGTGTGTGTGTACTCACCTATTTGTGCCTGCATGATCGAGCATTGACTCTTGGATCCCACCTTTCTAGCCATCGGTTGTTTATAGCAATGATTCCTGTCCTATTTCTCTATCAAATCTAGTTTGATAGAGAAAAAAGTGCATTCCATTTTTCCACTACTCTCAGGCTAAAAGAAAACTTCCTAACATCTCTGTTACTCACCTGAGTTTCCACCTTACACCCATGTCCCCTCGTTCTGTTACTATTCCGTGTGAACATTTCGTTTATTTCTACTGTCAATCCCAGTGAGTATTTAACTCGTTCCTATCATATCCTCCCCTCTCCCTTCTTTTTTTCTAGTGTCGTCAGGTTCAGTTCTTACAGATGCTCTTCATATCCCTCGTAACGCTGGGACGAGCCGCGTCGTGAACTTGAACCTTTTGCAATTTCCTTACGTGTGTCTTCAGGTGGGGAATCCATGATGGGGCGCCATACTCTAAGACTGGCCTCACGTAGGCAGTGTAAAGCACCCTAAATGCTTCCTTACTTAGGATTTTAAATGACGTTCTGACTTTTGCCAGTGTACAGTGCATTGCTGACGTTATCCTATATATGTGCATCTCAGGAGTTAGTTAGGTGTTACGTCCACTCCCAGGTCTCTTTCTCGAATCATCACTGATCGGTAATTTCCCTTCATTCTATTCTGTCCTTTTGGTCTCCAACACCTAATCCCATTTCCATAACTTTACATTTGCTAGTGTTGACTCCAGTAGCCGTTTCTCTGACCATCTCTGCAATCTGTTCAAGTCCTCTTGGAGGATCCTTCAATCCCATCTGACACAATTCTTCTCATAATTTTGCGTCATCCGGTAACATCGACATATAGGACTCTATTCCTGTAAACATGAAGTTAACGTATATTAGTAACAGAACTGGTCCTAGCACCAAACCATAAGGTACTCCTCGTTCTTTTCTTACGAAATAATCCGTAAAGGAGCAAAAAGCATTACTCCTAACCAAACATAGACCTGATCATAATCTACAAAACCAAGGAACTACCGACCTCCTTATCAAAAACAGCCAGAAGCCAACGGAGAGCCCTTTACATAAGTCAAACGTTGCATACATGTACACCTGCCCCCATGACGGACGTAACCTTCTAAGTACATAGGTATGACGTCGACCAAGTTGACGAGGCGTTTGAACTGTCATCTTCAATCCGGTGCCCCAGAAATCACATGAGACAAGCTCATGACATCACCAACAAGAAATGTTGAATAACACACTTGTATAATAGACAAACCCAAGATGTAAGAAGATTACAAATTTTTGAAGCAATCCACATAAAAGTAAAACAACCTACCATAAATACTCAAATTACGAACTATTCACTCTACCCACCACGAGAGTAAGAACAAGACCAGAACGTCAAGATGCCAACATAGAAGACCCTGCGCGACAGTCAGCACCCATTATGCTTGATTAATCTTTGTATGTACCCTATTTATCCTTAGCTTCTTTCTCCTTCATGTGTACCCATGTACCCTTAGTTTACACCTGACCCCATTGTTCGACCGATTTGTATTCGCCTGACTCGCTATTAATATAAATATAATGTTCTTTACGGTAACAACACTTGAGAATGAACCAAGTAGGATCGAAACGTCATGCGATTTTATTACACGTGTAAACATGCTTCAGTTATTCAATTTTTTTTCCTCACCTAGAAAACAACATGACTTTTGGTGAACTCTTCCAGACGAACTCTGATGCAAGAGAATTAGTAAGAGGGATAGAAGCCCTAAATCAGCAAATACTAAATGCAGAATATGCTGTCTNTATATACTATATATATATATATGCTCATGTTGAAGAGAGAATATATATGACAGTACCTCGTGTTTCCGACCCAGTGGGTATATATGGCCTTCATTATATTCGCCCATCAAGGGGCATGAATAATGGTCTCGTGTGCTCAGGACACAAAATGTAATATGAAGCCACCCAGTGATTAAAGAGCTACAGATTTTATCCACCACTAGAACAAATATCTCCCCCCCCCCCACACACACACACACCGCCTGCACAATGCTGCATTTACCACACATCTGCGAACACTCCAAGAAAACAATACTAACCAATAAAATCTTAAGTGCCAAAAAATAAACTTTTACGCCGACTTAAACATAACCTTTAAGTCTCTCGAGTTCAATAGTCCACAATTTCCTACTCATTTCCTGCTTTCATTGGCACCTTTGGCATCTCTCTCCCTTCTATTGCCTTCCTCACACTGATTTAGTAATTTCACTTTTCTTCCTCAATCGCAAGTGAGATAAATTTGATTATAACTTTTTTATTAATGTATGTTAAGTATCTCGTTAAAATTATTTAATTTCTGCTCATTAATTCTCTGATTTAAATGTGTTATACAACGTTCATAAACATACAATTTATTATATATTTCAGTTGTATTATTGACCACTGTTATATAATTATAAGTAAAGGATCAACTAAAGATTTATTAATGAAATAAGTTTATTTGATTCCCTGGATGCAATCTGGTAAGTGCCTGCTTGGCAAATAGAATTTCTGGTTCTGCGCTCTCGCAGGCGTGGTCCTGCAGGTGTGGCCCTGTAGGTGTGGTCCTGCACGATGCGGTCCTGCAGGTGTGTTCCTACCGGTGTGGTCCTACACGGTGTGGTCCTGCAGGTGTGGTCCTGCACGATGTGGTCCTGCAGGCGTGGTCCTGTACGGTGTGGTCCTGCAGGTGTGGTCTTGCAGGTGTGGTCCTGCAGGTGTGGTCCTGCACGGTGTGATCCTGTACGGCGTGGTCCTGCAGGTGTGGTCCTGCAGGCGTGGTCCTGCACGGTGTGGTCCTGCAGGTGTGGAACTGCAGGTGTGGTCCTGCAGGTGAGGTCCGGCAGGTGTGGTCCTGCAGGTGTAGTCCTGCAGGCGTGGTCATGCAGGTGTAGTACTGCAGGTGTGGTCCTGCAGGTGAGGTCTTGCAGGTGTGGTCCTGCAGGTGTGGTCCTGCACGGTGTGATCCTGTACAGTGTGGTCCTGCAGGTGTGGAACTGCAGGTGTGGTCCTGCAGGTGAGGTCCGGCAGGTGTACTCACCTAGTTGTACTCACCTAGTTGTGCTTGCGGGGGTTGAGCTCTGGCTCTTTGGTCCCGCCTCTCAACCGTCAATCAACAGGTGTACAGTTTCCTGAGCCTATTGGGCTCTATCATATCTACACTTGAAACTGTGTATGGAGTCAGCCTCCACCACATCGCTTCCTAATGCATTCCATTTGTCAACCACTCTGACACTAAAAAAGTTCTTTCTAATATCTCTGTGGCTCATTTGGGCACTCAGCTTCCACCTGTGTCCCCTAGTGCGTGTGCCCCTTGTGTTAAACAGCCTGTCTTTATCAACCCTGTCGATTCCCCTGAGAATCTTGAATGTGGTGATCATGTCCCCCCTAACTCTTCTGTCTTCCAACGAAGTGAGGTTTAATTCCTGCAGTCGCTCCTCGTAGCTCATACCTCTCAGCTCGGGTACTAGTCTGGTGGCAAACCTTTGAACCTTTTCCAGTTTAGTCTTATGCTTGACTAGATAGGGACTCCATGCTGGAGCCGCATACTCCAGGATTGGTCTGACATATGTGGTATATAATGTTCTGAAAGATTCCTTACACAAGTTTCTAAAGGCCGTTCTTATGTTAGCCAACCTGGCATATGCTGCTGATGTTATCCTCTTGATATGAGCTTCAGGGGACAGGTCTGGCGTGATATCAACCCCCAGGTCTTTCTCTCTCTCTGACTCTTGAAGTATTTCATCTCCCAAATGATACCTTGTATCTGGTCTCCTGCTTCCTACCCCTATCTTCATTACATTACATTTGCTTGGGTTAAACTCTAACAGCCATTTGTTCGACCATTCCTGCAGCTTGTCCAGGTCTTCTTGAAGTCTCAAGCTGTCCTCCTCTGTCTTAATCCTTCTCATAATTTTGGCGTCGTCAGCAAACATTGAGAGGAATGAGTCTATACCCTCTGGGAGATCATTTACGTATATCAGAAACAGGATAGGTCCAAGTACAGAGCCCTGTGGGACTCCACTGGTGACTTCACGCCAGTCTGAGGTCTCACCCCTCACTGTAACTCTCTGTTTCCTATTGCTTAGGTACTCCCTTATCCACTGGAGCGCCCTACCTGTTACTCCTGCCTGTTTCTCCAGCTTATGCATCAACCTTTTATGGGGTACTGTGTCAAAGGCTTTCCGACAGTCCAAAAAAATGCAGTCCGCCCACCCTTCTCTTTCTTGCTTAATTCTTGTCACCTGATCGTAGAATTCTATCAATCCTGTAAGGCAAGATTTACCCTCCCTGAACCCATGTTGATGGGTTGTCACGAAGTCTCTTCTCTCCAGATGTGTTACTAGGTTTTTTCTCACAATCTTCTCCATCACCTTGCATGGTATACAAGTTAAGGACACTGGCCTGTAGTTCAGTGCCTCTTGTCTGTCACCCTTTTTGTATATTGGTACTACATTAGCAGTCTTCCATATTTCTGGTAGGTCCCCCGTTTCCAGTGACTTACTATACACTATGGAGAGTGGTAAGCAAAGTGCTCCTGCACACTCTTTCAATACCCATGGCGAGATTCCATCCGGCCCAACAGCTTTTCTCACATCCAGCTCCAATAGGTGCTTTTTGACCTCATCTCTTGTAATTTCGAACCTATCCAAGGTCACCTGGTTTGCTGCCACCTCTCCCAGCGCCGTGATATCTCCCTGTTCTATTGTAAAGACCTCCTGGAACCTTTTGTTGAGTTCTTCACACACCTCTTTGTCATTCTCTGTGTACCTGTCCTCGCCCACCCTAAGTTTAATCACCTGTTCCTTCACTGTTGTCTTCCTCCTGATGTGACTGTGTAGTAGCTTTGGTTCAGTCTTGGCTTTGTTAGCTATATCATTTTCATACCTTTTCTCAGCTGCTCTTCTCACACTGACATACTCGTTCCTGGTTCTCTGGTATCTCTCTCTACTTTCTGGTGTTCTGTTATTACGAAAGTTCCTCCATGCCCTTTTGTTCAGCTCTTTTGCTTTCATACATTCCCTATTAAACCACGGATTCTTCCTTTGCTTCTCTGTTTTTTCCTGTTGGGCTGGGACAAACCTGCTTACAGCCTCCTGACATTTTTGGGTGACATAGTCCATCATGTCTTGTACGGACTTGGTTCCGAGTTCTGTGTCCCAATGTATATCCCATAGGAATTTATTCATCTCCTCATAGTTTCCCTTTCTGTACGCCAGCCCTTTGGTTCCCAGTTCTTTTTTGGGGGTGATAATTCCTAGCTCAACCAGGTACTCAAAGCTCAATACACTATGATCACTCATTCCCAAGGGGGCTTCCAACTTAACTTCCCTTATATCCGACTCATTTAGGGTAAATATCAAATCCAGCAAGGCTGGTTCATCCCCTCCTCTCATTCAGTGGTCCTGCAGGTGTAGTACTGCAGGTGTGGTCCTGCAGGTGAGGTCCTGCAGGTGAGGTCTTGCAGGTGTGGTCCTGCAGGTGTGGTCCTGCACGGTGTGATCCTGTACAGTGTGGTCCTGCAGGTGTGGTCCTGAAGGCGTGGTCCTGCACGGTGTAATCCTGTAAGGTGTGGTCCTGCAGGTGTGGAACTGCAGGTGTGGTCCTGCAGGTGTGGTTCTGCAGGTGAGGTCCAGCACGTGTAGTCCTGCAGGCGTGGTCCGCAGGTGTGGTCCTGCAGGTGTGGTACTGCAGGTGTGGTCTTGCAAGTGTGGTCCTGAAGGTGTGATCCTGCAGGTGTGGTCCTGAAGGTGTGGTTCTGTGGGTGTGGTCCTGTAGGTGTGATCCTGCAGGTGTGGTCCTGCCGGTGTGGTCCTGCTGGTGTGGTCCTGTAGGTGTGGTCCTGCCGGTGTGGTCCTGCAGGTGTGGTCTTGCCGGTGTGGTCCTGCCGGTGTGGTCCTGCTGGTGTGGTCCTGCAGGTGTGGTCCTGTGGGTGTGGTCCTTTAGGTGTAGTCCTGACGGTGTGGTCCTGTGGGTGTGGTCCTGAAGGTGTGGTCCTGTAGGTGTGGTCCTGCCGGTGTGGTCCTGCCGGTGTGGTCCTGCCGGTGTGGTCCTGCCGGTGTGGTCCTGCTGGTGTGGTCCTGCAGGTGTGGTCCTGACGGTGTGGTCCTGACGGTGTGGTCCTGTGGGTGAGGTCCTGTGGGTGTGATCCTGTGGGTGTGGTCCTGGCGGAGTGGACCTACAGGTGTGGTCCTGTGGGTGTGGTCCCGTGGGTGTGGTCCTGACTGTGTGGTCCTGCTGGTGTGGTCCTGCAGGTGTGATCCTGCAAGTGTGGTCCTGCAGGTGTGGTCCTGCAGGTGTGGACCTGCCCTAGAACTTTTACATGAACAAAACCCTTGTGGTATT
>WNGS01135237.1:3996791-4012502 GCA_020271785.1 Procambarus virginalis
GAGGCTCAAAGAGTGCTGTGGAGCCGGTAAAGAAGTCCCCAGCTGATAGCTCAGGAGCTGTTGCTGCGACGAGAGATGCTACGAAGGAGACGGCAGATGCACCGCCAGGGAAGTTCCGCTGCTACAATTGTGGGGGATTCAGACACTTCTCGCGGGAATGCAGACGCCCTAAGCAGCGGGGGGAACGTTGCTCTCGTGAGGGTCGAAGACCAGATGGCCGAGAGGGTGTGGGATGGACCCGTACTGAGTGGGGAGAAAAGAGTTCACCCATTCGTGTGTGAGGGGACCGTATGGATGGGGGACGCAGACCCCATTCCTGTGAAAATATTGAGAGACACCGGGGCTGACTTTACCTTGGTGAGTAAGACCCTGTTCCCTGAGGGTTACGAGAGTACCAGTGTGGGGTGGCAGTTGTGACCACTGTGGGAGGCCCAGTGAGGATGCCCCTACACCAGGTGACTCTGACTTCTGATTATGGCTGCCAGACCCTAGTGGTAGGGGTCTGCGCATCAATGCCCAAGATGGAGGCACAAGTCATCCTTGGAAATGACGCATGTGGAGGATGTGTCCTCCCTAACCTCGTGAAGGGCGAAGAGTGCTTCTAGCACTATAAGGAGAAAGGCGGAGTGTTAGATACCTGTGGGGACGAGAAGGGAGTTGCCGCGGTGGTGTTCCCTGTATGCGCTGTGATCCCAAGGCGGTGCGACGAACGTGGAGGGAATGGATCTGATAGGGCTGAAGAGGAGACGTCCGACAGCCTTGGAGTCGATCACCTCTTCGTGGAACCCGGAGAACGAGTGGAGGGCGAAGGCAGCCCGGATGGTGAGTTACAGGTGACCCTTGCCAGTTCTCTTGGAGTGGACCGCACTCGCCTTGGAGAGTTGCAGCAGATAGAGTTCCCCGAATTGATTCATAAGGCCAAAGGAGGATGTGTTGGTCCTGAGAGGGCCACTCATTTTTACATACAGGATGGAATGCTGATGAGACAGTGGAGACCTGTGAGGATGGAGGCCGGAGAAGAATTTCTAGGTATGAGGCACCAGGTAGTGTTGCCAGCCCAGTGCAGAGCGGCAGTGCTGGATCTGTCGCACTCTGTGGACTCTGCAGGTCACCTGGGGGTGACCAAGATGTTGCGTAAGATCAGGGACCATTTCTACTGGCCAGGTATTGACGCCGATGTGAGGCGTTATTGTAAGACTTGCTTACCTTGCCAGAGGGCAGGGAAGAGCCAACCCACGATACCGAAGGCCCCGTTAGTCCCTGTTCCCGCTTTTGGGCCTGCATTTGAGCGTCTGTTGGTCGACGGGGTGGGACCGTTGCCACGGACGAAACGAGGGAATACCTACCTGATGACGATCATGTGTCCATCGACAAGATTTCCGGAAGCTGTCCCGATGGGGCGTTTGACGTTGAAAAGCGTAACCGGGCAGCTACAACGATTTTTCTCTTGGGTGGGAATGCCCAGGGAGATCCAGACGGACTGTGGAAGTATATTCCAGTCCAAATGGTTCAGACAGATCGTGACAAATTGGGGAGTGACTCAGATTCGGTCGTCGCCCTACCGACCGCAGTCGCAAGGGGCGATCGAAAGGTTTCACTCCACCCTGAAGACCGTTCTGAGTGTTCTGCGCAGAGCAGGGAGCTGAGTGGGATGAGGCAGTGTACCCTGCGTTGTTTGCCATACGTAACGCAGTAGTAGAATTGTTAGGTTTCTCGCCGTTCCAGCTGGTGTATGGACATGAGGTACAAAGTCCTCTGTCCATGCTGAAGGAACAGTGGACTCCAGGAGTGACCGTGGGAATGGTCAAAGAGTACGTTCAGAAGTTCAAGGAACGTCTCACTTTGGCAAAGGAACTAGCAGGAAAACATCTGAAGGAGGCGCAGCGTAAGATGTCAGAATGGTATGACAGGAAAGTTACGCCGAGGGAGTTCCAAGTTGGGTCCCAGGTTATGGTGTTGCTGCCAGGGAAGAGTAGAGTGACCGAGTCACAATTCGAGGGACCGTACAAGGTGCTGCGGCGGTTGGGTCCTGTAACTTATGAAATCGGTAAGCCGGATAGACCCCGCAAGAAACAGGTGTGTCATGTTGACCGCCTGAAGCCTTTCTTCCCTGAGGAAGGAGGAGCCACCGAGCAGGACGGAACAATGACTCGAGACCCCGGCAGAAGATGATTTTGTGCATGCAAGTGGACCAGGAACTTCCAGAGGAGGAAGGGAAGTGGTCCAGGGCGGACGGCACCCATCTCACCAATTCGGAGAGTTTGGCGAAGATCGAGGACAAGTTACAACACCTGGAAGGACGACAGAGCACGGACCTGACGAACCTGTTAAGGGAGAATGCCTCTCTTTACCGACGTGCCCCGACGACACAAGAGTGTAACGCACGAGGTAGAGGTGAGGGACGCCAGGCCCGTCAAGCAGAGCGCGTATAGGGTAAGCCCGGAGAAGCGAGAGTTGATGAGGAAGGAGGTGGAGTATCTCCTTGAGAACGACCTTGCAGAGCCTAGCAACTGTGTGTGGAGTTCCCCGTGCTTGTTAGTGAAGAAAAGCGATGTCACATTCCGCTTTTGTACAGACTACAGAAAGGTGAACTCCATCACTGTGGCAGATTCCCACCCCATGCCAAGGGTGAGCGATTGCATCGGCCAGGTGGGCAGTGCGAGATATGTGTCCAAGGTCGATCTGCTCAAGGGGTACTACCAGATCTCATTGACTCCCGAGGCCAGGAAGATATCAGCTTTCGTAACACCGGACGGGCTGTACCAGTACAAAGTGTTGCCCTTCGGAATGAAAAACAGCGGTAGTTGTTTCCAGCGCATGATGAATGAGTTGCTGAGGGGAGCCGAACGGTATACATCGATGACATCGTAGTGTACTCCGACGATTGGGAGACGCATCTGGAGAGACTCGGAGAATTGTTCAGGAGGCTAGAGGATGCTAACTTAACCGTGAACCTAGCCAAGAGCGAGTTTGGGAAGGCCCACTTAGAGTACCTAGGCTTTGTCATCGGCCAAGGAGAAGTAACCCCTGTAGATCACAAAGTGTCAGCCAATAGGGAGTACCCAGTGCCCAGGACACGTAAGGAGTTGTTGAGGTATCTTGGGATGATAGGATACTATCATGGTTTCTGCAAGAACTTTTCCACGGTAGCGCATCCCCTGACCGAACTACTCTCCAAGAATGTACGATGGAAGTGGGGAGAGGCCTGCCAGGAGTCTTTTGAGAAGACGAAGAAACAGTTGACGGAGGCCCCAGTATTAATATCCCCAGATTTTTCAGCCAGCTTCATCCTGTACGTGGATGCCAGTGACATTGGGATAGGAGCCATGTTGGCTCAAGAAAGGAGTGAGGTACATAGGCCAGTAGCTTTCTACTCCAAGAAATTTGTGAAGTACCAGCGAGCCTATAGTACCGTCGAGAAGGAGGCTTTGGCTTTTGTAATGGCCCTGAAGCTCTTCGACGTGTATGTGGGAGGAGGGGCGAGACCTGTTCTTGTGTTTACAGATCACAACCCTCTGACCTTTTTGCACAAGATGAGAACTCCAACCAGCGGCTGACGAGGTGGGGCATTACTACTGCAGGAGTACTGGCTGCACATCAAGCACATCAGAGGGAAGGACAACGTAGTTGCGGATGCCTTGTCCCGTGTACACTAAACTGATATGACTTTTTAAGGGAGTGGTATGTGATGGTTTCCCCCCCCCTTATATTTCTCCCACGCCAGCTGTANGGTGGGGGCTGGAGTGTCATGAGGGAGGTGGGGACTGGAGGAAGGTGGGGGTTGGAGGGGCAAGAGGGAGGTGGGGGCAGGAGGGATGTGGGGGTTGGAGGGACAGGAGGGAGGTGGGGGCTGGAGGGGCTGGAAGGAGGTGTGGGTTGGAGGGGTTAGAGGGAGGTGGGGACTGGAGGGGCAGGAGGGAAATGGGGGCAGGAGGGAGGGGGGGCTGGAGGGTCAGGAGGGAGGTGGGTGTTGAGGGGCATGAGGGAGGTGGGGGCTGGAGGGGAATGAGGGAGGTGGGGACTGGAGGTAGGTGGGGGTGGAGTGGCAGGAGGGGGTGGGCGGCAGGAGGGAGGTGGCGGTTGGAGGGGCATGAGGGAGGTGGGGTCTGGAGGGGGAGGAGGGCAGTGGTAGGGATCAGGGTGAGAAACTCTGTCCGGATGTTTAAGGGAGGGTATCAGATAGAGTGGGCATCTCTACTCCCATGTTCCTCTGTCATATAACCTTTCCACCCTCTCTCTACCCTCTGTCCCTGTCATTCAACCCTCTTCCTCCTCCATTTCCATCTCTCCCCCTTCTCTATCAAGGCCACAATTTCTCCCTCTCATTAATACACAACTCCTCAGGGAAGAATGTTGTGAATTAATATCAGCCTCCATCCACTTTTATGTCTTGCATTTATTCAGTCATACTCACGGGCGTTGGTTCTCGCCTAGTTGTACTTGCGGGGGTGGAGCTTTGGCTCTTTGGTCCCGCCTCTTAACTTTTAGTCCATCGAATTTCAATCTCTTTTAAGGATCTGTGCGGCGGAGCGGTCAAAGTACTGGTTTGTGTCTGGGTGCACGAACACCTGGACCTTCTAGATTCGAGTCACCTGCAGGGGTGGAGTCCTTTGTGTGTTTAGATATACATATATAATAATACTCGGGTTGTAAACTGATATGCAAATTGACGAACAAATATTTACATTCCTAGTGTAGAATTTGAATATCTCTCTCTCTTTTATATATATATACATATATACATATATATATATATATATATATATATATATATATATATATATATATATATATATATATATATATATATACATATACATATATATATATATATATATATATATATATATATATATATATATATATTTATATCTGTCTCTCACACACACACACACTCCCTCCAGAGCATAACTGCCTTGACGACAAACGTTCTAGTGCCTCCCAGGCCCGGGTTAGGTATGTTGAATGCCTTCAAGCACCCGATTATGGGACACGAGTGCCTCCAAAGACAAGGTTAGGAATCTTGAGCGTGCCTAAGGACCGAACTAGGGGTCTTGAATGCCGCCAAGGACCGAACTAGGGGTCTCGAATGCCTCAAAAGACTGAACTAAGGATCTCTAATGCCTCCTAGGACCGAATTAGGGTTTCCAGTGCCTCCAAGGATTATGGGTTTCGAGTGCCTCCAAGGAATGGATTAGGGGTTTCAAGTGCCTCCAAGGAATGGATTAGGGGTTTCGAGTGCCTCCAAGGAATGGATTAGTAGTTTCGAGTGCCTTCACGGGCTGAGTTGAGGGGTTTCGAGAGCCTCCAAGACCAAGGTAGGGAGAGACTAGTGCCTCCAAGACCAAGGTAGGGAGAGACTAGTGCCTCCAAGACCAAGGTAGGGAGAGACTATTACCTCCAAGACCAAGGTAGGGAGAGACTAGTGCCTCCAAGACCAAGGTAGGAGAGACTAGTGCCTCCAAGACCAAGGTAGGGAGAGACTATTACCTCCAAGACCAAGATAGGGAGAGACTAGTGCCTCCAAGACCTAGGTAGGGAGAGACTACTGCCTCCAAGGCCAAGGTAGGGAGAGACTACTGCCTCCAAGACCAAAGGAGGGAGAGACTACTGCCTTCAAGACTAAGGGAGGGAGAGACTACTGCCTCCAAGACCAAGGGAGGGAGACACTACTGCCTCCAAGACCATGGGAGGGAGACACAGCTGCCTCCAAGACCAAGGGAGGGAGACACTACTGCCTCCAAGACCAAGGGAGGGAGACACTACTGCCTCCAAGACCAAGGGAGGGAGACACTACTGCCTCCAAGACCAAGGGAGGGAGATACTACTGCCTCCAAGACCAAGATAGGGAGACACTAATGCCTCCAAGACCAAGGGAGGGAGAGACTACTGCCCATCAACAGTGAATGACTTTGTAACTTCCTCAAAATTACGTTGTGAACTTTGTCATGTAATTTACCCAAAAAAACAATTGTGTGGAAACAAGGCAATTAGAACGTACCTTAGAATTAGAATAACTTTGTCCCTCGAGGAGCTGTTTGGGTCCACTTACCTGTAAAGACATGAAAGAGAATTATTTGCAAGAATTAGCGAAGTCTTCGTAACATTAAATCCTCAAACATACATAATGTAATACCTATACGAATGGTCACATTTTTATCCATATATTCCAAGCAGCTCAGGTGAAGGTGACACTTGAGGGTGGAGGAGTTACCTGCCTTGTGTGGAGGACGAGGGCGCTGAGGAAGGTCGTGTAGGGAGGTCAGCCAGGTGGTGGTTGACATGACCTGCCACATGGTCGTGTAGGGAGGTCAGCCAGGTGGTGGTTGACATGACCTGCCACATGGTCGTGTAGGGAGGTCAAGAGGTGGCTGACATGACCTGCCACATGGTCGTGTAGGTCAGGTGGTGGTTGACATGACCTGCCACATGGTCGTGTAGGGAGGTCAGCCAGTGGTGGTTGACATGACCTGCCACATGGTCGTGTAGGGAGGTCAGCCAGGTGGTGGTTGACATGACCTGCCACATGGTCGTGTAGGAGGTCAGCTAGGTGGTGGTTGACATGACCTGCCACATGGTCGTGTAGGGAGGTCAGCTAGGTGGTGGTTGACATGACCTGCCACATGGTCGTGTAGGGAGGTCAGCTAGGTGGTGGTTGACATGACCTGCCACATGGTCGTGTAGGGAGGTCAGCTAGGTGGTGGTTGACATGACCTGCCACATGGTCGTGTAGGTCAGGTGGTGGTTGACATGACCTGCCACATGGTCGTGTAGGTCAGGTGGTGGTGACATGACCTGCCACATGTCGTGTAAGGTCAGGTGGTGGTGACATGACCTGCCACATGACGAACACAAACTTGTCCGTTGCAATCAGAATACATTATGCAATATTCACCAACCTTTCAAAACGTCTTAAACACTCAACACAAGACAAAAAAACACTAGACGACGACTTGCAGCTGTCAACAGGCACGTAACCTTGCCACCAGAGAAATGCCCAGTTTTCCAATGGTATTTTCTACAAAACAATGAACGTTTCCTACAATCATGCTAGACAAGGAACGAGGAATTCAAGTTCACGCGGCACTTATAACAAGAACTGTTCAGTGATAACACGTTATCGTTAGTCAACATTTGTTCCTCTGAAACTCTGTGTCCGAACACATGTCTATTTTGTTCTTTAATAACACTTAAGATTTTTCCTGTACACTTATCACAAAACACTTCACTAAGTTGCGTTGGGCTGAAGGCCCATCAACCTCTGGAAGGGTTAAGTCACAAAAAATTTTACTAATCAACCATCAATGTACACTTTAGCCCTGACACAGGATTAANAAAGAGTTTACACCAGGAGACTTAGTGCTTGCCTATTTCCCTATTCCAGTTCTCCTTTACAGAACAGGTTCTCAGGACCCTACCGTGTTAAGGAGTGCCGGAACAACTTCAACTACGTTCTCGAGACCCCCGATAGGCGGCGGAAGACCCAGCTGTGCCACATTAATTTACTCAAGCCCTACCATGGGGTTCCTCCCACTGTGTTAACCAATTTCACCTCATTTACAGGTCCATACAGCCACAGTGAGACCTTCCCTGCTTCTCCTTCCGAGAGCACTGACACTGAGACAGCGCTCTCTAACTCAGAAATCCTTACTAACCTTCAACATCATTTTCAGGACGATAATAGTGCTCCACTAATCAAACTCGTCAGAGAATATCAAGAGTTGTTTCGAGATGACCCCCAAGAGTGTACTGTAACTCAGCACGACATCCAACTGCTACCTGACACCCAGCCGATTCGCCAACCATTCTACCGAATCAGCCCGAGCAAAACGGAAGTCATGCGGGCTGAGGTACAGTATCTCTTGGACCATGGACTGGCTACCCCCTGTGAGTCCCCCTGGGCCTCACCATGCATCCTGGTACCCAAACCTCACGGCAAAATCCGTCTGTGTACGGATTATAGGAAGTTGAACCAGGTCACAGTGAAGGACGCCTACCCAATACCCAGGTAGACGACATTTTGGATGCCATTGGTAATGCCCGCTACCTGTCTCAGGTAGACCTACTAAAGGGCTACTACCAGGTGAGTTTAACGGAGCGAGCTAAGGTACTGTCCGCCTTTATAACCCCGTTTGGTCTCTACAGGTACAATCGCCTTCCCTTTGGACTCTGCAATGCCCCAGCCACCTTTCAGAGAGCTGTCAACCGCGTCATCCAGGGCTTGGACAACACCTACGCCTATTTGGACGACATCGTGGTAACATCCAACACCTGGAGCGAACACCTGCTCCAGCTACAACGATTGTTCTACAAGCTCCTGAAAGCCGGCTCACCATCAATCTGGGCAAGTCCACCTTCGCGAAAGGTAAAGTGCGGTACCTGGGTCATGTTATAGGGAGTGGCAGCCTGGCTCCGTTAAACATTCACATTCAAGCAATCCAACAGTATCCACAGCCTACTACCAGGAAGCAGCTCCTGCGCTTCCTTGGTCTTGCTTCCTATTACCGTAGGTTTGTGAAGAATTTTAGCACTGTTGCAACCCCATTAATCACCTTAACCAGTCCCAAGCAACGGTATAATTGGACCAGAGAGCAAACCGTTGCATTCGAACAACTCAAATTCCTCCTCTGTTCTAATCCCATTCTCGCCTCACCAGATATCAAGAAGCCTTTCATCCTCCATGTCGACGCCAGTGGTACCGGCATCGGAAGTGTCTTAATGCAGCAGCGAGGCGAGGAGGTTCTACCTGTCAGCTACTACAGTTGCAAGTTGAAGCCTCATCAGAAGAACTACAGTACTATAGAGAAGGAACTCCTGTCCATCGTCCTGAGCTTACAACACTTTGCACCATATCTGCACGGTGCTAGGTCCACTACCATCTATTCGGACCACAACCCTCTGAGATTCTTACATCAAGCCCATTTAATAACCAACGTCTGCTGCGATGGGCTTTATATCTTCAAGGCTTCAATTTAAAGATCTGCTACATCAAGGGGCCTGATAACATCATCGCTGACGCCCTCTCCAGAGTGCATGAGGTAGAGGCAGCTCCACCTCCCACTCTACCTCCAGTGAACATGATTCACCCGAAACAGCAGGCTTCGGGGAGAGTTGTGACGATAATCTCTTATCAGAGATTTAGCCTGCTATTTCTGTATTTCATCACGTCCTCATCAATATACAAGATACGTTTTGTAGTGGCTAAACGTATTATTAAGATAGCCACACGCACCAGCAACTCCCTCCTCCCCCCACTCCAGCACCTGCTGTACACACCTGGTCGACGCGCCGAACCCTTCAACTGCCTAACTAGCGACTTGCGGCCATCCAGCTTCCTCATTGGCCGCCAACCAACACGCCACTCCGGTTCCTCGCCAATCACAAGTCATCGCCAGTTATTGTTGGAGTCCCTTGCGTTTCTGCCAGCCAGAATATCGTGTGCTCTCAGACTATGAACCCTAAGTGACTCACCTTGTGTGGTCAAATAGAGGTTTATAGTTAGTGCATATATTCCAGCATTCATATTTTATTTACTTTTGTATGTCAATTCTCCTCCCCATTAACGTAATCTATTTTCATGTTTATTTATTTTTCCACTTGACATTTTTTACCATTAAGCCAAGATTTTGCATTTATTTCAATTTGTGTTTTTTATTGTTATTAAACTACATCGTTTATTATTGTGTTTTATGTTTCTGACCTTACCACAGATTACCAATCACGCAGTCATTCTTTTTTTTTCTCTTTTCTTTTCCTTTCCTTTTTTTTATATATTATATGTGGCCCAGCACTGACACCTGCTAGTTGGAAGACTGCCGACCACCATTTCCAACTCGTTACCGTCACACTCGTTACAATCTGGTGAGCATCTTCTGACAGATGAACAAACAAGGCATTAGACAATTGGCCCTGTCTTACAGAGTATTTATGTTGTGATATTTTATATTTCAAATCTTTAGATGTTTGCCCAATATAGAACTTATTACAGTCTTTACAAGGTATTTTATAATGACACAATTATCACTACGAGGGCTGTTCCTAACTAATAGCTTACCAACAGTGTTTTCGTAGCTAAACATTACATGTATATTAAAAAGTTTCAAGGTCTTGACAATATTCTCAAACCCAGAGAAATATGGTAAACATAACACATTCTTTGGGCGAATTCTTTCACTGCATATATTATTATAATATGTATGACGTGCTTTGTTACGGCAAACTTCCAAAAAACTCAGTGGGTAACAAAGCTTGAGACCAATTGAATCAATATTCTTAAACTCTTCGTCTAAGAATTCTGGACTCACAACTCGAAGAGCTCTTAGATACACTGAAGAAAAAATCGACTTTTTCACATTGTATCTATGCCCTGAAAAATAATGAACATAAGATAGATTATTCGTAGGTTTTCTGTAGACACTAAACTTTAGTGAAGAATCTTCCCTATGAATAAGAACATCTAAGAATGGCAAACAATTATCAATTTCAGTCTCCATAGTAAATTTTATAGAGGTTACTTGGTCATTAAGTTTGGCTACAAATTCGTCAGTGTTTACATCTGAAGGCCATATACACAAGATATCATCAACGTATCTAAACCATGGAATGATTCCAGGGGTTATTTTTGAATTCGCCCAAAGAATGTGTTATGTTTACCATATTTCTCTGGGTTTGAGAATATTGTCAAGGCCTTGAAACTTTTTAATATACATGTAATGTTTAGCTACGAAAACACTGTTGGTAAGCTATTAGTTAGGAACAGCCCTCGTAGTGATAATTGTGTCATTTATAAAATACCTTGTAAAGACTGTAATAAGTTCTATGTTGGGCAAACATCTAAAGATTTGAAATATAGAATATCACAACATAAATACATAAATATCACAAATATAAATATAATATAAATTTATAATAATATAAATTAATATAAATTTGGTGTTCACTAATAGTACGATCAAATCCAATTTAATAAAAAACTCCCCTGATACAGCAGGTTGCGTGTATTCAATTCCCTGCAATGATTGTGATTCTGTGTACCTTGGACAAACAGGAAAGTCCTTACAATTGCGGTTGTCACAACATGCTTATAGTATTAGAACTGCCCAAACGTCTAATGCATTGTATCTACATACGAATTTATGCGATCACAATATTAACTGGAATGGTGCAAAAAGCATTACCAATTGTGGGGATTTCGTGGAACGGAATTTGATTGAGTCTGCTCTAATCAGTGTCCAAATCTTCTTAATGTTAGTACTGGAATGTACAAACTTGATCCATTTTTAAGTTATAATATTGCACAACAGTTTAAGAAAAACTCTAACTGTTAGAGAGGCTTACAATGTCTCATTATAATTTTATATTTATATATTCATTTATTGCATGTTCATGAGGCTTTTCTTTAATCTTTCATCCTTTTTCTCTGACCGCTTAATCTTCTTTGACCATTCCAAGCTAAGCTTTACCTGTCTCTGGTTAATTCTTTCCCTAGGGTTGGGTTGGTCAGGTGTCGGCCTATATATCCTCCCCCTTCCCTTCTCCTCTTGTCAGTCTGGTTTGACAAAGGCTTTAACAAGTCGAAACGTTACCTCCTTTCATTTTTCTCTGTGGATTTTCCGCACATATATATATATATATATATATATATATATATATATATATATATATATATATATATATATATATATATATATATAACTGGTGCTCGAGTGAGCACTTGTTTTTTAGTCTTTTCTTTATAATTAGGACTACCACTATTTTGGTTTAAAGTTTCAGTTTCGGCTTCAGCCTTTAATTCAGCTTCAGCTTTTGTTTCAGCTTCTGTTTCAGCTTCACCCTTAGGTTTACTTAGGAGGCATAATAGTTAAGTAACCTCATGTATTGAATTCTCAGAACCCATAGAATATATGGATAAGTTTTCTGAAAACTTTCAGTTTCTGTTAGTGTATCATTGGCTGAAGCTCTGTTGGATGAGGTTGTTAACTCTGTAATTGAGTCAGTGAAAGGATCTGACTTGATTAAAGGAGTATCCTCATGTTGTTCTAGCTCATTTATTTCCTCTGATATATTGGGTATGTGTATATTTTGAGAAACAGAGTTTAGTGTAAATTTATCCAGACTCTTTGGACATCCTCCTCAAATTGTTCCGCTTCGGCATGGAAGGCGTCTATGTGGTCTGGCTTAGCATTTTGTTGCATGAGGACCCCAAGATAATTATCTGTAGCTTCATTTGTTCTCTGCAACTTTTGTTTAACCATTTCTATGTGATTTTTCAGTACTTTGGCTGTGACACCTGACTAACAGATCACACTTATCCAGTTGTCGAGTCACATGACCTTTGTGACTCAAGTATGTTCTATGATAGGATTTACTGTTGCTGGACATTTTGTCTGGTGCACAGACCGCTGAATTTGGTTTGGTTGGCCCCCGTGATTTTGTTATGAAAATAACTTGGGTACTTGATCATGTAGTTGTGATAAGTATGACTGGTAATAGTCTCGTGTTTAATTCCTACACCGGGCTGTATAATCCTACCTCCGGTGGAGGTTTGCATGCAATATAAATATTATATATAAGATTTGAGGGATACTCTGTAGCCCTACAGGAGATTCCTAGAGTTAGTCCTCCTGATTTACCTTCGGATGGGTAGTGGTACTTCGTAGCACTCAAAGATGAACACAATAAAATATAATAAAATATGAGAACACACTTCGTGTAAATAATGAGTCTCACCCTGAGTTGAGTCTGCACAATATTAAATGTTGACAAGCACTGTACCAAACAGTACAGCCTAGTCTAATAATAATCCGACCTAACTAGGCTGGCTAATAATGGGTTAGGCTAGAGTTGTACATTATTTAGTACAATTCCAGTCTAAGAAATCCTACCCAATATGGGTTGTCATATATACTACAATAATGATAATGTAAAATTTCAGGGTAGTGCTATGTTTTTGGATTTTGTGATTTTGTTTATACAAGAATTGGTGCCATTCTCGCTACCCTTCCCCCCTGATCATTACCATTAAATATTTCAGCCGAGATTTCAAAGAGTTATTGAGAGAAATATGCAGTTTTATGAATATTTAACTAATGGTTTAACATTTCCTAAAAGTTAAGAAGAATCTAAGGTCATGTGTTCATTTTTTTTCCTCGTTAATAATGACAGGCAGGTGCTAATGCCTCGGACATTTCCAAATGTTTCCGCTTTAATTGGGGGATTTATTCTGGCATGATAACTGGGCAGGTTTTGGCATAGGCATTTAATGTTCGGGAGAGAACGTGGTGTGGAAATTTGGTTCTATGAATTATGCAAATGAGTGTTATCCTATTGGTTTTCCAGTGTGAATGTTTGTTTTTTCTTCTCTTAATGGCAAACATATACATAAACGACATTCATGTGAAGTGAGTATATGTGTATGCGAGAGAGGGAGAGTGAGAGAGGACAGAGCTAGAGAACGAGAGGAGCGAGAGAGAGCCAGAGAGAGAGTCGGAGACCTATAGTTCGAGGCAAGATGGCAATAGCAGTTAACTTTGAAACAGTCATGAGGTGAGAGTAACACCGTGTGTGTGAAGGTACTGACACATGATGACGTGAGTGGTGACCTGTGTTTACAGTAAATTGTGCTCACATGGTTGAATTTTCAAATGATTCATTCTCTCAATCTTAGAGTAATGACATACACAGTACAATCATCTTAGCGCATTTTTGTCCACTATCCCGATACTAAAAAATCTTTCGAAGGTCTCTGTGGCTTATTTGGGTAGTAAGCCACAGACGGGAGTGTAGACCCCCCCCCCCCTCCAGCACTATTCAGGGCTGGACGGGCAGGAGGGAGGTGGGGCTGGAGGGGCAAGGAGAGTGGTATGGGGTTGGAGGGGCAGGAGGTAGGTGGGTGCTGGGGGTAGGAGGGAGTGGGGGCTGGATGGGGCAGGAGGGAGGTGGGGGGCAGGAGGGCCAGGAGAGAGGTGGGGGCTGGGGCAGGATGTTAGATGGTGTGTGTGGGTGTGTGAGGGGCAGGGGTAGGGGGTGCTGGAGGGGTAGGAGGGAGGTGGTGGGGCTGGAAGGAGGAGGCTGGAGGTCGCAGGAGGGAGGGGGGTTGGAGGGGCAGGAGGGTGGTAGGGGGGTTGGCGGGGCAAGAGGGAGGTGTGTGGCTAGAGGGCCCAGTAGGGTGAGCTGGGGGGATGGAGGGGCAGAGGGAGGCTGGGAGCTGGAGGGGCAGGAGGGAGTGGGGGTGGTAGGGGCAGGAGGAGCTGGGCTAGAGGGGCAGGAGGGAGGTTGGGGTGTGAGGGGCAGGAGAGGGAGGGAGGCAGGAGGGAGGTGGGGGCTGGAGGGGCAGAGGGTGGTGGGGGCAGGAGGGTGGTGGGGGCTGCAGGGGCAGAAGGAGGTGGGGCTGGAGGGGGGAGCGGGGGCACGAGGCGGGGAGGAGGGCAGGAGGCGGCGAAGGAACTGAAGTGGGCAGGCAGAGGTGGGGGCTGGGAGGAGGAGGGGGGGCGGGGGTGGGCTGGAAGGCAGAGGGAGTAGCTGAGGGGGGAGGGCGGGGCAGGGGTGGGCTGGGGCAAGGAGGGTGCTAGGGCAAGACGGAAGTGACGTTGGCAGGGGCAGGAGGAGGGAGGCTGGATGGGGCAATCGAGGAGGTCGGAGGGCTGAGGTTGGTCGAGATGTGGGGATGGAGGGAGGAGGGGGATGGGGCTGGAGAGGCAAGAGGGAGGGGGGGGCTTAAGGGCGACGTGGAGGGGGGAGCTGGGGGAAGGGCAGGAGGGGCGGATGGAGAGGGTTAGGGGCTGGAGGGGCAAGAGGGAGTGGGGTCGATGGGCACGAGGGCGGAGGAGCAGAGGGAGTTGGGGGCTGGAGGGGCAGGAGGAGGTGGAGGTAGGAGGGGGTAGGGAGAAGTGGCAGGGCTGAGGGGGGGAGGCGGAGGGGCAGGCGGAGGGCTCGAGGACAGACCGGAGGTATGGGGTGACTGGATGGAACGAGGGAGACGGTGAGTGCTGGAGTGGTAAGGGAGGTGGGCTGAAGGAAGGCGAGGGCAGGGCGTTGGTAGGGGAAGGAGATGGGGCTGGAGGGCAGGAGGTAGGGGAGGCAGAGGCAGGCTGGATGGGCTGGGGCCGAGGGAGTGGAGGTAAGGGGGGCGAAGAGGGGGCGCAAAGGGGTGAGGAGGGGTAGGAGGGGCGGGAGGCATGAAGGTGGTGGAGGGAGGGGTGGGGCAGAGCGAGGGAGGTGAGGGGATCGAGGTGGAGTGGGCAGTGAGGAGAGTACCGGGGGGTTAGAGGAGGATGTAGGGGATTAGTGAAGGGCCTGAGAAGCGGGGGGGCTGAGGGGCTCAGGAGCGTCGGGTGTGGAGGGCATGGACCCTGGGGCGGATAGAGAGGTGGCAGTGTAGGGGCTAGGACGGAGGGGCTGGGTGAGGGGTGCTTGGAGGGGTAGGCGCATGATGGGGGCTGGACTGGCAGGAGGATGGGCTGGAGGGGCAGGAGGGAGGTTGGGTTGTGGAAGGCAGCAGGAGTGGTGGGGGGCTGGAGGGGCAGGAGGTGCGGTGGGGGCTAGCAGGTGGCAGGAGGGACAGGTGGGGGCTGGAGGGGCAGGAGGTGGGAGGTTGGAGGGGGGAGGGTGGTGGGCAGGAGGGGTGGGCTGTGGGCAGCGGAGGTGGGTGGGAATGCGAGGATAGTGGGGGAGGACGGATGAGGGTGGGGGCTGGAGGGGCAAGAAAGAGAG
>WNGS01135237.1:4013502-4026647 GCA_020271785.1 Procambarus virginalis
ACGTTCCTCTTAACACAACTGAGAATGTTACCAGTTTTGATTTGTAGATAGTGCCTTTTAATTATTGAGAGTTCTAATTTCAACATATTTGCATATTAATTATATACCTGATTTAACCATTAATATGCATTAATATTGCTAAATTTATCATCAAATGTTGCATTTGATTAACGACTACTTATTCCATAATGTGTAATCCATATCTATGCATTTATTATTTAATCACATATGCAGTTATTATGCATGTTATGTATTACGTAGACTAATCTTATAGAATAACCCTTCCCCCAAAATGTGTTATGTGAAGCAGCTCTAGAATATATTGAATTTTACAGTTCATTATTGCATAATAATAGAATCATTAGAATTTAATTGCATTTAATCAGAGAGATTCATAAGCCACTGGTTCTCTCATTTATCATAGCATTTGAGTCCTTCCAGCATCTTAGAATGCATATCATTTTATTAGCATATGAACTAGCGCCTGATTTCCCTCAACACACAGCTTCACTTTCTGGTAATAACCTTCTACACTTCTGCTCGCACACAGCTGATAATATTCACAAAGTACACACAAATACATAAATGTTAAAAATGTGTACAATACAAATAATTTTATATAATAATACTCGGGTTGTAAACCAATATGCAAACTGACAAATATTTAAATGCCTAGAGCAGAATTTGTATCTCTCTCTCCAGCGTATAACTATCTTCCACGGACGAAGGTTCTACTACCTCCCAGGCCCTAGTTAGGTATTCTGAGTGCCTCTTAAAGACCCAGTTAGGGCACTTGACTGCCTCCAAAGACAAGGTTTGGAATCTTGACCGTCCCCAAGAACCGAACTATGGGTTCGATGCCTCCAAGGACCGAACTATTGATTTAGAATGCCTGCAAGACCGATCTGGGGTCTCGAATGCCTCCAAAGACCGAACTAGGGGTCTCGAATGCCTCCAAAGACCGAACTAGGAGTCTCGAATGCCTCCAAAGACCGAACTATGGGGTCTCGAATGCCTCCAAGGACCGAACTACGGGGTCTCGAATGCCTCCATAGACCGAACTATGGGTCTTAAATGCCTCCATGGACCGAACTACGGGTCTCGAATGCCTCCATGGACCGAACTACGGGTCTCGAATGCCTCCATGGACCGAACTACGGGTCTCGAATGCCTCCAAAGTCCGAACTACGGGTCTCGAGTGCCTCCAAGGAACGGATTAGGGGTTTCGAGTGCCTCCAAGGAACGGATTAGGGGTTTCGAGTGCCTCCGAGGAACGGATTAGGGGTTTCGAGTGCCTCCAAGGAACGAATTAGGGGTTTCGAGTGCCTCCAAGGAACGGATTAGGGGTTTCGAGTGCCTCCAAGGAACGGATTAGGGGTTTCGAGTGCCTCCAAGGAACGGATTAGAGGTTTCGAGTGCCTCCAAGGAACGGATTAGGGGATTCGAGTGCCTCCAAGGAACGGATTAGGGGATTCGAGTGCCTCCAAGGAATGGATTAGGGGTTTCGAGTGCCTCCAAGGAACGGATTGGGGGTTTCGAGGGCATCCAAGGAACGGATTAGGGGTTTCGAGGGCATCCAAGGAACGGATTAGGGGTTTCGAGTGTACCCTAGGAATGGATTAAGGGTTTCGAGTGCCTCCAAGGAACGGATTACTGGTCTTTAGTTCCTGCAAGGCCGGATTTGACGGTCTCGAGTGCCTTCAAGACCAAGATAGCTGCTCTAATGCCTCCACGTCCATGGTAGGAAGAGGCTAATGCCTCCAAGACCAAGGTAGGGAGAGACTACTGCCTCCAAGACCAAGGTAGGGAGAGATTACTGCCTCCAAGACCAAGGTAGGGAGAGACTACTGCCTCCAAGACCAAGGTAGGGAAGACTAGTGCCTCCAAGACCAAGGGAGGGAGAGACTAGTGCCTCCAAGACCAAGGGAGGGAGAGACTACTGCCTCCAAGACCAAGGGAGGGAGAGACTACTGCCTCCAAGACCAAGGGAGGGAGAGACTATTGCCTCCCTGACCAAGGGAGGGAGAGACTATTGCCTCCAAGACCAAGGGAGGGAGAGACTAGTGCCTCCAAGACCAAGGGAGGGAGAGACTAGTGCCTCCAAGACCAAGGGGAGGGAGAGACTAGTGCCTCCAAGACCAAGGGGAGGGAGAGACTAGTGCCTCCAAGACCAAGGGAGGGAGAGACTAGTGCCTCCAAGACCAAGGTAGGGAGAGACTATTGCCTCCAAGACCAAGGGAGGGAGAGACTACTGCCTCCAAGACCAAGGGAGGGAGAGACTATTGCCTCCAAGACCAAGGGAGGGAGAGACTATTGCCTCCAAGACCAAGGTAGGGAGAGACTATTGCCTCCAAGACCAAGGGAGGGAGAGACTACTGCCTCCAAGACCAAGGTAGGGAGAGACTACTGCCTCCAAGACCAAGGTAGGGAGAGACTACTGCCTCCAAGACCAAGGTAGGGAGAGACTACTGCCTCCAAGACCAAGGTAGGGAAGACTAGTGCCTCCAAGACCAAGGGAGGGAGAGACTAGTGCCTCCAAGACCAAGGGAGGGAGAGACTACTGCCTCCAAGACCAAGATAGGGAGAGACTATTGCCTCCAAGACCAAGGGAGGGAGAGACTACTGCCTCCAAGACCAAGGGAGGGAGAGACTACTGCCTCCAAGACCAAGGGAGGGAGAGACTACTGCCTCCCTGACCAAGGGAGGGAGAGACTATTGCCTCCCTGACCAAGGGAGGGAGAGACTATTGCCTCCAAGACCAAGGGAGGGAGAGACTAGTGCCTCCAAGACCAAGGGAGGGAGAGACTAGTGCCTCCAAGACCAAGGGGAGGGAGAGACTAGTGCCTCCAAGACCAGGGGAGGGAGAGACTAGTGCCTCCAAGACCAAGGGAGGGAGAGACTAGTGCCTCCAAGACCAAGGGAGGGAGAGACTACTGCCTCCAAGACCAAGGGAGGGAGATACTATTGCCTCCAAGACCAAGGTAGGGAGAGACTATTGCCTCCAAGACCAAGGGAGGGAGAGACTACTGCCTCCAAGACCAAGGGAGGGAGAGACTATTGCCTCCAAGACCAAGGGAGGGAGAGACTATTGCCTCCAAGACCAAGGTAGGGAGAGACTATTGCCTCCAAGACCAATGGAGGGAGAGACTACTGCCTCCAAGACCAAGGTAGGGAGAGACTACTGCCTCCAAGACCAAGGGAGGGAGAGACTATTGCCTCCAAGACCAAGGTAGGGAGAGACTATTGCCTCCAAGACCAAGGGAGGGAGAGACTACTGCCTCCAAGACCAAGGGAGGGAGAGACTACTGCCTCCAAGACCAAGGGAGGGAGAGACTATTGCCTCCAAGACCAAGGGAGGGAGAGACTACTGCCCATCAACAGTGAAGGTCTTTGGTACTTGCCCAAAATTAAGTTGTGAACTTTGTCTTGTAATTTACCTAAAAACAAGGCATTGTGAACAACAATTGTGAGGAAACAAGGCAATCAGAACGTACCTTAGAATTAGAAGAACTTTGTCCCTCGAGGAGCTGTTTGGGTGCACTTACCTGTAAAGATATGAAAGATAATTATTCCCAAGAATTAGCGAAGTCTTCGTAACATTAAATCCTGAAACATACATAATGTAATACCTATACGAATGGTCACATTTTCATCCATATATTCACAAGCAGCTCAGGTGAAGGTGACACTTGAGGGTGGAGGAGTTACCTGCCTTGTGTGGAGGACGAGGGCGCTGAGGAAGGTCGTGTAGGGAGGTCAGCCAGGTGGTGGTTGACATGACCTGCCACATGGTCGTGTAGGGAGGTCAGACAGGTGGTGGTTGACATGACCTGCCACATGGTGGTGTTGGGAGGTGAGCCAGGTGGTGGTTGACATGACCTGCCACATGGGCGTGTAGGGAGGTGAGCCAGGTGGTGGTTGACATGACCTGCCACATGGTCGTGTAGGGAGGTCAGCCAGGTGGTAGTTGACATGACCTGCCACATGGTGGTGTTGGGAGGTGAGCCAGGTGGTGGTTGACATGACCTGCCACATGGTCGTGTAGGGAGGTGAGCCAGGTGGTGGTTGACATGACCTGCCACATGGTCGTGTAGGGAGGTCAGCCAGGTGGTGGTTGACATGACCTGCCACATGGTGGTGTTGGGAGGTGAGCCAGGTGGTGGTTGACATGACCTGCCACATGGTCGTGTAGGGAGGTGAGCCAGGTGGTGGTTGACATGACCTGCCACATGGTCGTGTAGGGAGGTCAGCCAGGTGGTGGTTGACATGACCTGCCACATGGTGGTGTTGGGAGGTGAGCCAGGTGGTGGTTGACATGACCTGCCACATGGTGGTGTAGGGAGGTCAGACAGGTGGTGGTTGACATGACCTGCCACATGGTCGTGTAGGGAGGTCAGCCAGGTGGTGGTTGACATGACCTGTCATATGGCTGCATACATAAACTTGTAAGTTGCAATCAGAAAATGTTATTCAATATTCACGAATCTCTCAAAACGTCTTAAACTTTCCTCATAAGATAAGAACACTAGACGGCGACTTGCAGCTGTCAACAGGCACGTAATCTCGCCACGAGAAAAATGCCCAGTTTTCCACTGGTATTTCATACAAAACACTAAACACTTGCAAGTCCACAAAATCACATACATTATTATTCCTGTGCCTTAGGTCTAACAACCTTTCACTTATACGCCAAATATGACTTAGGATCTTACTTGACACAAAAACAAGTAATTAAAGGATATTTATCAAAAGTCATGTTCATTCATAACTTCAATGTGGATTTTAGAATCATGAATCACAAGGAACGAGGAATTAAAGTTCCCGCTGCACTTATAACACAAGAACTGTTCACTGAAAACACATTATCTTTTCTCAACATTTGTTCCTCTAAAACTCTGTGTCGGAACTCAGGTTTATTTTGTTCTTTAATAACACTTAAGATGTTTCCTTTACACTTAACACAAAGCACACTTCACTAAGTTGGCGTTGGGCTTAAGGCCCATCAACCTCTGGAAGGGTTGTTAAGGCCACTACAATTTTTACTGATCATCCATCAAGTACACTTTAGCCCTGAACACACGACTAAAGGAAACTCTCTGTATATACATCTAGAAATGGTAAACTTCTTGGTGTATATGTATCCCACGTCCATCACCAAGTATAGCAAACGACATACTGAGCGGCCCCAAGCAAGTGCAGGGTTCAGAATGTCCTCCTCTCGAGCATGGAGCCAACCCAAACACAAACCCGCTCGAAGCCTCGTGGAGTTTCATCACAGCCAGCAGCCCGTCCTCTCAAGTCAACCCATCCTTATAAACAAAGGCCAAGTGCTCGGTAATCCGGCCGCCAGCCCCTTGTTTATGAAGGAAAAACGGTGTACACACGACTCACAACTGATGGCGTTCGATCATTTCATGGAACAGTGCTTTACTGACGACCTTTTCTCGAACCACAACGCTGTAAATGCTTCACCCAACTACTTACAACAAAAATAATCTCCAAAAAAACCCAAACACCTAACCTAACATAACTTAACCTTCATAGAAACATTAATTAGAAATATAATATTTAATAATGTTAATTTTCATATGAGAACAAAGCAATTTGAATACTCAGTATGTTAAAATTGCCGAATATTTCCCGGGGGGGGGGGGAGGCGCTGCTCTAACGGGGCTTGCCTGAGGACGGGTTGCTCTAGTTGTCACATCACAAAATGTACTAAATTGCCCGACCCTAACCTAACCTAACCGCGGACCCGCGCGTAGGAAACGTGAATTTTAGTGAGTCGCTGTGATTTACAGTACATCATATTCTGTCCGTTGAGGATGTTTACACCAAAATGTAATGTATTACTTGAGTGGAAATGTTGTTTCCTCACCGCCAGCCACAAAACATTGGCAAATGCCTCGTTTACTTCCACTTTTCGAAGCGCACCTCTCTAAATGCTTCACGTACGAAGTTGAGATGAAAAAAATTCAGCAAGTTCAAGTAGACTGACAGATGCTTTTTAATATAGAGAAATGCAAGACCTTCCATGTGGGGCATAATAATGCACATCACAACTATCAAATAAAAAAATTACCTTTCAACAGATTTAAGGAGAAAAGGGGCATGGAGATGTCTGAATCCACAAATCACTGAAAGATACACAAGTGAGACCTGCAGTAAGAAAAAGCCAACCAAATCCTAGGAATAGTCAGATTCGGTTTCAGGAGAAAAAAAAGAAGTAATCATTCAACTACATAAATCTCTACTTGGATTATTGTATCCAAGTTCAGGTCACCTGTTGATTGGCTGACGCCCTCACCTTCCTCCAATCACGTCTCTCGTTGCATCCCGCATTAGCCAGTGTCACCACTCTAGGCGGGATCTTGCCTCCCGCCAGTGTACATAAGCGCCAGATTTGCAGAATATTGAGCTAGGCAACCCAAGTGAATTACCCAAAAAAGAAATTATGCCAAAATTTCCCACATAAACTAAAATATTCTCTGAACCGTCCAGCACATTTGTAGGGTGGACCAACCTGTCCTCTTACAAAGAACGTCACATTTCGACCGTATACGTTATTTAAGGTCACAAAATTGTCGTACTAGAAAATGGAGCGGCTCGCGAAAGTGACGTACTATCCTGGTTTTGTTTTGAGTCCGCTGGTAGGTTTGGAGAGGACACTCTAAATTGGCTGTTTTATTGATTATGGGAAACCTTAGGAGGCCGGGCTGTGTTATGATCGCCATCTAGTTCAGGTCTTGCCCACATCAAGTCATTTATGTCCACCCTTCATAAACAGCGGGGCTGGCGGCCGGATTACCAAGCACTTGGCCTTTGGTTACAAGGATGGATTGACTTGAGAGGACGGGCTGCTGGCTGTGATGAAACTCCACGAGGCATCGAGCGGGTTTGTCATTGGGTTGGCTCCATGCTCGCAGCCCGTCCTCCAAACAAAGACCCAAAAGTGATTCCATACACCCACCAAACTCTGTGTTTATGAATAAAAGACGGTATACACACGACTCACAACTGATTTCGTTCGAAAACATCTGGAACAAGTGCTTCACTGACGAATTCTGTTCGAACCACAACGCTATAAATGCTTCACCCACGTACTACAACAGCCCGTCCTCCAAACAAAGATCCAAAAGTGATTCCATCCACCCGCCAAACCCCTGTTTATGAATGAAAAACGGTTTACACCAACCCATCCTCGACTCAAGTCCATTCCATTCAGCGGTCGACCCCACAGACGCATTCATAAATTTTTACACGCTGTTCATTCAAAACGGGAATTTTCTCAAGTATAAATTAATATTATAATATATTGGCATATTGTGTATATATAGGCATATGTTAGGTTAGGTTAGGTGTTTAGATTCTGTTGGCGATTATTTGTATTTGTAGTACGTGGGTGAAGCATTTATAGCGTTGTGATTCGAACAAAATTCGTCAGTGAAGCACTTGTTCCGGATATGTTCGAACGTCAGCAGTTGTGAGTCGTGTGTAAACCGCTTTTCATTCATAAACAGGGGTTTGGCGGGTGCATGGAATCACTTTTGGATCTTTGTTTGGAGGACGGGCTGTTTACACACAACTCACAACTGATTTCGTTCGAACACTTCCGGAACAAGTGCTTCACTGACGAGTTTCGTTCGAACCACATCGCTATAAATGCTTCACCCACGTACTACAAATGCAAATAATCGCCAACCGAACCTAAACACCTAACCTAACCTAACCTATGCCTATATATGCACAATATGATAATATATTATAATATTAATTTATATTTGAGAAAATTCTTGTTTTGAATGAACAGCATGTTAAAATTTATGAATGCGTCTGTGGGGGCGACGGCTGGATGTAATGGACTTGAGTCGAGGACGGGTTGACTACAAATACAAATAATCGCCAACAGAACCTAAACACCTAACCTAACCTATGCGTATGAACAAATCCACAAGGGCCGTGACGAGGGTTCGAACCTACGTCCGAGAGGATCCCAGACGCTGTCTTAATCGACTGAGCTACGACATGGTTAAAAGAATTGCAACCGGGAAATCATGCTGATTTACCAACGGTTCCTGCAGTTTCTCCGAGACACAAACCAGGGTTTTACGCAATTCCCCCCCTGCACCCGAGCTATGTCAATAGACTCTTCTACCTCTTTGCCCTTACTTCATTACACACAGAAATCACAATAGCGTGATGCATCAAATCCACCCTCGTGGATTTGTTCATTTGATGCATAACGCCATTGTGATTTCTGTGTGTAACCTATGTCTATATATGTCGAATATGATAATATATTATAATATTAATTTATATACGAGAAAATTCCCGTTTTGAATGAACAGTATGCTAAAATTTATGAATGCGTCAGTGGGGTCGTCCCCTGGATGTAATGGAATTGAGTCGAGGACGGGTTGGCTCGAGAGGAGGACATTCTGAACCCTGCACTTGCTGGGGCCGCTTAGTATTTCGTTTGCTATACTTGGTGACGGACGTGGGATACACAGTCACCACTGGGATACATATACACCAAGACGTTTACCATTTCTAGTTGTCTATACAGAGAGTTTTCTTTAGTCCTGTGTTCAGGGCTAAAGTGTACTTGATGGAAGATCAGTAAAAACTGTAGTGGCCTTAATAACCCTTCCAGTGGTTGACGGGCCTAAAGCCAAACGCCAACTTAGCGAAGTGTGTTTTGTGATAAGTGTAAAGGAAACGTCTTAAGTGTTAATAAAGGACAAATTAAACATGTGTCCGGACACAGAGTTTTAGATGAACAAATGTTGACAAACGATAATGTGTTATCACTGAACAGTTCTTGTGTTACAAGTGCCGCGTGAACTTTAATTCCTCGTTCCTTGTCTAGCATGATTCTAGCAAGTGTTCACTGTCCTGAAGTAAATACTAGTGTAAACTGGGCATTTCTCTGGTGGCAAGGTTACGTGCCTGTTGACATCTGCAAGTCGTCGTCTAGTGTTTCTTGTCTTGTGTTGAGTGTTTAAGATGTTTTGAAAGGTTGGTGAATATTGCATAATGTATTCTGATTGCAACGGATAAGTTTGTGTATGCAGCCATATAGCAGGTCATGTCAACCACCACCTGGCTGACCTCCCTACACGACCATGTGGCAGGTCATTTCAACCACCACCTGGCTGACCTCCCTACACGACCTTCCTCAGCGCCCTCGTCCTCCACACAAGGCAGGTAACTCCTCGACCCTCAAGTGTCACCTTCACCTGAGTTGCTTGGGAATATATGGATAAAAATGTGACCATTCGTATAGGTATTACATTATGTATGTTTGAGGATTTAATGTTACGAAGACTTCACTAATTCTTGCAAGTAATTCTCTTTCATGTCTTTACAGGTAAGTGCACCCAAACAGCTCCTCGAGGGACAAAGTTCTTCTAATTCTAAGGTACGTTCTAATTGCCTTGTTTCCTCACAATTGTTTTTAGGTAAATTACAAGACAAAGTTCACAACGTAATTTTGGGGAAGTTCAAAAGACCCTCACTGTTGATGTGCAGTAGTCTCTCCCTCCCTTGGTCTTGGAGGCAATAGTCTCTCCCTCCCTTGCTCTTGGAGGCAATAGTCTCTCCCTCCCTTGCTCTTGGAGGCAATAGTCTCTCCCTCCCTTGCTCTTGGAGGCAATAGTCTCTCCCTCCCTTGCTCTTGGAGGCAATAGTCTCTCCCTCCCTTGCTCTTGGAGGCAATAGTCTCTCCTTCCCTTGGTCTTGGAGGCAATAGTCTCTCCCTCCCTTGTTCTTGGAGGCAGTAGTCTCTCCCTCCCTTGGTCTTGGAGGCAGTAGTCTCTCCCTCCTTGGCCTTGGAGGCAGTAGTCTCTCCCTCCCTTGGTCTTGGAGGTAGTAGTCCCTCCCTACCTTGGTCTTGGAGGCAATAGTCTCTCCCTACCTTGGTCTTGGAGGCAGTAGTCTCTCCCTCCCTTGGTCTTGGAGGCAGTAGTCTCTCCCTCCCTTGGTCTTGGAGGTAGTAGTCCCTCCCTACCTTGGTCTTGGAGGCAATAGTCTCTCCCTACCTTGGTCTTGGAGGCAGTAGTCTCTCCCTACCTTGGTCTTGGAGGCAGTAGTCTCTCCCTCCCTTGGTCTTGGAGGCAATAGTCTCTCCCTACCTTGGTCTTGGAGGCAGTAGTCTCTCCCTCCCTTGGTCTTGGAGGCAGTAGTCTCTCCCTACCATGGTCTTGGAGGCATTAGTCTCTTCCTACCATGGACGCGGAGGCATCAGAGCAGCTATCTTGGTCTTGAAGGCACTCGAGACCGTCAACTACGGCCTTGGAGGAACTTAAGACCAGTAATCCGTTCCTTGGAGGCACTAGAAACCCTTAATCCATTCCTAGGATGCACTCGAAACCCCTAATCCGTTCCTTGGATGCCCTCGAAACCCTAATCCGTTCATTGGAGGCCCTCGAAACCCCTAATCCGTTCCTTGAAGGCACTCGAAACACCTAATCCGTTCCTTGGAGGCACTAGAAACCCCCTAATCCGTTCCATGGAGGCACTCGAAACCCCCTAATCCGTCCCTTGGAGGCACTCGAAACCCCCTAATCCGTTCCTTGGAGGCACTCGAAACCCCTAATCCGTTCCTTGGAGGCACTCGAAACCCCTAATCCGTTCCTTGGAGGCACTCGAAACCCCTAATCCGTTCCTTGGAGGCACTCGAAACCCCTAATCCGTTCCTTGGAGGCACTCGAAACCCCTAATCCGTTCCTTGGAGGCACTCGAAACCCCTAATCCGTTCCTTGGAGGCACTCGAAACCCCTAATCCGTTCCTTGGAGGAACTCGAGACCCGTAGTTCGGACTTTGGAGGCACTCTAGACCCCTAGTTCGGTCCTTGGAGGAATTCGAGACCCGTAGTTCGGTCCATGAAGGCATTCGAGACCCGTAGTTCGGTCCATGGAGGCATTCGAGACTTCCTAGTTCGGTCTTTGGAGGCATTCGAGACCCCCTAGTTCGGTCTTTGGAGGCACTCGAAACCCCTAGTTCGGTCTTTGGAGGCATTCGAGACCCGTAGTTCGGTCCATGGAGGCATTCGAGACCCGTAGTTCGGTCCGTGGAGGCATTCGAGACTTCCTAGTTCGGTCTTTGGAGGCATTCGAGACCCCCTAGTTCGGTCTTTGGAGGCACTCGAAACCCCTAGTTCGGTCTTTGGAGGCATTCGAGACCCCTAGTTCGGTCTTTGGAGGCATTCAAGACCCCAAGATCGGTCCTTGGAGGCATTCTAAATCAATAGTTCGGTCCTTGGAGACATTCGAAACCCCTAGTTCGGTTCTTGGGGACGGTCAAGACTCCAAACCTTGTCTTTGGAGGCACTCAAGTCCCCTAACCGGGTCTTTAGAGGCACTCAACATACCTAACCCGGGCCTGGGAAGCACTAGAACCTTGGTCGTGAAGATAGTTATACGCTGGAGAGAGAGATACAAATTTTCCACTAGGAATTTAAATACTTATATGTCAATTTGCATATCAGTTTACAACCCGAGTATTATTATATATAAATATCTATGTATTTGTACACATTTTAAATATTTATTTATGTATTTGTGTGTAATTTGTGAATAATATCAGCTGTGTGCGAACAGAAGTGTAGAAGGTTATTACCAGAAAGTGAAGCTGTGTGTTGAGGGGAAATTTGGCTCTAGTTTATATGCTAATAAAATGATATGTATTCTAAGATGCTGGAAGGACTAAAATGCTATGATAAATGAGAGAACCAGTGACTTATGGATCTCTGATTAAATGCAATTAAATTCTAATGATTTTATCATTATGCAATAATGAACTGTAAACTCAATATATTCTAGAGTTGCTTCACATAACACATTTTGGGGGACGGGGTATTCTATAAAATTAGTCTACGTAATGCATGTAATGTATAATAAATTGCATACGTGATAAAATAATAAATGCATATATATAGATTATAGGTTATGCAATAAGTAGTCGTTAATTAAATGCAACATTTGTTAATAAAATGTAGCAATATAAATGCATATCAGTGGGTAAATCAAGTATATAATTAATATGCAAATATATGGAAAGTAGAAGACTCTCGATAATTAAAAGGCACTATCTACAAATCAAAACTGGTAACATTCTCAACTGTGTTAGAGGAACGTAGAATACGTCCAATCTCTGCGACACGTTGGGACCAGCCCGGAGATAGTACTCCTTGGGACATGTGATCATGGGGACAGTTACACGCCTAATTCATCTCCATTGAATTCTGCTGTTGTCTGTTTGGAGTGTCTTTCATCTCCTCTTTCTCCTCCTCTTCTTTCATTTCCTCCTCCTCTTTCTCTTCCTTTGACAACATTCCTATCCCGCGTCCCATCCTTAATCACTTATCCTGACCCCTTCCAAGTGCTATATAGTTGTAATGACTTGGCGTTTTCCCCCTTACAATTCTCTCCCATCTCTCCTCCTCCTCCTCCTCCTCCTCCTCCTCCTTCTCCTCCTCCTGTTTCCGCTGTTCTTTGCAGGTGGCGGCCAACCATCACTGGCCATTTACGCAGCTCAGAACCTCCATTTACCTCTCACAGTTCTCCAAAACAGCTCCAGAATAGAAAGAAAACACTGAAATAAACCTATTATGTTCTTTTTTTTTACAAAACTAGCAACAATGGGAACTTTTCGCACCCATTGAATTCTGTTGTTGTCTGTTTGGAGTGTGTTTTCCCGAGCACTTTTCTGGGAGGGGGAGGTGGGGCTGGAGGGGCTGGAGGGAGGTGGAGGCTGGAGGGGCAGAACGGAGGTGGGGGTTGGAGGGGCAGTGTAGAGGTGGGGGCTGGAGGGAGGTGGGGGCTGGAGGGGCAAGAGGGAGGTGGAGGCTGGAGGGGCTGGAGGGACGTGGGGGCTGGAGGGGCAAGAGGGAGGTGGGGGCTGGAGGGAGGTGGGGGCTGGAGGGGCAGTGTAGAGGTGGGGGCTGGAGGGAGGTGGGGGCTGGAGGGGCAGGAGGGAGGGGGGCTGGAGGGGCAGTAGGAGGTGGAGGCTGGAGGGGCAGAAAGGAGGTGGGGGATGGAGGGGCTGGAGGGAGGTGGGGGCTGGAGGGGCAAGAGGGAGGTGGGGGCTGGAGGGAGGTGGGGGCTGGAGGGGCAGAGGGAGGAGGGGGCTGGAGGGCAGGATG
>WNGS01135237.1:4036240-4046703 GCA_020271785.1 Procambarus virginalis
TATATTAAGAGGACCTGGTATGCACAGAACTCTAAACTCAACTAATGAGTGGTAGAGGTACTTGGAATTAAGGTAGAGACCTACCTAATATTATTTTAATATATAAACCGCCAGATACAACGGTTGAGGAGATTCACAGAGCAGAATCAAAAATAGAAACATACTTGATGACCTAGCAAACCCAGCTCCAGATATTATCTTCCTTGGAGATTTCAATTTACCGAGTCTAAGATGGAGATGGCAAACACAAATATCATAGCAGGAATGACCCGGATACCCACCACCACAGGTCAGAGAACTTTTGAGATTCTGTGACAAATCTCGCTCAATCAACAGATTACAGAACCCTAGGAACGAAAACACACTAGACTTGTTTGTCACAAACACTGATGAACTAATCAGAGACATAACAATCTCAGATACTTCATACTCAGACCATAAGCTCATTGAAGTGCGACTAGCATAAATAACGGTAGTATCTAAGAGACCCACAAGCGAGAAGGAATATTCAATCAATTCAATTCAACAATAAAGGATTGACTGGGAAAAAATATGTGACCTTTCAACCATTCAATGGGAGACGGTCTTAAGCGACAAAACTCCCACACAGGGAATAGCTCAACTGACAGCTGAAGCTTACAAGGTCTGCTTGAAGCACGTGCCGGTGAGGAGGGGCAGAAAGAGGACACTCTAGAAAGAGAACGCAGACGACTGTACAGGAGAAGGAAAAAAATAACGGAAATGCTTCGCACACACACTATCACAAGCAAGGAAATAAGCCTAAGCAGGGAGATCGAAGAAATCGAACAACGTTGAAGCGATCATATGAGTCTGAGGAAATGGAATTGGAACAGAGAGCTATACAAGAGATAAGGAAAAATCCGAAATATTTTTTCACATACGCTAAATCAAATCCAAAACCTCGACCAGTATTGGACCGTTAATTACAAATGAGGTACGTACACAGAGGACAACAAAGAGATTAGTGAAATTCTAAGAAGCCAGTATGAGGCTATGTTTAGCACACCAATTACAACATGAAAGTTGATGACCCAGACAGCTTCTTTATGAACATTCAAGCTGCAGATAATATAACGGATATTACCACAAACTCGGAAGACTTTGAAAGAGAAATTGACAATATGCCCATGCACTCAGCCCCTGGGCCTGACTCATGGAATTCAATATTCATAAAGAAATGTAAGTACCAGTAGCGAGAGCACTCAGCGTAATATGGAGAAGAGCCTGGATACAGGGAAGATACCAGCAGCACTTAAATCTGCAGATATAGCTCCGTTGCACAAGGGGGGGAGTAAAGCCTTGGCAAAAATTATAGGCCAGTTGCACTAACATCACACATAATAAAAGTGTTTGAAAGAGTGATTAGGAATCAAATTTCTAGTTTTATGGAAAACAATGAATTGCACAATCCAGGACAACATGGATTTAGAGCGGGAAGATCCTGTCTGTCACAGTTACTCAACCACTATGACAAAATCACAGAAGCCCTAGAAGAAAAGCAAATGCAGATGTTGTATACACAGACTTTGCAAAGGCTTTCGACAAATGTGACCATGGGGTGATAGCTCACAAAATGAGGTCAATGGGAATAACTGGAAAAGTAGGACGCTGGATACTCAATTTCCTGTCGAACAGAACACAAAGAGTAACAGTCAATCAGATAAAATCGAGTCCAAGCGATGTTAAAAGCTCTGTACCTCAAGGTACAGTCCTTGCACCGCTACTGTTCCTTATTCTCATATCTGATATAGACAAAATACACGTCACAGCTTCGTGTCATCCTTCGCAGATGACACAAAAATCAGCATGAAAATTACCTCTGCTGAAGACATTGAAAAACTACAAACAGATGTCAACAAAGTTTTCGATTGGGCAGCAGAAATAATATGATGTTTAACAGTGATAAATTTCAGGTACTCAGGTACGGCAAAAATGAGGATCTGAAACATAATACAGGTACAAAACACAATCAAATCTTCCCATAGTAGAAAAACAGCATGTCAAGGATTTGGGAATAATGATGTCCGACGATCTAACGTTTAGGGAGCATAACCAAGCAAATATCGCATCAGCCAGAAAATGATCGGATGGATTACGAGAACTTTCAAATCCAGGGATCCCATCACAATGGTTGTACTCTTCAAGTCACTTGTGTTGTCCCGTCTCGAATACTGCTCAGTACTCACTTCCCCCTTCAGAGCAGGAGAGATTGCTGAAATAGAGGGAATACAGAGAACATATACGGCACGCATAGACGAGATAAAACACCTAAATTATTGGGATCGTCTCAAAGCTCTCCAAATGTACTCTCTAGAAAGGAGACGAGAGAGATACCAAATAATATACACGTGGAAAATACTGGAGGGCCAGGTCCCAAATCTACACAGCAAAATAACAACGTACTGGAGTGAACGATATGGAAGAAAATGCAAGATTGAACCAGTGAAGAGCAGAGGTGCCATAGGCACAATCAGAGAGCACTGTATAAACATCAGAGGTCCGCGGTTGTTCAACGTCCTCCCAGCGACTATAAGAAATATTGCCGGACAACCGTGGACATCTTCAAGAGAAAACTGGACTGTTTCCTAAGAGAAGTCCCGGATCAGCCGGGCTGTGGTGGGTATGTGGCTCTGCGGGCCGCTCCAAGCAACAGCCTGGTGGATCAAACTCTCACAAGTCGAGCCTGGCCTCGGGCCGGGCTTGGGGAGTAGAAGAACTCTCAGAACCCCATCAACCAGGTATCAACCAGGGTGGACCGGGAGGGGTCCGTTACTCAACGGGTGGACCGGGAGGGGTCCGTTATTTAACGGGTGGACCGGGAGGGGTCCGTTACTCAACGGGTGGACCGGGAGGGGTCCGTTACTCAACGGGTGGACCGGGAGGGGTCCGTTACTCAACGGGAGGGGTCCGTTACTCAACGGGAGGGGTTCGTTACTCAACGGGAGGGGTCCGTTACTCAACGGGAGGGGTCCGTTACTCAACGGGTGGACCTGGAGGGGTCCGTTACTCAACGGAGGGGTCCGTTACTCAACGGGAGGGGTCCGTTACTCAACGGGAGGGGTCCGTTACTCAACGGGAGGGGTCCGTTACTCAACGGGAGGGGTCCGTTACTCAACGGGAGGGGTCCGTTACTCAACGGGAGGGGTCCGTTACTCAACGGGAGGGGTCCGTTACTCAACGGGAGGGGTCCGTTACTCAACGGGTGGGGGGTCCGTTACTCAACGGGTGGGGTCCGTTACTCAACGGGTGGGGTCCGTTTACTCAACGGGTGGGGCCCGTTACTCAACGGGTGGACCGGGAGCGATCCGTTACTCAACGGGTGGACCGGGAGCGATCCGTTACTCAACGGGTGGAGCGGGGGAGGTGCAGGAAGGAGGGAGGTGGGGTGGTCACCACTTCGTCACCACCGATACAGTGACCACTATCACCTCCACTACTGGACAAAAGTTTGATAAGTACACAACGGCTTTGACGTTTGAGTGTTTGCATTAATGATGTTTTTTGTGATCAAATGGATGTTGTCACGTATGGGTTCTTGTTGCATGGTTTCAATGGGAGTTCTCGAATCTGTATAACAACATGTCGGTGTTCAACAAAAGCATGTTCCAATGCCTTTTGAATTGCTAGCATATCTCTCTGTAAAGTTGAACACCCGTTTGACAGTCTACAACTATTTACAGAGTTTCCTGCCTTAACTGCAGCTCGGTTTCTTGTCCCGTGCAGGTCTACTGATCCATCTGTAATGTGAAGCTGTCAAATGCCAAGTTTGCTTCTATATGCATCTGAGCAATATCACGTAGCAGATGAGGATTAGTCTGGCTCTTTTTTCCCTCAAGAGCCATGTTCTTATTGTCTGCTGGCTGCGATTCCCTATGGGCTTGCATAACGAAGTCTGCATGTATTTCGTTGACACCCTTCTCAGTGACTATTTGTTATATCAAATTTATTGATGGTGTTTATTGCATAATGGGTCCACCTGTTGCTATTGGAGACTCTTCTGTCCCGAGTTAGTGCTCCAGTGATTATATCTTTAAGTGAACTGATTCTAGGTCTAATCAATATCTTGATCAGCAATGCATGCAGCAATTGCTTTTACCCTTAATTCAATCGACGTTAGCTTGGTTTCTATTCTTAGGTTTAGTATTTTAGTGCATCTGGGAGCCCTTGTTATGACTCGCAATGCATCATTTTGAATAACTTCAACGTTTGCCCACTGGCCAGGAGAAAGAGTAGGACAGGAGCTGTGCAATAAACTTGAGAACGAACAACGTGTATGTAAAACATTAACACTTTGTGTCCCGCTCCAAGATTGGGCCCTGTGATTACTCTCATTATATTCAGTCGTGATTTTGCTTCCTCCTTCAGATATTGAATTTGCTTGTTGAATGTCTTTTTAGAATCTATTCACACTCCAAGATATTGATATTGTGTAACCCACTGAAGGTTAATGTCTTCAATGCGTAGGTGCCTGTCTGGAATGTTACCACCTAGTCTCATTGCCTTGGATTTCTCTGCAGATATTTTTAGCCCTAAAATGCTGCATTCAGATGTTACTTTAACGCTTCTTGTGCTATATTTACAAGTGGTGGACCTGCAATGACTAATGCTATATCAGCATAGCTTAGCTATTTAACCCCTTCTGCAAATGTCATGGTAACGAGGTTTTCCATAAAGATATTAAAACGACTAGGACTGAGAACTCCTCCTTGTGGAGTCCCATTCTCATGCAAGTGGTAGTCCGACACTTATCTTTATCAACTTTACTCTGGCATTCCTGTGACTTAGGTAATCTTGAATCTATGCTAGCATATTTCCCTTTTCACCTTTTTTAACTAAAGTATGAAAATTGCTTACAGGCTTGCAAGTTCGAATGCTTATTCTAGTTCAAGGAAGATCACTATAGCTGGACCTGAGTTAACTGTTCCTAGTAATGTTGCTATGCAGTTGGAAGTACCTACTCTTCTAGTGAAGCCAAATATGTGTGTATGTAGGTCTCCAGTCTTCCACTATTTAAGACCATCCGTTCTGCAGTTTTACTAATGCATGATGTTAATGAAATGGGTCTGTAATTGCCAGGTTCTTTCGGTTTAGGAATCGGAATGATGTCCGCTTTCTTCGAAGAGGTAGGTACTTTGCCTTGCTGCCAAGATGCACTGATAGCGAACAATATCACTTGTTCTCCAGCAGGACCTGCATGATCATTGAGTATGTAATGTTATCAGCACCTGGTGCAGCGTCCTTACCAAGGTTTTTGGGTCTGATTAGTTCTTGTTTGGTAAAGGGACAATCCCATTCGTCATTTGTAGCTATGCTCTCGTGGATAGCTGTCAACCTTTCTTGTTTTAATTATTCTTGCTGCCTTCTGACCATTGCAGGAAGCTGATATGAAGCTGTTCTTTCTGCAAATTGGAGAGCAAGTCTCTCAGCCTCCTGCAATGGTTGAATACATGCCTGTGATCGGGTTGGTCGACCTGATATGGTTTTTAATCTGACCCCATATCTTGCCACTACTGCTATGTTCATTTAGAGTTTGACACCACTCAAACCATCTTGCCTCCTTTACTTCTCTAGAAACTCGTCTTGCTTCAGATATCACTGTTAGTAGAGTTCTTCCTTCTGGTGTGGGGCTTCTTTTTAAATGTTGACTCTGTGGTTTTGTTCTACAACTTCATTACTGTAGAACCAATAGTTCTTTTGTTTTGTGTTTCCTGTGATAATGACTGGAATAGCTTTGTTTGCAGCAGCTGCAATGACTTCCTGCAGATTGGTCTCGTTTATGTTCAAATCCTCTGGTGGTGTGATTGTTGCAATCCATTTTTCAAGTTTCTCTTGGTATATATTCATTTGGCCTTTTTTAAATTCCACCTAGGTTGTGTAGGTGGTGTAGAAGGTCGTTCTATGTTTAGTGTTGTGACAGTAGCATAGCGGTCATTGGTGATCACCAGATCTACCTTCCACTTCGCGTGATGCTTGAGTGCTGTTGAGATTAATGTAAGATCAAGGGAACCCCCTTGAATGTGAGTAGGTTCCCCAGTGGTAAAAAGTGTAATTTCAGGTACTTCTCGCAGAGCTGCAGCTAAATGGTGCCAATCTGCATTGGCTGGCCCAGTTGCACCTACCTCTTGATGATGAGCATTAAAATCCTCAGCAATAATTACATTTTCCTGCATGGCCAAGGCAAGCACTGCCTCTGCTTCTAGTTTACATGTATGGCGCTTGAAGACGTTATATACGAGGAGCTAAATATTAGCCATATTCACTGTTACTGCTAATACCTTTACTTTACCCCCACAACTGTCCGCTCGGAGCCGGTCGGCCGAACGGACAGCACGCTGGACTTGTGATCCTGTGGTCTGGGTTCGATCCCAGGCGCCGGCGAGAAACAATGGGCAGAATTTCTTTCACCCTATGCCCCTGTTATCTAGCAGTAAAATAGGTACCTGGGTGTTAGTCAGCTGTCACGGGCTGCTTCCTGGGGGTGGAGGCCTGGTCGAGGACCGGGCCGCGGGGACACTAAAGCCCCGAAATCATCTCAAGATAACCTCAAGATAACCACATGAAACTGGGTATATTTGTTTGCTGGGTATGGTGTTTCTGACTAGAGTCATTAACCCTCTGTGTCTTCCCTGTTCATACGGTATAATATAGTGCTGATATCCAGCTTATCTGAAGGATATCGTGTCTGAGAAAAGAATTTCTTCCAAAACGATTATAAATGCTTTCGTACCGATTGCTGCTTCCTGAAGGGTGTGGCTTCTTTCCAAGACCTTGTTTGTTCCACGCTGGACTTGTGTAATTCCACCTAGGTTGGAATGGATTCGTAATATCCAGACGACGATTTCAGTTGGTGTTGCCTGTTCTAGTAGAACTCCTCTTCGGAATCGACGACTATATTCTCCACCTCGCAAGTCGTGTCGCTGCAAATCGAACTGCACTAATTGCTTATGGTCAATCCCAGCATTGTTTGATTGCTCGTGGCCGTTTCTTGTCTTGTCGGAATCTGTGCGTCTCCGCCATCCAGTATTTCGTTGTCGATGATGCTGCATATCGGGCTGCATTGATTGTTCATGCCCGTCTCTTGTGTTGTTGGAACCTGTGCATCTGTGCTGTTTAATACTTTTTTGTTGGTGTTGTTGCATATCAGACTGCACTGACTGTTGACGTCTTTCTCTTAGTGTTGTAAGATTCTGTTGATCTTGAGTGGTCACCGCTTCTTGCAGTTGTTTTTGTAAAAGTTGATGGTCCGGTGTCTTGACTACCCGACTGTTGTTGGAAGTCTGTATGTCCATGTCGCTTTATTTGTCCTCTTGTGCTTCATCTTGTCTCAGACTGTCTATTTCTGGTGTAACTGTGGTCTGCTGCACGATCTTGTCCATTATTGCTCAAGTGATTTTTTGAGTCTGTTTTTGAGTGTTTTTGTGAGGCGTCCTGCATCATCTGTAGGCAATTGATAATGGTCTCTGCCACGATCTTCACAATGTTTTTCAGCTGGACCTCGATAAAACGGTAAATTTTGTTGTGCCGATTCCGAAAGTAATTGCTTTTTGCTTTTGTTGTATTCGTGCAGAATTTTTTGTTGTATGTTCTGATTTGGAATTGATAGATTCGGGAAATTTTGTTCTGTGAGTGGGTGTGTGTTGTGGCTGTGCACGAGTGTTCCAGACGTTGGTGTTGGTGTATGCAGTGCTGGTCTGTGTGTTTATCCTGGTCTTTGCTGTTTGCATTTTTTCTTTCCGTGCAGAGCAGGCTGTGCTCCAGGCATGATGTTTGCCTCCACAATTTGGCCATTTGTCTGTTGTGGTCTGGTTTGCCTTGTGCTTGGCTATACAGTCTATCGGTTGGATGCCTCAGGCTGCACACACTGCAACTCTCCTGTCCGGCGCAATGTGATTGATTGTGGCCGTATTTCTGACATCTGAAGCAGCTCAGGGGTTCCAGGACGTATGGTCTCTGTTGGTATATTCCCCAATTTCCAGGATTGAATGTTTCTGGCACATGTCCTATGACTGTCACTAGAACCTGACGTGTCGCTTCTTTGTCTACTTGAGTGCGGCATCGTTCTACATTCAAGATTTGCTTGTGTTCTAGTATTGGATCTAGTGGAAAGTCGATTGGGTATCCCAACAGCACGACTCGTGTGCGCCTTTCTGAAGGGTCCAGCTATTCCAAGCATACAAGTTTCCCTTGCAGGACTGATACTTTTTCTATGTGCAGTCTATGTCATAATAATTCCTCCTTATAGGTTGACTGTGATGGAAAGGTTGAGCTGTGGTTGCTTCTTTTTCATTGCCGTTGCTACTCCATATACTGTAGGAAAGTCATTTGTCTGCATTATCTTGAATTTTGGAAGGTGTGCAGAGTATGACGATGTCTGGTGTGAGACAGGTGGTGTCCTCTCCTATCTCATACTGTTGTCTTGTAGCTGGGTTGTGGACAGAGGTACTTTGTCTGACACTAGTTGGTGTGTGACTGATACTGTCCTCTCTAGGTCCATTATGTCTGGTGTCTTGCTGGTAGAAGCACGAGGTGAAGCCTCAATAGCAGTTTTCTTCGATGCCTGCTGCACCTCGGTCCACTGTCCCTCCTCATCTGAAAGATGTCTCCATTGGCTCTTTCTCTTTGACTTCCCCCATGACGTCTCCACGAAGTGAGGCCCGATTTACTACCCCTACCTAATGGCCGAGGCACTCCTAGGCCTGGAGAAATTCATTCCTCCTCTAACGGAGGCCGTAAAATGATTTCTCCAGGTTGAATAAGGGATATCTAACACCTAATTGAGCAGTTTGGTCTACTTTCCCTGTAAGGCTCAGTACACCTTCTAAGGTGCCTCCTTGTGGCGATGCCTGCAGGTTATCCTCTCGCCTTTTAGGGTAGGACTCTAAGGGACCTAAGTAACCTCAGTCTAACGGCAGTTTCGGTCGCCTGTGTACTGGGTTGCGCTGAATACCCGTCAGCTGGACAGCAGATAATCAACTACGTTGCTTGTCCATCAATTGCAAACGAAATCGATATTGTTTCCTTCCAAACATGATATTCTCTGGGTCTTGGAGTATTGATGTGTTGTTCACAAAAATGCGATGATTCGAGCTGATAGGTGCTCAGAATCTTAAGTTTTCCAGGGAACAAAACCGTATGCGGCCAGCTAGCAATGGCGCCGGCGGGTAGAGTCTTGCAAGTACTGATGAAGGCCCCAGAGATGTAGGCTATGACCTTGATACACCAGAACTACATTACTAACCCAACGTCAGCTCAGCACAATGTCTGGATCCGGATGGAGGACATTGAGGCATTCGACGTTACATCCCCGAGATGACGATCCCCCACACCAGAGCACCACACCATGGGCACCACACCAGGACGCCACACCGGGAGACTTCTCCAGGCCATCACACAAAGGTACAACATCAGGGCATCTCACAAGGGTACAACACCAGGGCATCACACAAGGGTACAACATCAGGGCATCACACAAAGGTACAACATCAGGACATCACACAAAGGTACAACATCAGGACATCACACAAGGTACAACATCAGGGCATCACACAAGGGTACAACATCCGGGCATCACACAAGGGTACAACACCAGGGCATCACACAAGGGTACCACGCCAAGACACTTCACAGGACATCACTCCGGTGCACCACACCAGGGCTACACCATGGCTCCACACCCGGACACCACTCCAGGGTACCACACTAGAGCACGAAACAAAAACATCAAAGCATGACACCACATCAGGATACAACACCTGGAACTGCAACAGAACCACCAGGGACAATAATAGGGCCATACCATGGCGCCACGCCAGAGCTCCATACCATCGCCAAACCATGACACCATAATAGTTACACCAGGGTACCACACCCGACTACTACACTAAGGCACAACACCAGGGCACAACACCAGGTGCCCCACACCAGGGTACCACACCAGGGCCAAGGCCAGGGCTCCATACCATCGCTCCACACCAGGGCAAATCACCAGGGCAAAATAAATCCTTTATTTCGAATCCTCTTAGTCATGAATGTCCCCTAAAGGTAAGGCATGTAATATACGGGGCCTTTTCAGGGTTCTTCGCATTAAATTAATTTACGCAGGGGGCCCTAAATAGTACAGAACCTTGGAGTAGGTAACTTTAGTAAGTAGCCAAATGGTTTAGCGTGGAAATATTCATATAGAGATCAACGTCAACACCGTGAGTACAACAAAATAAATGTTTATGTAGAGTACTTAATTGCTAATACACTTGGACAACGTGAGTCACGTGACTGGTGTGGGCAGAAGGTAATATTGCACCACAGACTCTTGCCCGTCTGGCAGACCGTCCACGCGTCTCAACACATTAGACAACAGTCAGCCAGACCGACCAGACCCAACACTGCCGCTCCCAAGGGAATTAATGCGAGTTCTTCCCAGGTTACCCGAAGGTTTTATGACA
>WNGS01135237.1:4072244-4092183 GCA_020271785.1 Procambarus virginalis
CACACACAGAACTAACTGCAGCTGAAAAGACACCATACAGCATGAGGGATAAATCCAGACCAATACAGACAGGAAAACGCATAACCGGAACACGCAGGGACCGGGAAGAACATAATGAAATGACACCCACACATACAAACAAGAACAAAAACATCGGAATGCACAAGAACAGGAAAATATAGCTACAACTACACCCCAAAACACACAAGGAAAAACCAATGGAACTGCAAAAAAAAAAAACACAAACACAGACACCAGAAAACACACACAACACATCCAACAGCATTAGAACAACACAAGAAAACGTAACATATAAAAACACACACGCAGGAAAACAATCCAGTACACTACAAACAAAAATGCAAACAAGACACAAACAAACCACAATGCCCAAACAGGGGGAGCCAAAACATGGATACAAACATACATATAGCAGACATGGCAACAAATACAAAATACAAGGAGTACACAAATCAATCACAAGTACTATTAATATTTATCCAGGAACTCCTGCGCCGGAAAGCGCAAGTAGTAAGCCTCCCAAATCAGCAGGACGTCATCGAACACCTGTCGACCAGGAGACGCACAAGGCTGAGGCATCAAATCTGGCACCCAATAAATAAACGCCTTTACCAGTGGCACCCAAATAGTAGAAGAGCACCACGGGACCAGATTCACCCGGTCATCCCAAGATAGTTCCAAACACTGCGACTCATGGACCACGTCCCCGGCGGCCGTGACCACAGGGAAGGGTTCCGTACTAGGGGGTTTTGCACTGGGATTCGCACAGGGATGCGCACTGGGTGTCGCACTGGCTTGTGCGCTAGGCCCCTCACTGGGCTTCTCACGGGGCGGCACACTGGGGGAACCTGCAGAGGACGCAGACACACTAGGGGTTCCCTCCACCGGACACAGGAGCAGAGGCTCCCTGGCACACATCTTTCCTCAATACCATGACGAGTTCTCGATCAACAGGGGCAACCTCCCACTGTGGGGAGCCACCAGCAGGAGGCGAAAGAGGCAACACAGGAGGTAGCACAGAGTCCCCATAGCACCGCCAACCACGGCATGAGTCGCCGGAACACCATACTCTCCCACATCCGCCCAAGGCACACCACGAAGGGGGGAGACACTCGGAACTCACCTCGAGCGCTTGGAGACAGGCCGCCGGTCGTCCGAGCTATCACCTCCATCATCCCGCAACACAGCAGAACTCTGTGACTGGCATGCCTTCAGAGCCCGGCCCCTGAGAACCGCAGCCTCCAGAGCCGGGGACACCGGACCACACACCGCAGGGGACAGCCCCTTGCGGGCATCCAGAGTGACAGGAGACACTATCCAGGGACGGAACAGGCAGGGGCAGCCGGAATGGGGCGGCGCGGGGCGTTTGGGGCAGGGGCAACTCAGGCGGGGGAAGCCGGCGACGGGGGGGCGGTGCCCCCCCCCCCAGTCCCGTCAACACCTACACCATAACCCACATCTGCACTCAGGCAATCCGCAGGAACCAACTCTGGAACAACAGCTGGCAGGGAAGCAACACATCCCAGCACTAGGAGACAGGTCTGGGGCGGACAACAGGGGAAAATCCTCCTCCCGGTAGAGGTAAATAGGGGCAACCCCGCAGCCTGCCTGGTAGGCCACACCTGAAACATGTCCGAGACTGGCCCGCGTGAAACACACGGATAGGGAATCCCAACATCATGATGAAGGACGGGATTAGGATCCCCGAGGCGCATGGCGAGAGTGCAGGTTCCACACAGGACCCCCTTTCACCTCCAGGTGGGGACAGCGTTCATCTTCACGTGAAGGACCCAAACAAAACGGGCAAAGTTATGACGTAGAATGTCCTCAGGGAACTCGAAGGGCATCCCATGCTCCGCCACATGCTTCGTTGTACTACAACGATCGGAGAGGTCACTGACCCACCATCTCCATGAAAAGTGAAAGAGCGCCCATCATAGTGCGCGACGAGATCCTGGTAAATCACTTAGGAGCTGAACTTGACAATCGCCCTCCTCCCAGGAAGCAGATGCACACCACAGACAGACTCCACAGGAATATGTAGCATGTCGAATAACACCACCACCACTGCGTGGTAGGAAACATTCCCGGAAAACTCCACGCCAATTGAATCCTGCCTGGTGACTGGGGGGCACAGGCACCCCCCCCCCCATGCTGCAGACCGTCACAGCCCCAGGGGCCCCTCTGGAGAAACACGGGACAAAAGCCACGTCAACAGCTACACCCAGGTCCACACACCACGCCGGGTTGACAACAACTCAATAAATGGGTATTTGTGGTTTGCGGCGGCCAGAACCACCAGAGCCTGAGGACGGGTTGCGAGATCACGAGTACATATGGTCAATGAGCGCTGTGCTCTGCTGAGTGTGACGCAAATACGAAAACTTTATCTGAAAAATTTCACCGCTTCTGATGTAAACAAGTGTTTATCCAAAGTGATTTACAGGGACTAGAAGTTGTAATGTTAATGCCTGATTGTGTAAAGTACAAATAATATTTTAAAAGCTTGAGATTCTTGTTTGGCAATGGTCTAAAAGTGTAATGTAGTTGTCAGTGAGTAATATGTAATGTAGTAATATGCGAGAAACTAGAGCATAAAACGTCGCTGCTGCTGTTCGTGGCGAAGTGTTGACTCGGGGTAGTTTAGTATTTTACAGTAAATTATTAGACGAAAGATAGCCATAACTGCTGCTGAGTAATTACATACGTGTCGGTACCTCTAATTCTTTGTGCAGTGCTTTTCGTCTTGTGCTGCAATATTACGTGGTCTTGCTAAATTTGCATATGTGAGCGTGTTGCCAACAATGTTGTGTCACCCACTTGACCCAGCCTGACCTTGCTACACGAGGAACTAATGCCCCGCCATCTTCAGGCCAAGGTAAGCACCACCTCCATGCTCAAGCCTCACCTTCACCTCCGCTGCCTGAATATGTGTATTAAAATGAGATTATTCATGTGGTATATCATGAGTTGTCTTGAAATGATTACGGAGCTTGGCGTCCCCTAGGTCCGGTCCTCGACCAGGCCTCCTTTTTTGTTTTGTTACACACCCTCAGGAAGCAGTCCGTAGCAGCTGTCTAACTCCCAGGTATCCATTTACTGCTAGGTAACCAGGGCATCAGGGTGAAAGAAACTCTGCCCATTTGTTTCCGCCTCCACCGGGGATCGAACTCGGAATCTCAGGACTACGAATCCGAAGCGCTGCCCACTTAGCTGTTAGGCTTGGTATATGAGCATTTTAATGTATAAAATCAGATAAAAAGAACACAAATAATTAGTTTTCATGTAATTTCAGGTAAATTAAATTGCCTGATAGATTAATAGTACATCGGCATCGAGGGGCACAGATTCACCGGTATTTACGGTATGTAACAATTTCCTTTAATTTCCATTGCTGCCATTTTATGATGTCTAATAATAAATCGTAACATAACAAAAGTTGGATAACAAAGTCACTTCATAGACGAAGTACTCTCAGGTACAGCTATATAGGGAAGAGTTTGGCAGGTGTTGGGGCGTCGAGGGGGACCGTCCAGGTCACAACGTCACGAGAGATGCAATGTCTCTGGTCACTAGCGTACGTGCAAGCTAGACTTATCCAGGGATAGAGGGGTCTGTTGCCTTGAGTCACCCAGGAATTGTTCACCCAGGAAACTAGCCCTGGGTGAATGATTCCTAAGCGACAGTCCCCCTGTATATTGGGTATTTGGAGGTGCACTTGCGGGCTGTAACTTCCTTCAATGGTGTCAAGCTGCACAGCAGACCAGAGGCGAACAGGTCGGTCAGTTTTCTTGGAGGACTGAACCGGAGGACATTTTAAGCAGGTCTGGTGAAGGGAATATCAGCACAGAAATCTAGGTAAATCCCTGTTTACCGACCACGTGTTAATTTGTTTTGTCTGTCAGGTATCTGAAATAGTGGCAAACATGTGACTTTGTTATGAGCGTCTATGTATAGAATAAGCAGCTGTAAATGTGTTCCCAAAGACACGAGTCACAATGGACGAATTCTGAAAATTCTAAAACACAAAAAAGGCTGCAATTATGTATTCTGATGGAAATGTAGCAAACTACAGACAACTGTGGGGTTAAAATATCTGCAGGGGTAGAAAACACCAAACTGATTCATGCTGTTTAATGCAAGATTAGTCCTAAATATCGGACAGTAGTGGCGATGTTGAGGAGAGCAGAGGTAACTGCTGCTTCTGGTGGGTGTAGTGACAGGTGAGGGTGTTGAGGAGAGCAGAGGTGACTGCTGCTTCTGGTGGGTGTAGTGACAGGTGAGGGTGTTGAGGAGAGCAGAGGTGACTGCTGCTTCTGGTGGGTGTAGTGACAGGTGAGGGTGTTGAGGAGAGCAGAGGTGACTGCTGCTTCTGGTGGGTGTAGTGACAGGTGAGGGTGTTGAGGAGAGCAGAGGTGACTGCTGCTTCTGGTGGGTGTAGTGACAGGTGAGGGTGTTGAGGAGAGTAGAGGTGACTGCTGCTTCTGGTGGGTATAGTGAGGGTGTCTGACGACATGTATACCTCAGTGAACAATGTAGAACCGCTCCATAAACATAGGGGCCCCGCTTCAGGGTTCGGTAAGGAACCTCATTTAGTGGGACACGCAGGTGGAGTGGGTAATATTGGAGTTAAAACGATGGGGGGGGGGGGAAAGTCGAAATGTTCAGCCTCTTGATAGAAAGTCGGCAGCCCTCCGGGTAGAAATTAAATTAAAATGGAGACTTTGAGGTTAGTACACAAGAAGGCAGATAAATCCTTCGAGGCAAAGCATAAAATGGGAAAATAAGAGTATTCTAAGATATAAGATGACAGATCAGTGTCTAAAAGAGAACTATAGACAGCCAAGTGTGTGTGAGGATGAAAGTAGTTCTACCAGTTTTCTGTGCCGGATAAAGTGACATTTTTTAGTTTCGAGAATCGGCCGGAGGTACGTAGATGACATAATAAATGGTTGACTTCACTAGTGGCTGGAGAGTTTACTGAGAAAGCGAGAAAGATTTATTTCACATTGACATTGCAGGAATGTAGGGATTACAAGTATTTCAAATATAGGTGTTACAGGATTCTCAGCAACCATCCTAGAATTAAATGTGTACATTCAAGACAAGATTACGAGTATCGGATATAACTCTTACTTATTTAGCCGGGCAGGTAGGGTGGGGAGGGGTCTTGACAGTGCCAATCAGAATGGATGATTATTGGCACTAACTGAAGTCATTTATAAATTGAGATCCGGTTCGGAAATTATTTGATCCAGAGATCCGAGACCACTTTAACGGTAGAATGCTCCAAACCTTACATGAAATGAACAGGAGAGTACAAATAAATAACAACATTTTGAAGTTGATGGGGGGAGGGCAAGACAAGGCGTGAGAAGCAACGCAAGTTTCATCAATCTTGCCCAGTGGAGCAGGCACAGAGTGACTGGCCACAGAGGGTCGGGGCACACCAGGGTCTACAACACTCTACAGTTAACTCGCATTACCAAAATAATGTTTATACGCACAGAAATTACAGTAACATGAGATATCAAATTAATAGATTCACAAGAGCCTGCGAGGAATTGATCTGTCAGATTTATATTTATTTAGTTTATATTAATGCATATAGTAATTTTTATTTTACGTTAACTTATATTTTTCGATAGCAAATTGTATGATGGTTTAAAGTGGACAATATTTCTTAAAATTCTCACAAATCGCTTGCCTAATACATTTTGGGGGTTTATGGTTTATATGTAAAGTTATGGATTAGCAGACATTCACTACAGTATTAGACTACATATATATATTAACTAAAATGATGAGGCCTTATATTATTGTTGTTATATCCTAGACAACCAGTATGAACATGGATGAATAAGCCAGTCGATCCACTTTGTGGGTGTGGCTGGCCTCCAACTAATGTACTGGAGTGCTAGGACACTAGTGTTAATTCTTGTTCCTCTTCTGTTCCTCTCAGAGGGCACTTACAAATAATAGCAGTAATTCTATATATATATATGACAGCTATATCAGAGGAAATATAGTATATTGATTATGAGATAAGGACCAAGGAATATTTACCTGGGTTATGTCGCTGTCTCGTGTCCTAACCGGAAAATATCCTAAATCTAAATATTAAAGGACTCAAATAAGCTAGATAATATAGTAATCGGAAATGACACCTCCTTGATAGTAGACGAAGTTGTGTGATGATAACGGAAGCACTCCACTTCCGTAACACAGCTGTCCAAGGGATTTTTTATAGGAGCTAAATTTGCGCCAGTGACTTCTTGTTAAATTTTACAATAGCTGACTACTCTCCTCCTCCACTGACGCCCTGGATCTCTTATCCTGGTTCGTACCCTGGCCTGGAAGGATTGACCAACTGTCAGTCCTTACCAGTATCCCCCTGTTTACCCAACAGTGATTGGGTACCTGCATGATAAACGATTGACCGGTAGTGTTCCAGGAGAAACTTTGGGCAAGACTTAGAACGGAATATCGGATGAGAAACTTTGAACTCAGTCCGTTCTCCTAAGGTTTCCAAGCGTTAAGAAACTGTATTAATAAAGTGCCCATATCCTAACCTACCAGAGGACTCAAAACCGAAAACGTGACAGTATGTCACTTTCGCGAGTAGCTCCCATTTACGACAATTTTAGCCTTAGGTAGAGTATACGTCAAAATGCGACGTTCTATTAGGAGGACGGGTTTCTAAGCTTGCTAGCAGGAGTCGGCTTGAGTCTGTTCCTGTACCCACCTGTATATAAAAATAAAATTATAACAATTTGGGAAATTGTTGTTGATCATATAGAGAAGTAGATCTGTATACCTTATAAACGGGTTTTTCGTTCCCATACAGCATTGGGTTAGTTATTTATCTTTAATTAAATTGAGTAAAATATTGAATAACTACTGAACAAAGTATCAAGTTCTAAGTCAAATGCTCTAGCCGCAGTTCAAGTGACCAACTCTGGGTTGATCTTGCATCCTACTCAACAGATAACTACGTAAGACAATATTTAGGTGGACCTCGGCGACTCTGTCTGATGAACTGAGGTAATCGAACTCGTTGTCAGACTCGTGTCTATTGATCAAACAATTACAATACAGCTACATCCTGCAATAATACCAAGCCACATAATATACAGTACACATAAACAGTTTAAGCACTTTCTATTCACTATAACGATAAGGAAATTGCATGACTAACTAAAGTTAAAACAAACAGAAAATAAGAGAGTAGTTACACCGACTAGAATAGATGAGTCACAGCTGGTCTGCCGGGCACCAAACAATAACAGTCAAACAATCACCCATCAGGTACAACAATAACTCCAGCCAGGTACGATAGATGCAACATTTTACTACATGAAACCAGACCCGAGTTTGTTCTTATATGAAGTTTAAGTTGTTATCCAACCCCACTGAATGGAATAATACTCTTATATAAGTGATATGGGTTAGTAATTATTAAGGAAACAATATCTTCCTCGGCGGGCGAGTTGAGGCGTAGCCTGTCCTGTCAGTCCAACATGGCCGCTCCGTTCGGCGCCAGCATTTGGTAAATGTGACAAATATATCACCAGCACCCCTCCAGCCGGCAATATTACTCTTAGATTTCCAAACCGCCCACTTCTACTGCCTATAATCTCATATTTTGGCCCAAAGCAAAGCAATACGGAGGTGTGAGATGTCACATATCAATTTGTCTAAGTTTGAGGCTGATCAACGACAGATGTTGGTTGTGTAGAACATAAAACAACAGTCGTCAAGGGTGACATCCGCCCACCATGACTGCTTTTGCCCTCGCCAGAACTCTAATACTAATTATTAACTATTTGCAACCAGATGGCTTTAAAATTACAAGCCATAATATTATACCCGAATAATTCCTAATTGATTAATTAGGTTGTCCTTAATATACATTTTTGTTATCTTACTATTAAAGATGAGTCCAGTGGCTCATTTGAGCATTATGGAGAGCAGCCATGTGCTGCTGCTCACGTAGTACCCATGTCAGTGGGTACCCATGTTAGTACCCATGTCAGTGGGTACCCATGTTAGTACCCATGTCAGTGGTCACCCATGTCAGTGGGCACCCATGTTAGTACCCATGTCAGTGGGTACCCATGTCAGTTGGCACCCATGTTAGTACCCATGTCAGTGGGCACCCATGTTAGTACCCATGACAATGACAGTTGTAGATCAGCACCCATGACAATGACAGTTGTAGAGCAGCACCCATGACAATGACAGTTGTAGAGCAGCACCCATGACAATGACAGTTGTAGAGCAGCACCCATGACAATGACAGTTGTAGAGCAGCACCCATGACAATGACAGTTGTAGAGCAGCACCCATGACAATGACAGTTGTTCAGAAGCTCCATGACAACAATATATTTTCGTAAGCCCTCAGGAAAGCGATAGATTTAGTGCAGCAACCATGAGAGCGATAGTTGTAGTGCAGCAACCATGAGAGCGATAGCTGTAGTGAAGCAACCATGAGAGAGATAGTTGTAGTGCAGGAACCATGAGAGCGATAGCTGTAGTGAAGCAACCATGAGAGCGATAGCTGTAGTGAAGCAACCATGAGAGAGATAGTTGTAGTGCAGGAACCATGAGAGCGATAGCTGTAGTGCAGCAACCATGAGAGCGATAGTTGTAGTGCAGGAACCATGAGAGCGATAGTTGTAGTGCAGCAACCATGAGAGCGATAGTTGTAGTGCAGCAACCATGAGAGCGATAGCTGTAGTGAAGCAACCATGAGAGAGATAGTTGTAGTGCAGCAACCATGAGAGCGATAGCTGTAGTGAAGCAACCATGAGAGAGATAGTTGTAGTGAAGCAACCATGAGAGCGATAGTTTTAATGCAGCAACCATAAGAGCGATAGTTTTAATGCAGCAACCATGAGAGCGATAGTTTTAATGCAGCAACCATGAGAGAGATAGTTGTAGTGAGGCATCGAGTCCAGCGACAGTGAGAAGCGCCCATAACTGCAACAGTCGTACAAAAGTACCAAGAACAATCATTGTGGGAGAGGCGCATCCAGGAGCCAGAAGGTGTTAAAACTATGGAAAAGAACTAAAATGTTCAGCCTTCTGCAAGAAAGAAAAACATACCTCTGGGTAGAAAGACAAATTAAACTGGAGGTTATGGGGTTAGTACACGAGAGACCAGATAAATCCTTCGAGACACAGAATAAAAAAGGAAAAATACGAGTATTCTAAGATAAAGGATGACAGATTAGTGTCTGAAGGAGGACTTTGGACAGCCTAGGATGTGTGAGAATGAGAATAGAGTTAAACCAGCAGTCAGTGCAAGATAAAGTGACTTTTTTTTTCGTTTCGAGAATTTACGAGGATGGCCCAATGAACGGTGGGCTACACAAGTGGCTGGAAAGTTTACCGAGAAAGAGAGAGAATTACTGAACATTGTTGTTGCAGAAATGTAGGGATTACAAGGGTTTAAAAAAAAACAGGGGTATTATGGGCTTCCCACCAACCACCCTAGAATTTATTGTGTACATTTAAGACAAGAATACGAGTATCGGATATAATTCTTACTTATTTAGCCCCCCCTCCCCACTCAGCTCGTTGATGCCGTGAGGGGGGGCTAAGTGGGCGGCTGCCGGAGTGTGATGCTCCTTGGGACAGTCCTCTGTCCTTTTCTAGCCTTGTGCTCCTGCTGCTGTCCTCTCCAATTATGCTGAGCACCTTTTCCTTCTGTTTCGTTTTTCTCCCCCTCTTCTCCTATCTGCTTGTCGTTTCCTGCCGACCTTTTGCTTGTTTTGGTTCTTTCTTTGGACTTCTTTTATTTTGACGCCCGGGTGCTTGAGGAGGCATACTCTTGCACCTGTAGAACTGTAGTACCCGACGTCTCAAGCGAGGGGAACCTTTTATTGTCAATCCCCCTTTCGTCGCTGAACCCGATCTCGACGGACTGACGGTTCTTAAGGTGGCGTTTGTGGGGCGTATACTCACGACGCACCCCTAGGGGGGCCCTGGCATGATCGGCGATAGCTTCCTGTTGGGTGTCCTGCCTCTAATTGTGGCTCTATGGTGGGTATGGGGGCACATTCATGGATGAAATTTTCTCTTCGTTTGTATGTCAATAAATGTTTCTGTTGTACCCTCTCAGGCTCGTGGGGTGGGCGACCAAGCCCCCGAGTCGGCCTGTATTGGAAGACCAGGCTCTGTAGCTCCTGCTGCGTTGGGCCCCGACCTTGCTCCTCCTTTGACCATCCTGACTTCTTCCCCAGCTCCCCTCCCTCCTCTGTGGTTAGGTTGAGCCTCCAGCCCCCAGTGGTGACCACTTCGTCCCCTGGTGCGGCTAAGTCTCTCGTTGTGACTACTGTGCCTCTTGACCCCTCTCTCTCTCTCTGGGGGTCTCAACGCCGTTCGCGCCCCGGCTGCACTCGCTCGATTCCTTCCCGTACTGACGCGTATCTGGCCTTGTTTGGTCCCGCTTCATGAGCCAAATACTTTGATCTCCTCCCTTTTGATTCTGTGCCTCCTGGCGATTTCTCCCTCCATCGGCATCTTGTTGATTCCGTGGATGCGTCTGTTACCTTCAACCCCACTCGTCTCGGTACACGTGTCGTTGCTGCTCCTTCTCCGGATGCAGCTTCCCGCTTGGCTGCCTTATCTAGCCTTGGCGAGATCCCTGTTCGGGTCTCCAAGAACGTTCGGATGAATGCCAGTGTTGGCACTATTCTCCTCCCGCCCCATGTTGCAACCGGTGTTCGGAATCTGCAGGATTGCCACGATGATATTCGGCATATCCTTGATGCCCAAGGCCATTCTGTCCTCCAGGTTGACTCGTTTACTCGTCTCTCTCGTGGTCGTCGCCGTCATCCCTTTCGTGTTGTGAAGATCACCTTTGATGGTAGGACCCTTCCATCCTCTGTCATTCTTGCTGGTGCCAGGTGCTCTGTCCAGGAGTATATTCCTTCTCCTCGGCTTTGTAACAAGTGCTGGAGGTATGGGCATGGTGCTCTCCACTGCTCTGGGACTGTCTCTCTCTGTCCTTATGTGGGGTGAAGGTCACTCTAAGTCAGAGTGCACTTCTCCCCAAGCTCGCTGCCTCAACTGCGGTGAGGCCCATCCTACCTTCTCCCGTGCCTGTATCCATTACAAGCTTGAGGCAGCCGTCCTCAACTTGAGCANCGACGTGAGGTTTAATTTCCGTAGTTTAAAATATACCGTCAATACCGTCAAAGGAATTCGTCCATATAGAGCATTGACCGCCGTGGGACGGTGAATATTGTTTGTTCTTGTTAAGGAAGTCATTGCATCCCATAATTTACGCTAGCCCAAGACACTTTCCTCCAGTGTCTCTACGTGTCCAAAAATGTGCCCAGATGCTGGAGATGGGAGAACAATAAACACGAGCGAAGAACTCGGAAACGTTGAACGCGACCATAACACGTGGGGATAGAAAACGATAACTTGAGGTCCAGAACATATAGGCTTGTAGGGAACGAGGAATTGTGGTGGTCATTACACAAAGAAAACGGAAGATTGGACGGTGGCTGTAATGCAAGTGCGGAAAGTGAGACTCGCTTCATCTGCCTCCCACTTAATACTGTCATATTTTAGTTCTGTGCCAGGGAGCGAGGTCGTAACTCAGCCGCCCTCGGACAGTAATTGTACGGCTGAAGTAATACTACAAGGCGAACCGGAATTACTGTCGCTACCCAACACTTCCCTCCAAATTGGAAAACTGGAAAACTTTCTTGGTGCATAGTTGAAACATTTAGGAAACTTTGCGTGTGATGGTTTTTTTCACTATCTCTAGAATATACACCAACTCGTAGTTCCATTAACTGAAATATTTCATCAAATATAGTTTTATGGACATTGATAGCATTATTACCATAGATTATGTTTTGAACTAAAAACTCTCTAATTAGAATCGTTTAAAAGATAAAATTTAAAAGGACTCAATAAGCCAATTAAAAATTACTTTTATTCAAAATTAATCAAGATCAACTTAATGACGATATAACAAAACAAGGAGGACATATGTACCCAAGTTCTCGGTGTATATATATACAGTACACTGAAAGTATTCGTTCACGGCCATGAAGAACGCTAATGTATATACTTGCTAGTTGACCCGAATGGTTTTCAGGTGAGTTTAATAACCCTCTCGCTGTTGATAGGCCTAGGGTACAACCACAAATGAAATAACAAATTGTGATTTAATTCGATCATTTACGGAATTTGTGGAGCAGTAATTATTCTTCAGTAAAAGAGAGAAAATTTTGCTCAGAACAAAAATATATGATGCTGCTAGACATTGTAATATTAGACTGATTTATTATTCAGTAATCATAATCAAGGTGAGGTTAGTGGAGGAGCTAGTAGTTTCACTGTTAGCTGTCTGTCACATTCAGTGCAGCAGCTAGAAGAACGTTACCTTCAGTGCATCAAAGTATACAGTCGCAGTGACTTACCGCTTTCTCTTCCTAATAACATTGGTTAATTTCCAATCGACAAAATGATTTCCTGTGTTTAGCATTGCGTTCAGAATCTACTGACCTTTCATTTATTTGTGTATATTTTGTGTAAAAAATCTCAAAATATTCTACCGGAGAATGCTGCCCGACCTCATGATTTGCCAAGCATCTAATTGAAATGCGTACATCAGCCTAATTTAACGAGGTCGTTGTTAATTAGTTTGCGGAAACGTCAATATTGCGGTGCGTTAAATTTCATTGAACCTCCTGAAATTTATCGTTGTGATGATAGGCTATTGTTTTCAGTTTCAGTGACCATTAGGTTCAAGAATGGCCTTCACTGGAATAGGAAAAGTAACATCTGCTTGGATTACTCTAGCACTCAAAGTGCCAATCGGAAAGAATATGAACAGACACACGGCGGACAACATTGCTCAAATCACGGCGTCTACCCTATTATTTACCTATTTTTATATTCAATGTAACATGGAAATGGAGTAAATAAGGAACACATATTTTAATGCATTTATATTAAAAAAATAGAAATGTGTCCTTGGAAATAAATATTCTAAGCCACTGGAGAAAATATTGATTTGGGCTACAAACTCGTCGTACAGTGCAGTGCAAATTTTAACCTCGCCGAAAATATATTTATTTTGCTGGTGTTGTTGGACTGGAAACAGACATATGTAAGTGGACAATATCTGTAGTAACATGCAGTAGTCACAATAATACTCACATAAATATTACTTGCAAATTAGTATACAGGCATAAAATGTCGATAAAATAGTTTACTCTCTGAATGTTTGGTAAAAGCAACCTTAAAATTTAGGATTTGCTCTGGTCTAACCCAACTAATCAAATGTCTTCTGGAAATAAACTATGACTGGCTCCATAATACTTAAGGGAAATTTGCATACTTGCAGTCACTTGCTGCGGCAGTGAAGAATTAATTCACTTCACATCTGGTCACTTCACATCTGGTAAATAATATTCATGACACCTTCAATGCCTGTGAGAGTGAAGGTGTCATGAATATTATTTACTTCCCTTGAGTTAGTGGATGCAAACTTTTCTTTATTTCAACAGGATCGTATTCCATGGACCAGGAGAGAATACACTTCCCAGCTTCTTCCATGGCTGTCGGGAAATATATTTATTCATCAAAATATACATGTCGGAAAATCCGACACCATTTAATAATATTACATGTAATTGCAGATAATATTGCTGCAATTGTTTCCACAAGTTAACCCATAGAAAACGTAACTTGTAGTTAAATTTTCCGTCTATAGAAAACGGGATATCATTGCCACATAATATTATAATTCACCAGCTATTGTGTTGGAATTATTCTTAAATACATTAGTCTTTGAACTTTTACCATCATAAAACATCTCATTTTAATTAACTTAATTATTAGTATCAAAATAAAGTAAATGTGACCCTTCTATCAGTTACTGATATCTGGACAAAGTAGGCCAGGCGTCAGAGTGTAGGGAGTGGTCAGCCATTGTTGTTAGACCAGAGTCATGGGGCAAATTCGGCTCCTATCATTTCTCTTGGACGAAGTGTGAAGGAGATCAGAGTAGTAGTCTACCATCATCAACACGCTGTCAACAATAATCAAGGGAAGTGTTCTACCGAATCCCGTTTATCTAATCATTTTTGGCCATTAATGTTAGGTAGATATTGGGCGAACCAGTTAGAATGCGAACTCGCCTCATACTAAAGGTAATTAAGCCTTGGTCCTTATGATTCATTATACAGTGTTTTCTCTGATATAGCTGTCATATATTAGGATTCTGGCTTTACAGCTAGCACCTTTGACAGGTACAAGAAGAGGAAGCAAGACTTGATACATCAGTTACTGGGTGACGGTAGCCGTAGCCTCAAACGAGGATAATTTGGTGTCTACATCCTAGTTATACCTGGTGAACTTAAGCCTGCTGTACAATAAGATAAGGAACCTCCTCAATGTATACTAATATACGTAGTTTAATACTGTAGTTTGATTGGCTGCATATATATATAAATTCAATATAAACCCCCCTAATGTGTAAGGATCGATTTGTGAGATTATTGCAGAAATACATTCCACTTAACATCATACAAATTACTATCGAAATATATAAATTAACGTAAATATGAATTCTATATAAATTCATATAAATTAAATATAAATCTCAAAGGTCGGTTCCCACAATACACTAGCGTCATTGACACTAATGTACAAAGACACTAATACACAAATACAAAGACATAGGGCCGATCACAGCCCACGGCCTAATGTCGTGAATGTTTCTGCTTCAATCTGTTCTATATACACAAAAAAAATTTGCTTTTAATTACAGAATATTGTGGAATTCCCTGCTCTTGTGACCATCGGAACTTGAATATAGTTATATCCTGAAAAAAGGCTAATCCTTTCTAAATTATCCTGACTTACCTCTGATACTATAGACGATAATAATTAGCCACTTGAATACTCACACTAGATAGGCAAGTTGCACAAACCATATATACCTACTTGCGTAGGTATCGCGGAGGGCCACCATTTTGTTGATATATAAACTAATTTAAACCCCTTGAATAAAACACAATAAAATTACCTAAAATATAATACTAACACTATTATAAAGTAGCCAATATCGTCTATAAGTTAGTCTTTATGACTGTTGAGTAAGTAACCACAAAGGTGCAATAGGCTTTGTTCAACAAATCATGCGTCAAATGCCTGTACGAACAATTTAAGGATTCTTGGACTGTTACAGATGCACTTGTCAAATGTAGATGGGGCAAGAACGCTGACAAAATTACCCTTTCGTGTCCTAAGTTATCACCGACAGTTTATGGAACATCAAACTTCCCATCTTAGTCACCACAGCTAGAGTAGAGTCACAGACGTGCCACTAGAACCTGCCATCCTAAACCCAGAGGATGGATGAATCTTCAAGGCATTGCGGGCCCTCAACCGAGCCACAAACTCCCACAGAGAAAAAAATTTGGGCCCCTCGTCCCAACCACAGCAGCTCGAGGACCCTACGATCTCCCTGTTCCCCGCCGACACAGTAACGGGATCAACGATTGTTTTGTGTCCGCTCATCAGCTTCTACCTCCTATTTTCACTTTCGTTGAACGTCGAGGGTTGTCAAAACATTCACGTAAAATCCTCCAAACTCATGTCGTCATTCAGAGGCAAGGAAGAATTCCTTTTCTGAAGAAAAGTGGCAATATGTGTGGAGAAAGTGATACTCTTGTACTTCAGTTTGATGATGTAGTTTTCAAATAATTTTTTCGCAGCATTTCTTATCTTTATTGTTTATCCATATTTAGTTTCTCCTGTTTCCTAAAACACATGACAATTTTTGGAAAAGAGGCGTCAGTCATTTGCTGAGCTCCGCTCAAAATAGACGGCAAAGATGAGGAAGTGAGATGCTGAGGCGCCATTATGACGGGTAACGCTGTCATAGAGAGGTAAAGAACACCCAAGATATCATGTGCAGAACAGGTGAGAGACGTGTCGTCTATTGCAGCTGACATTCTTCTTGCTTGTTTGGCATCCACACCTTCCTTGCCTGCCAGGCTGGAGGCGCACGCTCTTTCAGGGCTGCCCAACTTATTACTTTCGTACGAAATCAGGCACATGTCTCGCTATTTAATACTTTTAGTATTAAGTGTTGATAATTTGAGTTTTTAAATAATTTTTCTAGTTTCATGAAAAAAAAATCAAGATATAAAATTTAAAACATTCGAAAACAACCAAAAAAAAAAAAAGATTTTATTTGCTTTCCCAGTTTGTATTCATAAGCTTCATTGTAGAAGTGCCAGTGGTACTTGTTGTGTGCATCAGTACCAGTACTGACCTCGTCCAATTCACGACGAGAACTTGCGGTAAGGTCAGTCACGTCCGGGCGCGCTTCATTAACATTGGTTGTTTGTTGTGTGGTGGAGGTTTATTGTGAGGTGGTTGTTTGTGAGGATGTTGTTGGTTGTGAGGAGGATGTTTATTGTGAAGTGGTTGTTTATTGTGATTTTTAAACGGCATCGTAGTGAGACAGAAACGAAGGCCAAGCTGTGATATTGACGACGACTCGGGCGGGTCGGTGGCGACTGCTACGAAGGAAAATTTTTGCAAAAGTCAATTATGAACATAGTGTTTATCTATGTATTGCTTGATGCACGATTTTGTGAGTGGATCTTTAAAAGTGAGACCAAAATACATCATTTTGTAAATACTGTGAATATGATATACAAGGGAGTATTAAACATATGAATGGTACTCTAGAACAGGAAAACCCATATAAAATACGAACTCAGTACAGACACCAAACTCGAAAACTGACCAACTTTTGACAACGTGGACCATGTTCAGCACCTCGTACTGTAATGGCAGCAGCAGAGTCAAAACTCTGCACTTTCATTGTAGTGCATAATTTATGTACATCAGTACTAGATCATTTGCCAGGTCTTATGGCCAATGTTTGTCTTCACTCTACAGTTGCTGAAGACAATAAACGTGCGAGGACTAAAGGAAATCTGATATTTAAAAATGTTTTAGGTCCTTTATAGTTTCAGGACTTAATTTCTCAATTGAAAAAAGTTGAATGTTCACTAATTATATATGAGAAAACTGACATGAACATAATAAGAGCATGTTCTATTTGCTCGATTTTAAGATTACAACTTTGAAAGAACAGTTGATAAATAACTAAAGTTCATAAAAAAATTTGCTTTTATACAGCAAGAGATATTTTTACTTCACTGTGGATATTTTTAAGCAACATTAGGTGCCTACTGAAAACTTGATAGGATTTGTGAGTGATAATGCCAGTATCATGATATGAGCACTGTACTATAGTGCATCAGTACAAGTACTTGCCTAACTTGTCAACAAGGACTGTGTCACTCAATGTGTCTGTGTGCCTGTAAAGCAGGTTCAGAGCTGCCAGCCTAGCTAAAAGAACGTCCTAGTAACATTTGTTATTTTCTGTCGGATAGGCCAAAGAAAATATTAGAGTAAACAAAATTTCAGAAAACTTCACAAACACACACACATAAAATTGTGCATATAAGTTTCCCAAGGTGTTCTTTTTTTGGGTGGAACAAGTTGTTAAGCGACAAGTAGAAGAATAAAATGCTTTTGCTTTATTCCGAACCTCAGGTGCTCATGAAGATAGTAGTTGGGAGGCTTGTAGTCTTTACAAAACCTTTAAAGTTGGCTTTACAAAACCCATTTTACTGAAATGCACTATGCATATTTAGCATAGATTTTGCCCAGAATGTTATCGGGTTACATAAACTGAAAAATTCCCTCAGAAGCAATGTTAAGGGCATCTCTGCTCTTGCCCATGGTTGTTTCATCAAAATAAATTTACAAAAAAATTTGGGATTGTCACATATCAATAACAAGGACCTTTCTTCCCCATATAGTTTTCCATGGGGCAAAAGCAATAAGTATCTATATTAAAAAATCTTCAACAACTGGAAGACTTGTGTAAACAGAACTTCAAGTTAAGACATTCATTTTCATATGGGCTTCGCGAAAAATGTTATTTTTTTTTTCTTTTGAATTGTTTTCAAACCTTGAGCTGGTTGAGGCTCCCTCAGGGTTCAAGAAAGTCAGCCAAGCACAACTCTTGCCTGAAAATTCACATATCTCATTCAAAAGAAGCAAATTGAGCAATTGAACAAAAAATAGAGGGAGCTGCCTTTGCAAGACAATGCAACAAATTCAGAAGTCGAACCAGGAAAAATATTGGTACAAACTTTTAAAAAATACAAGTATCTGTTGTGGGTGCTTCGCTACAACTCCCCCTGTCATATGTGCTTCTTAACAACTATCGGTCATAGGTGCTTGTTAACAACTATCCCCCTTCCATAGGCGCTTCTTAACAACTATCCCCCTTCCATAGGTGCTTCTTAACAACTATCCCCCTTCCATAGGTGCTTCTTAACAACTATCCCCCTTCCATAGGTGCTTCTTAACAACTATCCCCCTTCCATAGGTGCTTCTTAACAACTATCCACCTTCCATAGGTGCTTCTTAATCTTAACAACTATCCTCCTTCCATAGGTGCTTCTTAACAACTACCCCTGTCATAGGTGCTTCTTAACAACTCCCCCTGTCATAGGTGCTTCTTAACAACTACTGTCAACCTAGGTACTTCTCTAAAACTATCAGTGGTTGGGTGCTTCAATCTCTACAACTATCGGAGTCCCTGGTGCTTCTCAACACCAATTGCTGTCTTGGGCGCTTCTCAACACGTGCCGTCATCCTGGATGCTTATCAGCGCCTATCCCTGTTATGTATGTTGCTTTGCAATTGTGGCAATTGCAAGTGCTTCTCGGCAGTTATGCTGCTCTGTGTGCTTCTCAACACTATGTGATGCCATGGCTCCTTCTTAACGCCATTCATACCCACTCTACCTGCAATTCCTTCAGTTCAACCCGTCCTCGACTCAAGTCCATTACTTCTATCGGTCGACCCCACAGACGCATTAAAAAATTTGTACATGCCGTTCATTCAAAACAGAAATTTTCGCATGTATAAATTAATATTTAAGATAATAGCATATTGTGCACATATAGGCATAGGTTTGGTTAGGTTAGGTGTTTTGGTTCTGATGGCGATTATTTGTATTTGTAGTAAGTGGGTGAAGCATTTACAGTGTTGTGGTTCGAAGAAAATTCGTCAGTGAAGTACTTGTTCCCAAACTGTTCGAATGTCATCAGTTGTGAGTCGTGTGTCAGCCCGTCCTCCAAACAAAGACCCAAAAGTGATTACATGCATCCGCCAAACCCCTTGTTTATGAATGAAAAACAGTTTACACACAACTTACAACTGATTTCGTCCGAACAGTTCCGGAACAAGTGCTTCACTGACGAATTTTGTTTGAACCACAACGCTATAAATGCTTCACCCAGGTACTACAAATACAAGTAATCGCCAACAGAACCAAACACCTAACCTAACCTATGCCTATATATACACAATTTGCAAATATTTTATTACAATAATTTATATATGAGAAAATTCCCGTTTTGAATGAACAGCATGTACAAATTGACGAGTGCGTCTGTGGGGTCGACCGCTGGATGTAATGGACTTGTGTCGAGGACGGGATGCGTGTGTAAACCGTTTTTCATTCATAAACAGGGTGTTTTGCGGGTGCATGGAATGGACTTTGACCTTTGTTTATGAGAACGGGCTGTCATTCGAGTCTTGAAAGGAAGACCTGAGCCCTTTACTTCCGCAGGTCAAATCACATCCCGTCAGCATAAACAAAGGCCATATACGCTTTAATTTAGCCGTCAAGCTCCTTGTTTACAAATGTCAAGCACCTTACACACGACACAACAGATGACATTCGAAACAAGCTGTGTTTTGCTGACGTTCTCTTTTCGAATTGCACCTGTAAATTGTTCAACAAATAATTTCCAATAGAACCTAAACAAGATAACCTA
>WNGS01135237.1:4101751-4119300 GCA_020271785.1 Procambarus virginalis
GATGCTGCAATGTGTGGGATGCTGCGATGAGTGTGGGATGCTGCGATGAGTGTGGGATGCTGCGATGAGTGTGGGATGCTGTGATGAGTGGGATGCTGCGATGAGTGTGGGATGCTGTGATGAGTGGGATGCTGTGATGAGTGTGGGATGCTGTGATGAGTGTAATGCTGCGATGAGTGTGGGATGCTGCGATGAGTTTGGGATGCTACGATGAGTGTGGGATGCTGCGATCAGTGTGGGATGCTGTGAGTGTTGGATGCTGTGATGAGTGTGGGATGTTGCGATGCGTGTGGGATGCTGTGATGAGTGTTGGATGCTGTGATGAGTGTGGGATGCTGTGATGAGTGGGATGTTGCGATCTTTGTGGGATGCTGCAATGAGTGTGCTATGCTGTGATGTAAGGGATGCTGCGATGAGTGTGGGATGCTGCGATGAGTGGGATGGTGCGATGAGTGTGGGATGCTGTGATGAGTGGGATGCTGCGTTGAGTGGTATGCTGCAATGAGTGTGGGATGCTGTGATAAGTGTGGGATGCTTTGATGAGTGTGGGATGCTGCGATGAGTGTGGGATGCTGTGAGTGTGGGATGCTTTGATGAGTGTGGGATGCTGCGATGAGTGTGGGATGCTGCGATGAGTGGGGATGCTGCGATGAGTTGGGATGCTGCAATGAGTATGGGATGCTGCGATGAGTGTAGGATGTTGCGATGAATGTGGGATGCTGTGATGAGTGTGGGATGCTGTGATGAGCGAGGGACGCTGCGATGAGGGATGCTGTGAGGAGTGTAGGCCGCTGCTATGAGTGTGGGATGCTGTGAGTGTGAGGGATCCTCACACTCACAGCATCCTACACTCATCATGCTGTGATGAGTGTAGGATGCTGTGAAATGTGAGGGATGCTGCGATGAGTGGGATGTTGTAATGAGTGTTGGATGCTGTGATGAGTGTGGGATGCTGCGATGTGTGGGATGCTGCGATGAGTGTGGGATTCTGCGATGAGTGTGGGATGCTGCGAGAGAGTGTGGGATGCTGCGATGGAGTGGGATGCTGGGATGAGTGTGGGATGCTACAATGGAGAGTGTGGGATCTGTGATGAGTGTAGGGGATGCTGTGATGAGTGTGTGGGATGTTGCGATGAGTGTAGGCTGTTGCGATGAGTGTGGGATGCTGCGATGGAGAGTGCGCGATTCTGTGATGAGAGAGTGTGGGATGCTACGATGAGAGAGTGTGGGATGCTACGATGAGAGAGTGTGGGATGCTACGATGAGAGAGTGTGGGATGCTACGATGAGTGTGGGATGCTGCGATCAGAGAGTGTTTGATGCTGCGATCAGAGACAGTGTGCGAAGCTGTGATGAGGGTGAGTGTGGGATACCTCGTTATGGGTTGAAGTCATTACTTGCACCTGACTTCAGTTGTTGAATTCACCTTATGGGGAATTGCGCCAATCGTCAGCCTCACTCTCTCTTCCCGACCTATGTTGGTCCACCAGCCAGACAAGTGGAGACGGCGGGAGACAGGTTAGGGTGTTGTGGATGGCCAGCAGTTCCCCGCGGGTATCACGGCGCCATAGTTGTGCTCCACAACGCTACGCTGCTCCCCCTCCTGCCCCGTGAACCGCACTGGTGGAGGCTTTCGCGAGCATACACACACACACACACACACACACACACACACACACACACACACACACACACACACACACACACACCTACACACACACACACACACACACACGATATAGAGATAGAGATAGATATTGTATATAAGAGATATAAGATAGAGAAGTATACAAAAATGACAAAGAGGTGAGTGAAGAACTCAACAACAGGTTCCAGGAGGTCGTCACAATAGAACAAAATGAGGTCACTGTCCTGAGAGAAAGGGAAGTAAACCAGGTGGCCTTGGAAGGGTTCGAAATTATGAGAGAGGAAGTCAAAAGACACCTGCTGGATCTGGATGTTAGAAAGGCTGTTGGTCCAGACGGGATCTCACCATGAAAGAGATCTGAAAGGGTACTGAAAAAGTGTGCTGAGGCACTTTGTTGCCACTCTCCATAGTGTATAGTAGGTCACTGAAGTAGGGAGACCTACCAGAAATATGGAAGACGGCGAATGTGGTCCCACTATACAAAAAGGGCGACAGGCAAGAGGCACTGAACTACAGGCCAGTGTCCTTGACTTGTATACCATGCGAAGTGATGGAGAAGATCGTGAGAAAAAACCTAGTAACACATCTGGACAGAAGGGACTTCGTGACAAATCGCCAACATTGGTTCAGGGAGGATAAATCTTGCCTGACTGGTTTAATAGAATTCTACGACCAGGTGACAAAGATTAAGCAAGAATGAGAAGGCTGGGCAGACTGCATTTTCTTGGATTTTCGGAAAGACTTTGACACAGTACTGCATAAGAGGGTGGTATATAAGCTGGACAGGCATGTGTAGCTGGTATGGTGCTCCAGTGGATAAGGAAGTACCTAAGTAATAGAAGCAGATAGGTACGGTGAAGGGTGAGACCTCAGATTGTCGTGAAGNTAAGACAATAACTATGAAGTGTTAAACCTCTCCCTGCAAGATGACCAGTGGGACCAAGCAACGCTCCCAGTTAGACTTGGGGTATAGGTATTCGCAAGGCGACACAGTTAGCATTGCCGGCATTCTTATCCTCGACCAGTGCTACAAGTGAATTAGTGAAGGAAATACTACCAGAATACCTAAGGAACTCCATTGGATTCGTGATCCCAAATTTGTGGAAGGAGCTGGTCGGTGGGACACACTCGCCAATTCACACACCCGACCAACTTGTCCAAACGACGGTAAACAGGCCAAATGGGATAGCCCTATAGTGGAGAACATCGCCAAAGCATTGCTGGACGTAGCTTCTCAGAAGGACAGAGCGCGTCTCCTAGCTGTGCAAGCCCCCCATGCTGGGGACTTCCTGTTGGCAGTCCCTAATTCCGCCTTGGGCACCCGCCTGGATCATCGGGCCCTAAGTATTGGTGTTGCTCTGCGCCTTGCCGCCCCTATCTCCACCGAGCACCGGTGTATTTGCGGCCAGGCACGGCAGACCAATACGGCAGCCATGGTCTCATCTGTCGTAAGACACAGGGAAAGATTGCCAGACACGAGGCAGTCAATGACATCATCAAGAGAAGTTTGGCTACAGCTGGGTGTCCAGCACAAAGGAACCCCAGCTGTGCAGACCTGACAACAGCCAAAAACGCCCAGATGGAGTCACCCTGCAGCCATGGAGGGAAGGTAAACAGGTCGTATGGGATTACACCTGTGCATCTACATTGGCTGATACCTATTTACGTTACAGCTCAGCGGAGGGAGGTGGGGCAGCCACCTTCAGGGAGACCCAGAAAATCCACAAGTACAGAAACCTAGAACGTTGTTACAGGTTCGTGCCGATAGGCTCAGAGACTCTGGGCGCCTGGGGTAAATGTGCACTCAAGTTTTTAAAGGAGGTTGGTGAGGAACTCATTGGGAAAACTAGAGACCCACGAGCAGCCAGTTTCCTATTCCAGCGCCTCAGTGTCGCAGTGCAGAGGGGAAATGCGTGCTGTATCCTGGGTACGCACCCAACCTCCGAGGAGCTGGACGAGGTCTTCGAACGCTGATTGTTTAATTGTTATATATTTGTGTGTGTGTGTGTGTTCTCTGTAAACTGTAGCATTGCAATAAAATAAAACAAAACATACAAAAAAATAATAGGGGTGGTAGGAGAAGAAAAGAATAAAGTATTCAGTGAGAATCCACAAGATCTTCTCTGAATGCTCTTTGTTTTCTTCTTCGAGGATGTGGGTCCCTGCAATTGCACCAGAGGTGGTACCCCTAAAATATATATATATATAATATATATATTATATATAACTTTTTTTTAATAAAAAAATCGAAAATATTTTTCGATTTTTCTCATATTTCTTATGATTCTTTCACTGTTGATGGAAATTGAAAATCAATTCTCCAAAATTAGTTTTTATTTCAAGTCTGACGAGACACTTGAACAAGTTTCGTAATAACTTATTACATTTCAAAGACTTTAGTTTACACACACACAACTATAACTTGCAAACACTAAACAGAGTTCTTACAATGCTATGATTTAAACAGCTTTCATTTATACCCGCATTTGGGTGAGGTGATATGTTACAACAGTTTTGGATGAGGTGAACAAAACTTTCAACACAGGGCAGAACACGAAACAATGGGTATTAATTGGGTAAATTGAAGGTAAGAATTGAAGTAACTGCAGAGGCCTATTGGCCCATATTTCTTGATGCTTCTATATTGGAGCGGAGTCTTGAAGTGGGTTGAATATAGTTGTGCATTATTTGGCTGTTGATTGCTGGTGTTGACTTCTTGATGTGTAGTGCCTCGCAGATGTCAAGCCGCCAGCTATCGCTGTATCTATCGATGATTTCTGTGTTGTTTGCTAAGATTTCTCTGGTGATGGTCTGGTTGTGGGAAGAGATTATATGTTCCTTAATGGAGCCCTGTTGCTTATGCATCGTTAATCGCCTGGAAAGAGATGTTGTTGTCTTGCCTATATACTGAAGTTCATTGAGGCTTACAGTCCCCAAGTGGGCATTTGATGGCATAGACGATGTTGGTCTCTTTCAAAGCGTTCTGCTTTGTGTGTGGAGATTTTCTCACGAGTAGGCTAGCCGTTTTTTGGTTTTATAGTAAATCGTCAGTTGTATCTTCTGATTTTTGTCTGTAGGGATAACGTTTCTATTAACAATATCTTCAGGACCCTTTCCTCCGTTTTATGAGCTGTGGAAAAGAAGTTCCTGTAAAATAGTCTAATAGGGGGTACAGGTGTTGTGTTAGTTGTCTCTTCAGAGGTTGCATGGCGTTTCACCTTCCTTCTTTTGATGTCTTCAACGAAACCATTGAAGAAGCCGTTGTTGACTAAGACCTGCCTTACCCTACAGAGTTCTTCATCGACTTGCTTCAATCCTGAGCTGTGGCTGAGAGCACGGTCGACATAAGCGTTAACAACACTCCTCTTGTACCTGTCTGGGCAGCACTGTTGGCATTGAGGCACATTCCTATATTTGTTTCCTTAGTGTAGACTGCAGTGTGGAAACCTCCGCTCCTTTCCATGACTTCGGGCCTGCTGAAGAATCGGCCAACCGGCCTGTGTGGCCTACCAGACATTTCCCCAGTAACCTGCCAGGCTCACATCCATCTACCTACTCACCTGCAAGTCATCAATCCATCTTGGTACTCTACAACCCTCACCTAGGATCCACAAAACATCCAACACTTACCAAAACATTATGTACAATATTACTTGCGTAGCTGCATCCTTCTGTATTGTTGCGTAGCTGCATCCTTCTGTATTGTTGCGTAGCTGCCATCCTTCTGTATTGTTGCGTAGCTGCCATCCTTCTATATTGTTGCGTAGCTGCCATCCTTCTATATTGTTGCGTAGCTGCCATCCTTCTATATTGTTGCCTAGCTGCCATCCTTCTATACTGTTGCGTAGCTGCCATCCTTCTATATTGTTGCGTAGCTGCCATCCTTCTATACTGTTGCGTAGCTGCCATCCTTCTATATTGTTGCGTAGCTGCCATCCTTCTATATTGTTGCGTAGCTGCCATCCTTCTATACTGTTGCGTAGCTGCCATCCTTCTATATTGTTGCGTAGCTGCCATCCTTCTATATTGTTGCGTAGCTGCCATCCTTCTATATTGTTGCGTAGCTGCCATCCTTCTATACTGTTGCGTAGCTGCCATCCTTCTATACTGTTGCGTAGCTGCCATCCTTCTATATTGTTGCGTAGCTGCCATCCTTCTATATTGTTGCGTAGCTGCCATCCTTCTATATTGTTGCGTAGCTGCATCCTTCTATATTGTTGGGTAGCTGCCATCCTTCTATACTGTTGCGTAGCTCCCATCCTTCTATGTTGTTGGGTAGCTGCCATCCTTCTATACTGTTGCGTAGCTGCATCCTTCTATATTGTTGGGTAGCTACCATCCTTCTATACTGTTGCGTAGCTGCATCCTTCTATATTGTTGGGTAGCTGCCATCCTTCTATACTGTTGCGTAGCTGCATCCTTCTATATTGTTGGGTAGCTGCCATCCTTCTATACTGTTGCGTAGCTGCATCCTTCTATATTGTTGGGTAGCTACCATCCTTCTATACTGTTGCGTAGCTGCATCCTTCTATATTGTTGGGTAGCTGCCATCCTTCTATACTGTTGCGTAGCTGCATCCTTCTATATTGTTGCATAGCTGCCATCCTTCTATACTGTTGCGTAGCTGCCATCCTTCTATACTGTTGCGTAGCTGCCATCCTTCTATACTGTTGCGTAGCTGCCATCCTTCTATATTGTTGCGTAGCTCACATCCTTCTATACTGTTGCGTAGCTGCCATCCTTCTATACTGTTGCGTAGCTCCCATCCTTCTATATTGTTGCGTAGCTGCCATCCTTCTATACTGTTGCGTAGCTGCCATCCTTCTATACTGTTGCGTAGCTGCCATCCTTCTATATTGTTGCGTAGCTGCCATCCTTCTATACTGTTGCGTATCTGCCATCCTTCTATATTGTTGCGTAGCTGCCATCCTTCTATACTGTTGCGTAGCTGCCATCCTTCATTACTGTTGCGTAGCTGCCATCCTTCTATGTTGTTGCGTAGCTGCCATCCTTCTATATTGTTGCGTAGCTGCCATCCTTCTATATTGTGGCGTAGCTGCCATCCTTCTATATTGTTGCGTAGCTGCCATCCTTCTATATTGTTGCGTAGCTGCCATCCTTCTATACTGTTGCGTAGCTCCCATCCTTCTATATTGTTGCGTAGCTGCCATCCTTCTATACTGTTGCGTAGCTGCCATCCTTCTATACTGTTGCGTAGCTGCCATCCTTCTATATTGTTGCGTAGCTGCCATCCTTCTATACTGTTGCGTAGCTGCCATCCTTCTATATTGTTGCGTAGCTGCCATCCTTCTATACTGTTGCGTAGCTGCCATCCTTCTATACTGTTGCGTAGCTGCCATCCTTCTATATTGTTGCGTAGCTGCCATCCTTCTATATTGTTGCGTAGCTGCCATCCTTCTATATTGTTGCGTAGCTGCCATCCTTCTATATTGTTGCGTAGCTGCCATCCTTCTATATTGTTGCGTAGCTGCCATCCTTCTATACTGTTGCGTAGCTGCCATCCTTCTATATTGTTGCGTAGCTGCCATCCTTCTATATTGTTGCGTAGCTGCCATCCTTCTATACTGTTGCGTAGCTGCCATCCTTCTATACTGTTGCGTAGCTGCCATCCTTCTATACTGTTGCGTAGCTGCCATCCTTCTATACTGTTGCGTAGCTGCCATCCTTCTATATTGTTGCGTAGCTGCCATCCTTCTATACTGTTGCGTAGCTGCCATCCTTCTATATTGTTGCGTAGCTGCCATCCTTCTATACTGTTGCGTAGCTGCCATCCTTCTAAACTATTGCGTAGCTGCCATCCTTCTATATTGTTGCGTAGCTGCCATCCTTCTATATTGTTGCGTAGCTGCCATCCTTCTATATTGTTGCGTAGCTGCCATCCTTCTATACTGTTGCGTAGCTGCCATCCTTCATACTGTTGCGTAGCTGCCATCCTTCTATGTTGTTGCGTAGCTGCCATCCTTCTATATTGTTGCGTAGCTGCCATCCTTCTATGTTGTTGCGTAGCTGCCATCCTTCTATATTGTTGCGTAGCTGCCATCCTTCTGTATGTTGCGTAGCTGCCATCCTTCTATACTGTTGCGTAGCTGCCATCCTTCTATATTGTTGCGTAGCTGCCATCCTTCTATATTGTTGCGTAGCTGCCATCCTTCTATACTGTTGCGTAGCTGCCATCCTTCTATACTGTTGCGTAGCTGCCATCCTTCTATACTGTTGCGTAGCTGCCATCCTTCTATACTGTTGCGTAGCTGCTATCCTTCTATATTGTTGCGTAGCTGCCATCCTTCTATATTGTTGCGTAGCTGCCATCCTTCTATATTGTTGCGTAGCTGCCATCCTTCTATGTTGTTGCGTAGCTGCCATCCTCTATGTTGTTGCGTAGCTGCCATCCTTCTATGTTGTTGCGTAGCTGCCATCCTTCTGTATTGTTGCGTAGCTGCCATCCTTCTATATTGTTGCGTAGCTGCCATCCTTCTGTATTGTTGCGTAGCTGCCATCCTTCAATATTGTTGCGTAGCTGCCATCCTTCTATATTGTTGCGTAGCTGCCATCCTTCAATATTGTTACGTAGCTGCCATCCTTCTATATTGTTGCGTAGCTGCCATCCTTCTATGTTGTTGCGTAGCTGCCATCCTTCTATGTTGTTGCGTAGCTGCCATCCTTCTATGTTGTTGCGTAGCTGCCATCCTTCTGTATTGTTGCGTAGCTGCCATCCTTCTATATTGTTGCGTAGCTGCCATCCTTCAATATTGTTGCGTAGCTGCCATCCTTCAATATTGTTGCGTAGCTGCCATCCTTCTATGTTGTTGCGTAGCTGCCATCCTTCTACTGTTGCGTAACAGTAATCCTCTACTACCCAACGCGCTTCAACCCACCTATTTACCACTCATCCTATAACTATGTGAGGTTGCAACGAACTTTGTTATTGATCCTTTGGTATAAAATTCACTCTTTCTTCTATCACGTATTAAATTTTTTAAACTAAAGCATTTATCTTACATTAAATTTCCATTGTCATTCATACATTTATTCGCCAGTTTATTTATTCATGCATTCTCCATATAAGTTATTTATCTGATGCTGTGTTCATGTACACAGCATTTACATAATCATGAAATCATCCAGTCGGCCAGTTGAATTTTTCAACACTCTTTCCTATTCTCATTAAGTCTCACGTCCCCATTAATCCAATTATGACACCGAAACATCTATTGGCATGCTCATCAACCGATTAATTATTATATTCATTCATCTGTCTCCTCAGCCTTCACAAACCTCACATACTAACACACACTTGCTTCCATCCAAGTCCCGGTAGTACAGTTGGGTTCATCCTCGACATACATCCGGAAATTCCGGTTTCTAATCTCAGGCGGGACAGAAGTGACTGGGCGCGTTTTCTAAAACTTGACGACCGTGTTTTTCTATCAGTAAATATTTATCTCAGGAGTTAGTCAGCTTGTTGTGGGGTTGCATCCTCGGGGAGTGAAAGTAGTTAAACCTATTGGGAGGGGGGGGGCTCCTTATATGAGTTAAATATGTATACACACTGGCTGCCTGTCACACGAAAAAATGAACTATTATTATTATTATTATCTATTGTATACAGGCCCACACCACTAACACAAGAACACACACAGACACACACCTCACCACACAAGTACACACTCACACATGAAACTGACAAGGAGAGAGGATAGGTACACAGAGAATGGCAAGGAGGTGAGTGAAGAACTCAACAATATATTCCAGGAGGTTCAGGAGGTCTTCACAATAGCGCAAGGAGAAGATCCTGAACTAAGAGGGGTGTTGAACTGAGGCTATTGGAACTTGGATGATAAAAGGGGCAAAAGCACTTTGCATGCCACTCTCCATGGTGCTCAATAAATAACTGGAAACGGGAGACAAACTAGAAAGATTCAAGACAGCTAACGTAGTCCCAGTATACATAAAGAGTGATAGGTAGGTGACTCTAAACTACAGGCCGGCGTCCTTAGCTTGTATACCATGCAAGGTGTTGGAGAAGAGCATGAGGGCAAAAGCTTGTAGTACATCTGGAGGGAAGGGAATTTTAACACACCACCAGCATGGGTTCAAGAATGCCAAAATCATGCCTCGCAGGCTTAATAGAATTGTAGGATCAAGCAATAGGCATTAAGCAAGAAAAGTAGGGTGGGTACACTGCATTTTCTAGAACTGTCAGAAAGCTTCTGATAAAGTATTCTATAAGAGGCTGTTGCATAAGTTGGAGAAACAGACTGTTGAACTGTAAGGTGCTCCAGTGAATAAGGGAGTACCTAAACAACAGAAAGCAGAGAGTTAATGTTAAGCGCGAGACCTATGAATGGAGTGAAGTCACCAGCTGAGTCCTATAGGATTCCGTACTCTTACTTATCATGTTTCTGGTATACGTAAATGATCTTCCAAAGGGTTTAGACTAATTCGTCTCAACTTTAGCTGATGATGGTAACATGATAATTTGAATTTTAACAAAAACAAAATGATTTTAAGTTAACAAAATGATAATTTGGAGAAGGATTAAGACAGGAAAACCACATGCAAGGCTGACAAAGAATTGCTTTTAGAAACTTGTGTAAGGAATCATTCAGATTCCGTTACTGGAGTCCATTGCTTGAGTATACGGCTCCAGTGTGGAGTCCATATCTAGTCAAACACAATATCAAGTTAGAAAAGGTTCATAGGTATGCCACCAGGCTAGATTTCTGAAGGGTATGAACTACGAGGAAAGACTACTGAAACTGAACCTCACGACACTGGAAGAGAGAAAAGTTAGGGAAGACATGATAACCACACATAAAATTCTCAGAGGAATTATGGTAGACAAACTATTTAGCAAGGGACCTGCACGAACAAGAGGACACAGCTGGAAACGTAGTACCCAAGTGAGCCACAGGGACGTTAGAAAGAACTTTTTAGTGCCAGGGTAGTTAAAAAATTTAATGAATTATGACGTTATGTGGGGGAGGAGGATTCCATACACAGTTTCACATGTAGATATGAAAGATCCCAACAGGCTCAGGAATCTGTACACCAGTTGATTGATAAGTGAGAGGTGGGACCAGAGAGCCGAAGCTTAACCCCCCGCCCCCCCCCGAAAGCACAACTAGGTGAGTACTCACCAGTACACACTCAAAGGGCACATACATATTCTCAGAAATGCGATACTCTCGCCCACATTAGAAAGCCCTTACTCACATACGTCCTACACATACACCCACATACGGACAAACATTCATACACGTCCACACACTGCCAACCATCGCCAAACACACAGATACATTAGCATAGATCCTACCACACAAGCCCTCAACCAAATAACCTATCTTCCCCACATTCCAACAAACTCCCACACACGCTCTCACAGACCACATTTAATACACACTACCACTTGATGAGGGAGAATGTGGGATGCTGTGGTGTGGAAGAGTGTAGGATGCTGTGATCAGGGAGAGTGTGGGATGCTGTGATCAGGGAGAGTGTGGGATGCTGTGATCAGGGAGAGTGTGGGATGCTGTGATCAGAGAGCGAGATGCTGTGATCAGAGTGTGGGATGCTGTGATCATGGAGAGTGTGGAATGCTGTGATCAGGGAGAGTGTGGGATGCTGTTATCAGGGAGAGTGTGGAATGCTGTGATCAGGGAGAGTGGGATGCTGTGAAAAGGGAGAGAGTGGGTTGCTGTGATCAGGGAGAGTAGGATACTGTGATCAGGGAGAGTGTGGGATGCTGTGATCAGGGAGAGTGGGATGCTGTGATCAGGGAGTGTGGGATGCTGTGATCAGAGTGTGGGATGCTGTGATCAGAAAGAGTGTGACATGCTGTGATCAGGGAGAGTGTGGGATGCTGTGATCAGGGAGAGTGTGGGATGCTGTGATCAGGGAGAGTGTGGGATGCTGTGATCAGGGAGAGTGTGGGATGCTGTGATCAGGGAGAGTGTGGGATGCTGTGATCAGGGAGAGTGTGGAATACTGTGATCAGGGAGAGTGGGATGCTGTGATAAGGGAGAGTGTGGGATGCTGTGATCAGGGAGAGTGGGATGCTGTGATCAGGGAGAGAGTGGGATGCTGTGATAAGGGAGAGTGTGGGATGCTGTGATCAGGGAGAGTGGGATGCTGTGATCAGGGAGTGTGGGATGCTGTGATCAGAGAGTGAGATGCTGTGATCAGGGAGAGTGTGGGATGCTGTGATCAGAGAGTGGGATGCTGTGATCAGAAAGACTGTGAGATGCTGTGATCATTGAGAGTGTGGAATGCTGTGATCAAGGAGAGTGTGGGATGCTGTGATCAGGAAGAGTGTGGGATGCTGTGATCAGGAAGAGTGGGATGCTGTGATCAGGGAGAGTGTGGGATGCCATCAGGGAGAGTGTTGGATGCTGTGATCAAGGAGCGTGTGGGATGCTGTGATCAGGAAGAGTGGGATGCTGTGATCAGGATGAGTGTGGGATGCTGTGATCAGGAAGAGTGGGATGCTGTGATCAGGGAAAGAGTGGGATGCTGTGATCAGGGAGAGTGTGGGATGCTCTGATAAGGGAGAGAGTGGGATGCTGTGATCAGGGAGAGTGGGATGCTGTGATAAGGGAGAGAGTGGGATGCTGTGATCAGGGAGAGTGGGATGCTGTGATCAGGGAGAGTGTAGGATGCTGTGATCAGGGAGAGTGGGATGCTGTGATCAGGGAGAGTGGGATGCTGTGATTAGGGAGAGTGTGGGATGCTGTGATCAGGGAGAGTGTGGAATACTGTGATCAGGGAGAGTGGGATGCTGTGTTAAGGGAGAGTGTGGGATGCTGTGATCAGAAAGAGTGTGACATGCTGTGATCAGGGAGAGTGGGATGCTGTGATCAGGGAGAGTGGGATGCTGTGATCACGGAGAGTGTAGGATGCTGTGATCAGGGAGAGTGTAGGATGCTGTGATCAGGGAGAGTGTGGGATGCTATCAGGGAGAGCGTGGGATGCTATGATCAGGGAGTGTGTGGGATGCTGTGATCAGGGAAAGTGTGGGATGCTGTGATCATGGAGAGTGTGAGATGCTATGATCAGGGAGAGTGTGGGATGCTGTGATCAGGGAGAGTGCGGGATGCTGTGATCATGGAGAGTGCGCGATGCTCTCGCTTCTATTCACACACCCCTCCAAAGCATTCTCCCTATTCCTTCCGCAAGTACATTCACTAACACAGCCAACTTCACACGCAGATACCTGAGGCCTGGGGACATGATAGCTGAGTAAACAGCGCACTGAACTCGTAATCCTAGAGTCCGGATTGGATCCCCGGTGAGGGCAGAAACAAAAATGGGCAGCGTTTCTTTCACCCTGATGCCTCTGTTATCTAGCAGTAAATACGTACCTGGGAGTTGAACATCTATTACGGGCTGCTTCCTGGGTGAGTGAAAAAAATAGTTGTTAGTGACAGTTGATTGACAGTTGAGAGACGGTCCGAAAGAGCAGAGCTCAACCCCCGCAAGCACAACTAGGTGAATACAATTAGGCGAATACACACGTTATGACCATTGAGTACTCTCAGCTCCACCGAATATCACACATCAATCCTTTTAATTTACAACAATCACATCACCCCATACCCAGCCACCCCATACCCAGCCACCCCATACCCAGCCACCCCATACCCAGCCACCCCATACCTAGTCACCCCATACCCAGACACCCCATACCCAGTCACCCCATACCCAGCCACCACATACCCAGCCACCACATACCCAGCCACCACATACCCAGCCACCCAATACCCAGCCACCCCATACCCAGCCACCCCATACCCAGCCACCACATACCCAGCCACCACATACCCAGCCACCACATACCCAGCCACCCCATACCCAGCCACCCCATACCCAGCCACCCCATACCCAACCACCCCATACCCAGCCACCCCATACCCAGCCACCACATACCCATCCACCACATATCCTCCACCCCCATACACAGCCACCCCATACCCAGCCACCACATACTCATCCACCACATACCCAGCCACCACATATCCTCCACCCCCATACCCTGCCACCACATACCCAGCCACCACATACTCGTCCATCACATACCCAGCCACCACATACCCATCCACCACATATCCTCCACCCCCATACCCAGCCACCCCATACCCAGCCACCACATACTCATCCACCACATACCCAGCCACCACATATCCTCCACCCCCATACCCTGCCACCGCATACTCAGCCACCACATACCCAGCCACCCCATACCCAGCCACCACATACTCATCCACCACATACCCAGCCACCACATATCCTCCACTCCCATAACCTGCCATCACATACCCAGCCACCACATACCCAGCCACCCCATACCCTGCCTCCACATACCCTCCACCCCCATACCCTGCCACCACATACCCAGCCACCACATACCCAGCCACCCCATACCCAGCCACCACATACTCATCCACCACATACCCAGCCACCCCATACCCAGCCACCACATATCCTCCACCCCCGTACTCTGCCACCACATACCCTCCACCCCCATACCCTGCCACCACATACCCAGCCACCACATACTCATCCACCCCATACCCAGCCACCACATACCCAGCCACCACATATCCTCCACCCCCATTCCCAGCCACCACATACCCAGCCACCACATACCCAGCCACCACATACCCAGCCACCACATATCCTCCACCCCCATACCCTGCCACCACATACCCTCCACCCCATACCCTGCCACCACATACCCTCCACCCCATACCCAGCCACCACATACCCAGCCACCACATACCCAGTTACCACTTACCCATCCACACGTAATTCAATACTCCCATCCTCAAATATCCATCCTCTATATTCCCATCCACATACAATCCAACTCTCCCATCACCACAAAACCATCCAACACATACCCATCCACATACAATCCAACGCTCCCAGCTCCAAAAAATCCCACAGGCTCGACCCTCCGCTGATGGATGAGGATGATGAGCTTCACAATGTTACGCAATTATTTAGCTGGAATTACTTGCTCTGTGTGATGGCTGAGAGGTCGATGGTGCAGCGTTTGTCATGAAGTACAGCACACGAGTGTGGGATGCTGTGATGAGTGTAGAATGCTGTGATGAGTGTGGGATGCTGTGATGAGTGTGGAATGCTGTGATGAGTGTTGGATGCTGTGATGAGTGTTGGATGCTGTGATGAGTGTTGGATGCTGTGATGAGTGTTGGATGCTGTGATGAGTGTTGGATGCTGTGATGAGTGTTGGATGCTGTGATGAGTGTTGGATGCTGTGATGAGTGTTGGATGCTGTGATGAGTGTTGGATGCTGTGATGAGTGTGGAATGCTGTGATGAGTGTTGGATGCTCTGATGAGTGTTGGATGCTGTGATGAGTGTGCTATGCTGTGATGAGTGTTGGATGCTGTGATGAGTGTTGGATGCTGTGATGAGTGTTGGATGCTGTGATGAGTGTTGGATGCTGTGATGAGTGTGGGATGCTGTGATGAGTGTGGGATGCTGTGATGAGTATTGGATGCTGTGATGAGTGTTGGATGCTCTGATGAGTGTTGGATGCTGTGATGAGTGTTGGATGCTGTGATGAATGTGGGATGCTGTGATGAGTGTTGGACGCTGTGATGAGTGTTGGATGCTCTGAGTGTTGGATGCTGTGATGAGTGTGCTATGCTGTGATGAGTGTGGGATGCTGTGATGAGTGTGGGATGTTGTGATGAGTGTTGGATGCTGCGATGAGTGTTGGATGCTGCGATGAGTGTGGGATGCTGTGATGAGTGTGGGATGCTGTGATGAGTGTTGGATGCTGTGATGAATGTTGGATGCTGTGATGAGTGTGGGATGCTGTGATGAGTGTTGGGTGCTGTGATGAGTGATGGATGCTGTGATGAGTGATGGATGCTGTGATGAGTGTGGGATGCTGTGATGAGTGTGGGATGCTGTGATGAGTGTGGGATGCTGTGATGAGTGTGGGATGCTGTGATGAGTGTGGGATGCTATGAGTGTTGGATGCTCTGATGAGTGTTGGATGCTGTGATGAGTGTGCTATGCTGTGATGAGTGTGGGATGCTGTGATGAGTGTGGGATGTTGTGATGAGTGTTGGATGCTGCGATGAGTGTTGGATGCTGCGATGAGTGTGGGATGCTGTGATGAGTGTGGGATGCTGTGATGAGTGTTGGATGCTGTGATGAATGTTGGATGCTGTGATGAGTGTGGGATGCTGTGATGAGTGTTGGGTGCTGTGATGAGTGATGGATGCTGTGATGAGTGATGGATGCTGTGATGAGTGTGGGATGCTGTGATGAGTGTGGGATGCTGTGATGAGTGTGGGATGCTGTGATGAGTGTGGGATGCTGTGATGAGTGTGGGATGCTATGAGTGTTGGATGCTCTGATGAGTGTTGGATGCTGTGATGAGTGTGCTATGCTGTGATGAGTGTGGGATGCTGTGATGAGTGTGGGATGCTGTGATGAGTGTTGGATGCTGCGATGAGTGTTGGATGCTGTGATGAGTGTGGGATGCTGTGATGAGTGTGGGATGCTGTGATGAGTGTTGGATGCTGTGATGAATGTTGGATGCTGTGATGAGTGTGGGATGCTCTGATGAGTGTTGGATGCTGTGATGAGTGATGGATGCTGTGATAAGTGATGGATGCTGTGATGAGTGTGGGATGCTGTGATGAGTGTTGGATGCTGTGATGAGTGTTGGATGCTGTGATGAGTGTGGGATGCTGTGATGAGTGTGGGATGCTGTGATGAGTGTGGGATGCTGTGATGAGTGTTGGATGCTGTGATGAGTGTGGGATGCTGTGATGAGTGTGGGATGCTGTGATGAGTGTTGGATGCTGTGATGAGTGTGGGATGCTGTGATGAGTGTGGGATGCTGTGATGAGTGTGGGATGCAGTGATGAGTGTGGGGTGCAGTGATGAGTGGGATGCTGTGATGAGTGTGGGATGCAGTGATGAGTGTGGGATGCTGTGAAGAGTGTGGGATGCTGTGATGAGTGTGGGATTCAGTGATGAGTGTGGGATGCTGTGAAGAGTGTGGGATGCTGTGAAGAGTGGGATGCTGTGATGAGTGGGATGCTGTGATGAGTGTGGGATGCTGTGATAAGTGTGGGATGCTGTGATGAGTGTGGGATGCTGTGATGAGTGTGGGATGCTGTGATGAGTGTTGGATGCTGCGATGAGTGGGATGCTGGGATGAGTGTGGATGCTATGATGAGTGTGGGATGCTGCGATGAGTGTGTGGGATGTTGCGATGAGTGTGGGATGTTGCGATGAGTGTGGGATGCTGCGATGAGTGTGGGATGTTGCGATGAGTGTGGGATGCTGCGATGAGTGTGGGATGCTGTGATGTGTGGGATGCTGCGATGAGTGTGGGATGCTGCGATGAGTGTGGGATGCTGCGATGTGTGGGATGCTGCGATGGAGTGGGATGCTGGGATGAGTGAAGGATGCTATGATGAGTGTGGGGATGCTGTGATGAGTGTGTGGGATGTTGCGATGAGTGTGGGATGCTACGATGAGAGAGTGTGGGATGCTACGATGAGAGAGTGTTTGATGCTGCGATCAGAGACAGTGTGCGAAGCTGTGATGAGGGTGAGTGTGGGATACCTCGGTATGGGTTGAAGTCATGGCTTGCACCTGACTTCAGTTGTTGAATTTACCTTATGGTGAATTGCGCCAATCGTCAGCCTCACTCTCTCTTCCCGACCAATGTGGGTCCAGCAGCCAGACAAGTGGAGACGGCGGGAGACAGGTTAGGGTGTTGTGGATGGCCAGCAGTTCCCGCGGGTATCACGGCGCCATAGTTGTGCTCCACAACGGTACGCTGCTCCCCCTCCTGCCCCGTGAACCACACTGGTGAAGGCTTCCGCG
>WNGS01135237.1:4128291-4145135 GCA_020271785.1 Procambarus virginalis
ACACTATACTCCACGACACTACTCCTAGACACTATACTCCACAACACTATACTCCTGACACTATACTCCATGACAATATACTCCCCGACACAATATTCCATGACACTATACTCCCCGACACTATACACCACGACACTATACTCCACTACACTATACCCCACAACACTATACACCACGACACTATACACCACGACACTATACCCCACAACACTATACACCACAACACTATACACCACGACACTATAATCCACGACACTATAATCCACGACAGTGTACACCATGACGATATACACCATGACACTATACTCCCCAACACAATACTCCATGACACTATACTCCACAACACTATACACCACGACACTATACACCACGACACTATACACCATGACACTATACTCCCCGACACTATACTTCACAACACTATACTCCCTGACACTATACTCCACGACACTATACTCCCCAACACTATACACCACGACACTATACTCCCCGACACTATACACCACGACACTATACTCCCCAACACTATACTCCCCAACACTATACTCCCGACACTATACTCCCCGACACTATACTCCCCGACACTATACTCCCGACACTATACTCCCCGACACTATACTCCCCGACACTATACTTCACAACACTATACTCACCAACACTATACACCACGACAGTATACTCCACGACACTATACTCCACGACACTATACACCAAGACACTATACTCTACGACACTATACTTCACGACACTATACTCCCCGACACTATACTCCCCGACACTATACTCCTTGACACTATACTCCCCGACACTATACTCCCCGACACTATACTTCACGACACTATACTCACCGACACTATACTTCACAATACTATACACCACGACACTGTACACCACGACACTATACTCCACGACACTATACTCCACGACACTATACTCCACGACACTATACACCACGACACTATACTCCACGACACTATACTCCACGACACTATACTCCCCGACACTATACTCACAATACTATACACCACGACACTATACTCCACGACACTATACTCCACGACACTATACTCCATGACACTATACTTCACAATACTATACACCACGACACTATACACCACGACACTATACTCCACGACACTATACTCCACGACACTATACTCCACGACACTATACTCCACGACACTATACTCCACGACACTATACTCCACGACACTATACTTCACAATACTATACACCACGACACTATACTCCACGACACTATACTCCACGACACTATACTCCATGACACTATACTTCACAATACTATACACCACGACACTATACTCCACGACACTATACTCCACGACACTATACTCCACGACACTATACTCCACGACACTATACTCCACGACACTATACACCACGACAGTATACTCCCCGACACAATACACGACACTATACTCCCTGACACTATACTCCACAACACTATACTCCCCAACACTATACTCCACGATACTATACTCCACCAGTTGTACTCAGGCTAGAGGAGGAGCAGGCAGGATGTATCCGCCCTCCTGTTTGACATAGGCGTGGAGGAACTTCCGGAATAACAGAACACCAGAAAGCAGAGAGAGATACCAGAGAACCAGGAATGAGTACGTCAGGGTGAGAAGAGAAGCAGAGAAAAGTTTTGAAAATGATATAGCAAACAAAGCCAAGACCGAACCAAAGCTACTCCACAGTCACATCAGAAGGAAAACAACAGTGAAAGAACAGGTATTGAAACTTAGAACAGGCGAGGACAGGTATACAGAGAATGACAAAGAGGTGTGTGAAGAACTCAACAAGAGGTTCCAGGAGGTCTTCACAATAGAACAAGGTGAGGTCACTGTGCTAGGAGAAAGGGAGGTAAACCAGGCGGCCTTGGAATAGTTCGAAATTACGAGAGAGGAGGTCAAGAGACACCTGCTGGATCTGGATGTTAGAAAGGCTGTTGGTCCAGACGGGATCTCACTATGGATACTGAAAGAGTGTGCAGAGGCACTTTGCTTGCCACTCTCCATAGTGTATAGTAAGTAACTGGAGACGGGAGACCTACCAGAAATATGGAAGACGGCAAATGTGGTCCCAATATACAAAAAGGGCGACAGGCAAGAAGCACTGAACTACAAGCTAGTGTCCTTGACTTGTATACCATGCAAGGTGATGGAGAAGATCGTGAGAAAAAACCTGGTAATACATCTGGAGAGAAGGGACTTCGTGACAAATCGCCAACATGGGTTCAGGGAGGGTAAATTTCGCCTTACAGGCTTGATAGAATTCTACGATCAGGTGACAAAGATTAAGCAAGAAAGAGAGGGCTGGGCGGACTGCATTTTTTTGGATTGTCGGAAAGCCTTTGACACAGTGCCGCATAAGAGGCTGGTACGTAAGCTGGAGAGACAGGCAGGTGTAGCTGGTAAGGTGCTCCAGTGGATAAGGAAGTACCTAAGCAATAGGAAGCAGAGAGTTACGGTGAGGGGTGAGACCTCCGATTGGCGTGAAGTCACCAGTGGAGTCCCACAGGGCTCTGTACTCGGTCCTATCTTGTTTCTGATATATGTAAATGATCTCCCGGAGGGTATCGATTCATTTCTCTCAATGTTTGCGGACGATGCCAAAATTATGAGAAGGATTAAAACAGAAGAAAACTGTTTGAGGCTTCAAGAAGACCTTGACAAGCTGAAGGAATGGTCGAACAAATGGTTGTTAGAGTTTAACCCAACCAAAATTAATGTAATGAAGATAGGTGTAGGAAGCAGGAGGCCAGATACAAGGTATCATCTGGGAGAGGAAATTCTTCAGGAGTCAGAGAAAGAAAAAGACTTGGGGGTTGATATCACGCCAAACCTGTCTCCTGCAGCACATATCACGAGGAGAACATCAGCGGCATATGCCAGGCTGGCAAACATACGAACGGCATTCAGAAACTTGTGTAAAGAATCATTCAGAACTTTGTATACCACATATGTCGGGCCAATCCTGGAGTATGCAGCCCCAGCATGGAGTCTATATCTAGTCAAGGTTAAGACTAAAGTGGAAAAGGTTCAAAGGTTTGCCACCAGACTAGTACCCGAGCTGAGAGGTATGAGCTACGAGGAGAGACTACGGGAATTAAACCTCACTTCGCTGGAAGACAGAAGAGTTAGGGGGGACATGATCACCACATTCAAGATTCTGAAGGGAATTGATAGGGTAGATAAAGACAGGCTATTTAACACAAGGGGCACACGCACAAGGGGACACAGGTGGAAACTGAGTGCCCAAATGAGCCACAGAGATATTAGAAAGAACTTTTTTAGTGTCAGAGTGGTTGACAAATGGAATGCATTAGGAAGTGATGTGGTGGAAGCTGACTCAATCTACAGTTTCAAGTGTAGATATGATAGAGCCCAATAGGCTCAGGAATCTGTACACCTGTTGATTGACGGTTGACAGGCGGGACCAAAGAGCCAGAGCTCAACCCCCGCAAACACAACTAGGTGAGTACACACACACACACACGCACGTCCCCCTGAGCCTTCCCGTCTCCCACCCCTCCCCCTCTCACCCCCTACCCTCCCCCCTTAATCTCCCCCAACCCTCCCCTCTCAATCTTCCCCCAACCCTTCCCCTTTCACCCGTCCCCTCTACCATCCCCCACCCCCCAAGCCCTTCCTCCGCCGCCAGTCTCCCCGTACCAGATCCTCCCAACCCCCGCACACCCCACATCCCCCCTCCCCAGAGGAAAAGCAGAAGAGAGTCAGTTTCAGAGTGATGTACTCGAACATAGATGAGATCACAAGCAAGGCAAGTGAACTAAGGGAAAGAGCACAAGAAGTGAACCCAGATGTAATCGGAATCACTGAAACAAAACTCTCAGGAATCATAACGAATGTCGTGTTTCCCCAGCAGTACACAGTAATAAGGGAAGAGAGGGAAGGTAGGGGAGGAGGCGGAGTGGCCTACTAATGATAAAGGAATGGAGTTTCAGGGGGATGGCTATCCTGGGATGTGAGGGATTCAGAGACTACATAACAGGCACCTTGACATTGGGAGGACCAGGAATAGTAGTAGCAGTGATATATAACCCTCCACTAAAAGACAGAAGATCCAGCCAAGAGTATGCCAACAACAACATGGCAGTTAACACTATAATTGAGAGGGCAGCCTCTGCTGCCTACAGAAATAGATCCCATCTGATTACGGGGAATAGACAATCACGGAAAGATAGACTAGGAGAACATGGAACAGCATGGAGGCGAGGATACGTGAAGAGCCAAACTATTGGAGGTGGTGACTAGAATTTTTTTAACCCAGCATGTCAGGGAACCCACAAGGATGAGAGGAAACGATGAACCAACGAGACTCGACCTAGTCTTCACTCTGAACGATTCCGACATAAGAGAAATCGGTTTTGAGGCCCCAGTAGGAATGAGCGACCACTGTGTACTGACGTTTGAGTACCTGGTTGAAGAAGGGTTATTAAACTCGATAAGGGGTACTGAAAACAAAAGGCAGGCTTTCCCAAAGGGAAACTATGAGGAGATAAGAAAATTTCTAACAGATATAATATGGGAAACAGAGCTCAGGCGAAAGATGGCTCAAGATATGATGGACTACATTAGGCAGAAGTGCAAGGAAGCAGCAAACAAGTTTGTCCCAGTCCAAAAGGAAAACAAGAAAATGAAGATGAGAAACCCATGGTTTAATCAGAGATGTAGGCTAGCTAAGCAGCAAAGTAAAAGGGCGTGGAGAAACTATAGGAATAACAAGACACCTGAGAGCAGGGAAAGGTATCAGAGTGCCAGGAATTAATATGTCAGGATAAGAAGAGAGGCAGAAACACAATACGAAAATGACATCGCAGGCAAGGCAAAGACTCGGCCTGAATTGCTGCACAGCCACATCAGGAGAAAAACAACAGTAAAGGAACAGGTAATGAAATTAAGGATAGGGGCAGAAGGTTTCACTACAAACGACAAGGAAGTGTGTGAGGAACTGAATAAGAAATTCCAAGAGGTCTTCACTTTAGAGCAAGGAGAAATTTCAGAGATAAGAGAGGGAATAGTTAACCAGGAACCACTGGAAGAGTTTGAGATTACCAGTGGGGAAGTAAGGAAGTGTTTCTAGAGTTGGCTGTGACAAAGGCTATAGGCCCAGTTGGAATCTCCCCTTGGGTACTAAAGGAAAGAGCAGAAGAACTGTGCCTACCACTCTCTACAGTGTATAACAAATCACTGGCAACAGGGGAACTGCTAGAAATTTCGTAAGCAACTAATGTAGTCCCCATATACAAGAAAGGGGATAGACAGGAGGCACTGAACTACAGGCCAGTGTCCCTAACTTTGCATGCCATGAAAGCTGATGGAGAAGATTGAACGAAGAAAGCTAGTGGAACATCTGGACCGAAAGAACTTTGTAACACAGCATCAACATGGGTTCAGGGATGGCAAGTCCTGCCTCACAGGGTTACTTGAATTCTATGACCAGGCAAGAAAAATCAGGCAAGAGAGTGGTGGGCTGACTGCATATTTTTGGATTGCCAGAAAGTCTTTGATACAGTACCACACAAGAGGCTAGTGAAAAGCTGGAGTGAAAGTGAAGATTCTCCATTGGATAAAGGAGTACCTAAGAAACAGACGACAGCGAGTCACTGTGAGGGGTGAGGTCTCAGATTGGTGAGACGTTACAAGTGGAGTCCGGCAGGGGGTCAGTCCTTGGACCTATACTGTTTCTGACATATGTAAACGATCTCCCAGAGGGTATAGACTCGTTTCTCTCAATGTTTGCTGATGTTACAAAAATTATGAAGAGGAATGAAACAGAGGATGATAGTAGGAGGCTACAAGATGACATAGACTGAATGAATGGTCCTGCTAAAGTTCAACCCGAGTAAATGCAAAGTAATGAAACTAGGCAGTGGAAACAGGAGGCTAGACACAGGATACAGAATAGGAGATGAAGTTACTTCATGAAACAGACAGAGAGAAAGATCTAGGAGTTGATATCACACCAAACCTGTCTCCTGAAGCCCACATAAAAAAGAATTACGTCTGCGGCATGTGCGAGGCTGGCTAACATCAGAGCAGCCTTCAGGAACCTGTGTAAGGAATCATTCAGAATCTTTTATACCACATATGTAAGACCAATCCTGGAGTATGCGGCCCCAGCATGGAGCCCGTACCTTGTCAAGCACAAGACGAAGCTGGAAAATGTTCAGAGGTATGCCACTAGACTAGTCCTAGAACTAAGAGGCATGAGTTACGAGGAAAGGCTGTGGGAAATGTACCTTACGACACTGGAAGAAGAGTAAGGGGAGACATGATCACTACCTACAAAATCCCCAGGGTAATCGACAGGGTAGACAGGGATAAAGTATTCAACACTGGTGGAACGCGAACAAGGGGACACAGGTGGAAACTGAGTACCCACACGAGCCACAGCGACGTTAGAAAGAACTTTTTCAGTATCAGAGTAGTTAACAGGTGGAATGCATTAGGCAGTGATGTGGTGGAGGCTAACTCCATACACAGTTTCAAATGTAGCTATGATAGAGCCCAGTATGCTCAGGAATCTGTACACCAGTTGATTGACAGTTGAGAGGCGGGACCAAAGAGCCAAAGCCCAACCCCCGCAAGCACAAATAGGTGAGTACAAATAGGCGAGTACACACACACACACACACACACACACACACAAACAGACAAAGCTCAACCCCCGCAAGCACAAATAGGTTAGTACACCCACAAATATCCCCAGAAAGCAGCCCGTAGCAGCTCTCTAACTCCCAAGTACCTATTTACTGCTAAGTCAATAGGATCATCAGGGTCAAATTCTGCTTATTTATTTCTGCCTCTGTCCGGGATGGAACCCGGGGCCTTAGGACTTCGACCCCAGAGCGCTGTCCTCTCAGCCGCAAAGTCTTCACGTTTGTGTACTCACCTAGTTGTGTTTGCGGGGGCGGGGGTTGAGCATCGGCTCCCTGGTCCCGCCTCTGAACCATTATTCAACAAATGTACAGGTTCCTGAGCCTATTGGGCTCTATCATATCTACACTTGAAACTGTGTATGGAGTCTGCCTCCCCCACATCACTTCCTAATGCATTCCATTTATTACCTACTTTGACACTAAAAAAATCCTTTCTAATATCTCTGTGGCTCATTTGGGCACTCAATTTCCACCTGTGTGCCCTAGTGCCTGTGCCCTCTGTATTAAATAAACTATTTTGTCTACCCTATAACTTCCTCTGAGAATCTTGTATGTGGTGATCAAGTCCCAGTAACTCTTCTGTCTTCCAGCGACGTGAGGCTTAATTCCCGTCGTCTCTTCTCGTAGCTTAGTACTCGAACTGCCCCTGAGTTCGGGTACTAGTCTGGTGGCAAACCTTTGAACCTTCTCTACTTTAGTCTTATGCTTGACGTGATATGGATATAGAGCTGGAGTTGCATACTCCAGGATTGGACTGACATATGTGGCATACAAGGTTCTGAAAGAATCCTTACACAAGTTTCTAAATGCTGTTCTTATGTTGGCCAACCTGGCATATGCCACTGATATTATCCTCTTGATATGGGCTTCAGGGGGCATGTCTGGCGTGTTATCAACCCCCAGGTTTTCTCTGATTCTTGAAGAATTTCATCTCCCAAATGCTTATTGTATCTGGCCACCTGCTACCTACACCTATTTTTACTGCATTACATTTGCTTGGGTTAAATTCTAACAACCATTATTTGACCATTCCTTCAAGTTGACCAGGTCTTCTTGAAGCCTCAAGCTGTCCTCCTCTGTCTTAATCTCTCTCATAATTTTGGCATCGTGAGCAAACATTGAGAGTCTATACCCTCTGGGAGATCATTTACGTATATCAGAAACAGGAAAGGTCCGAGTACAGAGCCCTGTGGGACTCCACTGGTGACTTCACGCTAATCTGAGGTCTCACCCCTCATTGTAACTCTCTGCTTCCTATTGCTTAGGTACTCCCTTTTCACTGGAGAGCCCTATCAGTTACTCCTGCCTGTTTCTCCAACTTATGTACCAACCTCTTATGGGGTACTGTGTTGTGGTACTATGCTTTCCGACAGTCCAAAAAAAATGTGGTCCGCCCAGTCAATCTTGCTTAATCTTTGTCACCTGGTCGTACAATTTTATTAAACCTGTGAGGCAAGATTTACCCTCCCTGAACCCATGCTGGTGGTTTGTCACTTAGTCCCTTCTCTCCAGATGTGTTACTAGATTTTTTTCTCACGATCTTATTTTTCATTTGTGTGTGTGTGTGTGTGTACTCACCTAATTCTACTCACCTGATTGTGCTTGTGGGGGTTGAGCTTTGGCTCTTTGGTCCCGCCTTTCAACTGTCAATCAACTGGTGTACAGATTCCTGAGCCTACTGGGCTCTATCATATCTACATTTGAAACTGTGTATGGAGTCAGCCTCCACCACATCACTGCCTAATGCATTCCAGCTGTTAACTACTCTGATACCGGACAAATTCTTTCTAACGTCTCTGTGGCTCATCTGGGTACTAACTTTCCACCTGTGTCTCCTTGTTCGTGTCCCACCCGTGCTGAAGAGTTCGTCTTTGTCCACCCTGTCAGTTCCCCTGAGAATTTTGTAGGTGGTTATCATGTCTCCCCTTACTCTTCTGTTTTCCAGGGATGTGAGGTTCAGCTCCTTTAGCCTTTCCTCGTAGCTCATAGCTCTCAGTTCCGGGACGAGCCTGGTGGCATACCGGTGAATCTTCTCTAACTTTGTCTTGTGTTTAACTAGGTATTGTTATGATCCCAGGCAGCCGAAAAAAAAAAGAGTCTCCCCTTTGAGAATTATTCTATCAAGCCTGACCTGACTAGGTGGTCGGAGATATACAGACATGAAGATTCATACGTAAAATAATTGGGTAAAGTTACTAAACAATTTAAGATATGGACAGTAAATCAGGATATAAGGGATTGACTGGTTATGAGATGTGGATAATTTTCTGGAGGGGTGTGAGGCTCGCTTTTGGAGGGCTTTGACCCCCACTTGAGTACCAGACATCATGAGGGGAAGCTGCACTCTGTGTGAGCTCCTGTCAGAGAGGAACCCCTAGTGATATACCTTCAAGAGAAAGGAAGTGTGCAGACGTTCCAGCTGTGTAATCGAGCTGGGAACGTGAGGTCTCAAGTCCTGGATGGCAAGGAGAGTTTGTTAAGCCGCCTAAAGACATTATCGTGTGCCGTGGGAGCACCCTGATCAGACTCCGCCAGAGGGAGAGCGCCCTCGACTAGACCATCAGTGGTAAGCACTATTTTAAACCAGTTTATAGTGATTACTTGTAATTGATCGTGTGCCCAGCTATCATAGCGAATGTTTACTGATACGTTACACATGTTTTGGTAAGGCAGGAAGCCTAAATAAGAGGACGAAGATGAGAGAGACAGCTGGAGGGACGAGCAGCACGTCCTCTCCCGTCGATCGCCTGAAGCCAACTGATTGGCGGCGGAGAACCCTCCCAGAGTGAGGACCGCCGGGTAAGGCGGAGCATGGACCAGCCCAAATGGGGGAGTCCACTCTCACAGTATGAAAAGATCAGAGATATGTTAGGTGCAAACATATTGTGTGGATTATTTCGTTTTTGTGTTTATAAGGAAACGTTTTTATTTTCGTGTCAATGGTTGCAGGTTTGTCTTTGGATGAAGTTGCTGAGTGGACTTTGAGCCAGTAGAGTGAGTTAGTGGAAGAGACTCCAAGACTGTTGAAGAAATAGTGTACTCAGAGGAAGAGTAGCTCCACAGTGAAGAGTAGAACCTCGAGCTGTGAGGAGAAGCAGTGAAGAGGAGTGTCACGTGCTTCTGTAATGTCAGTGGTGAAGCACCATTGTTGCTCAAGGAAAACTTCATGGTGTAGCAGTCTGGAAGAGCTGCGGAGGATACTGGTAGTTAAAGCCGGAAGAACCTGAAGATGTCAGGGTAGCGAACTTCCAGATGTGGAAGGGACGTTCTGGTTGATTACTTGTAGGGAGTTGGTAGAGTGTTTGGTTGTCATTAGCGTGCAAGACGCAGTGAAAGGTGAGTGTTTGCAATTTTTGTGTCAAGGAGTGCTTATATTGAAGTACAGAGTTACAGTCGTAGGCTGGATTACCTGCAGAGACCTACATGTGTGTTCTAGGATTGATAGGGTGATCGGTAGATCATTGTTGTATATCAAGGAACGTTTATACTAATATTTATGTTATTGCAGCCATATGCAGGTTTTCCTTGTATGTGCTTATATATATATATATATGTATATATATATATATATATATATATATATATATATATATATATATATATATATATATATATATATATATGTCGTACCTAGTAGGCTGAGAAGTGCGTTCTGGCTACTAGGTACGACATTATATATATATATATATATATATATATATATATATATATATATATATATATATATATATGTCGTACCTAGTAGCCAGAACGCACTTCTCAGCCTACTATGCAAGGCCCGATTTGCCTAATAGGCCAAGTTTTCATGAATTAATTGTTTTTCGACTACCTAACCTACCTAACCTAGTCTAACCTAACTTTTTCGGCTACCTAACCTAACCTCTAAAAATAGGTTAGGTTAGGTTAGGTAGGGTTGGTTAGGTTCGGTCTTATATCTACGTTAATTTTAACTCCAATATAAAAAAATTTACCTCGTGCATAATGAAATGGGTAGCTTTATCATTTCATAAGAAAAAATTAGAGAAAATATATTAATTCAGGAAAACTTGGCCTATTAGGCAAATCTGGCCTTGCATAGTAGGCCAAAAAGTGAGTTCTGGCTACTAGGTACGACATACATATATATATATATATATATATATATATATATATATATATATATATATATATATATATATATATAATCTTTTTTTTTAATTAAAAAATCGAAAATATTTTTCGATTTTTCTCAATATTTCTTATGATTCTATTCACTGTTGATGGAAATTGAAAAATCAATTCTCCAAAATTAGTTTTTATTTCTAGTCTGACGAGACACTTGAACAAGTTTCGTAATAACTTATTACATTTTCAAAGACTTTTAGTTTACACACACACAACTATAACTTGCAAACACTAAACAGAGTTCTTACAATGCTATGATTTAAACAGCTTTCATTTTATACCCGCATTTTGGGTGAGGTGATATGTTACAACAGTTTTGGATGAGGTGAACAAAACTTTCAACACAGGACAGAACACGAAACAATGGGTATTAATTGGGTAAATTGAAGGTAAGAATTGAACTAACTGCAGAGGGTCTATTGGCCCATATTTCTTGATGCTTCTATATTGGAGCGGAGTCTTGAAGTGGGTTGAATATAGTTGTGCATTATTTGGCTGTTGATTGCTGGTGTTGACTTCTTGATGTGTAGTGCCTCGCAGATGTCAAGCCGCCAGCTATCGCTGTATCTATCGATGATTTCTGTGTTGTTTGCTAAGATTTCTCTGGTGATGGTCTGGTTGTGGGAAGAGATTATATGTTCCTTAATGGAGCCCTGTTGCTTATGCATCGTTAATCGCCTGGAAAGAGATGTTGTTGTCTTGCCTATATACTAAGTTCATTGAGGCTTACAGTCCCCAAGTGGGCATTTGATGGCATAGACGATGTTGGTCTCTTTCAAAGCGTTCTGCTTTGTGTGTGGAGAGTTTCTCACGAGTAGGCTAGCCGTTTTTTTGGTTTTATAGTAAATCGTCAGTTGTATCTTCTGATTTTTGTCTGTAGGGATAACGTTTCTATTAACAATATCTTTCAGGACCCTTTCCTCCGTTTTATGAGCTGTGGAAAAGAAGTTCCTGTAAAATAGTCTAATAGGGGGTACAGGTGTTGTGTTAGTTGTCTCCTCAGAGGTTGCATGGCGTTTCACCTTCCTTCTTTTGATGTTTTCAACGAAACCATTGAAGAAGCCGTTGTTGACTAAGACCTGCCTTACCCTACAGAGTTCTTCATCGACTTGCTTCAATCCTGAGCTGTGGCTGAGAGCACGGTCGACATAAGCGTTAACAACACTCCTCTTGTACCTGTCTGGGCAGCACTGTTGGCATTGAGGCACATTCCTATATTTGTTTCCTTAGTGTAGACTGCAGTGTGGAAACCTCCGCTCCTTTCCATGACTGTTACATCTAGAAAGGGTAGTTTCCCATCCTTCTCCATCTCGTAAGTGAAACGCAACACGGAATTCTGCTCAAATGCCTCCTTCAGCTCCTGCAGATGTCTGACATCAGGTACCTGTGTAAAAATGTCGTCAACATACCTGCAGTATATGGCCGGTTTCAACTTCATATTGACTAAGACCTTTTGTTCGATAGTACCCATGTAGAAGTTCGCAAACAGGACGCCTAGGGGAGAACCCAGGGCGACCCCATCTACTTGCTTATACATGTGCCCATCCGGGCTCAAGAAGGGTGCCTCTTCAGTACAAGCTTGGAGTAGTTTCCTTAGAATGTTTTCTGGTATGTCAAGAGGAGTACAGGCCGGATAACGATACACTCTGTCCGCTATCATCCCGATTGTGTCCCGATCCCGAAATATAGAGAAAATTAGTGTTAGAATTATTAATCTTACTTTTTCGGTCATATTTAATAATATTATATATATATATATATATATATATATATATATATATATATATATATATATATATATATATATGACAATGTCAGACCACGGAGGAAAAATGAAACAGGAATTTCCTTAAGTACTTTCGTATATTAATACATCTTCAGAAGGAGTGATTTAACAGATCGAGAACTGGACATAAATAGGCAAGAGAGAATGGTGGAGTGAGGTGAGTTACAATACGTGGACACTGCAGACGGCCTAGTGATGACGTGGACATTGAAGACGGCCCATCTGATGCAACACGCACACACAGGCCAACAACTGGATAATTATAGCATAAAATAGTAAATATATATTCAATGAATTAGTGAGACAAATGTGTTCCAATGATCCTACTTAAATCGCCCTTTAATTGATCTATTAAAAATGGATCTAAATTATATAGACCACTTCTAATGTTCAAATTACTTTCTTTTGTGATCTGTATATATATATATATATATATATATATATATATATATATATATATATATATATATATGTGTGTATATATATATATATATATATATATATATATATATATATATATATATATATATATATATATATATATATTCTCTTGCTGATAGTGGTACATTGTGTTATAAGACTTGACCTACTTGAGAAGGTTGGTAGTATTAGGTGGTGAATCAGGAGATAGGATACCGCTTGTTAAGCAGATGATAGAGTTCTGATGGTGTTGGAGTGCAACCTGACTGAAATAGTATAGAGTGTAGGATTCATTATTATTATTATTGTGTGTGTATGTATTGTGTATGTGCTTTGTCCAGTAAATGTATTCAAATTTGCTGGTGATTGCCCTTGTCCTAATGAGGCTTCCCAGGAAGTAGTAAAGGAGAGAGAGAGAATGAACCAAGAGCCACTGCTATGGACAGGGTAGAACGGAATAATCAATAAAACAAAGGGGATTGAGGGGATCATATCACATAATGAGAGAGTGGGGAGTCACAGTGGCTCGAGTGGGTGTGTGCACATGACAACGAGGCTAAGTATTGGAGCCGCATCCCCGAAACGTGTGACGTTGAGCCCCTCTCCGAGAGCCAGAAGCGCCCAGGGTGATCTCCTGGTAAAGTATAAGCACTCTACCGAGTTTTGGGTTGGGTTGTCCATAACGAAGGATCAACGACTACACCCAACCACGATAGTATGCACTCCAGGCTGGCGCTGCATGCTCCAGGATTGGTCTTACATAAGTGGTATACAGGGTTCTGAAAGATTCCGTACACAAGTTTCTAAAGGCAGTTTTTATGTTGGCCAGTCTAGCATATGCCGCTGATGATATTCTTTTGATGTGGGCCTCTGGGGACAGGTTCGGTGTCATATCAACCACCAAATCTTTCTCTCTATTTGACTCTTGCAGAATTTCTCCTCCCGGATGATACCTTGTGTTCAGCCTCCTGCTCCCTTCGCCTAATTTCATCACCTTACACTTTCCTGAGTTGAACTTTAGCAGCCATTTTCTAGACCATTCCTCCAGTTTATCCAGGTTATCCTGTAGTCTCTGTCTATCTTCATCCGTCTTGATTCTTCTCATATGTGTGTGTGTGTGTGTGTGTGTGTGTGTGTGTGTGTGTGTGTGTGTGTGTGTGTGTGTGTGTGTGTGTGTGTGTGTGTGTGTGAGCGTGTGTGTCTTGGTCTGTGTTCCTTTGGTTGTGCCAAAATATATAATAATTCCACCAGCCATCTATCCACCATCGCTTCGGGCCTGCTGAAGAATCAGCCAACCGGCCTGTGTGGCCTACCAGACATTTCCCCAGTAACCTGCCAGGCTCACATCCATCTACCTACTCACGTGCAAGTCATCAATCCATCTTGCTACTCTACAACCCTCACCTAGGATCCACAAAACATCCAACACTTACCAAAACATTATGTACAATATTACTTGCGTAGCTGCATCCTTCTGTATTGTTGCGTAGCTGCCATCCTTCTATATTGTTGCGTAGCTGCCATCCTTCTATATTGTTGCGTAGCTGCCATCCTTCTATACTTGTTGCGTAGCTGCCATCCTTCTGTACTGTTGCGTAGCTGCCATCCTTCTATATTGTTGCGTAGCTGCCATCCTTCTATATTGTTGGTAGCTGCCATCCTTCTATACTGTTGGGTAGCTGCCATCCTTCTATACTGTTGGGTAGCTGCCATCCTTCTATACTGTTGCGTAGCTCCCATCCCTCTATACTGTTGCGTAGCTCCCATCCTTCTATACTGTTGTGTAGCTGCCATCCTTCTATATTGTTGGGTAGCTGCCATCCTTCTATATTGTTGCGTAGCTGCCATCCTTCTATATTGTTGGGTAGCTGCCATCCTTCTATATTGTTGCGTAGCTGCCATCCTTCTATACTGTTGCGTAGCTCCCATCCCTCTATATTGTTGGGTAGCTGCCATCTTTCTATATTGTTGCGTAGCTGCCATCCTTCTATATTGTTGGGTAGCTGCCATCCTTCTATATTGTTGGGTAGCTGCCATCCTTCTATACTGTTGCGTAGCTCCCATCCCTCTATATTGTTGGGTAGCTGCCATCCTTCTATACTGTTGCGTAGCTGCCATCCTTCTATATTGTTGGGTAGCTGCCATCCTTCTATATTGTTGGGTAGCTGCCATCCTTCTATATTGTTGGGTAGCTGCCATCCTTCTATATTGTTGGGTAGCTGCCATCCTTCTATACTGTTGCGTAGCTCCCATCCCTCTATATTGTTGCGTAGCTGCCATCCTTCTATACTGTTGCGTAGCTGCCATCCTTCTATATTGTTGCGTAGCTGCCATCCTTCTATATTGTTGGGTAGCTGCCATCCTTCTATATTGTTGCGTAGCTGCCATCCTTCTATATTGTTGCGTAGCTGCCATCCTTCTATATTGTTGCGTAGCTGCCATCCTTCTATATTGTTGCGTAGCTGCCATCCTTCTATATGTTGCGTAGCTGCCATCCTTCTATATTGTTGCGTAGCTGCCATCCTTCTATATGTTGCGTAGCTGCCATCCTTCTATACTGTTGCGTAGCTGCCATCCTTCTATATTGTTGCGTAGCTGCCATCCTTCTATATTGTTGCGTAGCTGCCATCCTTCTATATTGTTGCGTAGCTGCCATCCTTCTATACTGTTGCGTAGCTGCCATCCTTCTATACTGTTGCGTAGCTGCCATCCTTCTATATTGTTGCGTAGCTGCCATCCTTCTATATGTTGCGTAGCTGCCATCCTTCTATATTGTTGCGTAGCTGCCATCCTTCTATATGTTGGGTAGCTGCCATCCTTCTATATTGTTGCGTAGCTGCCATCCTTCTATATTGTTGGGTAGCTGCCATCCTTCTATACTGTTGCGTAGCTGCCATCCTTCTATACTGTTGCGTAGCTGCCATCCTTCTATACTGTTGCGTAGCTGCCATCCTTCTATATTGTTGGGTAGCTGCCATCCTTCTATATTGTTGCGTAGCTGCCATCCTTCTATATTGTGGGTAGCTGCCATCCTTCTATATTGTTGCGTAGCTGCCATCCTTCTATATTGTTGCGTAGCTGCCATCCTTCTATATTGTTGCGTAGCTGCCATCCTTCTATATTGTTGCGTAGCTGCCATCCTTCTATACTGTGTGCGTAGCTCCCATCCCTCTATATCTGTTGCGTAGCTGCCATCCTTCTATACTGTTGCGTAGCTGCCATCCTTGTATTGTTGGGTAGCTGCCATCCTTCTATATTGTTGCGTAGCTGCCATCCTTCTATATTGTTGCGTAGCTGCCATCCTTCTATACTGTTGCGTAGCTCCCATCCTTCTATACTGTTGCGTAGCTCCATCCTTCTATACTGTTGCGTAGCTGCCATCCTTCTATATTGTTGCGTAGCTGCTCCTTCTATATTGTTGGGTAGCTGCCATCTTTCTTATGTTGCGTAGCTGCCATCCCTCTATATTGTTGCGTAGCTCCCTCTCTCTTACTGTAGCGTAGCTGCTGCCATCCTTCTATATTGTTGGGTAGCTGCCATCCTTCTATATTGTTGGGTAGCTGCCATCCTTCTATACTGGTGCGTAGCTCCCATCCTTCTATATGTTGCGTAGCTGCCATCCTTCTTATTGTTGCGTAGCTGCCATCCTTCTATATTGTTGCGTAGCTGCCATCCTTCTATATTGTTGCGTAGCTGCCATCCTTCTATATTGTTGCGTAGCTGCCATCCTTCTATATGTTGCGTAGCTGCATCCTTCTATATTGT
>WNGS01135237.1:4145235-4171228 GCA_020271785.1 Procambarus virginalis
ACTTGGTTGAACAAAACAGGGAATAGTGGAAGCAGAAGATTTTCTAGAATTAATTGACGATTGCTTTCTTACGCAACACATTAAGGAACCAACAAGGAAAATAATATTTTAGATTTAGTGTAACTAACAGGGAAACACAATTAATGACTCGAAATAGGGAGTGAACATAAGACATAAGAACATAAGAACAAAGGAACTGCCAGAAGGCCTATTGGCCCATACGAGGGCAGCTCCTATTTAAACCACCCAATCCCCTCATATACATGTCCACACCCGCCTTGAAACAATACATAACATACATAAGAATACATAAGAACAAAGGCAACTGCAGAAGGCCTATTGGCCCATACGGGCAGCTCCTATTTATATCCACCCAATCCACTCATATACATGTCCAACCCATGCTTGAAACAATCGAGGGACCCCACCTCCACACTGTTTGCGGCAATTGGTTCCACAAATCAACAACCCTGTTACTGAACCAGTATTTACCCAAGTCTTCCTAAATCTAAACTTATCCAATTTATACCCATTGTTTCGCTGTTCTGGCCTGTGTTGATACTTTCAAGTCCCTATTAATATCCCCTTTGTTATGTCCATTCATCCACTTGTAAACCTCTATCATGTCACCCCTAACTCTTCGCCTTTCCAGTGAATGCAAATTAAGCTTTGTTAATCTTTCTTCATATGAAGATTCTAATTTGGGGAATTAACTTAGTCATCCTACGCTGGACACTTTCAAGTGAATTTATATCCATCCTATATGGCGACCAAAACTGAACTGCATAATCTAAATGGGGCCAAACCAGGGCAATGATATAGCTTGAGAACCACACCAGGTGTCTTGTTACTTACGCTGCGATTATAAATCCGAGTGTCCTATTGCCTTATTACGAACATTTATGCATTGATCCTTTTGTTTTAAATTCCTTACTAATTATAACTCCAGATCCCTTTCGCAATCCGATCTCGCATCTCATCACCATCTAGCTCGTATCTTGTAACTCTATCATCATTACCTAGCCTCAGACCTTTACATTTATCAGCATTAAACTGCATCTGCCAGTCCTCTTTGACCCTTTCAAAACCCTACCTAGATCAACTGAAGTGATAGTGAGTCCTTCTCCGAATAAATTTCCCTACCGATTTTCGTATCATCATCGGCAAATTTGCAAATGTTGCTATTTATGTAAAAATAACAATAAATGTCTATAAGAATGAAAAATTATCGTGTTATCTCCCTAAAACTTTACGTATTGACCTGAACATCCAAATTATTCTGAACTATAATATAAGAAGGGTAAGATATAGATGATGAACACGGAACATGATTTACTAAGGCTTCATGTATATATTTTAAATTATGCAATGTGTTTGTTTTTAAATTTACACTATCATGCATCTAGCATGATCCCATCCAAGATCCTTTTCGCATCTTCAACACCATCTAGCCTAGTATCTTGTATTCCACTCAAATTAAAGTCACCCATGACATAAATACTGTTAGATCTAGATGCCCTAGATATTTCATCCATAGATGCTTTGCTTCCATTCTGTCTAAATTTGGTGGCCTATATATAACTCTAAATATAATATTATTTGCTTTTCGTTTAATTCTATCCATAGTTTCTGTGTGGGGCTCAGTTTGATTCCCTCTTTGAGACTACATTTCAAATTGTCCCTAACGTATATGGCTACTCCACTCCTCGTCTTATATATCTATCTGTGTGAAATAGTTTAAATCCATTTATTTGATATTCGGCTAATAGTTCTCTATTATCAACATTCATCCACGTTTCGGTAAGTGCAATAATATCTATTTTTTCTGTGCAGACAAGAGCATTTAATTCGTTAATTTTATTTCTTAGACTTCTGCTGTTTGTGCAATATACCCTAAGTGAATTGTTATTTTGAGGCCCTTCTCTTTCCCTGATCTTTTGCGAATTCCTTTCTCCCGCACCACACACTTTTATTACATCCTTCCTCCAATCAATTCCCATACCTCTATCTACTAACAGTTTAAACCCAAACAAACACCTCTAATCACTTCTTCCAACGAGTTTGCAACAGCAAAAACCCCAGCTCTCGATAGATACACCCCATCCCGAGCATATATTCATTTCTTCCATAGAAGTGTTCCAGTGGTCTTATAAGCATATTGCATTAGATTTGCATATCTTTCCAGCCTGCAATTGACAGCAGGTTCCCTCGACATCCATTCATATCCAATCCCCTTTCTTGGAAGAATGCCACATATGATCGGGATTCCTCCCTTGCTCCTAACTAATTCTATTGCTGTCTGAATTTCAGTATTAGTTCCTTACTTCTAACTCTCCAACATCATTACCCCTACACTAATACAAATAATGGGTTGTTTCCCATATACAAATAATGGGTGTTTTGGAAGTCGGAATAAAAATCGTCGTGACACAATACTGAGGCGCTGCTTTGAAGGCCTCTCGAGCCACACGACGTACGCGATTACGGGCGCTCTCGCCTAATGCTACGTATGTCAAGCAGAATGCAAGTTCGCCTCGCGCACCGGACCCGAGATGCCGCAGCGTGTGCGTGACGGTTCTCAGTTTGCATCGAGCATCGGGATCATGCTCTTTAATGCTGATAAATGTAAAGTTCTGAGGCTAGGTAATGATGATAGAGTTACAAGATACGAGCTAGATGGTGTTGAGATTGCGAAAGGGATCTGGGAGTTATAATTAGTAAGAATTTAAAACAAAAGGATCAATGCATGAATGTTCGTAAAAGGCAAATCGGACACTCGGATTTATTAATCGCAGCGTAAGTAACAAGACACTGGTGTGGTTCTCAAGCTATATCTTGCTTGTTAGGCCCCATTTAGATTATGCAGTTCAGTTTTGGTCGCCATATATAGAATGGATATAAATTCACTTGAACGTGTCCAGCGTAGGATGACTAAGTTAATTCCCAAATTAGAAATCTTTCATATGAAGAAAGATTAAAAAAGCTAAGTTGCATTCACTGGAAAGCGAAGAGTTAGGGGTGACATGATAGAGGTTTACAAATGGATGAATGGACATAACAAAGGGGATATTAATAGGGTATTAAAAGTATCAACACAGGACAGAACGCGAAACAATGGGTATAAATTGGATAAGTTTAGATTTAGGAAAGACTTAGGTAAATATTGGTTCAGAACAGGGTTGTTGATTTGTGGAACAATTGCGCGTAACATTGTGGTGGGGTCCCTCGATGTGTTCAAGCATGGGTTGCACATGTATATGAGTGAGATTGGGTGGTTATAAATAGGAGCTGCTCGTATGGGCCAATAGGCCTTCTGCGGTTGCCTTTGTCTTATGTTCTTATATGGGTGGGGACGAGGAGAGGTTGACGAGTTTAGCAGTTACCAGGGAGGATGTTCTTAAACAAATAGTAAAACTCAAACCAAACAAATCCACAAAGCCGGATGAAGTGTTTGCCAGAGTGCTGAAAGAATGCAAAGAGGAGCTTTGTGACCCCTGTCAATCATATTTAATAAATCAATAGAGTCAGGCAGAGTGCCAGAGTTTTGGAAAGTTGTTAATGTGATACCAGTTTTTAAGAAAGGAGATAGATCACTTGCGTCTATCTATCGACCAATTAGCCTAACGTCTATTGTGGGAAAGTTACTCGAATCTATAATAGCAAATAAAATTCGTCTTCATCTTGAAAAACATAATTAATAATTGAGTCGCAACATGGTTTTATAAATAGCCGTTCATGTTTAACAAATTTGTTATCTTTTTATTCTAGCATAGTTGAGGCAGTTGATAGTGGTAAGGATTGTTATGTCGTGTACCTTGACTTTAGCAAAGCTTTTGATACAGTGCCACATGAAAGACTGATTAAAAAGATAGAGGCTCATGGTATTGGGGGTGCTATATTAAGCAGGATTAGGGCATGGCTATACCAAAGGAAACAGAGAGTTAGTATAAATGGAGTCAAGTCAGAGTGGGAAAATGTTGTAAGTGGAGTGCCTCAAGGCTCTGTCCTGGGACCTCTGTTGTTTATAATATATAAAAAATATTTAGATTCAGGTTTGAGCAGCAACATTTGTAAATTTGCTGATGATACGAAAATCGGTAGGGAAATTAATTCGGAGGAGGACTCACTATCACTTCAAGTTGATCTAGATAGGGTTCTGAAATGGTCAAAGGACTGGCAGATGCAGTTTAATGCTGATAAATGTAAAGTTCTGAGGCTAGGTAATGATGATAGAGTTACAAGATACGAGCTAGATGGTGTTGAGATTGCGAAGTCGGACTGCGAAAGGGATCTGGGAGTTATAATTAGTAAGAATTTAAAACAAAAGGATCAATGCATGAATGTTCGTAATAAGGCAAATCGGACACTCGGATTTATTAATCGCAGCGTTAGTAACAAGACACCTGGTGTGGTTCTCAGCTATATCTTGCTTTTGTTAGGCTCCATTTAGATATGCAGTTCAGTTTTGGTCGCCATATTATAGAATGGATATAAATTCACTTGAACGTGTCCAGCGTAGGATGACTAAGTTAATACCCCAAATTAGAAATCTTTCATATGAAGAAAGATTAACAAAGCTTAATTTGCATTCACTGGAAAGGCGAAGAGTTAGGGGTGACATTACAATAGCAAATAAAATTCGTCTTCATCTTGAAAAACATAAATTAACGTGCTTTCTGGGTTCGAGTCCCACTGGTGGGTGTTGTCTAAGATTGTTAATCTTCTCTTGTGGTTCATGCAAGTATGTGCTTATAGCATAGACACGAGTTCTCCCACATTGACAGTGGCTTGATGAAAAATGCTTGAGTAACCCCTCACTAATCTGGCGCCCTTGGGAGGTGGAGATATTTGAGTAATTACTTCGAAGTCTCTATCTCTTTTAAGGGTCTGACTTGGTGTAGTGGGTTAAGGCATACTAGTTATGGCAGCTATTGGAAGATAGTTGTGCTTTCTGGGTTCGAGTCCCACTGGTGGGTGTTGTCTAAAGATTGTTATATATATATATATATATATGTATATATATATACATATATATATATATATAAATATATATATATATATATATATATATATATATATATATATATATATATACATATATATATATATATAAATATATATATGTATATATATATATATATATATATATATATATATATATATATATATATATATATATATATATATTGGTATATTTTGGAGCAGTCTTTCCTGTAGACATATATTATTAAATATGACCGAAATAGTAAGATTAATAATTCTAACACGAATTTTCTCGATTTTCCTTATGTTTCTTTTTACTGGTGACGGTAAATGAAAAATCAGTTCTCCAAAATTGATTTATATTTGAAATATATGTAAAAAGAAACATAAGGAAAATAGAGAAAATTCGTGTTAGAATTATTAATCTTACTTTTTCGGTCATATTTAATATATATGTCTACAGGAAAGACTGCTACCAAAATATACCAATATATATGTATATATATAGACCGAAAAAGTAAGATTAATAATTCTAACACGAATTTTCTCGATCTTTCTTATGTTTCTTTTCACTGTTGATGGTAAATGAAAAATCAATTCTCAAAAATTAATTTTTATTTCTAGTCTGACGCGACACTTGAGCGCGTTTCGTAAAACTTATTACATTTTCAAAGCCTTTAGTTTACACACACACACAACTATAACTGAATAGAGCTTAAACATCTTCGATTTCTTTTTATACCTGCATTTGGGTGAGGTGACATGTTACAATAGTATTGGATGAGGTGAAAACAAATTTTCAACACAAGCCAGAACGGGGTATAAGCTAAAGGGAAGGATGGAAGTAACTGCAGAGGGCCTATTGGCTCATATTTCTTGATGCTTCTATATTGGAGCGGAGTCTTGAAGTGGGTAGAATATAGTTGTGCATTAATTGGCTGTTGATTGCTGGTGTTGACTTCTTGATGTGTAGTGCCTCGCAGATGTCAAGCCGCCTGCTGTCGTTGTATCTATCGATGATTTCTGTGTTGTTTGCAAAGATTTCTCTGGTGATGGTTTGGTTGTGAGATGAGATTATATGTTCCTTAATAGAGCCCTGTTGCTTATGCATCGTTAAACGCCTGGAAAGAGATGTTGTTGTCTTGCCTATATACTGAGTTTTTTGAGGCTTACAGTCCCCAAGAGGGCATTTGAAGGCATAGACGACGTTGGTCTCTTTTAGAGCGTTCTGCTCTGTGTCTGGAGAGTTTCTTATGAGTAAGCTGGCCGTTTTCTTGGTTTTATAGTAAATCGTCAGTTGTATCTTCTGATTTTTGTCTGTAGGGACTATTAACAATATCTTTCAGAACCCTTTCCTCCGTTTTATGAGCTGTGGAAAAGAAGTTCCTGGAAAATAGTCTAATAGGGGGTATAGGTGTTGTGTTAGTTGTCTCTTCAGAGGTTGCATGGCGTTTCACTTTCCTTCTTATGATGTCTTCAACGAAACCATTGGAGAAGTCGTTGTTGACTAGGACCTGCCTTACCCTACAGAGTTCTTCGTCGACTTGCTTCCACTTTGAGCTGTGGGTGAGAGCACGGTCGACATAAGCATTAACAACACTCCTCTTGTACCTGTCTGGGCAGTCACTGTTGGCATTTAGGCACATTCCTATGTTTCCTTAGTGTAGACTGTAGTGTGGAAACCTCCGCTCCTTTCCATGACTGTTACATCTAGAAAGGGCAGCTTCCCATCCTTCTCCATCTCGTAAGTGAAACGCAACACAGAATTCTGCTCAAATGCCTCCTTCAGCTCCTGCAGATGTCTGACATCAGGTACCTGTGTAAAAATGTCGTCAACATACCTGCAGTATATGGCCGGTTTCAAGTTCATGTCGACTAAGACTTTTTTCTCGATGGTACCCATGTAGAAGTTTGCAAACAGGACACCTAGGGGAGAACCCATGGCGACCCCAACTACTTGCTTATACATGTGCCCATCCGGGCTCAAGAAGGGTGCCTCTTTAGTACAAGTTTGGAGTTGTTTCCTTAGAATGTTTTCTGGTATGTCAAGAGGAGTACAGGCCGGATCACGATTCACTCTGTCCGCTATCATCCCGATTGTTTCATCCACAGGTACGTTGGTAAAAAGTGATTCTACGTCCAACGAGGCTCTTATCCCTGTGGCCCGTGTTCCCCGCAGTAAGTCAACAAATTCCTTTGGAGACTTCAGGCTGAAGGCACAAGGGACATAAGGAGTCAGCAAGCCGTTGAGTCGTTTCGCCAGTCTGTACGTGGGTGTGGGTATCTGGCCGATGATTGGCCGAAGTTGGTTTCCAGGCTTATGTGTCTTGACATTTCCATACGCATATCCAGGTTTATATTCCCCAATAATTTTTGGCAGGTGGAGTCCGGATTTCTTGGCGTTCACAGTTTCGATCAATTTGTTGACCTTTGCCTTCAACTCGGCTGTAGTGTCCTTCGTTACCCTTTGGAATTTAGTTTGGTCAGAGAGTATGAGGTTCATTTTCGCCAGATATTCGTATTTTTTATGAATGACATATATTGGCGACTTGTCGCCTCTCCTGACAACTATCTCCTTGTTCTCACGAAGGCTCTTAGCTGCTGCTTTGAACTCGGGGGACAGTATGGTGCTTCTGTAGTTGCCTCGATTCTTTCCTCCTTCCGCAATAAGTTCTGCTTGTAAGGTGTCTTTGGTGTTGACCTTCTTTTGTGCTTCGAGGTTGAATATGTCGTCCATCAGAATCTCCAACTCCACTTTCCGAGCCAACTCACTTGGTCTGGACATAACGTGACAGTTTATACCCCGATTTAGGAGAGTGACTTCACCTCAGCACTGAAACAAGGATAATCAAGAAACTAACAACGTTATATTGAGAACCTATGGCAATTCCACGACCAAGAGACGGCTTCCTGAACCTTGCAGGAATCAACCTCACTGAGGACCAAGTCACTCTCCTTAATCTGGGTATAAACTGTCACGTTATGTCCAGACCAAGTGAGTTGGCCCGGAAAATTTCGATCACTTGAAACACTTGAACGCGTTTCGTAATAACTTATAACATTTTCAAAGACTTTAGTTTACATAAACACAACTATAACCTACAAACACTAAACAGAGTTCTACTATGCTATCATTTAATGTTGTTGTTAAAGATTTAGCTACTCAGGACGAAGTGTCCTTGTAGCTAAGTGTCCTTGTAGTGAAGTGCCCTTGTAGCTCACCATAGCCCTTACGGGCTATGGTGAGCCCGTAATTGAGTTTGGTTATACATGATAACCTTTTTCCTGTGATATTTGGGTCTATGTTTAAAGTGGAGGAGAGGATTTCTCCTTTTTTCCTTCTTATTTATCGCTTCTGTTTTAGTGCACTGGTTTTAATCTTGTTTTATTAACATTATCTTGGTAGCGGATGTAGATGCAGAATGCTCACTAATGAGTCCCATTCCTCAACAACTTTTCTAATCATTGTAGTCGCGATGGAATGTGCATCTAATGCAGCTGCTGTCGTTGGATCAATGTTGAGTTTGATGCGCAGGGGTTCAGTAGCTTCACATTCCAGTAAGTAGTGCAATAGTGGCGCCTCTGCTTCAGTTTCACAGATGTGACACTCTTTAACTATTGGGTTCATTACCTCCCAGCAGCACTTGTAACCAAGTATGAGTCTGTGTATGGCTACTGCAATGTCTCGGGATATCTTTTTGCCAGGCTTGAAAGAGGAGTAACCAGTGGCTTGTTCGTACCATATCGCAGTGGATCTTCCTTCCGCTACTTGGGCTCTGTGGCAACTTTTGATAGTTGAGAATATTTTCTTCTTGATTTGCTCCTTTATCAGTGAGAAACGTGGAGGTATTTGAACCTGTACAACAGGTAGAGCAGTGGCAATTTTTGCTAGTGAGTCTGCCTTTTCATTGCCATCTATGCCATTGTGATTTGGTATCCAATTTATGGTGATTGACAGCCCTCGATTATGGGCTTCTTTTCCTATATGTTGAATTTCTGTGAGGAGTTGTATATTATCTCTGTGCTGACTGGATAACAATGCCTGGAGCGAAGATTTAGAGTCGGTATGAATAATGACATCATGTAAATTATTCTCAATTGTATAGTTTATTGCCTCCTTCAGGGCATATAATTATGTTTGCAATGTTGAGCACCCACTATTCATGCTCCAGTAAGCCTCATGGTTGGTAGTGTAAACTGCTGTCCCAGCAGAACCTTTTTCTTGATCAACTGATCCGTCTGAGAAGATGTGAGTCGTTGTGGGTCTAGAGATAGTTTCCATTTGATGTTCTATTACTTCCTTGAGCCTCTGCGGGTCACATGCTGATTTTTTATCTGGTAATCTTTCAATGATTATCTTTAGATTCGATTCTTCCCATGGAGGAGGCTGTCGAAAGTGTTGATATGGTCTATGTTCCCCTTTGTTTTTAATGGTCCATTTCAGGTCCATTTTCTCTAAAATCTTTACCACATTATCCATCCATGAGCTTGTTCTATACTGTAAGTTTTTCTGAAAGGATCTCTGTATGCTGTCTTTGATTGACAGTCTGGCGGTTGTTCCAGTAAGTTTTCCTATTATGGTGGCTATCCTTTGTTTCATCCTGTTTTCTAATGCTGGTAAACTTGTTAAAATTCTAAGGTTCTCTCTACGCGTCCATATAGGTGTTCGCAGCATTGTTCTCAGAGCATCATTTTGAGACACTTCCAGTTTCTCCCATTGGTTATCACTGAGGGATGTAAGAGCAGGAGCAGCATAGTCGATGAGTGACCTAACTGCTTGAACGTAGTACATTTTGAGTACTGGTAGAGATGTACCTCTCTTTAAGACTGGTCAGAGAGCGCAAAGCTGAGTTTCTGGCTTTACAGCGTTGCCGAAGATATTGAATTTCTCGATTGAATTTCAACTGGCTGTCTATTATGACTCCTAGGTATTGAAAAGAGGTAACCCACTCAATTTCTTGTCCTTGTATTGCCAGTCTGATGTCTTGAGTTCTCATTTTAACGGCCATAGCTTTTGTTTTATTTTTGTTTATTTTCACTGCTATGCGTTCCGCTTCCCTGCTGATAATATCTAGGCATTTTTGTGCATGGTTCCTTGCACCTTTGCTATTGATGATGAAAACAAAGTCGTCTGCATAGTTAAGAATTTTGGCTTTTGGTAGCTTGAGCTTCATGAATTGTTCCATGAGACAGTTGAAGAGGAAGGGACTTAGTATTCCTCTCTGCGGAGTTCCATTTTCCAGCCTCTTTGAGGTCGATGTTTTTCCTTGGAATTTGACTTTAGCTTCTCGGTTAAGAAGGCTTCCTTTGGCAAAATCAAGAGCGTGTCCTTTGATTTTCTTATCCACAAGGCAGCACAGTGTAGCTGGAGCACTGGCTAACTCGAAGGCTTTTTCAAGGTCTAGAAAAATAAGGATTCCAGATTTGTCATTGATTTAATTCAGGAGGGAGGTAAGGCATTATGTGGTTCCAACGCCTTTTCTGTAAGCAAACATATTTTGGTGAAGTGGATTGTCTTTCCATTCAGTTCGATTAAGGGCCATTCTTTCTGCAGTTTTGGCCAGACAGCTTGTTAATGAAATGGGTCTTGGATTTCCTGGGTCTTTAGGTTTTGGAATGGGAAATATAATTGCACTGTTGCAAGAGAGTGGCCGGGTTCTTGTCACCCATACTCTGTTGATGAGATTAAAGAAGGCTTCTTCACTCTTTTCTCCTAGCTTGGCTAGCATGTTGTAAGTGATCTTGTCCTCGCCTGGAGCTGTATTTTTAGTTTTCTTTGTAGCACTTCTGAGTTCTTTCAGATTGAAAGGTTGGTCTAGTTCGTCAGGTAAAGCTAAAGCGTCATCTATTTTTTCGATCTTGGTGCTTGAAGTCTTTGTTGGTGAGTCAGAGTTGCTTGAGGAAGTTGAGTGAAAGTGGCTTTTGAAACAAATAGATTTGCTAGCCATTCTGCTTCTTGCTCTGGATGAACATGGTGCGGCGGAGCAATAGACGATTTTCCTTTGGCCTTGTTGATCTGCCTCCAGTTGTCGCCCAAGGACATATGCTGATTTAGCTTGGCACATCACTCGAGCCATTTTTCTTCTCTGATTTTTGCTGTTTCTTCGTGCACATGATCTCGGACAACTCTAAGAAGTCCTAGATTAACTTCGGTTCTATCTCATCTGAAATTCTTTCGTGCACGATTTAGTATGTTATGTAGCTCTTTGATCCTATGACAGTAATACCAATGGTCCATGTGTTGCTGGGTAATTGTTTTCCTCTTCGGGATGGCGTGATTTGCTGCTCTATGTATTGCATTTACTAAATCTTTTTCCATTTCATCGGTGTTGTCAGGAGGAGTGAAGTTTTGGTGCCAAGTTTCAAGAGCTTCTTGAAACTTCGTCCAATCTGCCTTGATAAAGTCCCATCCGGGCTCGGGAGCTGGAGGTCTAGGAGGTAGTGCTATATTAATAACTTTTTGTAGCAAAGTGGTCACTAGTCAGAACATGATCCACTGACCAATGACACAACTCATAAATACTGGTGGAAACAAACGTGATTTCTTTTTGATTTCGTGATTTCAACTATCATTTAAACAGCTTTCATCTTATATACCCGCATTTGGGTGAGGTGATATGTTACAACAGTTTTGGATGAAGTGAACAAAACTTTCAACACAAGACAGAACACGGTGCAATGAGTATAAATTGGGTAAATTAAAGGGAAGAATGGAAGTAACTGCAAGGGGCCTATTGGCCCATATTTCTTGATGCTTCTATAATGGTGCGGAGTATTGAAGTGTTGAAGTGGGTAGAATATAGTTGTGCATTAATTGGCTGTTGATTGCTGGTGTTGACTTCTTGATGTGCAGTACCTCGCAGATGTCAAGACGCCTGCTATCGCTGTATCTATCGATGATTTCTGTGTTGTTTGTTAAGACTTCTCTGGTGATGGTCTGGTTGTGGGAAGAGAATATATATTCCTTAATGGAGCCCTGTTGCTTATGCATCGTTAATCGCCTGGAAAGAGATGTTGTTGTCTTGCCTATATACTGAGTTCTTTGAGACTTACAGTCCCCAAGTGGGCATTTGAAGGCATAGACGACGTTGGTCTCTTTTAAAGCGTTCTGCTTTGTGTCTGGAGAGTTTCTCATGAGTAGGTTGGCCGGTTTTTTGGTTTTATAGTAAATCGTCAATTGTATCTTCTGATTTTTGTCTGTAGGAATAACGTTCCTATTAATAATATCTTTCAGGACCCTTTCCTCCGTTTTATGAGCTGTGGAAAAGAAGTTCACGTAAAATAGTCTAATAGGGGGTACAGGTGTTGTGTTAGTTGTCTCTTCAGAGGTTGCATGGTGTTTCCCCTTCCTTCTTATGATGTCTTCAATGAAACTATTGGAGAAGCCGTTGTTGAATAGGACCTTACGCTACAGAGTTCTTCATCGACTTGCTTATTCGGTCATATTTAATAATATATGTTTACAAGAAAAACTGCTACCAAAATATACTAATATTAAAACGCACGACCCAGCAGCAAGGAATACCCGCCAAACACACACACCGAAACTACGACGTTGGTACAACGTTCGAACAAGTTTTAGCACCACCTAACCAGTTATAACAACCAATATAGCAAGTTGTAACAACGTTCTAATACGTCATAAGCACGTTAAGCCAAGATGTGACAACTTTATTACAAGTTGTAACAAGCGGAAAATAGAGACAGTTTCGGTTTGTGTTTCCAGGGTAAAGCCTTCACGATAAAATATCGCCAACATCTGATTCGAAATCAGATACACAAGGCGGAAAATGAAATCAAAGACAACAAAACGCAACTACTTCGTGCTACAAACCAATTGAGAAACAGCAACATCAACGAAAACCTCCGTACTCGTATCGAGCAACACCTCGTCATCCTGACAGATCGACATAACCTCAGCACCGAAACCAGGATAATCAAGAAACTAACAACATTATATGGAGGACCTATGACGATTCCACGACCAAGAGACGGCTTCCTGAACCTTGCTGGAATCAACCTCACTGAGGACCAAGTCACTCTCCTAAATCTGGGTATAAACTGTCACGTTATGTCCAGACCAAGTGAAATGGCCCGGAAAGTGGAGTTGGAGATGCTGTTGGACGACATATTCGGCCTCGAGACAGAAAAGAAGGTCACCACCAAAGACACCTTACAAGCAAAACTTATTGCAGAAGGAGGAAAGAATCGAGGCAACTACAGAAGCACCATACTGTCCCCCGAGCTCAAAGCGGCAGCTAAGAGCCTTCGTGAGAACAAGGAGATAGTCGTAAGGAGAGGTGACAAGTCGCCAATATACGTCATTCTTAAAAAAGACGAATATCTTGCGAAAATGAACCTCATACTCTCTGACAAAACTAAATTCCAAAGGGTAACGAAGGACACTACAGCCGATTTGAAAGCAAAGGTTAACAGATTGATCGAAACTGTGAACGCCAAGAAATCCGGACTCCACCTGCCAAAGATTATTGGGGAATACAAACCTGGGTATGCGTATGGGAATGTCAAGACACACAAGCCTGGAAACCCACTTCGGCCAATCACCAGCCAGATACCCACACCCACGTACAGACTGGCAAAACGACTCAACATCTTGCTGACCCCTTATGTCCCTTGCGCCTTCAGCCTGAAGTCTCCAAAGGAATTTGTTGACTTACTGTGGGGAACACGGGACACAGGGATAAGAGCCTCGTTGGACGTAGAATCACTGTTTACCAATGTACCTGTGGATGAAACAATCGGGATGATAGCGGACAGAGTGTATCGTGATCCGGCCTGTACTCCTCTTGACATACCAGAAAACATTCTAAGGAAACTACTCCAAGCATGTACTAAAGAGGCACCCTTCTTGAGCCCGGATGGCACATGTATAAGCAAGTAGATGGGGTCGCCATGGGTTGTCCCCTTAGTGTCCTGTTTGCGAACTTCTACATGGGTACTATCGAACAGGTCTTAGTCGACATGAACATGAAACCGGCCTTATACTGCAGGTATGTTGACGACATTTTTACACAGGTACCTGATGTCAGACATCTGCATGAGCTGAAAGAGGCATTTGAGCGGAATTCTGTGTTGCGTTTCACATACGAGATGGAGAAGGATGGGAAGCTGCCCTTTCTAGATGTAACAGTTATGGAAAGGAGCTGAGGTTTCCACACTGCAGTCTACACTAAGGAAACAAACATAGGAATGTGCCTCAATGCCAACAGTGACTTCCCAGACAGGTACAAGAGGAGTGTTGTTAACGCTTATGTCGACCGTGTTCTCAGCCACAGCTCAGGATGGAAGCAATTCGATGAAGAACTCTATAGGGTAAGGCAGGTTCAAGTCAACAACGGCTTCTCCAATGGTTTCGTTGATGACATCATAAGAAAGAAGGTGAAACACCATGCAACCTCTGAAGAGACAAATAACACAACATCTATACCCCCTATTAGACTATTTTACAGGAACTTCTTTTCCACAGCTCATAAAACGGAGGAAAGGGTCCTGAAAGATATTGTTAAAAGGAACGTTATCTCTACAGACAAAAATCAGAAGATACAATTGACGATTTACTATAAAACCAAAAAAACGGCCAACCTACTCATGAGAAACTCTCCAGACACAAAGCAGAACGCTTTAAAAGAGACCAACGTCGTCTATGCTCAAATGCCCACTTGGGGACTGTAAGCCTCAAAGAACTCAGTATACAGGCAAGACAACAACATCTCTTTCCAGGCGTTTAACGATGCATAAGCAACAGGGCTCTATTAAAAAACATGTAATCTCTTCCCACAACCAAACCATCACCAGAGAAATCTTAGCAAACAACACAGAAATCATCAATAGATACAGCGACAGCAGGCGGCTTGACATCTGCGAGGCACTACACATCAAGAAGTCAACACCAGCAATCAACAGCCAATCAATGCACAACTATATTCTACCTACTTCAAGACTCCGCTCCAATATAGAAGCATCAAGAAATATGGGCCAATAGGCCCTCTGCAGTTACTTCCATCCTTCCCTTTAGCTTATACCCCGTTCTATACCCCGTTCTGGCTTGTGTTGAAAATTTGTTTTCACCTCATCCAATACTATTGTAACATGTCACCTAACCCAAATGCAGGTATAAAAAATCGAAGATGTTTAAGCTCTATTCAGTTACAGTTGTGACTAAAAAGACTAAAGAAGATTTTCATTTTCAAAGACTAAAGTCTTTGAAAATGTAATAAGTTTTACGAAACGCGCTCAAGTGTCACGTCAGACTAGAAATAAAAATTCATTTTGGAGAATTGATTTTTCATTTACCATCAACAGTGAAAAGAAACGTAAGAAAGATCGAGAAAATTCGTGTTAGAATTATTCATCTTACTTTTTCGGTCATATTTAATAATATATGTCTACAGGAAGACTGCTACCAAATATACTAATATATATATATATATATATATATATATATATATATATATATATATATATATATATTATATATATATATATATATATATATATTATAATATATATATTATTTTTATGGGTAGTAGCCTCATCAACCTCTTATGGTATTTAATGGTAATAATTAGTTTGTGATTATTCTTATGAAGAACTCCTTGTATATTGTGTTAGCAACAGTACTTTCAATCACTGTTATTTAATTTGTTAGCGTGTGCTTAATGACTGTTCGAAATAAAAATCACACCAAACTAGTGGCAAAATGTTGTGGATAACACAAAGTCACAAATTTGGTTGGTTTTAGCTTCACACTCTGCGGATGTAAATCTCCACTTTCTTAATGAATAAATTCGCGAATGTATAGCTCTGTGTTTGGGTGTTTTTCCACTCGCTGGTTATTTAATTGCCCATATTTTTTTGTCTTCTGGTTGATTCCTTAGAACAATGATAGTTCTTATGTTTGCAGTAACTAATGTATACTGCTAGCTGAGTGAGGTTACAGTGATGTACGTGGATAATTCCACTCATCATTTTAATATTATTATTATCTTAGGAATGTATTATTCCGTGTCATATATATATATATCAGAATCATATCAGATTCATTATCTATTGATCATATCTACTGATGACTTAAGGATCATCTGTATCTACATTAGCAGTCTACATGACCATTTTGTCAAGTACACTATTGAGCTTAATATGTCTATTACATTGTACATGTGATCTCCAGAATCTATAAGCTTCCAGGTAATCAAAAAATATTGCTGGAACCAAAGTTATAGCTTCCAGTGATGTAATATCAAAATCCTTAATAAAGAACAAAAGGTACTAACAAGTACTGCCAACAATTTTTAAATCCACTAAGTAATCATCTTGTCATATAACTTTATCACAATAATCAGTCTAAATAATGAAAATAATCATTTTACAATCTTTGCCATCACCTCAACTGTGGAGGGGACGCCAGCAGCAAATGCCGGTGGGACAGAATCGTCTGGTACCAGGCAGCCTCGTGTTTGCATCCCGGAGTGCACTCATGTGTAGGGCTGGAGAGACTTTTTCAGTAAGAGTAATAATTGTTTTAGAGTGTAAATTGGCCAATTAGCATGCTTTATAACATTAATACAGCCATATATAAATTGAGAGTAGTTAGGCAGAGAGGCAACGCCCCATCATCTAGTAAGTTCTAACTTAATCTTTTCAGTGAATGAACCTCTTTTATTGCTGAATATTTATATAATCAGAATACCCATATTTTGTGTATAAAATTCTTTAATATAACTCATCATACATTTAATTGCCATATTCATTAATATTAATTTATGAAGTTATCTTATTTTATTGCATATAATTTTTTATGCATATTTCCTTGTACTTTTATGTATTTATACCTTATGTGCAACAGCACAGATATTCCTAGGACAAGGCTAGAGAGTGTAAAGTTCAGATTCTAGATCATGAACCTTGCCAGTGCTTGTAGTCATAGAGCTGTTTTTTCATATACATGTAAAAATTACATGTTAAATATGTGGGTGTACCCGCAGGTATATTGCGTTCTGCAATTTGAGCCACATCAGCCTTAAGGAACCTACCTGCTACAACCCAGTACCAGTATCAAGGTCCCGGAGGAGTGGACCTACAATCCAGCATAGGAACCTTGCATACAGGAAAGAGCTTTTGTGTTGTACCTTATTATCAATTTCAATATCATTTGTTTTTTAATTCATGGTTCTAGTAACATAATTTTTGTTCCTATATAATTCTCCTCTTCATCAGTATTCCTGGTATATTCCCCCACAATGTATAGGAGTTTACGTTTAGTTGCTGTAGGTTTATTAATTTATATATATGTACACTGGTTCTTTAAGTTAGATCATAAATATGATCTAGGTATGAAGGACCATAAACATATAGTCCAAGTATTGGCAAATTATGGATGATCTAGTTTCTAGACCGTCTAGATTCGAAGGACCATAAATGTGTGGGGTATTTTCCCAGCAGGAATTTAATTGATTTTTATTTATATATTAAATTATTAATTTATTCAAATTACTTTATTATTATTAATTAAGAATGGACTTAATTCTTACTTAATATTTAGTAAGCGCAAAGGCTGCACTTTTATGTAAAGTGTTGACACTTGTTTGTGGAGTGGGAGTACTCGTAACCTGATTCGATGGACAGCCCCTACTCCTGTGCCAGTTAAGTCCACAACGGGCTCACCATAGCCCTGCTACTTGGAACCTTTTGTTCCAAGTAGCGAATCTTAAACAACGATAGGATGAGGTGACTGTTGCCTGACTTACCAGGTCTTACATCTTCCCTCTGGATCAATGAATGACCATTGAACAGCTATATGCTCGAAGTTGAATTCTTCTGGAAGTTGATTACTGGTGTCAGTTCCCGAAATAACACAGTCTCGAGCATACGAAGCCTCCTTCGATCGCCGGTGCGTGTGATTACTATCGTAATTTTCACTATGTCTTAGCGATTCAGGATGTTGTTTTGGTGTTGAGAATGATGTTCAATACCTTCCTCTGGCAAATAAAGTGTAAGACGTCTACTCAGTGTAGTCGTAGTATGTCCAATGTAGCATATATTTCGGAGCACACAGTTTCCAGAGCTGCATTTGCACTGATACATTACATTAATACACTTCAGTTTGTAGAGAAGGCAGAGATGTTATTTATCATAATGAGGGAAGCTGTACGATGGTTGTTATAATAGATGATAAAACGAATCCTTGCGTTTTCACTGCCAGATTTGCAATTCCGGTCTTTTATATCTTGTATCATCTTCTCATCCTTTTTGTATGAGTAAATGTACTTTTATAATGCATTATAATGTCTTCCCTTGAGACCGATTTTCCACCCCTGGGGCCTGATAAACCTCAGTCAGGTGGCGACCTAGCTTCTTACGATTTCGTCGAAATCTGTATTGCTGCAATCATTGTTCGCAACAACTTGGCGGATTCGTTCAAGTTTGTGGTGCAAGAGCGGTCAAGAAGGGCATGTTCGTATTGCACGACCTACATACGCAGTGATAACGCTTCTCTAATACTTGTCAGTGCATTCACTCCTCTTGTTCATATATTTTCTTGCATCAGTTGGATTACGATTCGCATTTGTGATGAACCTACCCGAGTTACCGTTACTGAGAACATCGAGGAATGGAATCCTGCCTCCTTCACTTTTCTCAACATTGAACTTAAAGCCTGAGAATTTCTATAGCCTTTCCAATGTGTTATGATTGTCATCCCATACGAATTTGTCGCTATCTGCAGAAGATACTATGGGTTCAGTACAGACTGCCAAGCCTAACCAATGTTACATGTAGGAGGTCTGGACCAAAAAGGTCAGATACCACAAAGCGTCCCATCTATTCTATATGATGTTAATTAGGCAAGTCCTACCTGTATATATTCGTGCGTAATTTTATTATTCTGCTATACTGTCTCTCCTCCTGTATAGTCGTAATGGCTTAGTGCATTCTCCTGATAATTGCTTTGTGTCTTTCCTCATGGACCTTTTCTTATTTACCACACACACACTCATTCATCTCGGTGTTTGCTGACTGCGAAATTTATAAGGAGGATTAAGACAAAGACACTGTGAGGCTACAAGATGACTTGGGCAAACGGAAAACGTCTTAGGGTTCAGTTCGCTGGCCTATCCTCTTTCCCATACGTAATGATATTCAAGAGGAAGTTGATTCTTTTATCTATATGTTTGCTCTTGATACGAAAATTATGCGGAGGATTAAAACAGCATAAGGCTACAGGATAGCCTGAGCATTAAAAAAATGCAACAAACGGCTGCATTGGTTTAACTCAAATAAATGCAAAGTAATGAAGCTAGATGTAAGGAGCAGAAGGCCGGACACACTGTACCAAGTGGGAGATGAAATCCTTCAAGAATTGAACAGAGAAATATCTAGGGTTGACATCACACCGAACTTGTCTTCTAAAGCCCTCATCAGAAGGATATCATCATCAGCTTAAATTAAGCGTGGCTGGTCTACGTAAGAACTGCCTTTATAAGTTTGTTCAGGGACCATTCAGAACTTTGTATGTCACATATGTTCGCCCCGTTCTCCTTTACTGATTGTACATATAGTAGCCGTTCGGTCAAAAGTACCGATGTTTAGTGGTGGCCCAACAAAAAATGTATTATTTTTTATTATTGAATTATGCCAACTGGGAAACTTTCTAGTCAAAACATAAAAAAAAGAATATCCTAACCTGTACTAGCAATCGTAGTCCTAATACACCTATCTGAGGACTAACACAGTTCATCTGTGTGCTATACTAGTACAAGGAACATTTTAGTTTGGTTTTTAGCTTTATTTTTCTTTGACAACTTAAAATAAAAGGTACATCAAAAGAATTCTGATGGTCCATTATAACATATTGGTCCTTTCGATTAAATAGTTATATAAACACCATAATTTCTGGAGGATGGATTGTATATATCAGACTATTCCTGGACTACACGGCTCCAGTGTTCAGACATTCCAAGACGATTTTGAGAAAATTCAAATGCATATAAAGTATATCACCAGACTAGTCTCAGAACTACGAGGTACGAGTTAAGAAGAAATGCTGCAGGAAATAAACCTCACGTCGTTCGAAGAATATAGGAACAGAGGAACACAAGTGAAAATTGAGTATCCAAATGAACCAGAGAGACATTAGAAATATTTTTTAAAGTTTCAGGATGGAAAACAAGTAGAATGTAGTGATGTGGTAGAGGCAGACCCAGACAGTATCAAACAGAGGCAGACACAGTATCAAATGTAGATATGATAGAACTTATTAGTCTCTGGAACTTGCACACCAGTTGATTGACGGTTGAGAGGCAAGGCCAAGGAGCCGAAGCTCAACCCCCCCGGCAAGCACAATTAGGCAAGTACACGCCCACAACATAAGCAGCAGGTGAGCGAGTCCCCAGTGAAAAGTCATCGATAAGAACGCTTAAAAGGAGTGTTAAGTGTTGGATATTATAGGCGGCCTTTGATGGCTGCTGGAGGTAAGTGACTTTTATCCTTCCATCACGCTCTGTAAAAGACCCATTTTGTCCAAGTAAGACTCCTTTAAAATGTCACCTGAACGTCTCCAGCCTGAGAACTTTCATAAAAGTAGAATGCAACAAAATCTGAGAGAAGAAGTCGTGGAGAAACAGGTCTTGTGTTACAAGAGTGTTAGGGCGAAAACACGTGGTCGATGATAGCATTAAATGATAGTCAAGAACAGGAATACTGGGATGTAAACAGGAAGGTGTTAGTAAATATGACGGCAATATCTCTCTAGCATCCAAGTTTATGGTATCTTTCTCTTTACTGCCTCTTGTGTTGTGACTTACTTTCATAATGTTATGTGAACTGTTGATGCAGGTTTGCGATATGCATTATGTAATTCATTATTTTTTTTCTCGAACTGAAAGATTAGTAATGAATGTATGTCAGAGTTACACAGTATGTAACCAAACTCAACCTACCAAAAAAATGAAAAGATAAAAAGAAATATGCATAAGGAAAGTTAAATTAAAATATTCAAAAAATATTTCAGAGAAACGCTTAGATTTTCCTTAAAACATTTCTATTTCTTGGCTTCATCTTGGAAAGGAAGTTGACAAATTTATTTTTCAAAGAAAATTATTCACTTTGTAACATACGTAACAATTTTAATTAGGATAGTTTACCATTCTCCCATTACCATGACACAGGAGACAGCCCTTTTAGTATTAGCTCAGATATCAATAGTTGCAGTTAAGAGGAACAAGGAAATGTATAATAACCTAAAATTTATTTGGGTAGCAATTATTACTGTTAAATATTTGCATGGCACAGGCACAATGTGGTGCTATTATTTAATTAGCATTGTTCAAGTGGCTGAATGTAAAAATATGAGCAACAACAAAATAAATAAAATAAAAATTCAAAGTATCGGCAAGCTTTCAAGTACTTGGCCATATGCAAGTACATAAAAAACTATGAATACTTCACATAGCAATCACGTAAATCTCGAATCACGCAAGTACAGAGACAATAACATACACAGAGGTAATACAATCATCAAATAGACTAAAAAAATAACCCCCCTTATCATAGCATCCCAACAGTTTCAAAGTTCAATTAACGTGCTTTCATATTTAACTATAAATTATGTTGATGCCGGCATAAGATGTCTCCTTAGAATGCTCAGATCTTCTAGGTGTCATTATTTTTATTTTATTTTATTTTATTTTATTTTATTTATATATATATATACAAGAAGGTACATTGAGTTTGCGAGGGCACATAGCATGGTGTTAACATTAGAATGAAAGGTTCATTCTAATCTATATACCACATGGCTATAGAAGAGAAAACAGAGGAGTGAGTCAGTGTCTTCCGAACAGTAGGAGGGAAAAGAAAAGCATAGACGTAGGTGCAGGTAAAGTGACAATCGCTCAGTGATAGGTAAAGTGTACACAGTGTGCAAGTTAACGCAAGACTTCCCTGTCCCAACATTCCACTTGACGTGAAAACTGGGTTGTGTTATAGACGAACGATCAGAAAAGCAACGCTGTCGGAAATTCAGACACTAGATTACTAACACCCAATATAACCAGCAAACACGGTTATACTAGGAACATACTAACATTACCACTATCAACATACCATTATCACTAACTTAGAAGAAAATGGGTTTTAGTGATCTCTCAGAGAGAATGGGAAGCTAAACACGTATCCTTAAAACACCAGCCAGGGCATTAAATATGATAAAAAAGTATTCACCGGAACTGGAATTAACTACAACACAAATACATGGTCTACTTACCAAAGTCGATAATGACATTTAGATCTTGGCTCTGGACGCTCAGAGTGGGAGGGAGACAGACGGCATTAAGTGCGCGTGTACACAGACGACAACAGAGAGAGAGCAGCTCCTCTCTAGTCAACACGTGCAGATCTTAAATACTTTCCACGAGCTTAAACAAAGGAACCATTGAGTCTCTGATCAACCGAAGATCTTGATACCTTGGGAAGGATTGAACCCGGTAAAAATGTAATTGTTATATGTATATTGATGGCCATTATTCATATATACAAATTTTGCCGGTTATGACGAACGAGAAAACCCCCAGAACGGGTAAACACTCGTTTTGTAATACAAAATCTCTGCCCTGATATATGCTGTGTATAGTAGTGACAGGTTACTTCTTAATAGTTACCCGACAGGTGAAGTTCAAGGGAAGAAAAAATAACATAGAGTCGTCCTAGTCAACAGGAAGTATTCACGGTCACCAATAGGGCTTAAACCAACGAGTTTCGCATACGGGACAGAGGAATGCCTAGTACCTATTACCAGGCTATGTACTACTTAACACAGATAAGCTTTTAATATATACTAATAACAATAGTAGTAGAACTAACATTAATTTAGTTTATTATCATCAATTATTTGATTAATAGGCTACGTATATAACCCTACATATAAAAAAAAGCCCCGAAATCATCTCAAGATAACCTCATCTCATCTCAAGATAACCCTCAAACTTGTAAACAGGTAAACACATAGCAGGATGAATTATATACATCCACTTTGAATTAATAATAAAAATTAAGATGATTTAAACAAATTTATAATTATAATATATATATAGATATATATTATTATTCAATTAAACACCTGCTAGGAAAATACCCCCAAGCGCACAATGACGAGCAGAAAGCACGCAGGATAACATGGTGCCGTGGAAAAGAAAAAGGACTGTGAGGAAAGACACTAGGCCATTATCCAGAGGATGCACAAGCCATTACGACTATACCGGGGAGAGACACAGTATAGCAGAATAAAAAGTACACACGGAATGTTGCAGGTAGGACCTACCTCATTAACTATAAATATAAGAGATAAATGGCATTCTTTGAGGAATCTGACCATTTTGGTCACCTCCCTTCATGTAACATTGGTTAGGCTTGGCATCTGATTGTCTTGAAACAGTGAGGTATGTGACGGTGTTCCCCCCTTCTAATTCTCCCACGCCTGCTGTAAGAGTCATGTCCACTATTCCCGAGCGTTCTCTACATTGCAGGCATCAATTGAACATATGTGGGAGAGAACAGTATTCTCGAAGAGCCGAGAAATTTGCGAAAATAGAACATTTGGCCTGTGGGATAGGCCCTTTAGGGAGCCAATATGGCGCTGGCGAAGTCTGTTCTCCCGCCAAAACTGTGTGACGTCAGTGGCGCCAGATTGGTCACCGTCAGCGACGTGGCACTGGGAGCCAATGAAAACCAACTTTGGGAAAAGTGACGTCACATAGGCATGGGGAGTCCGGCCGTGGTGGCGCCTTGGCGATATCAGTCTTTCACGACACGTCCGAGAGGTAGGACGCGCGATCGGTCATCCTGTCAGAGTGACGGATTTACCGAACTCCGGTGGATTAAGCGTCTCCAGTTGTTGGCACGCACTCTGTGAGGTCTTCCTGCAACCCAGATGTGGCTCAGATAAGGAATTGACAGAATATTGAGCAACAAGTGCTCAGGGACAGGTGCGTTGCAAGAAGTGGGCCGGCATCGACGTGTGTCGTCATTGGCGTTCACCAGTATAAGAGACAGCTTAGTGGCCGGGCCACCCACCGTGAGTGAACCGGGTTGACAGCCTTGTCAACCAGGTTGAACGTGTGATCGACGATCCTGTCAAGTTTGACAGTACCCCACCTTCGTGGAACCCTACGAGTCAACAGTTGGATGCAAGCACGTCGAGAAGTCTTCCCAAATACCTAGCGATATATCTAGACGACGAGGGAATTGACAGTGTTGTGAGCTTCAAGTGCTCTGAAGTCGGGTGCTGTGCGTGTGGAGCTTAAGCAGTATCGTCTGGACGGCTGATAACTTCACAGTGACTTCGTAGTGGTGAGAGGCAGTTACTCTGGGAGTACAGTGACAAGACTAATTGGGAAACGTACGACGACCGCCGAGACGTAGGCTGGCTGCCGTAGTTGGGAGGAAAGTTGACGGCCAGGAGACCGACTTCAACCCTGCGACGTACTGTAGAGGAGGAGCACGGACCTGCTGTGTACAGAAGCGGCGAGACGCGACATCCTAAGGGTGTGGCTTGTGTTTCTGGATGGTGAACGAGGCGAGAGCCTGGACCAGGAGCTACAACCCAACTGTCATCCTAGGATAGGTGAAGTAGGTGTTTACAGTTACCCTCCCATTTCCCCTTTAGTTAGCTATATATTTCTTGTCAGGATATTTTATATGTCGTGAGCAAGTCTCACTTGAGTAAGTCACAGAGAGCACAGTGTGTGGTGAGCCTGCCCAGAGCGCTCACAGTATCAGTTTACATATATATCTATGTGTGGGTGTGTGCAAGCACCAAGATTCATCAGAGAATTTACTGTGACTATTATTAATCTCCAGTGAGTATTATTATTATATATATTGGTAGTAACCAGATATTGGTGTGTTGATCTCTATAATCTATTGATATAAATGCCTGTGGATTGATCTCTATAATCTATTGATATAAGTGCCTGTGTGTTGATCTCTATAATCTATCGATATAAATGCCTGTGTGTTGATCTCTATGATCTATTGATATAAATGCCTGTGTATTGATCTTCATGATGTAATATTATATATGCCTGAAATTTGATTACTGATTTATATATATGACTGTGTACTGATATATCATATACGTGAAGTGATTGCCAGTGATATCTCTGTGAGAGAAAGTATAGATATAAAGAAAAGTTCAGTGATCAAGCGAGTGCATTCACAGTAATATTATTAAGAATAGAGTAATCTTTTGGTACGGTGAAACACTGTGAGAGTATTGTGAATAAGATGTTGATCGTGAGGCCAGTGAAATCATAAGTAAGCCATGTGAATGTTGAATAGTGTTTTGGAAAAAGTTAAATAAACGGGGATCGTGACAGAATTAGAAAACAAGTACTAGTCTGTTCCCACGATCGCGAGGGTCCCGGTCAGCTGACATCTGACAGGTGACGCGTGGCGCTGCCGATGACCATATCGGTGCGCTCTAGAATATATGCTATGAATGGAGCAATTGTCATATATTATTCCTGATACATTGATGCATATATATTTTCTCGTTGTCTTTTAAGTAAATACCAAAACTCTTTTGGTGTTTGATATCATCCCCTCCATTTATCTTGTGACCGTGTAATGAAGTAAAGCAGAGTGACCTGCCTGATACCATATTACTGGAATTTGCTCTTGCCACAATTACACCTGACCACTGCAGTGTTACTGGACACCTAAAAACCAGTTGGCGACCTTGAAGGCTGTGTAAGAGTTCGGTGTCGGGGCGGGCCACAGATTGAGGGAACGATCTGTGCCCCCACTCATCTTACAATTTAAGGCCGGTTGTGAGACCGACTGGGGTACTCTCCGAGGCCAGCAGTGGAGCCTAGAGGATCGAGGGAAGACCCGCCGAACGACGGTGAGTAAGGGTTATTGTTGGAGCAACCACCTGAAAGGAGATCCAGTCTACTGTTGCTTTAACCCTTTTCCTAACGAAACACCGTGAAACCCC
>WNGS01135237.1:4185131-4198637 GCA_020271785.1 Procambarus virginalis
TGGTCACATTTTATCAAAAGCTTTTGCGCAATCTGTGTAAATTACATCAGCGTTTGTTTTGTCTTCCATAGCATCTAATGCCATATCATAGTGGTCCAGCAACTGCGACAGGCAAGAGCGCCCTGTTCTGAAACCATGTTGTCCGGGGTTATGGAGATGCTGTGATTCCATGTATTTTGTGATCTTACTTCTTAGCACTCTCTCAAAAATTTTATGATGTGCGATGTTAGTGCTATCGGTCTGTAATTTTTGCCTCTGCCTTATTCCTCCTTTATGAAGTGGTGCTATCTCTGCTGTTTTTAGTCTCTGCTTTGTCTCCACAGAATGTGAAGGGCCTGCGATAGTGGTTTTTTTACAGTTCTTGATGAATATGGAGTTCCAAGAATCCGGGCCTGGTGCGGAGTGCATAGGCATACTGTTTATGGCTTCTTCAAATCCTGTGGGTGAAGTCTGATATATGATTTGATGTGGTATCATATCCATGAAAAATTCATTTGGGTTATCGATCTTTAGTGCGTTTAATGGCTCGCTGAAGAAAGAGTCGTATTGCTTCCTCAGTAGCTCGCTCATTTCTTTGTTGTCATCAGTGAAAGTTCCATCTTCCTTTCGCAGGGGCCCGATACTAGATGTGGCTTTTGATCTTGATTTTGCATAGGAGAAAAAATATTTCGGGTTTCTCTCTATTTCACTGATGGCCTTTTGCTCTCTTTCCCTCTCCTGCGTTTTGTATGATTCTTGTAGCTTGAGTTCAATTTTTCCTATTTCGCTACCTAACCTTCTTCGCCGTTCCTGAGATAGGGTGCGACTCTCAAGTTGTACCGCGATTCGTTTTCTTCGCCTATATAGGGAACGACGTTCTCGTTCCAATCTGCATCTCTTCCTCTTTTTCTTAGGGGGATGCGGTTTGTACATATTCTAGTGCTACTGAGCTTATTTTTTCCAGGCACTGGTTCAGGTTCGCATTTCCTAGCTGTTCTTCCCAGTTTATTTCTGTGAAGTCCTGGTTTATTTGCTCCCAGTTTATCTGTTTATTATGAAGTTGAATTTGCTGAAATCTCCTCCACCGGGAATCTGGACTGGTTTTGAAGGTCTATTCCCCATGGTTGTCATAACTTCAATTAAGTTGTGATCTGAGTAACAGGTATTTGTAATCATTATGTTCCTGATCAATTCATCATTATTAGTGAAAATGAGGTCCAGCGTGTTCTCCTTCCTGGTTGGTTCTGCTATTTGCTGGTTTAAGGCAAACCTGTCGCACATCCGTAGCAGGTCATTTGCATGTGCCTGTTCATTAAGGCTACTTCCTGGTATTCTTTCTGCTATTACTGTATTAGCCCGGTGCTTCCATTTCAGGTGCCGTAGGTTGAAGTCCCCAAGCAGGATGATGTTCGGAGCTGGATTTGTGAGGTTTTCCAAGCAGTGTTCTACTGTTCTACCACCCTCTACTGTAGTCTATACCCCTCTACTGTAGTCTATACAACCCTCTACTGTAGTCTATACCACCCTCTACTGTAGTCTATACCACCCTCTACTGCAGCTCTATACCACCCTCTACTGTAGTCTATACCACCCTACTGTAGTCTATACCACCCTCTACTGTAGTCTATACCACCTTCTACTGTAGTCTATACCACTTCTACTGTAGTCTATACCACCCTCTACTGTAGCTCTATACCACCCTCTACTGTAGTCTATACCACCCTCTAATGTAGTCTATACCACCCTCTACTGTAGTCTATACCACCCTCTACTGCAGCTCTATACCACCCTCTACTGTAGTCTATACCACCCTCTACTGTAGTCTATACCACCCTCTACTGTAGCTCTATACCACCCTCTACTGTAGTCTATACCACCCTCTACTGTAGCTCTATACCACCCTCTACTGTAGTCTATACCACCCTCTACTGTAGTCTATACCACCCTCTACTGTAGTCTATACCACCTTCTACTGTAGTCTATACCACCCTCTAATGTAGTCTATATATACCACGCTCTACTGTAGTCTTTATTATTTTCGTTTATATATATTTTATTTTCTATTTTAAGGTAAATATTTACTTTATTATTACTGAATATTATCAAATTAATTTATTGTTTCTTAAATAACATTTCAGTTTGCTTTGTTGTAATGTTGTTGTTACAGCGATGTTCAGTTTCAATATAATGAATCAGCTGTGTAATGTAGTGCTATTAGGAAATGTTAAGTTTTGATGATGAAAATACTTTGGAGTGTGACGCGGCGTTCTCCAAGCGGTGCTACTATCACCGGGGGTCACACACACACACACACACACACACACACACACACACACACACACACACACACAAACACACACACACACACACACACACACACACACACACACACACAAACACACACACACACGCACACACAAACACACACACACACACACACACACACACACACACACGCACACACACACGCACACGCACACGCACACGCACACACACACAAAGGAGGAGGCACTTAACTACAGACCCGTATCATTGACAAGCATCCCCTGCAAAATACTTGAAAGAATAATTAGGCTAGGACTTGTTGAGCACCTGGAGAGCATTGGGTTTGTAAACAAGCATCAACATGGGTTAAATACTCAGGGAAATCATGCCTAACAAACCTTTTAGAATTCTATGATAAAGTAACAAGGATAAGGCAGGACAGAGGAGGCTGGGCAGACTGCATATTTCTTGACTGCCAAAAGGCCTTTGATACAGTACCGCACATGAGACTGCTATACAAACTTGAGAGGCAGGCAGAAGTAAGCGGAAATGCCCTAGAATGGGTGAAGAACTACCTAACAGGAAGGAGCCAGAGGGTAATGGTAAGGGGCGAGAAGTCGGACTGGCGAACAGTAACAAGTGGAGTACCTCAAGGATCGGTGCTGGGACCAATCCACTTTCTAATTTACGTAAATGACATGTTTACAGGAGTGGAATCATGCATGTTAATGTTTGCGGATGACGAAAAATTAATGAGAAGAGTTGTGACAGACGAGGATTGTAGGATCCTCCAAGAGGACTTAAACAGGTTGCAGAGATGGTCAGGGAAATGGCTACTGGAGTTTAACACCAGTAAATGTAAAGTTATGGAAATGGGATCAGGTGATAGGAGACCAAAAGGACAGTACACAATGAAGGGGAACAGCCTACCTGTAACGATTCGAGAAAGAGATCTGGGAGTGGATGTGACACCTAATCTAACTCCTGAGGCACATATAAATAGGATAACGACAGCAGCGTACTCTACACTGGCGAAAATTAGAACTTCATTCAGAAACCTAAATGAGGAGGCTTTCAGGGCGTTTTACACTGCCTTCGTGAGATCTGTCTTAGAGTATGCCGCACCATCATGGAGCCCCCACCTGAAGAAACACATAAGGAAACTGGAGAAGGTTCAGAGGTTTGCGACGAGGCTTGTCCCACAGTTACGAGTAATGGGATATGAAGAGCGTCTGAAGGAACTGAACCTTACGACACTAAGAGAAAAGAAGAGAGAGAAGAGATATGATAGGGACATATAAAATACTCAGGGGAATTGACAAAGTGGAAATAGATGAAATGATCATACGTAATAATAACAGAACGAGGGGACATGGGTGGAAACTGGAAACTCAGATGAGTCACAGAGATGTTAGGAAGTTTTCATTTAGCGTGAGAGTAGTGGAAAAATGAAATGCACTTGGGGAACAGGTCGTGGAAGCAAATACTATTCATACTTTTAAGACTAGGTATGATAGGGAAATAGGACAGGAGTCATTGCTGTAAACAACCGATGGCTGGAAAGGCGGGATCCAAGAGTCAATGCTCGATCCTGCAAGCACAAATAGGTGAGTACAAATAGGTGAGTACAAATAGGTGAGTACAAACACACACACCCACAACACACACACACACACACACACACACACACACACCGCACGCACACGCACACGCACACGCACACAAACACACACCTAAGTGAGGAGGCTTTCAGGGCGCTTTACACTGCCTGCGTGAGGCCAGTCTTAGAGTATGCCGCGTCATTATGGAGCCCCACTGAAGAAACACATAGGAAACTGGAAAAGATTCAGAAGTTTGCGACGAGGCTTGTCCTAGAGTTAGGAGGGATGGATATGAAGAGCGTCTGAAGGAACTGAACCTTACGACACTAGAGAAAAGAAGAGAGAGGGGTGGGATATGATACGAACATATAAAATACTCAGGGAATTGACGAAGTGGAAATAGATGAAATGTTAACCGGAATAATAAAAGAACGAAGGGACATGAGTGAAAGCTGGAAGTTCAGTTGAGTCACAGAGATGATAGGGAGTATTCTTTTAGCGTGAGAGTAGTGGAAAAATGGAATGCACTTAAGGAGCAGTTGTGGAAGCAAACTCTATCATAATTTAAAACTAGATATGATAGGGAAATGGGACAGGAGTCATTGCTGTAAACAACCGTTGGCTAGAAAGGCGGGATCCAAGAGTCAATGTTCGATCCTGCAAGCACAAACAGGTGAGTACACACCAGGCTTGTAACCCATGAGGAGTGGAGTAAAGTCAATGGTCTCCTGAGCCGCGGTCAGTGCACAAGGCCTCCGACCTGCAACGTAGCAACCACAATAAAAAAAAACNAAACAAGACGGACGCAAACCGGTAAGTGATTATTCACTGTTCGGATCGTTAGGATCCTTAATCCATAGGAACTTTGTGTAGTTCCGGTCTTCTTCTTGAAGACCTACCCTAAGGAATACCTTACTGATGTCGGCCGTATATGCATAAGTCCCAATACGGAACTTTAACAGCACGTCGTAAAGCCTTTGTGTTAGGCTAGGGCCAGTTTGAAGACAGTCGTTTAACAAAACACTACTCGACCTCGTTTTAGCGCTGCAATTAAATACTATCCATAATGGGGTAGTTGCAGAATTCTTCTGTACAGGATGATGTGGTAAGTAGTGACCTTCCTTTGGGTTATCATTTGTAAAAACTTTGATAAATTTGTCATCGAGTTGCTTCTGTATTATTTCATGGTAAAACTTCAAGTTCTCAGGTTGTCTTTGTAAGCGCAACACCTGTGATCTCAATTGGGTTTGTGCCATAAAATGGTTGACGGGTAGCTGAGGGTGATTCAGCTTCCATGGTAACCTGACCCAGTATTGATTATCTTTGTAGATAACTGAGTCCAGGTATTGTTTGTAAGTCCAGTCATCATCTGGGCTAGGTTGTTCAGGGACAATGCCGAGAGTTGCCAGGTCCCATAACTTATGTACAGGGGATCAAGCTCTTCCTCGGACATGTCTCTGAGTTGCAGTGGAGACTGGTCTCCTAGTCATGCAACCATTACTGGGTTGGCATGTTGGTGGTCTACAGGTGTGGGTTGTTTTAGCCGTAATACTGGGCCTGTTAGCAAATAGCCACCTGCAGATGGTAACACGTTCATACCGTGTTTGTCTTCCTTTCCTTTGATAAACTTATGGTAGACATCTGATCCCATAAGGATTCCAATATTGGAAAGGTTGTCCGATTTTATTTTATCAGCCAAATGAATTCCCCTTTTTCTAGGAATTTGGCTGTTGTCCCCAGGCCACTTACATACAGATCTGTTGGGAATCTATCTACTACTAGAGCTTGTACCTTTCGTTCGTAACCTCCAAATCGTACTTTGGGTTGTACTACCTTGAAGACTCGGGCTCCTGAGTCAGTCAGGAATCCTGCTATGTTTCTTCGTGTCTCCTCTACAGGTGTAAGTTTCAGTGTATCTACCAACTCTTTGGATATAAAGGTCAATTGGGACCCTTGATCAAATAATCCATATACGGTGGCTTTGTTCTCTCCATTTCTAATGATCAATCGTGCAGTAGGTAGAGCTGATTTATGTTTAGACCTTGTTGAGAAGACACTTATGTCAGGTAACACAGTACAAAGCTGTACTGAAGTGGTAGTTCCTTCCTCCTCCTGTGGTTTGACAGACTTTGTACTTGAGTCCCCACAAAGTGCTGTATGGTGTTGACCCTTATGGCACCTATTACAGGCGCGTATTGTAGATGTGCAGGTTTCGGGATGATGTTCCCTTATACACTTGGTACATCTATGTAACTCCTCGAGTCGTTTTATGCATGTTGCACGATCGGGGAAACGTCTGCAATTGTACATGGAATGTGATTGTCCACAGAACAGACATGGTCTCCAGACGTTAACAGTATCTTGAGGAGTCACCGATTTGGGTGACGCGTTACCTGTAGGTTTGGAGGTACCAACTGCATATGTGCCCACACTGCCTTGTTTCCACTTTGGGGAGGGAGAAGTTGTTTTAGATTTGGAGTACTGTTTGTACTCTGTTGTTTACTATTAGTAGTAGACGAAGGTTTAGATGTCGCTTTTTCATCTGGGTTAACTCTTTCTCGTTCTATGATGGTTTGTAACCCTTTTGTAATCTCCGTCACCGTTAAGGATGACTTTCCATATAATACAAACAGCTTATCCAGTATGTCCCTGGGTAATTTGCGTGTCATATGGACTTGGATTATCCAGTCTGACGCATCTAAGTCCACTTTATGTTTAAGTGCCTTGAGCAAAGACTCAAGCTCCAATCTAAAGGCTTGGAGTGAGCCTGCTGTATTATATATATGCTTAATATCTAACAGCTTCTGGGTTACAATTCTGTAAGTCCTTTCTGGTTTTGCATAATTGTCCTTAAGGAGTTGTACGGCATTGTCATAATCGTCATCTGTGTGATTCAGATTACAGACCACCTGAAACGCTTCATCCTTCAAGACACTCTGTAAATATGTAAACTTTGTCGTCTTTGGTACATTGACATTAGAATCCACAGAATCGACAAATTTGCTCCAGAAACTGTCCCAACTCTCATTCTCTGTACCAGAAAAAGTTGGGAGACTGAGTGATGGTAATTTGACTTCTGGTGCTGTCTGATTCTGGGTAGTTGTGGCTGCAATATTTATATTGGCCTTATGGGCATTTATCAAATCGTCATAGTGTTGTAATTTTACAAACATTGCATCTTCGTAATCAGAGTGTTCTTGGAGAATGTCGTTCAATGTCTCTTCATCAATTTTGGCAATGTTAAGTAAATCTTGATATTCTTTCATTTGTTGCAACACACGGTCATATTTGTTCCGTGTAAGCTGAAGATAGTTTTCCAGTGCTGCATAATTAACTGGAGTTTGTTTACTCAAGTCTTCACATTTGTTAATCTGCCTTGTGAGGTGTCCCTTCAAGCCATTTAGGGTTAATTTTACTTTTTTGAGAGCAGACATCTTGGAAGTACTTGCTAGTCATATGGACTTTAACTATTTCTGGCACTTGAATTAGTAGAGCTACTAGTTTCTGAACTAGAGCTGTTTATCATTTAAAATATACACTACTGTATATAATCATACACACTATAATTTGAGTGGTAAGCCTGTATCAATGCTGGTATTCCGCAAGTTAGCCCATCATTATCACTCTTGGTTGGTACAGAGACACAGGTTAACACTCAAAGGTGAAATGATTATAGTTAAATTATACATATAGGTATACTGTATTAACATCAGGTTGACAACACAACTCGGGTTGTCATGAGTACTGCATAAAAATATGTCCTTGCTAGGTTGTAATATATGTTCAACTCTAGACAAGTGTAAAAATTCTTACCCTTACACCAGGTTAGCACAATAAATTAAACTAGGTTGCTGTACAACACCAGCCTAAAATGTCCTACCCTTGTGTAAGATTTTGCTGTAAATAATGTGGTATGCAGTAAATATTTTGTTAATGGCGCAATATTAAAGTAATGTTATATATACTTAAATTACAAAACATTTATAAGTAACTTATAAGTAAATTAGCCCCTTATCAACCTCTTGTAATGAAAAAAGCACAATTGTTCTTTTGGCACAGGCCTCAAAACAATAATAGTGCTTTGTTGTAAGTTTTGTTTGCTATGGGATTGAAAAGTTAGGCTAGAAAATGCAAATATATGGCAGTGTCTTCCTGCTATAATTTATGTATATATAATATTGCACTACTGTCATATATATCAGGATCAATGTACCTAGGTGCAATGTACCTACTGGTTAACTGTAATAATCATCCAGTTCGAAGGACCAATATTATGTGGTAAAACTCCAGGCAGTATATCTCCTTTTAAATTGACTTCAATAAAATAAAGTTACTCTTATTTTTATTCTTAGTAAGTAAGAATTAATTGAGTGGACTGTATGTACTTGTTAATACTGCCTGAAATTAATCTCACATAATTGGGTGGGACAATTTGTAGCTTAAACCACTTTAAGATGGCTCCTTCTTAAACTACCAATTGTTTACCTAAGTTTAAATATATATATTACCACATATGGTGGTCTAATCTACTATTATTTCAATAATTATTACTAGTTATGAACACTACTTCTACAATAATTAGAATGGGCTTAGCTGAGCCTGTAGTATGGGCCTGCTAAGGCTGTGTAGTTTTAGCATCAAATGGGTGTGGCCCTGTGCCTCTCGGTGCCACGTAATGGCGGCTGTGGGAGGCTACAAGCGTTGGCAAACAGCTAGGTTAATTATGTATGGTCCAACTGTCTGCACTGCATCTTGCTATTCCAAGTCACAATTTACCTGTTTGGGATGCAAGGAGTTAAGAACAGTTCCCTAAACATATCAATTACAGGTATAACATGAAATATGAGGGCTGTAAATGGGGTACACGTACATTGTGGTGGTGTTATTCAGTCATTATAACCGACTTATCTTAATAATGTTAAAAATGTGCACACAAATTTAAACATAAAGATACTTGGTAAGCCGGATACTGGAGTGCTCTTAGTTGTAGTAGTGGTGTTGCTATGGCAGTTTCTTGAGACAGAGTAGGTCTATCCTATGTGACCATTATCACTACACACGAGCTCCCTTTGTTATTGTTGTGTATATGAGGGCAGCGTCAGTAAGTGACGCTCTGGCTTCCGACGCCCCTGAACTCTTGGTTCCACTTCTAAGTTAAATTTACGTTAACAAGGATGTCAAGCTATATTATGGTGTTAGTAATTATATTCAATCTTATTGAACACTTTTTTATTCAATTTAGACATTGAACTGTTGTATGAACAGTGTTTAATAATGTAAATACTGCGTCGTCGATGACGTCAGAGTCCCCATTCTCTAATTCAAGAGGAAACTCTAGGGAATACTATGTTATATGTGTGTGTGTGTGTCGGTTTCCCGACACCCTTTCGGTCATATTCAACAACATATGTTTACAAGAAAGACTGCTACCAAAGTGTATATAAATAAAAATGGAAATGTTGGTTTGTTCAAAATCGCTAAACTCCGAAAGTTCTTCATCGATTGCATTGAACTTTTCACACACCGTTCCATTCGCATCCCAATGCGAATATATATATATATATATATATATATATATATATATATATATATATATATATATATATATATATATATATATGTATGTCGTACCTAGTAGCCAGAACGCACTTCTCAGCCTACTATGCAAGGCCCGATTTGCCTAATAAGCCAAGTTTTCATGAATTCATTATTTTTCGACTACCTAACCTAACTTTTTCGGCTACCTAACCTAACTTTTTCGGCTACCTAACCTAACCTAACCTACAAAGATAGGTTAGGTTAGGTTAGGTAGGGTTGGTTAGGTTCGGTCATATATCTACGTTAATTTTAACTTCAGTAAAAAAAATTGAACTCATACATAATGAAATGGGTAGCTTTATCATTTCATAAGAAAAAAATTAGAGAAAATATATTAATTCAGGAAAACTTGGATTATTAGGCAAATCGGGCCTTGCATAGTAGGCCGATTACGACGTTCTGGCTACTAGGTACAACATATATATATATATATATATATATATATATAATATATATATATATATATATATATATATATATATATATATTCGAACACTAGGCACACCATACATAAATGATATATATATATATATATATATATATATATTTATGCGAACAAGCCTGAATGGTCCCCAGGACTATATGCGAATGAAAACTCACACCCCAGAAGTGACTCGAACCCATACTCCCAGGAGCAACGCAACTGGTATGTACAAGACGCCTTAAACCACTTGACATCATGACCGGACAAAATGGAGGTGATAGCTGAAGCTATCTTCGGCTATCACCTCATTTTGTCCGGTCGTGATGGTCAAGTGGTTTAAGGCGTCTTGTACATACCAGTTGCGTTGCTCCTGGGAGTATGGGTTCGAGTCACTTCAGGGGTGTGAGTTTTCATTCATTATATATATATATATATATATATATATATATATATATATATATATATATATATATATATATATATATATATATATATATAATATGCGAACAAACCTGAATGGTCCCCAGGACTATATGCAAATGAAAACTCACACTCCAGAATTGACTCGAACCCATACTGCCAGGAGCAACGCAACTGGTATCTACAGGACGCCTTATTCCGCTTGACCATCATGACCGGACATAAGGAAGTGATAGCTGAAGCTATTTGAACCACTTCCCCGCCGGCACTCGGATGGAAATCTTGGGCATAGCATTTTATCAGTTCACCTCATTCTTTGGGGCAACACGAGAGGAACACAAATGCGAACAAGCCTGAATGGTCCCCAGGACTATATGCAACTGAAAACTCACACCCCCAGAAGTGACTTGAACCCATACTGCGAGGAGCAACGCAACTGGTATCTACAGGACGCCTTAATCCGCTTGTCGCCTTAGTCCTGGGGACCATTCAGGCTTGTTCGCATTTGTGTTCCTCACGTGTGCCCCAAAGAATGAGGTGATTTGGTAAAATGCTATGCCCAAGATAACCATCCGAGTGCCGGCGGTGAGGTGGTTCAAATAGCTTAGGCTATCACCTCATTATGTCCGGTCGTGATGGTCAAGTGGTTTAAGGCGTCTTGTACATACCAGTTGCGTTGCTCCTGGGAGTATGGGTTCGAGTCACTTCTGGGGTGTGAGTTTTCATTCGCATATAGTCCTGGGGACCATTCAGGTTGTTCGCATTTGTCCTCACGTGTGCCCCAAAGAATGAGGTGATTTGGTAAAATGCTATGCCCAAGATAACCATCCGAGTGCCGTCGGTGAGGTGGTTCAAATAGCTTAGGCTATCACCTCATTATGTCCGGTCGTGATGGTCAAGTGGTTTAAGGCGTCTTGTACATACCAGTTGCGTTGCTCCTGGAGTATGGGTTCGAGTCACTTCTGGGGTGTGAGTTTTCATTCGCATATAGTCCTGGGGACCATTCAGGCTTGTTCGCATTTGTGTTCCTCACGTGTGCCCCAAAGAAGAGGTGATTTGGTAAAATGCTATGCCCAAGATAACCATCCGAGTGCCGGCGGTGAGGTGGTTCAAATAGCTTAGGCTATCACCTCATTATGTCCGGTCGTGATGGTCAAGTGGTTAAGGCGTCTTGTACATACCAGTTGCGTTGCTCCTGGGAGTATGGGTTCGAGTCACTTCTGGGGTGTGAGTTTCATTCGCATATAGTCCTGGGGACCATTCAGGCTTGTTCGCATTGTGTTCCTCACGCGTGCCCCAAAGAATGAGGTGATTTGGTAAAATGCTATGCCCAAGATAACCATCCGAGTGCCGGCGGTGAGGTGGTTCAAATAGCTTAGGCTATCACCTCATTATGTCCGGTCGTGATGGTCAAGTGGTTTAAGGCGTCTTGTACATACCAGTTGCGTTGCTCCTGGGAGTATGGGTTCGAGTCACTTCTGGGGTGTGAGTTTTCATTCGCATATAGTCCTGGGGACCATTCAGGCTTGTTCGCATTTGTGTTCCTCACGTGTGCCCCAAAGAATGAGGTGATTTGGTAAAATGCTATGCCCAGATAACCATCCGAGTGCCGGCGGTGAGGTGGTTCAAATAGCTTAGGCTATCACCTCATTATGTCCGGTCGTGATGGTCAAGTGGTTTAAGGCGTCTTGTACATACCAGTTGCGTTGCTCCTGGGAGTATGGGTTCGAGTCACTTCTGGGGTGTGAGTTTTCATTCGCATATAGTCCTGGGGACCATTCAGGCTTGTTCGCATATATATTATATATATATATACCTATATATATATATATATATAAATATATATATAATATATAATATATATATATATATATAGTATGTCGTACCTAGTAGCCAGAACTCACTTTTTGGCCTACTATGCAAGGCCAGATTTGCCTAATAAGCAAGTTTTCCTGAATTAATATTTTCTCTAATTTTTTTCTTATGAAATGATAAAGCTACCCATTTCCTTATGTATGAGGTCAATTTTTTTTTATTGGAGTTAAAATAAATGTTGATATTTGACCGAACCTAACTAACCCTACCTAACCTAACCTAAACTATCTTTATCGGTTAGGTTAGGTTAGGTAGCAGAAAAAGTTAGGTTAGGTTAGGTTAGGTAGGTTAGTAGTCGAAAAACAATTAATTCATGAAACTTGGCCTATTAGGCAAATCGGGCCTTGCATAGTGGCTGAGAAGTGCGTGTTCTGGCTACTAGGTACGACATATATATATATATGTCGTACCTAGTAGCCAGAACGCACTTCTCAGCCTACTATGCAAGGCCCGATTGCCTAATAGGCCAAGTTTTCATGATTATTGTTTTTCGACTACCTAACCTACCTAGCCTAACCTAACCTATAGAGATAGGTTAGGTTAGGTAGGGTTGGTTACGTTCGCTCATATATCTACGTTAATTTTAACTCCAATAAAAAAAATTGACCTCATACATAATGAAATGGGTAGCTTTATCATTTCATGAGAAAAAAATTAGCGAAAATATATTAATTCATGAAAACTTGGCTTATTAGGCAAATTGGGCTTGCATAGTAGGCTGAGAAGTGAAAAAATAAAAAAAAAAAAATATTTTTTAAGAAACAGCCCCATATGTTGCACATAAGAGAAACACATGCTATACTAAATAAGTTACGATTCTATTTCAATGTTTGCGATTGCATTGACAAATTGAATTTCATAGATCTCAATTTATTTTCATTTTGATTTAATTATTTTTGTGAAATTGTGTTGGAATTGAGCTGTAATGTTTACCATACCGTTCATTCATGTGTATAGTTAATTTAGTTTTTATTGGTTTTTCATTTCGTTATTAAACTGTTTTCTTATATTTCAGTGAGGCAACATCAGATCATTTGATGTTTCCAATTTTCTGATGGAAACATCAAATCATTTGGGAATGCATCGGGACGAGGGGACGTGGGAGTTGGGGATGGTGGGGAGAATGATGGACGGGGGAGGAGGGAATAATAGTGGGACGAGGGGATGGTGGAGTGGGTGATGTTTAGGAGGACGAGAGGATGGGGGATTTGAGGAATAGTTTGTAGGACAGGGGACGTGGGAGGGGTGAATGGTGGGGAGAACTGGCTGAGAGGGGAAAGTTGCTGTGGCTGTGGCTCAGCAACGAACATGCAGTGCTGAGCCACAGCAACACGTGACCGGGTA
>WNGS01135237.1:4200833-4225036 GCA_020271785.1 Procambarus virginalis
TTCGTTATTAGTGCTTGCTGGTTATTAAGTGTGGACAGTAATATTTCAATTATGGTAGTCATTACCATGGTAGAGAAGACAGCACTAGGGTACCATTACAAGAGGGAAAGTAAGTAATTATCAAAAGAAGGCACCAAACCGAAGATAGGGAAAACGGATTGAAAAAGGGGATTGGAATTGACTGGGAGACAAATGATTTGGGAAGATTGGGGACATAGGATTGGGGAACAAGTGACTTGACCTCCTGCGTAAGGGGTACTTTGACTGGTAAGAAGGGGAACGGCCAGCAGGGAGGGGAAGAATGACCAGAGGATCAGTCTAACACATACCATTACAACTCACCCTCTTCGGAAATTAAGAAATTTGTGTGTAAAGAAGTTTAAAGCACACTTTACTTATCCTGAAATCCTGCCCTACCATAACCATTAACTCCAAAAGCAACATTTAACTCAACAATAAATGACCTAATGCCTCAAAACAAAAATAATTATCTAATCCTAACTAATTCCATACAATCCTCCAAAACAATAATGGCACCCCCAAAAGGTGTGCCCCAGCATGTATGCATACATAACAAAACAACAGTAAAACCTAAAACATAAGGACAGAGACCGTCCCCAATATCCTTACTGTCCAACTTGGATGCACCCCCGTACCCTTCCAACTCCTGGAAGACAAAACATCCTATACCTGTCCTGATATAGTAACAACTAACTGTAAAAATCCATACCTAACAACTTACAACTAGATATCATCATCCGATAGCCCTCAGCTATCCCAGTATTCCTCCTGGAATAAATATCAAACATAGCACATCACAACACATAAAATCGAAACATTAAAAACAATGTCATTAAAAATTCAACGAAAAATCAAATAGAGAACACTACCCTTCAGGGTCCTCGTTTTCCACTCCACACCTGTGGCAACTGCCCACCACAGCGTACCCAGATCCTTAAAATCTAAAGAAAATACACAAAATATTTTACTAAAATAAAATTCAATGTCCACAGACATGTCTCTTAACCAACAACAATACACTGGATATGAGTTCCTCAACTCCCAATATCCCAGAGTTCATACTCGAGTCCACAACAACAGCGGGTGAACACATTTTCCAGACTGTGTACCACACCCTTATTGTTCAGTAAACCACAAAAAAATAAAATATATATATATAACTATCAGTATCTAGGATCTAGAAAAATCTAGATGAAGTTCCCACTGATCAACGTTTCTAGAAACCTTACACGATCGTTCTCAAACCAGTTCACTCATACAACTTATCTAGAGACAGGGGTAATTTTTTAGTAACAATTTTCTAGATGTTCACTTTCTAAATTTATTTCTCTATTTCCCTAGTTTTAGTTTTCAACATTTCATTTTGTTCCAGAGTCACTGACCTAAGGTGTACAGAAGTGTTACTATCAGATGGAAAATAAAAAGTTGAACGAACTGTTCCGAGTTAACCCCATTTACTATATAAATATAATTTATTTTTATATGAACCTTTTCTATAAAGAAGTTCTATAGTCCTTTCCTGGTGACATTATGTTGCTGTAGATTCCGGCGACTACCTCATGTTGCTTGAAGATCCTGGTCGTCTGGAAGTTCCATTTCCGGCCTGGGCCAACTACGGACAGTACAGGGGGTCTTGTACTACCTGCACCTGACTTGAGTGACAGCTGGCAGCTGGCGGCTGTCAGCTCAGGTGGACCCCACTAACAGGAACCCGGGTTCACCTCTTCTTATTGCTCCCAAACAGTCATGATGGATTTTTGTTACCCATGGCTGCCACAGTAGAACAAGCTTCGACGTGTCACGGTGTCTCGTGTTGGTAGTGAGGTTCGAGTGGCATTGAAGAGGATGGCATGGTGACAGGACAGGTGGGCTCTGTCTCAGCTCCTGGGCGACGTCATCTACCGGCGTTTACTTGTTATCCCGGAACTACTGGGCTGATACACCTTCCGTGCAACCCCTCGTGCAGCTGAGCTTGGGCCGAGGTATAGGGTTGTACCTTATCTGGCGAGTCAGCAGCACTCTGTAGGAGTAGTGCTGTTCGTACCCGAGACCACCACGTTGCATCTTGGTTTCCACAGACGACGCAACCCCAGAATTTGAGAGAGCTGACAAGTCGTTGCAATTAGCGTTCTTCTTCGTAGACCACTCGTCTTCCACTTCCGGTTTTCCCGCAGTCTTGACTACGCGGCTGGTGAGCTTGGTTGGTGACCTTGAGACAGCTTGCCCACGGCTGTGATGGTGACTGAACTCTGCTCCGTGAAGACAGCATGGCTGGACTGGGACAACCTCGTTAGTGACTGTGGTGTCTGTGTGTAGCTGAGATAGTCTTGGTAGTAAGGTTGATGTAAAGTCATTCCTGGTTACTGACTTTAATAACAATGAACGATTACATGACTATGGCTCCCAAGCTTGGCAGGCGTCCTGTGCGCTCTTGTTTACCTCCTCTACTGGCGTCCAGCCGCCGCACATAGAAAACGGATGGTACCATTTTCTGTGAACATGACATCCCTCCTTTTCTTTAAAAAGAATGAATACAGGATGTCTACCATGCTTGTAGCACAAAGCAAAGTTATTGACACAAAGTAAGTTATTAACATGTCAAGAGATATTGCATACATTTAACATTAATTAAACACACAAAGAATTTAAACAATCTTTACCACAAAGGATTTCAATGTTAAAAATACATATGCAATGTTAAACAAACATGAAAGAAACTGTAATACAAAGTTACAAAATATTGAATGAGAGATCTGCATTATTCAAACAATATTAAATTTAGTTCAGCATAACAAGTAAATACTTTGCATTACATAGGAACACAATTAATCATCATATCGTGTAGGGCGTTTAACATGACGTTTTGGACGAGAGTCCTTAAATACAAAAACATCCCTCGATGAATTGTTTATCGAGTTATAACTCATTTTTTCTTTTTCTTTTGCACGACTTTGCACTTCATCATTTTCTACACTATTTGGAATCACTTTGAAATAAGCCATATTACGTGTTATACTATGATCTCTATTACTCGCTGTTACCATAGTTCCTTTTACACTAATCACTTTATATGGTTTTGTATCATACGGCATATCTAGCTTTCCCTCTTTTTTCTTTTTAACGAGAACAGTATCTCCAACCTTTATGAATTGTTCCTTTGCACGTTGATCATGAGCAATTTTCATTTTGCCCTTGGCTAGTGCATCCTTCTGAGCGAGACGTTTATCCGTTACTTTGGCTGGCATGACAGGTAGTGCGATCCTCATAGGACGTCCAAATAAAAGTTCGCCAGGCGACTTGCCCAGTGTTCCATGCGGTGTTGCACGGTTGTTCCTGAGAAAAGCATACATAGCTTGTTTCCAGGATCGTCCTTCGGCATGAGCACAGCGTACAGCTTTCATGAGAGGTTGCATGAATCTCTCGACTTCTCCATTTGCTTGTGGATGTAGTGGCATCACACGGCGGTATTTGAATCCAATATGCTCAGCAAAGTTGACAAAGTCTTGTCCATTAAATGGCGGTCCATTGTCCGTCTTGACAACTTCAGGAATGCCAAAGTTTGAAAAGATCTTGTCGAGTTTCGGGATGACAGCCTTTGCAGATGTGGAAGTGATGATTTCTACTTCTGGATAACGTGAGTGATCATCAATGACTACCATCAAGTACTCTCCAGTTGGTAGCGGTCCACAGAAATCCATCGATACTTCCATCCATGGTGCAGCAGGTAGTGGTGAAGGTTGTAGAGGTGTTGGTCTTGAAGTATCCACTGCAGCTTGGCAAGGGACACAGGCATCATGCATGTCCTTAGCTTGACGATCAATGCCAGGAAACCACACCTTTTCTCGTAGCAGCTGTTTGGTCCTTACAAGACCTTGGTGTCCTTGATGTGCAAGCTTCAGAGCACGTTGCTGGAGAACAGCTGGAATGACGATACGAGTACCTCGCAGCACGGTGTCGCGTTGTTGCGTAACACTTAATTCTGTCTGGATGCGTTCAAGTGCTTTGAATGCATCTTGGTCAACTCCTGAGGGTGGGATGCGTGGAAACTTTTTCTTAGTCAATGCATCCACTGTTGCTTGCAGAGTTGGGTCCTCTAGGTTGCAGTACGGATTTCATCAAGAGTGAGAGCCTTAGGACTGCATCACAGGTTACAGAGTGTAATANCCGCCAAGAGGACCTGAACAGGTTGCAGAGATGGTCAGAGAAATGGCTACTGGAATTCAACACGAGCAAATGTAAATTATGGAAATGGGACTAGGAGATAGGAGACCAAAGGGACAGTACACAATGAAGGGGAACAGCCTACCTGTGACGACGCGCGAAAGAGACTGGGGTGGACGTAAACCATCTTATCTCCCTGGGGCCCATATAAATAGATAACGACAGCAGCGTCTCTACACTGGCAAAAGTTAGAACACATTCAGAAACCTAAGTAAGGAGCATTTAGGGCTCTTTACACTGCCTACGTGAGGCCAGTCTTAGAGTATGCCGCCTCATCATGGAGTCCACCATCTAAAGAAACACATAATGAAACTGGAAAAGGTTCGAGGTTTGCAACGAGACTCGTCCCAGAGCTACGAGGGATGGGGTATGAGAGCGCCTGGGGGAACATGCCTTACGACACTAGAAAGAAGAAGGTAGAGGGGGACATGATAGGAACGTATAAAATACTCAGAGGGATTGACAGAGTGGACATAGACGAAATGTTCACACGGAATAGTAACAGAACGAGGGGACATGGATGGAAGTTAGAAACTCGATGAGTCACAGAGATGTTAGGAAGTTTTCTTTTAGCGTGAGAGTAGTGGGAAAATGGAATGCACTCAAGGAACAGGTTGTGGAAGCCAATACTATTCTAATTTTAAAACCAGGTATGATAGGGAAATGGGATAGGAGTCTTGCTGTAAACACTGATGCTCGAAAGGCGGGATCCAAGATTCAATGCTCGATCCGCAGACACATATATGTGAGTACATATAGGTGAGTACAACCCACCACACACACCACACCCACACACCACACACACACACACACACACACACACACACACACACACACACTCACACTCATACGCATACACACGCACACACATAACAGCACGCTACAAAAGTTGGAGCAACAGGCAGGAGTAAAAGGTAAGGTGCTCCAGTGGAAAAGGAGTATCGAAGCAACAGGAAACAGTGAGTACCGTGAGGGGGAGACATCAGAGTGGCGAGATGTCACCAGCGGGGTTCCACAGGGCTCTGTACTTGGACCCTCCAGTTTCTAATAGATTTAAACAACCTTCCAGAGGGTATAGACTCATTCCTCTCAATGTTTGCTGATGCAAAATTTTGAAGAATCAAGACAGATGAGAACAGGACGACCTGGACAAACTGGTGGAATGGTCTAGAAATTGGCTACTTAAGTTCAACTTAGGAAAGTGTAAAGTAATGAAATTAGGCGAAGGGAGCAGAAAGGTGAACACAATGTACCATCTGGGAGGTGATATCCTGCATGAGTCAAATAGCGAGGAAGATCTGGGGGTTGATATTACACCGAACCTGTCCCCAGAGGCCCACATCAAAAGAATATCATCAGCGGCATATGCTAGACTGGCCAACATATGAATTGCCATTAGAAACTTGTGTAAGGAATCGTTCATGACCTTATATCGCTTACGTAAGACCAATCCTAGAGTATGCAGCTCCTGCCTGGAGTCCATACCTAGTTAAACACAAGACAAAGTTAGAGAAGATTCAGAGGTGTGCCACTAAACTAGTCATGCAACTGAGAGGTATGAGCTACGAGGAAGAGCTAAGGTAGCTGAATCTCACATCCCTGTAAAACAGAAGAGTAAGGGGAAGACATGATAACCACCTACAAAATTCTCAGGGAATTGATTGGGTGGACAAACTCTTTAGCACGGGTGAAACACGAACAAGGGAACACAGGTGGAAACTTAGTACCCAAATGAGCCACACAGACGTTAGAATTTTTTTTTCAGTGTCAGAGTAATTAACAAATGGAATGCATTAAGTACTGATGTGGTGGAGGCTGACTCCATACACAGTTTTTAAATGTAGATGTGATAGAGCCCAGTAGGCTCAAGAATCTGTACACCAGATGCTTGACTGTCGAGAGGCGAGACCAAAGAGCTCGAGCTGAACCCCTGCAAGCACAAATAGTTGAGTACATACATCCGACCAAAGAGCCAGAGCTCAACCCCTTAAGCACAACTAGGTGAGTATACACTCACACGGGCAGTCACACACACACACCTAATATAAACCTGCTAAAGAACAACTTTGCTTCATTGCCATCACTGAGGCCCACATCCCACCCAATGGAATGTGAGGCTTCCACGAAAGCCCAGTCAGGAAGGGAAGGGAATTATCAGGGGAAAACGCCAAACCACAACGACTATATAGCACTTGGAATGGATTTGGGATGGGTCGGGGGTGGACAGGAATGGCGCCCAACCTCTCGGACTGTCGGGAATTGAACGCCGACCTGTATGAAGCGAGACCGTCCAGCCCAAGTGGTTGGGCGGTTTACGAATTACCTCCATGCACTCTGGCTGTGGTCCACAGGTTGTAGGACCACACCCAGAGTTCATGGGAGGCCCATGTGTGAAACTCTCTGAGTTTCAGAGTAAGCCTCAGACTTAGAGGATTCAGTTGAATCCCAGGTTGCATTGTTTTCGATCATGTCGTGGTGTAGTTACCTAGGGCGTGTGCTTGGGAGTAACTAGTGTTCAGGTTGGAATCCTTCTCATAGGCTCCTACTGATTTTCTCATATATAAGCATACTCATTTATATTAATAATACCGACTGCTGATTGATTTGATCAAATTTTGCCGAAAATAATTTTTTGAACTAAGAAGATAGTAATAAAATGTTCGGCAGCGTGTGACCTGTGCTCTTTCCACCTAGAATGTAGTAGTGCTGAATAATGACAATGCACCCTTCTAACTCATTAAGCAGGTAGAAAACATGTAGAACTAGCTGCAGAAGATCAGTGGGAGGGAAAAGAGATCACTGAAGCCAAACATGGGTTAGAAGCTATTATTATTATGTACCCTGTATATTAAACTAATCAAGGATATATCCAAATAACATATTAATGACTAGTGATTCTTTTCATCATTTTGATGAATATTTGTTATACAATTCAGGTGGCCCCGAAGATGGAATTGGAGATCTTGTGAGATGATATTTAGTCCGAGAGACAGAGGAATGTCGCTACTTAGTATACATTACATTCAGACCTTCAGGGAGTGGGAGGAAAGAGTCCAGGTAACCATAGAAGCGACAGTTAAGAGCCTTCATATGTGTAAGGAAAGGGTTATTAGAAGAGGTAGGTTACCTATATATATTTATAAAGCAGGATAAAATATGTTAAGATAATTAACCTCATCTTCTGTAACCAAACTAATTCCATATAATTAAAAACAAAAGTTATTTAAACGACAAAACATCTGACCTTCACTTGCCGAAAGCGGCTGTAGAATACATGCCTGCATTTACGTTAAGGACAATCAAGATGCACAATGCAAGAAATCCGCGTCCTCCAATCATAAGGAGGATATCCACACAAACATACAGGCTGTCTAAGGTACTTTATACTCTGGCGACTCCATACTTGTTTTGTTCTTTAATCCTAAATCTCTGATTGAATTTGTCGACATATGTCTAAGGTCACAGGCACCGAGTGAGAGGTCATCGTTGGATGTAAATTCGCTGTTCACTAACGTGTCCGTTCATGAGACAAACAAAATGATGACAGAAATACTTTATCGGGATGCGTTTGTACTTCTTTAGACACCTCTGTGAGCATACATGGGTATGCTCGAAGCATTTGCCAGAGAAACTCTAGTTGCTATGCGTACAAACAAATTGAAGAAGTCGCTATGGGTTCCCTCCTCGGTCCGATTTTGCTATTTTTTCATGGGTATCATTGAGGATATATTCCTCGTTGACCAGTACCTTAAATCTGATGCTTACTGTCAGTATACTGCCAGGGACCTGACATGAAATGTTGTTATAGGTAAAGGAAACCTTCGAGCAAAGCTCTATGCTTAGTTTCACTTACAAGATCTAAAGTAAAGGTAAGTCTCCCTTCCTAGATGGGACAGTCTATGTAGGAAGTGTGAGGAACAGTTGCCTTCGTATTTCAGTCTTACCAGAGAAAACTTACATAGGAATGAGGCGTAATAGTAGTAGGAAATGCCCTGTCTGGTACAAGTATTGTCGATGCACACTCCTACACGGCTCCTGTTGGAAATAGGTTGACGAGGACTTTGTAGAGAACAACCGGTACTTGTAAAATACGAATGCTCCAATCTTTATGTAGATGAAATAATTAAAGAGATGGTGAACGTCCATGTTATCTCTGATGAAGAGGTCAACACTGAACACTGTCCCTCACATAAACTTCTTTGCATCTGCCCACAAGACTTCGGAATGAGTCTAATAGCAGATAAAGTTCCTTCTTGAAAACTTCTATTCAACTCTTCACCTACTTCCTAATGGTACTCAGTGTGTATCGTTTCCCTTTTGTGGAGTCTGATCACCTGAACATTCTGTCATCTTCCTCATGTAAATTTAGAGTAGTTTGGCTGGAACATAGCCTTGTGATTGTCGTACTGCTTCTAAACCACTTTGATATTTTCTGTTCAGCCTTGGTGTCCTCAGTGATTAGTCGTCAACAAGGCATAGATCACCTGCCTACGGAGCAAGCTCATCTTGGACTCTTCATAGCTCGGCTAATTCTTGTCGTCAGGAACACACATTCTCTAGTCATCCTTGGCTCACTACACCTTAAGTATACTAGGTTGACTCATTTAACTTTAACTCAATAGTCCTACTTATATTAATAATATAGATCATATATTGCTTTACTTGTCCACTAACTACTCACGTCCTGTCATCTCATCTTCCCTCTGGTCTAATGTTGATCTTCCCTCCCACTCATAGTCACGACTTAACAAGAGTCCAGAACAGACTGAAACGTCGTCATTTTCATTTAATTTCAAATGTGGGTTTCGTTATTTGTTTCAGTAATGTTACTGTGACTCGTTCCCTTCATAGTATTATTATTATTATTATGGACACACACCCCTCAAGATCTCGCACCAGTGTACTCGGTCAACACAGACAAAGAAAGGAAAGACACTGAACAAATTGATTCGAATAAACACTACCATATGTTGGTTCCAGGAGGATCAGAGGTATGTCGACTTCTGATCCTCTCCTCTGGGAATTCGACTCAACTGAAACCTAGGATTTACATTTCTTGTGGCCCTAACATTTGTTATGAGCGCGAAGATAACACGTGTCCATAAGATTTACAAGAATGAAAGAACTCTTGTATATATAAATTAAAAAAATTATTAAATGTTTAGTTATGCATCCTGGCTACGTATATCCATTAATTTTGATCTTGTATATTTTTGTTTGGTACATAATTCTGAAATTATTAGTACACACATGTAATATTTATATGTTTAATAATAGAAATGCAGATTGATTTGTTGCAACAGCTAGACACCACTGTATGTAAATTGTTGTACCTAACTATATTTTGCATATAATATTGAATATTACTCAACCTGTTCTAGTACATTGCATTTTGACGTACATGTTACCTATTACCAAAAACTGATGTATAAGAAAAAAGGTAAAGGCTCGAGAAATTGACATAATGTCCTGTGTTATGTCCATGGGTCCTCTGATAAATTAGGCTAAGTCAATTTAATACAACAGTTTCTTGACGTTGGGAACGCTGGCGAGGACGGGCTGTAATATTGTATGATCCTGCATACTGTATATCAAAGGTTAACTCCCCTTTATTATCTTGGCATGTCCTTGCTTGCTGAATATTGTTTTTCATATTAGTAAATTGATGCTATCATGTTTGCCTTTAATATATTTTAATGCAACCACGTGCTGCCTCTCACTGTCTCTCACTGTCTGTCACTGCCTCTCTTGGAGTGTAGAAGGATGTGAAGGTGATGCGTCCACCCGCCAGTCATAGTGAGGTTGCCATTTACTCATTCTTGACTTTTATATATCAATGAATTAATTGAGGGATTCGTTAACTTAAGATTAATGAGTGCTTGCTAGAACGTGTGCATCCTTCTGTGTAAGTTATATTCACCTGTCATGTATAGTAGATAGTAGTATACGGTTATAGGAATATTATGTGGACAATAACATGGTGCTTATAGCATAAGGGTAATAACATAAGGGTAATAATTGAAAACAGGCAATTACCATTTATTCAAAAATTAATAATATATCTTCGAATTATTCACTTTACTCACAGTACACCCATTTTTGCGCTCACATCTGTCATCTCGCTTTGTCATTGTTCCCCTAAACAAAAATACAAATACATTGGGCAAATACCCATGAAACAATATTTATGATTAATATACACACTGACTATACAAAGTATACACAAACCACATACATATCGTGGCTGGTCAAACTTCAATGATCATAGTTTCACCTGTCTGGATTCTATAAGGCTCTCATGGGCATTAATAATAAACATGTCAATGTTCTTATTAATGTTTATAAAACAACATTATTAGCCACTTGTAACAACTGATGCAATAATATACTTATTCTCACGTATCAATGTTTCTTACATAAATCGTGTTTAAATCAAAGACACGACCCGACAACTCTTTGATGCTGAACTGGCTAGTTGCTCCTTCAGTGGCCTGGGGAACCTCTGGGAGTCTTGCCAGTCACTTGTGCCCTGAGCTGGGGTGTGGACGCTCCTCTAACCAGTCCTCACACTTATAATACTCGCTCATAAATTTTCCGAGTTAAATTCTAAGGTACTATATATTCACTGTTCAAAATGTTCTTTGTTCTCTCTGGAATACTGTTGATCCTGGTGTGTATGGGTTTGTGTGTGTGTACTTCTCTAGTTGTACTCGCCTAGTTGTGCTTGCGGGGGTTGAACTGTGGCTCTTTGGTCCCGCTTCTCAGCAATCAACTGGTGTACAGATTCTTGAGACTGGTGGGCTCTATCATATCTACATTTGAAACTGTGTATGGAGTCTGCCCTACACCACATCATTGCCAAATGCATTACATTTGGTAACTACTCTGACACTGAACAAAAACTCTTATGTCCCTGTGGCTCATTAGGGTACCAAGTTTCCACCTGTGTCCCGTTGTTCGTGTTCCCCATATGCCAAATTAGTTTGTCTTTGTCCCCTTGTCAGTTCTTTTGAGAATTTTGTACATGGTGATCATGTCTCCCCTTATGCTTCTGTCTTCCAAGGACGTGAGATTTAGCTCCCGTAGCTTTTCCTCGTAATTCATACCTTTCAGTTCTAGGACTAGTCTTGTGGTATTCCCCTTATATCTTCACTAACTTTGTCTTGTGTTTAACTTGGTATGGACTGCAGGCTTAGTGTGTATTCACTTAGTTGTGCTTACGGAGGATGAACTTTACTCTTTCGGCCCGCCTCTCAACTGTTATTTTTTTTTTACACCCACACCCACACCCAGGAATCAGCCAGCTGTCTAACTTCCAGGTACCTATTTAATGCTAGATAACAGGGGCATCAGGGTGAAAGAACCTCTGCCCATTTGTCTCTGCTGGCTCCGGGAATCGAACCCGGACCACAGGATTACGAGTTCCGGGCACTGTCCACTCAGCTACCAGACCCCTGTGTGTGGGGTGTATATTGATCTAGTTGTACTTGCGGGGGTCGAGCTCTGTACTTTCGGCCCGCCTCGCAGCAGTCAAACAACTGTTACAAATTACTAATTCCCCCCCCCCACACACACACAAACCCAGGAAGCAGCCCGTAACAGCTGTTTAACTCCCAGGTACCCAGGTACCACCCTGATGCCCCTGCTAGGTAACAGGGGCATCAGGGTGAAAGAAACTTTGCACATTTTTGTTCCCCCCAGCGCCGGAATCGAACCCCGATCCACAGGATTACATAAACAGCCTGCTGTCTCTCAGCCGTCACGCCCCACTGTGTGTAATTACCTAAGTGAAGTTACAGGATGAGAGCTATGCTCGTGGTGTCCCGTCTTCCCAGCGCTCTTTGTCATATAAAGCTTTGAAACTACTGACGGTCTTGGCCTCCACCACCTTTTTCCCCTAACTTGTTCCAACCGTCTACCACACTGTTCGCGAAAGTGAATTTTCTTATATTTCTTCGGCATCTGTGTTTAGCTAGTTTATATCTATGATCTCTTGTTCTTAAAGTTCCAGGTCTCAGTAAATCTTCCCTATCGATTTTATCAATTCCTGTTACTATTTTGTATGTAGTGATCATATCACCTCTTTTTCTTCTGTCTTCTAGTTTTGGCATATTTAATGCCTCTAACCTCTCCTCGTAGCTCTTGCCCTTCAATTCTGGGAGCCACTTAGTAGTATGTCTTTGCACCTTTTCCAGTTTGTCGATGTGCTTCTTAAGATATGGGCACCACACAACCTCTGCATATTCTAGCTTTGGCCTAACAAAAGTCTTGAACAATTTCTTTAGTATATCGCCATTCATGTATTTAAAAGCAATTCTGAAGTTAGAAAGCGTGGCATAGGCTCCTCGCACAATATTCTTTATGTGGTCCTCAGGTGATAGTTTTCTATCTAGAACCACCCCTAGATCTCTTTCTTTATCAGAATTCTTTAAAGATTTCTCACATAATATATAGGTTGTGTGGGGTCTGTGTTCTCCTATTCCACATTCCATAACATGGCATTTATTAACATTAAATTTCATTTGCCAAGTGGTGCTCCATATACTTATTTTGTCCAGGTCATCTTGAAGGGCATGACAATCATCTAAGTTTCTTATCCTTCCTATTATCTTAGCATCATCAGCAAACATGTTCATATAATTCTGTATACCAACTGGTAGATCATTTATGTAGACAATAAACATCACTGGTGCAAGAACTGAACCCTGTGGTACTCCACTTGTGACATTTCTCCAGTCCGATACATTGCCTCTGATCACAGCCCTCATTTTTCTATCAGTCAGAAAATTTTTCATCCATGTTAGAAGCGTACCTGTCACTCCTCCAATATTTTCCAGTTTCCAGTTACACTAGGATCTTCATGAGAGTAGGCAACATAGAGGACACGGCAAACCTCCAGTCAGATGTAGATCAGGTCTTTCTATGGGCTACAGAAAATAATATGGTGTTTAACGAAGATAAGTTCCAGCTCATGCGCTATGGAAAAAATGAAAATATAAAAACGGAAACCACGTACAAAACTCAGACAAATCATAACATAGAACGAAAAGGCAATGTAAAGGATCTGGGTGTACTCATGTCGGAAGACCTTACCTTTAAAGAACACAACAAAGTAGTCGTCACAACTGCAAGAAAAATGACAGGTTGGATAACAAGAACTTTTCACACTAGAGATGCTATATCGATGATGATACTTTTCAAAGCGCTTTTGCTCTCTAGAGTGGAGTACTGCTGCACAATGACAGCCCCTTTCACAGCTGGAGAAATTGCTGACCTGGAGAGCGTGCAGAGGTTCTTTACTGCTAGAATCCACTCAGTAAAACATCTAAACTATTGGGACCGACTAAAGAGCCTAAATCTGTATTCCCTTGAGCGCAGGCGGGAGAGATACATAATAATTTACACGTGGAAAATATTAGAGGGGCTGGTCCCAAACCTGCACACAGAAATAACATCACATGAAACCAGAAGACATGGCAGGATGTGCAGAATACCCCCGTTGAAAAGCAGAGGTGCAACTGGTACTCTGAGAGAGAACTCTATCAACATCAGGGGCCCGAGACTGTTCAACACGCTCCCGCTACACATAAGGGGCATAACTGGCAAACCCCTCACAGTGTTCAAGAGAGAACTGGATAAGCACCTCCAAAGGATACCTGATCAACCAGGCTGTGACTCATACGTCAGGCTGCGAGCAGCCGCGTCCAACAGCCTGATTGATCAGTCCAGCAACCAGGAGGCCTGGTCGATGACCGGGCCGCGGGGACGCTAAGCCCCGGAAGCACCTCAAGGTATCAAGGTATCACTCCAAACACACAGTACATCCTCCATTGATTTGACTTTAATAGAACTCAAAATACATATGAAGGCAAATGGACTTCTCAGGAGAATGTGCCAAGCCACTATTACTATGTAGCACTTTTAAGGCTCAGGATTAGGGATGGGGGAGGGGGGGAAGGTAGTGCCCAACCACTAGAACAGTCAGGGATTGAACGCCGACCTGCATGAAGCGAGACCGTCGCTCTACCATTCAGCCCAAGTGGTTGGGGTGGAGCCTTCTGTTTGTGACAGTAGCTCCTTTTGTCCAACCACTTGGGCTGGACGAGAGAGACGGTCTCGCTTCATGCAAGTCGACGTTCAATCCCCGACTGTTCTAATGGTTGGGCACCATTCCTTTCCACCTTCCCATGCCAAATCCTTATCCTGATCCCTTCCTAATGCTATATAGTCGTAACGGCTTGGCGCTTTATTGGTGCTTTCCCTTGACAATTCCCTTCTTTCATAACTTCAAATATCCTGATAGAGTTCTTCCTGCTTTTTCCGGTGACAGTTTTAATCTGTTCTGCGGACCTGCGGCATCATTACACTCATTAAGTTGTATCTCCTAAAAATTAAGCTAATATTTCTGGAAAATATATTTCTAATATTTCTGGAAAACAGGCCCGGGTATATCCTGGGCCAGCTGTTCCGTGGAAGGAATAGTATAACACAGAGATCGACCCATCCCGTCCACTAACAGGTGGTGTTTTTGCGTTATGGTAACTAACGTTACAAATATAACCTTCCGTGAAAGTAAACACTTTTTCTTGATATGTATGCATCGGGCTTCCTGGGTTAAGTGGGTTGCTTGGGCTAGGAATTATTTACAGGAATAAACTAGCACGTGTGTGATTAAATAAGGAATAGTTCAGAGAGAACAATGAAAACTATAAACACTAGTCAATGCAAGTCGTCTATAATGTAGGAAAAAAGTTCTTTAAGGTAAATTACACTGCCAAAGAGAAGATGGAACGAGACAGAAAAGTGAGAGGAAGCGAAGGAGGAAATTGTAAAGAAAGAGTATGATAATTTAGAAGAGGATAATGCAAATTGAAGTGTTGGAGGGGTGACGAGAGGCTAAGTTCACTGAGGGAATTCAGGAATTCAGGAAAAATAGTAAAACAAGAGATAAAGCAAGGGAGGGATACTGAAGTAAAGGAATAGAGGTGTGTGAAGGAGATGGTTAAATACACATATTGGACTTGAGGAAAATTATAGCAGCATTATGAGAGAAAGTCACATATAAAAAGAAAACAAGATGAAAATGGTTGATGAATATTAGGCTGAGGAGTCAGAACAAGACAAAGAACACGGACATTGAGACGCCTGAAAAGTAACGTCAACGGAACTAAATAATAATTAATTTATAAATTAAAAGCATTATAAAAATCCTGTTTCATAACAACGAACTGTTATCAAAATCTCTAAATATTTAATTATAAGTTCCTATAGCGTTTCTGCTCCTAATACAATTGACTGTTATGAGTATTTGACTTAGTAAACGTAAGTAGCACGCACACCAGCGAGATGACTCCTACATAAACCAATTATTCGTTCGATTAAATTCTGATCTGCAAACATAGTTTTTTTTTCTGCAGTCCACAACAACTTTAAAAGTCGTTTCAATAAATGTTTTTAGTAAATGCTTTTCTATTATTATTATTATTATTATTATTATTATTATTATATATTATATTATTATTATTTGTATTATTATTAATCTATCGCATATGTAGAGTTTTGAAGTCTGTTTAATTGTCTGCCTTAAAATACAGTGAGTGTTCAGTGTCTCAGTGGGCTGCCTAGTGTTACAGTGAGTATTCTAGTGTTTCAGTGAACAGCCCACTGTTACAGTGAGTGTTCTAATGTTTGTGAGCTGTCGAGTGTTACAGAAAATGTTCTAATGTTGAATTGAACTTCCCGTGTTACAGTGAGTGTTCTAGCATTACAGAGAGCTGCCTAATGCTACAGTGAGTGTTCTAGTGTTTCAATGAGCTGTCCAGTGTTAAAATGAATGAATGTTCTAGTGCTTCAGTGAGCTGCGAAGTGGTACAGTGAGTGTTGTAATGATTCAGTGATCTTCGTAGTGTTACAGTGAGTGTTCTAGTGCGTCAGTGAGTGTTCTAGTGTTTCAGTGAGCTGCTCACTGTTAAAATGAATGAGAGTTTCAGTGAACTGCCCAGTGTTACAGTGAGTGCCTAGTGTGACAGTGATCTACCTAGTGTTACAGTGAGCTTTCTAGTGTGACAGTGATCTACCTAGTGTTACAGTGAGCTTTCTGGTGTGACAGTGATCTACCTAGTGTGAGAATGAGCTGCCTTGAGTTACAGTAATGCAATGAGCTACCTAGAGAGATACAGTACTTTGCCTAAAGTTTCTGTGAGCTTCCTCTAATAAGCTGCCCAGAGGGTTTCAACGAGTCTGTTACAATGTGCTTCCTTACGAAGATTATTACAGAGAGCAGCCTTGTTTTAGACCGAGGTGCCTGGTTTCAGTGAGCTGCCTACACTAGAGTGTTAATGTTGTAATATGTGGCGTAGCGTTACAGCAAACTGCCTAGTTGGTTACAGAAAGATGAGACGAGGATATGTTAAGATAATATGTGTGTGTGATGATGAGAAGCGAATTTTTATACTTAACTACTTCAGGGTTTGTGGAATTTTGTATCTTGAAAGAACTTTTATTAAATTATGCTTTGAAGGAGAGCGAGGGCTGATAAAACCTGTGTTACTGAAACATTCTGACTGAAAATGACTAGGCAATTTAAGCTGTAAATGTTATTGAAGTTTATACCTTACACCCGTGTTAATGGATTTGTTTTCGTTTTTGTAGCGTTTTATGGTGAGAATATGCAAATGGCGAATATGTAAAACAAATCACTTTATTTAGACGCCTCTGACACTACTCGCACAGACTCCTCCATCACCCTGATCTGTCAAATACCATCTCCCGGCCTCTTGTCTCCTAAGCCCCTCTCCACTCCTCTTCTCTACCAGGCTGTCTCCTCACCTCTTCTCTCTTCTTACCTAAACCTTCGCGCCCCCTCCCCCCCGTGTAGCTTGTAACTAGAAAGGGAACGCCAAGAGAGCCTCCCCCTTACCACTCTAAGCTGTCGTCCCAGTGGAAACAGCTGTGCTGAGCTTGGTGTGTATCTTCTACTCTCTGTTCCTCCCCTTAAAATGTGTCTGAGTGCTTCAGTAGCGTGGACGGACTCAGCACCCCCATCATCCTGGATTAAGGCTGTTGGTACTCGTTCACGTCACCAAGAATAACTTAGGGAAACCTCTTCTCCTTCAGCTCTCACCAGCATGTCTTACTGTTTCCATCAAGAAATAGTTTCATTCGCGATTCCTGAGGTCGCCGGCAATTAGAGCTGCGATCTCCCAGCTCAACAAGAGTGTTGGTGTCACGAGTGTTGCCTGTGAATAATATCTACATCGCTCTCTCTATCATGTGTGATATTGTTAAGAACAGGAGAAAGTAATATCATGTGTAACTGAGAACAAGAGAAAGTATTATCATGTTTTACTGCTAAGAACAGGACAAAGTAATATCATGTGTAACTGTTGAGAACAGTAGAAAGTAATATCATATGGAACTGTTAAGAACGAAAGAAAATAATATCATGTGTAACAGCTAAGAACAAGATAAAGTTATATCATGGTGTTACTGTTAAGAACAGGAGAAAGTAATATCATATGTAACTGCTGAAAACAGGAGAAAGTAATATCATGTGTTACTGTTGAGAACAAGGGAAAGTAGTAGCCAAGGTGCACACAATTTTTTATAAAATTCCTGGAATTGTATTCGACGAGACCTCTCCACATAAAGCCAGAGACTGCACTGGTTTCTCTCCGACTGGGGAGCACCACTCAGGGGCCTACCACCAATCACGTGAAGTCCCCACTCCATTGGCTAATTCCCCATACTCACAAATAATAATCTCATTCCTTCACATCCGGGAAATCCAGTGTCGTCGCCTCTCCCAAAACTTGGCGCAAATTCTATAAGCAGAAGGGCCTGACGCTTGCCATGTTGGATCACGAACTTGGCTGCTCAATCTTGCCTAAACATTTACATGAAAAGAAAATCAATTTTTGGGGTTTTGTGCATTGTCACAAACATTCTTAACATGACCCTTGGGCTTTCTTACATGTGTAACATATGCGGGAAAGGTGCATTATGGCGACGGTCACTGAAACAGATAGCACCTAACGGAGAAGGAAGAAAAAATCAAGGAGACAGGTCGAAAGCAACGTTCCGCAGGGTTGTGTTCTAGGACCATTACATGTCGGTGGTTGCGCCTGACTCAAACTTAATGAGGTAAGAACGGAGGAGGACGGTAGGGTGCTGCGAGCTCATCTTAACAAACTTCAGGAGTGTGCAGGTATATGTCTGCCTGAAATTCATTCCAAGGGAGATGAGAAACTTGTATTTCAGTGCAGCATAAGAAGAAGGCAATTGCAAGATAGATAAAAATACCTGGGAGTTGACATAATCTCAACAATAGCACCAATAGTTCATGTTTACAAAATACCATCAGCTGTCTGAAAACCCGACAGTATTTACTAACATTTAATACAATATGCAGATAATATTGCTGCTGTTGTGTAAATAACAAATTAACCCTATAAATAGTGTTTACTCACAGAAAATGAAGCGCAGTGGAAATTTCGTCAATAGAAAATGGGATATCATTGCCACATGTAGCTATTAGACTCACGAGCTGTATTAATGGGAAACATTCTTAACACAGCAATCTTTGGTCTGTAAACATCAAAAAACATTTCCCTTGAATGATCTTAATTATCAGTACCAAGATCGAATATATATAGGCCCTCTAACCACTTTTGACATCTGGACAAGAGGGAGGAAGGGCCACATATATAGTTGGCTATTAATATTAACATCAGTCGCTGGGGCAAATCTAGCTCCGATAATTCTCCTTGGACAGCTGTGTTATGGGAGTAGTGCTTCCGTTATCAACACGCAACTTCGTCTACTATCAAGTGAGGTGTCATTTCCGATTCCTATATTATCTAGCTTATTAAAGGGCTTCAATATTTAGATTTAGGATATTTTCCGGTTAGGACACGAGATGGCAACAAAACCAAGGTAAATGTTCCTTGGTCCTTATCTCATAATATACCAATATTCCCTGTGATATAGCTGTCATATTAGAATTGCTGCTGTTACTTGTGAGTACTCTTTAATAGGTAGAACAGAAGAGGAACAAGAATTAACACTAGTTACCTAGTACACCAGTACATGGTGTTGATGCCAGCATCAACCACGAGGATTATTTGGTGTGATCATCCTTGTTCATAACTGGTGAACCAGGTCCACTATATACAAGATAAGCTATAGTTGTGTTAATTTTAATCAATAACATATGTAGTCTAATACTGTAGTGAATGTCTACTAATCAATAATTTATATTGTTGACTACATATAAACCATAAACCCTCCAGGATGTGTAAGGAAGTGATTTGTGAGACATTTTATGAAATACAGTCCACGTTAACTATCACAGATTGCTATCAAAATAAATATAAATTAACATAAAATATAAAGTACTTATTAATTAACATAAAATAAATAAATATAAATCTCACAGGTCAATTCCCCACATCAGCAGCATATGGAAAGTTAACAAACATAAGAACATAATTTAAGAATCTAACAAAAGGAAACTTTTCAAATCCATATACACTGCCTATGTGAGACCATTACTTTACTATGCAGCACCAGCATGAAACCCTTGTGAAGCATTAAAAGAAACTTTAGAAAATTCCGGTTGAGAGAACTCTCCCTCGCGACCTTAGAGGAGAGAAGAGGGGATATGATAACTACATCCAAGATCATAAGGGGAATAGACAAACTGAACAAAGGAAGCCACATTAAATTAAGAAGAGGAACGTCAATGAAACATCAGTAGAAAAAGGAAACACAATTGAGTTACAGAGATGAGAAGTTCTCGTGCCTGGTACGAGTGGTAAGTAACTGGAATGCATGGAGGGAAGAGGTTGTTGAAGCCAATTCGTGTTGAATGAGACAACTTCGTGGCCTAGTTGTCTCGGGCGTGTGCGTGGGCATTCCTAGCGCATAGGTTCAAATCCTCATCACAGCTTCAACGGGTTTTCTCGAACATATTATTAAAAATGGTAAAATATTTAAAATCCTTCCATTCAGGATTTATATTTAAAATCCTTGCACTGCGTGCATATTTCGCTTCTAAAACATAAATGACATGTGAGACTAATATATAAGCTGTGTAATGTGAAGACAACTGATAATAAACAGCTGCACTTCAATGACCCTGCAATAATCCATATTTAAATTATTTTATGTAAGAACCAACAACCTACTTTCAATATATAATAATTTATTGTAAATGCACTGATGTTGTAATCGAAAAGAATCGCAACTAGTTTTCACTATAATTATAAGGTGTACAGGTCAGATATAATTGTCTAAGTAAGAATCTCAGTTGAGGTCTGACTTTTACCTTTTATGCCCTCTGTAATCCTGTTTTGCGCTAATGCTCACATGAGGAATATTGGGGTGCATAATAAACTAGCAGCCCTCGGCAGCAACAATCAAAATCGGTCACATGTTTGGTGCATTTGGGAGACAATCCTTTTGAGAGTGCTGTCAGGGTGAAATGATTCAATCATCTTGGAAATATAAAGACTCACGTATTGGTACACACGGATGATAAACATTTTGAATGTTCCAAATGTGGAAAAAGTCAATAATGGAAATATGCGCACTCCCGTGTTGGTGCGTATGGATGACATACCATTTGAGTGTGCTGTGTGGGTGTGGGGGGGGGGGATGGTGCAACCATCACGGAAATATGAAGACTCGCATATGGGTGCATATGGACGATAAACTTTGTGAGTGTTCCCGATGGAGAAACAAGTTACTCATCTTGGAAATATGAAGAGTAACATGTTGGTGCATATTGGTGATTACCATTGTGAGTGCTGTGTGAGGAAAAAAGTTCAGTCTTCTTAGAAATATGAAGGACGAAGGAAATGAGCATTGATTATGTGCAGCATATTTTGTTTTGCTTTAGTCAAATACAAAAACAAGCGTTTCCCAAAACAGTGTCAACCGCATCGTGGAAGTTCAAATACACATCAGAAACCATGGTCAGCAACAGCCTTGGCAGAGGAAAGACAGAGGCTAGAACCGCATTGCCACATTTTTCATAAACTACTAGATATACTGTTAAATTTGCTGTGAACACCCAGATGGCATTGTTAAGAACATAAATACACTGTTGAAAATGCAGACACACCTATGCACTGGAGACTACAGCTGAAAATAGTGTCTGCTGCATTAATAAAGTTTCAGTAAGACGACCCCACATTGGGTGAATGGATCTATATGTGATTTGACCTACGAGAAGCTACTTCATAATTAAAAACGATTTACTGGAAGAGATTTCGGCAGTGTAAGCCACTACACTTACAACTCCAATTTGCATTTCAAGCACATCTCAAGTATAAAGGAAGAAAACTGTCTAGCGAGCAACATGAAGCTGCTGCTGACTAGGTATCCAAGATAAATGAACGCGATTATCCACTTTCAAGTACAGGTACTGTTATCTATAAATCTTTAGTGTATTACAGTAAGGTACTATTGATAAGTACTGTAACATTAGCAAAACAAGTTTTTATTAATTATTGTTTAGCTAATCAATAAATTTGAGAAGTTAATTCTTGATATTGAAACCAAAATGTTCAAAGATTTTTTGTTCAAGGCATCAGGGCACAGAGCTGTTTTTGATCGAGCTGTCTTACTACTGTGGTCTTGAAATCTAAGAATACATCTCTGTGCCCCCCCTCTACTGTAGCTCTATACCACCCTCTACTGTAGCTCTATACCCCCTCTACTGTAGCTCTATACCACCCTCTACTGTAGCTCTATACCACCCTTTACTGTAGCTCTATACCACCCTCTACTGTAGCTCTATACCACCCTCTACTGTAGTCTATACCACCCTCTACTGTAGCTCTATACCACCCTCTACTGTAGTCTATACCACCCTCTACTGTAGCTCTATACCACCCTCTACTGTTGTCTATACCACCCTCTACTGTAGCTCTATACCACCCTCTACTGTAGTCTATACCACCCTCTACTGTAGCTCTATACCACCCTCTACTGTAGTCTATACCACCCTCTACTGTAGCTCTATACCACCTTCTACTGTAGTCTATACCACCCTCTACTGTAGTCTATACCACCCTCTACTGTAGCTCTATACCACCCTCTACTGTAGTCTATACCACCCTCTAATGTAGTCTATACCACCCTCTACTGTAGTCTATACCACCCTCTACTGCAGCTCTAAACCACCCTCTACTGTAGTCTATACCACCCTCTACCCTATATAAGGGGCTGTCATTGTGCAGCAGTACTCGACTCTAGAGAGCACAAGCGTTTTGAAAAGTGTCATCATCGGTATAGCATCTCTAGTGTGAAAAGTTCTTGTTATCCAACCTGTCATTTTTCTTGCAGTTGTGACGGCTACTTTATTGTGTTCTTTAAAGGTAAGGTCTTCCGACATGAGTACACCCAGATCCTTTACATTGCCTTTTCGTTCTATGTTATGATTTGCCTGAGTTTTATACGTGGTTTCCGTTTTATATTTTCATTTTTCCATAGCGCATGAGCTGGAACTTGTCTTCGTTAAACACCATATTATTTTCTGTAGCCCATAGAAAGACCTGATCTACATCTGACTGGAGGTTCGCCGTGTCCTCTATGTTGCCTACTCTCATGAAGCTCCTAGTGTCATCTGCAAAGGATGATACAGTGCTATAGGTTGTGCTCTTGTCTATGTCCGATATGAGGATGAGAAAAAGTACTGGAGCAAGCACAGTACCCTGGGGGACTGAGCTCTTAACGGTTGACGGGTTGGATTTTATTTTGTTGACTATTACACATTGGGTTCTGTTGGTCAGGAAATTGTAGATCCATCTGCCTACTTTTCCGGTAATTCCTTTTGAGGGCATTTTATGGGCAATAACACCATGGTCACATTTATCAAAAGCTTTTGCGAAATCTGTGTAAATTACATCAGCGTTTTGTTTGTCTTCCATAGCATCTAATGCCATATCATAGTGGTCCAGCAACTGCGATAGGCAAGAGCGCCCTGTTCTGAAACCATGTTGTCCGGGGTTATGGAGATGCTGTGATTCCATGTATTTTGTGATCTTACTTCTTAGCACTCTCTCAAAAAATTTTATGATGTGCGATGTTAGTGCTATCGGTCTGTAATTTTTTGCCTCTGCCTTATTTCCTCCTTTATGAAGTGGTGCTATCTCTGCTGTTTTTAGTCTCTGCTTTGTCTCCACAGAATGTGAAGGGCCTGCGATAGTGGTTTTTTTACAGTTCTTGATGAATATGGAGTTCCAAGAATCCGGGCCTGGTGCGGAGTGCATAGGCATACTGTTTATGGCTTCTTCAAAATCCAGTGGGTGAAGTCTGATATATGATTTGATGTTGGTATCATATCCATGAAAATTCATTTGGGTTATCGATCTTTAGTGCGTTTAATGGCTCGCTGAAGACAGAGTCGTATTGCTTCCTCAGTAGCTCGCTCATTTCTTTGTTGTCATCAGTGAAAGTTCCATCTTCCTTTCGCAGGGGCCCGATACTAGATGTGGCTTTTGATCTTGATTTTGCATAGGAGAAAAAATATTTCGGGTTTCTCTCTATTTCACTGATGGCCTTTTGCTCTCTTTCCCTCTCCTGCGTTTGTATGATTCTTGTAGCTTGAGTTCAATTTTTCCTATTTCGCTACCTAACCTTCTTCGCCGTTCCTGAGATAGGGTGCGACTCTCAAGTTGTACCGCGATTCGTTTTCTTCGCCTATATAGGGAACGACGTTCTCGTTCCAATCTGCTCTCTTCCTCTTTTTTCTTAGGGGGATGCGGTTTGTACATTTTCTAGTGCTACTGAGCTTATTTTTTCCAGGCACTGGTTCAGGTTCGCATTTCCTAGCTGTTCTTCCCAGTTTATTTCTGTGAAGTCCTGGTTTATTTGCTCCCAGTTATCTGTTTATTATTGAAGTTGAATTTGCTGAAATCTCCTCCACCGGGAATCTGGACTGGTTTTGAAGGTCT
>WNGS01135237.1:4246747-4269874 GCA_020271785.1 Procambarus virginalis
AACATAAAAAGACATCAACTAAGCAAGGAATTTCACACAGAAACAAATTTACAAAATGTATATACATCTCATGAATAAAGGACACTACAGATTATGGCACTGCATCAGGAAATCCTCTGGATAAGGCATCAGCAATAACATTTTGCCTCCCAGGAATATGACGAATTACAATATTGAATTCCTGCAATATCAATGACCATCTAAGTATTCTCAGGTTTTTACACTTCATAGAGTTGATAAATGTCAATGGATTATGATCCGTATATACTACTACTGTTCCTGACAAATATGTCTCAAATTTCTTCACTGCCAGCATGAACAAAGTGCCTCCTGTTGATACCTGGTTGATGGGTTTCTGGGAGTTCTTCTACTCCCCAAGCCCGCCCGAGGCCAGGCTTGACTTGTGAGAGTTTGGTCCACTAGGCTGTTGCTTGGAGTGGCCCGCAGGCCCACATACCCACCACAGCCCGGTTGGTCCGGCACTCCTTGGAGGAATAAATCTAGTTTCCTCTTGAAGATGTCCACGGTTGTTCCGGCAATATTTCTTATGCTTGCTGGGAGGACGTTGAACAACCGCGGACCTCTGATGTTTATACAGTGTTCTCTGATTGTGCCTATGGCACCTCTGCTCTTCACTGGTTCTATTCTGCATTTTCTTCCATATCGTTCACTCCAGTACGTCGTTATTTTACTGTGCAGATTTGGTACTTGGCCCTCCAGTATCTTCCAGGTGTATATTATTTGATATCTCTCTCGTCTTCTTTCTAGTGAGTACATTTGGAGAGCTTTGAGACGATCCCAATAATTTAGGTGCTTTACCTCGTCTATGCGTGCCGTATATGTTCTCTGTATTCCCTCTATTTCAGCAATCTCTCCTGCTCTGAAGGGGAAGTGAGTACTGAGCAGTACTCAAGACGGGACAACACAAGTGACTTGAAGAGTACAACCATTGTGATGGGATCCCTGGATTTGAAAGTTCTCGTAATCCATCCTATCATTTTTCTGGCTGTCGCAATATTTGCTTGGTTATGCTCCTTAAACGTTAGGTCGTCAGACATATTATTCCCAAATCCTTTACATGCTGTTTTCCTACTATGGGTACATTTGATTGTGTTTTGTACTCTGTATTATGTTTAAGGTCCTCATTTTTACCGTACCTGAGTACCTGGAATTTATCACTGTTAAACATCATGTTATTTTCTGATGCCCAGTCGAAAACTTTATTAATATCAGCTTGAAGTTTTTCAATGTCTTCAGCCGAGGTAATTTTCATACTGATTTTTGTGTCATCTGCAAAGGATGATACGAAGCTGTGACTTGTATTTTTGTCTATATCTGATATGAGAATAAGGAAAAGCAGCGGTGCAAGGACTGTACCCTGAGGTACAGAGCTTTTAACTGCACTTGGACTAGATTTTATATGGTTGACCGTTACTCGCTGAGTCCTGTTTGACAGAAAACTGAGTATCCAGCGTCCTACTTTACCGGTTATTCCCATTGACTTCATTTTGTGTGCTATCACGCCATGGTCACATTTATCGAAAGCCTTTGCGAAGTCCGTGTATATCACATCAGCATTCTGTTTTTCTTCTAATGCCTCAGTGACTTTGTCGTAGTGCTCAAGTAGCTGTGAGAGGCACGATCTTCCCGCTCGAAATCCATGTTGGCCTGGGTTGTGAAGGTCATTGGTCTCCATGAAATTGGTGACCTGACTCCTAATCACTCTCTCAAATACTTTTATGATGTGCGATGTTAGTGCAACTGGTCTATAATTCTTTGCCAATGCTTTGCTCCCTCCCTTGTGTAGAGGGGCTATGTCTGCTACTTTAAGTGCATCTGGTATCTCCCCCGTGTCCAAGCTCTTCCTCCACACTATACTGAGTGCCTGTGCTACCGGCACTTTGCATTTCTTTATAAATATTGAATTCCATGAGTCAGGACCTGGGGCCGAGTGCATGGGCATGTTTTCAATTTCTCTTTAAAATTTAGTGCGCTCGTGTTGATATCAGTTATATTTACAGGGGTTTGAATATCCCGCATAAAGAAATTATCTGGATCTTCCACTTTCATGTTGTTTATTGGAGTGCTAAACATGTCCTCGTACTGCTTTTTTAGGATTTCACTAATTTCTTTGTCATCCTCCGTGTATGAACCTTCACTTGTATGAATAGGTCCAATACTGGCAGTGGTTTTTGCTTTTGATTTCGCATATGAGAAGAAATATTTTGGATTTTTCTTTATTTCCTAAATTGCTTTCTGTTCTAACTGCCTTTCTTCAGTTTCATATGAGTGTTTCAATTTCCGCTCGATTTCTTCAATCTCCCTATTTAAATTATTCCTTCTTTGACGGGAAATTCGTGTCTGCATAAGCAGTTCTGTTATTTTTTTCCTGCGTTTATACTGCCGTCTGCGTTCTCTTTCTACGTTAGATCTCTTTCTGGCTTTCCTCAAGGGAACATGTTTCAGACAGACTTGATACGCTTCCGAAGTCAGTTTTTCTATTCCTTCTGTAGGACTTGTATTACTTAAAACAGTTTCCCATGGAATGTTTGTAAGTTCCCTGTTTATTATCTCCCAGTCTATCCTTTTATTATTAAAATTGAATTTACTGAATAGCCCCTCTCGCTTTATCAACGTTTTAGGTCTATTCTGAGTATTGATGGTCGTTTTCACTTCAATGAGCTTGTGATCTGAATATGTGGTATCTGATATCATAATGTCTCTGATAATGTCTTCGTTGTTCGTAAAGACCAAATCTAAAATATTTTCATTTCTCGTGGGCTCCGATATCTGCTGACTGAGTGAAAATTTGTCACAGAATCTAAGTAGTTCTCTAATCTGTGGTTGGTTAGGTCCCGATAGATTTCCTGGTATAATATTATTGTTTGCTATTTTCCACCTGAGACTAGGCAAGTTGAAGTCACCTAGGAAGATAATATCAGGTATCGGGTTCTCCAAATTATCAAGGCTATTCTCTATTTTGTTTATCTGTTCTGTGAACTCCTCAGCCGTTGCATCTGGCGGTTTGTATATTAGAATAATCACTAAATTTATTTTCTCTATTTTTAATCCCAGTACCTCTACCACCTCATTTGTAACGTTTAAGAGCTCCGAGCATACAAGGTCTTCCCTAATATACAGACCCACTCCTCCATGTGACCTACTTTTCCTATCACACCTCTTTCTCAACTACAGAGTAATTAATTTGTGTCTTGTCAAACTTACGTGAAAAATAATAAACAGGATGTTCTAACCCATCTGGTCCTACTTGGAACAAAACAGCACCTGCTCCTAAATCTGAGGCGTCTATGTGAAGAATAAAAGGTTTATCATACTGTGGACTAGCTAACACAGGTGAAGTAGAGAGAATTCCTTTCAACTTCTGAAAAGAGTTCTGACACTCCTGCGTCCACTTAAATTTTACCTGTTTCCTTAAAAGATTTGTTATGGGTGCAGCAACAATAGAAAAGTTTTTACAATACCTCCTATAATATGCACACATTCCAAAAAATCTTTGCACAGACTTCTTGTTGGTTAGGACTGGGTACTCCACAATTGCCTGAATCTTATCGTGCAATGGGACTATCCTTCCCTGTCCAACCTCATGTCCTAAATACACTATAGTTCCTTTAGCCCAACTACATTTCTTCATATTGACAGTCAAATTAGCATGTTGCAATATACAGAACAATTTCTTTAAACTAGACATATGATCTACCCAATTCTTACTAAAAATCACAATGTCATCCAAATATGCCCTACAGTCTGGCACATCCTTCAACAAAGAATTCATTAATTTCTGAAACGTGGCTGGAGCATTCCTTAATCCAAACGGCATTACATTAAACTCGTAAGCTCCATCAGGAGTGATAAATGCGGTCACTTCCATGGCAAAATCCGTAAGAGGTATCTGATGATAACCCTTAGATAAGTCTAATTTAGATACAAAGTTGGCATGACCTATAGTATCAACACATTCTTCTAATAAAAGTAACGGATAGACATCAACTACAGTTACCTGGTTGAGTTTTCCATAATCCACTACTAATCTCCACTTGTCTTCCGGTTTTGGTACTAAGAGGCATGGCGAACTCCAGGAACTCTGACTGGGTCTGATGAACCCATGTCGAAGAAGATAATCAACCTCCTCCTAGATGATACGACGTTTCTCGGGTGTCACTCGATAAGGGTGCAACCGAATTGGAATCACATTTGTCAGGGTGATATCGTGAGTAATGAGAGAAGTTTGAGTGGGGACCTCCCCAAACAAGCTAGAAGACACCTCCAAAAGGTTCTGGAACTCTGCTCTCTCCTCCTCCTGCAAATGACTCAATTCTTCCCCAGAACTACTGGAATTAGGCAAATAAGCATTACTAACTTCCTCAGCCACACTTGATTCTTCAGGAATTTCCTTCTCGGCAACACAACAAGCCACAATACTAGGCCCACAATAAGCCTTCAACCGGTTTACATGTACACTCATGGTCTGTCGTTTCTGCTTGGGATGGCAGACTTTGTAAGTAACCTCCCCAAGACGTTTGACTACTTGATATGGTCCTGCGAATTTATTAGATATAGACGTATCCATGCGAGGCTTCAAGACCAATACCAAATCTCCTGGCTCAAAAACTCTGAGTTTGGCCTTGAACCTCTGGTCATGTTTCTGCTTCATTTCCTGTTGTTGTTCACCTAGATGTCGTAAGGCCAACTCCCTCGTTCTGGACAACTTTCTCTTGACGTCCGTCAGGTAACGCTCACTCTGCCTGGCTGTAACATCTAATAATTTTTCATATAACATCTTTAAAGGTCCTCTCACCTGATGTCTGCATACAAGCTCGAATGGAGAACAGCCTAGTGCACTGTGCAATCCATCTCTAGCCGCAAATAAACAAATGGCAGATTATCATCCCAATGTCTGGGTGAATCTTCCCCAGTTGCCTTCAACATTTTCTTGAGAGTTTGGTGGAACCGCTCGATTCCCCCTGACTCTGAGGATGGTAAGGACTTGAAAAATTGTGTTTGATACCAAACATGCTACAGAAATTTTTAAAAGTGGTGGAACAAAAATTACTCCCATTATCAGTTTGAATTACACGGGGCATACCAAATAATGAGAAGAATCGTTTCAACTGCCGTATAATGGTAGAAGCTCTAATATTACGTAAAGCATACGCTTCAGGGAACCTGGTGGTCATACATAAAATTGTAAACATATACATATTTCCGGATTTGGTACGGGGTAAAGGTCCGACACAATCCAGTACCACATGAGTAAAAGGCTCTTCTGGCACTACAATAGGGTATAATGGTGCTCGTGGCACAGTCTGATTTGGCTTACCAACAGTTTGACACACAACACAGTTGTGGCAATATCTGACCACATCTTTTTTAAGTTTAGGCCAATAAAAAAGTTTACAGATCTTATGATACATACTGGTAATGCCTTGATGGCCTCCCATCAGGTCATCATGAGCAGCTTGCAATACTTGCTCCCTATACTCTGTTGGCACAACGAGCTGGGTTTTAAACTCACAATCCTCTGATGAGGGAGTTCCTGATGGTCTCCATCTTCTCATCAGACATTGATCCTTGAAATAACAACCCGTACTCTCCTCCAAAGTATCAATGGAGTCGGCTGCTTCTGCATAACACTCAGCTAGACTGGGATCAGTACTCTGTAACTTACGCAAGGTCTCGAACTCTCCAACTGGAGCGAGCGGGCGAGGAAGTGGTACCTGGGCCACATCTTCCAGACCATCTGGGTCAGAATAAATTAGGGCTTTGGCACCGGTCTCACTCTCGTCATCCATGTGAGCTATAAATGTATCTTCAAGGTCCACCTCCACCTCCCTGTCTGAAGGGGTCCTGGCCTCTAGAACATCCACCTTGGTAGTAGCAGGACTTACCACATTCTGCTTACCCATGGATCTGGTCACAACACAGGCTGGATAAATGACACCATCATCCTCATCTGGTTGAGCCAGTACTGCATTAGGTTTAGTATACATAACAGGACAATCGGTCCCACTAAATTGACACTTGTCAAAATCATTACCTACAATTATATCAATCCCAGGAATGGGCAACTGCTCACTGACTGCTACAGTGCACCAACCTGGTGTAATAGAAGAATTCAGGTTAACCTTAATTAGTGGTACACTCTGGATATGCCCTCCAAGTCCCTGCAATAACACTACCTCTCCAGTGTCTTCTGTGCTAACATCAGTAAGAACACGGCGAGAAATTACAGACTGGGAAGCACCAGTGTCTCTTAACAACTGAACTGGTTTCCAGGTTCCACTAGTACATAATAGGGTTCCCGAATGTAGGTATGGATCAAAATTAGTCATCCACTTGGGCATGACTGAAGCAACATTGGCATTACTGCTTTGCAAACCCCTACTCATAATTAGACCAGTTGGTCTCAACTCTGGGTGCAAAGCATAACATGAATTTACCACATGACCTCTTCTCCTGCAATGCGTGCAATACCTGCTAGTGGTCGGAATAGCCGTACCCACTGCAGGCTTATTCACTACATTAATTGCGGTTGACAACCCTGTCGGTTGTTTCTCAAATTTAGGCTTTACAGGAGAAGGGTTAAGGGGAGAAGGTGAAGTAGCTGGTCGAGTCTGGAAATCATAATGATTAGTTTTAGCCTTGAAATGATTAAGGGGTGCTCTAAAAGGCACTTTAGTAAGTAGTTCATGCTCATCAGTTAGCTTGGCTAATTTATTAAGATCAGTGGTTTGTTTATTTTCAGCCATAAACAAAGCTAATTTCTCTGGTAGACATCCCACTACTTCCTCAAGTACTATGAGGTCTCTCAAAGTCTCAAACTCTGTAATCTTAAGTGCTTTTAACCATCTGTTAAAGTGATTTAATTTTACTCTTACAAAGTCAGAAATAGTCTGGTTATGTGCTCTTTTTAAACTTCTGAATTTTATTCTATGTGCCTCTGGGATCTGCTGGTAGGCATTTAAAATACTTTGCTGAACAAATGTAAAATCGAAAGAATTCTCAATAGGCAAAGAAGCAAATACCTCTTGAGCTTTACCCTTAAATTGTCCTTGTAAAATGCTAACCCATTGATCAAAAGGCCAGTTCATGCTGACGGCTAATTTCTCAAAATGCAAGAAAAATATTTCTGGATCTTCTTCATTAAACTTAGGCAAATCTACATGTTTACTGTACTTAGAAAAACTATTTGTACTCTCTGGATTATTACTAGTGTTACCCAAACCTGCCGCAATCCTCTGCTGTTCCAATCTGTTATTATTTTCAGCCATACTCTGCTGAATTTCTAATTGTTTAGTTTGTTGCTTTGCTAGTTGTAACTGAGCCTCCAACCTTTCCTTATCTGCTTCCAGCCTAGCCATTTCTAATTTAGTCTCCATCTCCAACTTTAAGATTGCCACCTGGTCACTTGACTCTTCTTCAACTCTTCCAAACACTCCTCGTCAAGTCTCTCTTCCTCCACCAAGTGTGTGACAATAACTCTTAACACTTGAGCTTTCAACATTTTTCTGGAAACTGCTATATTCAATTTATCAGCCAGCAATAACAAACCAGACTTCGTTAAGTCTTTAATTTTACCAAATGTGGCTGATCTACCAGCTCAACAACCTGATCCTCCATGGTTGGCTCAATAATCACAACTTACTTTGAACAACACTGAAATATGCTTGGCCCCTGGCACAAGCTGAACACTTACCTCAAATCGTAAAAAGGTTTCACAGCAGCTCAGATTGAACAATTATCCGTTCACAGGCTTGATTAGGTATCACTAGATAATCACAGAACCTAGGAAGGCAATTGCTATTAATAATTAGCATTGTTAATTGTACAACAGTACAGGGAATTAATGGTTTAAGCATCAAATAAGCACTATCCCGGACGGCCCCCATATGTCACCACCCTTGAGTCTAAATATGGTTCTTCACCCAGCAGTGTTAAAGTAATATTAAATCGGCCTTGCCACAAACGTCTAGGGGTATCAAAAAGTCACTGTATAAAAAAGGTGAACAATATATTTGTGCTAAGGGGGACAAAACATAACAATTAAATAGTACGTAAGAAAAACAGAAACATTCTTTAACTTGCATTAACATAAATAAAACTTCTTAGTGAGGCATGAGCAATATCACCAGAACATGAATACGTAAAAGGGAATACATCTAACAATCATCTAACCAGAGAAATAACTAAAAATATCCAACACCAAGGACTGATCTTAACCCATGACTACCCTCGACCACCGCCTTCACGCTACTGCCGGATTACTGGCTTGCCAGGACGGCGTCACCTCCCTAACTATCAACAGACTATCCAAACTGGGCAACTGCCCACGGAGAGAAATCATGAGCATTGTAACACGAACTTCATACAATATACAGTGTATATAATATAATCATATAATATAAAATTTCTCATACTAGATACAATTTCTCATATTAATTAGAGAATAAGATAGTAATGAATGAATCTTAAACGAATGAATGAGAAACATGAATGAATCTTTAGCAAGATTCGTGACAGTGNCGCTGAAACGGGTCATGAGCCGTTGGAGGTCTTCGGCTGAGTGGGCAGTGACTGCTGTGTCGTCGGCAAAAAGAAAGTCGCGCAGACACCTCAGCCAAACCTTTGTCTTGGCTCTCAGCCTGGCGAGGTTAAAGAGCTTTCCATCCGACCTGGTCCGGAGGTAAATGCCTTCCGTGGCAGATCCGAAGGTGTGCCGCAGCATAACTGCGAAGAAAATCCCGAATAGGGTTGGAGCCAGTACGCAGCCCTACTTTACTCCACTTCGGATGTCACAGCGTCTGATATTAGTCCATCAAAGACCACGGTGCCCTCATGTTCTCATGGCAAGATCTGATGACGCTGAGGAGCCTGGGTGGGCATCCGATCTTGGGAGGATCTTGAACAGGCCATCCCTGCTGACGAGGTCGAAGGCCTTCGTCAGATCTATGAAGGCTATGAAGAGTGGCTGCTTCTGTTCCCTGCATGTCTCCTGCAGTTGTCTGAGGGAAAGACCATGTCGATGTGGACCTGTCAGCTCTGAATCCGCATTGTGATTCTGGATAGACTCTCTCTGCAAGTACTTGGAGCCTCTTCAATGCGACTCGAGCAAACAGCTTTCCTGAGGAGGGAGATTCCACGGTAGTTGTTGCAGTCGCCCCTGTCATCTTTATTCTTATACAGCGTGACGATGTTGGCATCCCTCATGTCCTGTGGCACCTCTCCTTCTTCCCAGCAGAGGCAGAGAATTTCATGCAGCTCCATGAGCAGGCTACCTCTGCAGCACTTCAAGGTCTCAGCAGGAATGCCATCTTTGCCAGGAGCTTTACCAGAAGCAAGGGAGTCTAGGGCATCACTGAGTTCTTCGAGGGTCGGTTCGCTGTCGAGCTCCATTAGCACAGGCAGACACTCAATGGCGCTCAGGGCGTCTTCGGTGACCATATTGTCCTTGGCGTATAGCTCAGAGTAGTGCTCGATCCAACGCTTCAGCTGCAGTGTCTGGTCCTGAATCACCTCGCCAGTGGTAGATTTCAGAGGAGCGGTCTTCTTCTGGATTGGGCCGAGGGCCTGCTTGATGCCGTCATACATTCCCCCTTACATTGCCTCTATCTGCTGCAGTCTGTATCTGGGAGCAGAGCTGGAGCCAATAGTTGTTGGCATATCGCCTGGCGCTCTGCTGTACTTTGCAGCGGACGGCCCGAAGGATCTGTAAGTTGCGCTGACTTGGGCAGGCTTTGTAGGCTGCCAAGGCGTTTCTATTCTCTTCGATGACAGGTGTCATCTCTTCCGAGTGAGCTTCAAACCAGTCAGGCGACCTGCTGGTCTTCTTGCCAAAGGTGGAAATGGCAGCGTTGAACACAGCGTCTCTGAAGTGCTCCCATCTTTTACAGGCAGTGACCCCGGCTGGGCCAGGGAGAGCTTCCTCGAGCACGCATGCAAAATCTTTCACCTTGTCCTGGTTTCGGGTCTTGGTGGTGTCGATGCGAGGTCTGCCCGCCTTTTTCGAGTGATGAATCTTCTTTGGTTGCATCTTGACCCTGCTACAGACCAGGGAGTGGTCGGTGTCACAGACAGCACTCTGGTAGCTACGCGTAATCTTGACGCTGGGTAGACTTGCACGCCTGGTAAGAATCAGGTCAAGCTGGTGCCAGTGCTTGGATCTGGGGTGTCTCCAGGATACTCGGTGTTGAGGCTTTGTGCCGAAGAACGTGTTGGTGACACAGAGACCATGAAGGAGCAGAGTTCTAGCAGACGTTGCCCGTTCTCATTCATCCTCCCTATGCCGAATTGACCCAGACAAGTGGGCCAAATGTTGTGCTCGGCACCCACTCTGGCGTTGAAGTCGCCGAGGATGAACAGTGGCTCCTTTACAGGGATTCTCGCTATGACTCTGTTGAGGTCATCGTAGAATTTTTCCTTTGCCTCTGCTGGAGAAGTCAGGGTTGGTGCATATGCACTAATTACATTGACTGGTCCTGTTTGGGAGTGCAGTTGCAGAGACAGAATTCGTTCGGTTTCCCCCATCGGTGGTATAATGTATCCCAACAGTGCATTCCTGACGGCAAATCCCACACCATGTTCTCTGGTCTCATCAGGTGGTTTTCCTTGCCAGAAGAAAGAAAAGGTCCTCTCTCTCACAGATCCTGATCCAGGGAGCCTGGTCTCTTGGAGAGCAACAATATCCATCTGCAGTTTGCTCAGCTCCCTATCGATAATTGCTGTTTTTCGGGCGTCGTTGATTTCTTGCAGGTCTTCAGAGAAACTTGGTGTCAGTGTCCTGACGTTCCATGTGCCCAGCTTTAGGGCAGTTGATATTTTCTTCTTAGATATGGTATTGCTTGGTGCAAAGTTGTCGGGCCGCTTGTCGGATTTCACCCTAAATCCCACGCACCCAGTGAGGTTAACGGACCGTGGCGAGGCAACACCTTATTGGCTGGCGTTTGTCCAGCTTGAGGCGGGCGGTAGCTGCCCAGTGGGGCGCGATGACCCCTCCCACCGTCAGAAGCAACCCCTGGCGTCACACTCTTCGCCAATCGAGCAGAAGACTTAAAGCCGGTAGACTGTCACTTCCCGTGTTGGTTCGACACTGTGAGGCGAAGCTGGAGTGTCCTCTCCAGGGCGCAAAGCCTGGGTAGGTAGATATGGAGGAGAAGCTGTTACCCATGCAGCAGATACTCCCTCTCCACGTTGCTGAAATTATCCAATAGAAAGGCAAATGCCAATACACATGGTTCCAGCAACGTCGCAGGAGCTGCCAGAACGAGGTCGACGTTAACAACGAACTGCCTTAGGGGCTCCAACTCTGGATTTTTCCTCGAGGTTGACTCCTGAAGCCTTTCCCAGAGAAGGGTATGGCCGCAAGGCAGCGGAGGTTTAAAATCAGGGTTTTCCTTCCCCTAGATGGGCTGCCTTCCCAGGCTATCGAGTCCCATCTACCCGGAGCAACTGGTTTTAAGGCGCCAGAGGCACGTCTTATGATGATCTACCAGTTGGTATACAGAATTATATGAACATGTTTGCTGATGATGCTAAGATAATAGGAAGGATAAGAAATTTAGGTGATTGTCATGCCCTTCAAGAAGACCTGGACAAAATAAGTATATGGAGCACCACATGGCAAATGGAATTTAATGTTAATAAATGCCATGTTATGGAATGTGGAATAGGAGAACATAGACCCCACACAACCTATACATTATGTAAGAAATCTTTAAAGAATTCTCATAAAGAAAGAGATCTAGGGGTCTAGATCTCTTTCTAGAGATCTAGAGATCTAGATAGAAAACTATCACCTGAGGACCACATAAAGAATATTGTGCGAGGAGCCTATGCTACGCTTTCTAACTTGAGAATTGCTTTTAAATACATGGATGGCGATATACTAAAGAAATTGTTCATGACTTTTGTTAGGCCAAAGCTAGAATATGCAGCTGTTGTGTGGTGCCCATATCTTAAGAAGCACATCAACAAACTGGAAAAGGTGCAAAGACATGCTACTAAGTGGCTCTCAGAACTGAAGGGCAAGAGCTACAAGGAGAGGTATATAAAATATGCCAAAACTAGATGACAGAAGAAAAATAGGTGATATGATCACTACGTACAAAATAGTAACAGAAATTGATAAAATCGACAGGGAAGATTTCCTGAGACCTGGAACTTCAAGAACAAGAGGTCATAGATTTAAACTAGCTAAACACAGATGCCGAAGAAATATAAGAAAATTCACTTTCGTAAATAGTGATAGACGGTTGGAACAAGTTAGGTGAGAAGGTGGTGGAGGCTAAGACCGTCAGTAGTTTCAAAGCGTTATATGGCAAAGAGTGGTGGGAAGACGGGACACCACAAGCGTAGCTCTCATCCTGTAACTACACTTAGGTAATTATACTTAGGTAATTACAGGTGGAAGCTGAGTACCCAAATGAGCCACAGAGACATTAGAAAGAACTTTTTCAGTGTCAGAGTAGTTAGTAAATGGAATGCACTAGGAAGTGATGTGGAGGCTGACTCCATACACAGTTTCAAATGTAAATATGACAGAGCCCCATAGGCTCAGGAATCTGTACATCAGTTGATTGACGGTTGAGAGGCGGGACCGAAGAGCCAGAGCTCAACCCCCGCAAACACAACTAGGTGAGTACAGCTAAGTGAGTACATATATACACACACATACATATATACTCACACACTCATACACACACACTCATACACACACACACACACACACACACACACACACACACACACACACACACACACACACACACACACACACACACACACATACACACACACACATACATATATACAAACATATACATATATACTCACACACACTCAGTAGTTAAAACACACAGTATGCGGTCCCAGCATGGAGCCTGTACCTTGTCAAGCACAAGACGAAGCTGGAAAAAGTTCAGAGGTATGCCACTAGGCTAGTCCCAGAACTAAGAGGTATGAGTTACGAGGAAAGGCTGTGTGAAATGCACCTCACGACACTGGAAGACAGAAGAGAAGGGGAAGAAGGGGAGACATGATCATTACCTACAAAACTCTCAGAAGAATTGACAGGGTAGATAAGGATAAACTGTTGAACACGGGTGGTACGCAAACAAGGGGACACCGGTGGAGACTGAGTACCCAAATGAGCCACAGGGAGGTTAGAAAGAACTTTTTCAGTGCCAGAGTAGTTAACAGGTGGAATGTTAACTACTCTCCAGCTCTTCTCTATTTCTGTCCCTACTCTCCTACCCCCCCCCCTCACCCGTCCCTGTATCCATCAATCTCCCTTCCCCTGTTCCCTCTCCCTCTCGTCTCTCATCTCCCTCCACCTCCCTCCTATATCCTCCTCTCCCTAAGTCTGCCCCCTTACCATCCTCTCTATCTCCCTCATCTCTCTTCACATCTCTGATCCTTGTAGTCTAACATTAACCCTACATACTAAGTACAAAGTAAGGGATCAAGCATGATGATAGGACAACAGAACATACATGGAGAAGAGGGACAGGGCGAGTCATGCATGGATATTACCACTCGTGCATGGAGGAAAATCAGTGTGAATTTGAAAGACATGAGGAAAACCATAATTAAACTACAGATGGAACTGAGTGCATCATAGAAAGTTGTGGGAAATTTTACCGACCATATCTATTATCATTTAAGAAATGTTTAATTTCTATATAATTTCTATATCATATCTATATTATAACAAATCATATCAAAATCATTTTAGAATCACTATAGATTCATTATACATCTTGATCCTAGATGACAATGCCACTATGATCACGTTCACCATAGGGCCCTATAGGTGCCTATGTGACTTTGTGCATGATCTCTCAAGGATCCAGAAGCTTCTAGAATGATTTCTTAATTAAAAAACTTTTGGAACATGATTCAATTTCCGGTAGGGATTATAAATCGAATCCTTAATAAGAATCAGTAGTGCTAGCAAGTACTACTTATAATCTTTATATCTTATATCTAATTATATTATAATCACATCTTATCTCAATCATAAGTCTAGACAGTAAAAATAATCAATCAATATTCATAGAAGGCTACCGTGCTCAGGGAGAAGGGGGGGGGGGAGGGGGGCAATGGCTGGGAGAGAAGCACCCACCACACCCTGCGGCAGAACGCATTTGTTTACAACAGAGTGAACAACAGTGACGGATCCTTAGCGAACATTACTTAGCTCAGGACACCTTATCAAATTATCTTTATCACCAGTGAACACTCTCTAGAACTGGGGGAGTACCTGGACAAAATCTACAAGGAAAATTCCTAGAACATTTATATCTATATAAGAGTGTATTGTGGAGCACACAGTGACACTGCCTCCACCTCAACTATCATCCTTCTGCAACACAGTTAAAGAAAAATCACGTAGCAATGCTACAAGAACAATCTACAGCAAAGCTGTGATATAAAATATCGTGCCTAAACTCACGACAAGAGAGTTATCCAGTCTGGCACACTGTCAGACAGGCACCCAGCAAGCAGAGAAGTTTATTGAATGTCATTACAGTAGTGTATTAGTTGGCCAATTGTATGCTTGTGTAACTTTAATATATAATTAAGTCTGTCTGTCGGTTATAAAGCGAGGTAATGCCTCATATTTCAGTAAGTTTATTAATATTGTAGTGCAGCAGTTGAATCTTTAAGCACCAAACCTCATGAGCGTCCATTGTGTAAGAAACGATTCAGTCACGATAAATAAACAAACCCTCATGAGTGTCCATGGTGTGGGAAAAGATTCAGTCAGGCTGACTGTATCTCATCATATAAATTGAATATAAATTCATCTGCATATACTTGAATATAAATTAAGTTAACAATTGCTTACTTAGCTATTTTTAAGTTATCATATAAGTTCATTTAATTGAATATAATCTTTAGTACTTAGTTAACAGTACTTAGAATACATTTAAGGTCATTTATCATACTTATACAATTTAAATTATTGTTTATAGTATAAGAATATATTGGCTGTTAATAGTTATGGTGCTAGGCTAGACTATGTACATGTCTAAATCTCTAATTTAAACAGAGCCAGTGTTCAGTCATTGAACTGAATTTATTAAATCTTATCCTTGTATAAAATACAAGCTGATGTGAGATACCTGTCGGCAGGTGGACTGTGGATCTTCAATCAACCTATCAACTAATTCACCCACCTGCCCCTTACAGCCCACAATCTGTCATTAGGAAAAGAGGAGCTAGGATTTATGACCCTAGCTAGAGATTTTAGTTGAATTTGCAGACAGTAATTTTTAATTTAGTTCAGTACAAGTCCCTGGTAGTCTCCTCTCATATCAATCTCGACAGGTTTTTCCCACATTTATGGTCCTTCGAACCTAGATAATTATGGTCCATCGTACTGTCACCACCCTTGAGTCTAAATACGGTTCTTCACCCAGCAGTGTTAAAATAATATTAAATCGGCCTTGCCAACAAACGTCTAGGGGTATCAAGAAGTCACTGAATAAAAAAGGTGAACAATATATTTGTGCTAAGGGGGACAAAACATAACAATTAAATAGTATGTAAGAAAACCAGAAACGTTCTTTAGCTTGCATTAACATCAATAAAACTTCTTAGGGAGGCATGAGCAATATCACCAGAACATGAATACATAAAAGGGAATATCCACAATCATCTAACCAGAGAGGTAGCCTAATAATAACAAAAAATAACCACCACCAAGGACTGAACTTAACCCATGACTACACTCTACCACCACCTTCACGCTACTGCCAGATTACTGGCTTACCAGGACTGCGTCACCTCCCTAACTATCAACAGACTATCCATAATACATTGTGGAACTTCTAATAATAAGTCGGAGTATTAATAATAATGACATTATTACTTTTACGAGTACTCAATGACATTAGTTTATATAATAACAATTACTGACAAGTCAATATTGAGAATAAAACAGGATTGAATTATAACCACACGCGTGACAACACATTCCGCTGCTAACAATATTTCCAAACTGGTCAACTGCCCACGGAGAAATACATGAGAATTGTAACACGAAAACTTCATACAATATACCATGCTATAATATATAATCATATAACATACAAAATCTCATACTAGATACAACATTAATTAGAGAATAAGATAAGAATTACGAGTAATGAATGAATCTTAAAATTAAATGAATGACAGAATGAATGAATCTTTAGCAAGATTCGTGACATCCCTCCCGGCCCCTAAGAAAAAAAATGAAATGAACTGCAAGTTGATTTCATTTTTTTGACTGCATGAAATAACCCATGAAAAAAATACAACATAAAAAGACATCAACTAAGCAAGGAATTTCACACAGAAACAAAATTTACAAAATGTATATACATCTCATGAATAAAGGACACTACAGATTATGGCACTGCAACAGGAAATCCTCTGGATAAGGCATCAGCAATAACATTTTGCCTCCCAGGAATATGACGAATTACAATATTGAATTCCTGCAATATCAATGACCATCTAAGTATTCTCAGGTTTTTACACTTCATAGAGTTGATAAATGTCAATGGATTATGATCCGTATATACTACTACTTCATTTCCTGACAAATATGTCTCAAATTTCTTCACTGCCAGCATTGAACAAAGTGCCTCCTGGTTGATACCTGGTTGATGGGGTTCTGGGAGTTCTTCTACTCCCCAAGCCCGGCCCGAGGCCAGGCTTGACTTGTGAGAGTTTGGTCCAATAGGCTGTTGCTTGAAGTGGCCCGCAGGCCCACATACCCTCCACAGCCCGGTTGGTCCGGCACTCCTTGGAGGAATAAATCTAGTTTCCTCTTGAAGATATCCACGGTTGTTTCAGCAATATTTCTTATGCTTGCTGGGAGGACATTGAACAACCGCGGACCTCTGATGTTTATACAGTGTTCTCTGATTGTGCCTATGGCACCTCTGCTCTTCACTGGTTCTATTCTGCATTTTCTTCCATATCGTTCACTCCAGTACGTCGTTATTTTACTGTGCAGATTTGGTACTTGGCCCTCCAGTATCTTCCAAGTGTATATTATTTGATATCTCTCTCGTCTTCTTTCTAGTGAGTACATTTGGAGAGCTTTGAGACGATCCCAATAATTTAGGTGCTTTACCTCGTCTATGCGTGCCGTATATGTTCTCTGTATTCCCTCTATTTCAGCAATCTCTCCTGCTCTGAAGGGGGAAGTGAGTACTGAGCAGTACTCAAGACGGGACAACACAAGTGACTTGAAGAGTACAACCATTGTGATGGGATCCCTGGATTTGAAAGTTCTCGTAATCCATCCTATCATTTTTCTGGCTGTCGCAATATTTGCTTGGTTATGCTCCTTAAACGTTAGGTCGTCAGACATTATTATTCCCAAATCCTTTACATGCTGTTTTCCTACTATGGGTACATTTGATTGTGTTTTGTACTCTGTATTATGTTTAAGGTCCTCATTTTTACCGTACCTGAGTACCTGGAATTTATCACTGTTAAACATCATGTTATTTTCTGATGCCCAGTCGAAAACTTTATTAATATCAGCTTGAAGTTTTTCAATGTCTTCAGCCGAGGTAATTTTCATACTGATTTTTGTGTCATCTGCAAAGGATGATACGAAGCTGTGACTTGTATTTTTGTCTATATCTGATATGAGAATAAGGAAAAGCAGCGGTGCAAGGACTGTACCCTGAGGTACAGAGCTTTTAACTGCACTTGGACTAGATTTTATATGGTTGACCGTTACTCGCTGAGTCCTGTTTGACAGAAAACTGAGTATCCAGCGTCCTACTTTACCGGTTATTCCCATTGACTTCATTTTGTGTGCTATCACGCCATGGTCACATTTATCGAAAGCCTTTGCGAAGTCCGTGTATATCACATCAGCATTCTGTTTTTCTTCTAATGCCTCAGTGACTTTGTCGTAGTGCTCAAGTAGCTGTGAGAGGCACGATCTTCCCGCTCGAAATCCATGTTGGCCTGGGTTGTGAAGGTCATTGGTCTCCATGAAATTGGTGACCTGACTCCTAATCACTCTCTCAAATACTTTTATGATGTGCGATGTTAGTGCAACTGGTCTATAATTCTTTGCCAATGCTTTGCTCCCTCCCTTGTGTAGAGGGGCTATGTCTGCTACTTTAAGTGCATCTGGTATCTCCCCCGTGTCCAAGCTCTTCCTCCACACTATACTGAGTGCCTGTGCTACCGGCACTTTGCATTTCTTTATAAATATTGAATTCCATGAGTCAGGACCTGGGGCCGAGTGCATGGGCATGTTTTCAATTTCTCTTTCAAAATTTAGTGCGCTCGTGTTGATATCAGTTATATTTACAGGGGTTTGAATATCCCGCATAAAGAAATTATCTGGATCTTCCACTTTCATGTTGTTTATTGGAGTGCTAAACATGTCCTCATACTGCTTTTTTAGGATTTCACTAATTTCTTTGTCATCCTCCGTGTATGAACCTTCACTTGTACGAATAGGTCCAATACTGGCAGTGGTTTTTGCTTTTGATTTCGCATATGAGAAGAAATATTTTGGATTTTTCTTTATTTCCTGAATTGCTTTCTGTTCTAACTGCCTTTCTTCAGTTTCATATGAGTGTTTCAATTTCCGCTCGATTTCTTCAATCTCCCTATTTAAATTATTCCTTCTTTGACGGGAAATTCGTGTCTGCATAAGCAGTTCTGTTATTTTTTTCCTGCGTTTATACTGTCGTCTGCGTTCTCTTTCTACGTTAGATCTCTTTCTGGCTTTCCTCAAGGGAACATGTTTCAGACAGACTTGATACGCTTCCGAAGTCAGTTTTTCTATTCCTTCTGTAGGACTTGTATTACTTAAAACAGTTTCCCATGGAATGTTTGTAAGTTCCCTGTTTATTATCTCCCAGTCTATCCTTTTATTATTAAAATTGAATTTACTGAATAGCCCCTCTCGCTTTATCAACGTTTTAGGTCTATTCTGAGTATTGATGGTCGTTTGCACTTCAATGAGCTTGTGATCTGAATATGTGGTATCTGATATCATAATGTCTCTGATAATGTCTTCGTTGTTCGTAAAGACCAAATCTAAAATATTTTCATTTCTCGTTGGCTCCGATATCTGCTGACTGAGTGAAAATTTGTCACAGAATCTAAGTAGTTCTCTAATCTGTGGTTGGTTAGGTCCCGATAGATTTCCTGGTATAATATTATTGTTTGCTATTTTCCACCTGAGACTAGGCAAGTTGAAGTCACCTAGGAAGATAATATCAGGTATCGGGTTCTCCAAATTATCAAGGCTATTCTCTATTTTGTTTATCTGTTCTGTGAACTCCTCAGCCGTTGCATCTGGCGGTTTGTATATTAGAATAATCACTAAATTTATTTTCTCTATTTTTAATCCCAGTACCTCTACCACCTCATTTGTAACGTTTAAGAGCTCCGAGCATACAAGGTCTTCCCTAATATACAGACCCACTCCTCCATGTGACCTACTTTTCCTATCACACCTCTTTCTCAACTACAGAGTAATTAATTTGTGTCTTGTCAAACTTACGTGAAAAATAATAAACAGGATGTTCTAACCCATCTGGTCCTACTTGGAACAAAACAGCACCTGCTCCTAAATCTGAGGCGTCTATGTGAAGAATAAAAGGTTTATCATACTGTGGACTAGCTAACACAGGTGAAGTAGAGAGAATTCCTTTCAACTTCTGAAAGAGTTCTGACACTCCTGCGTCCACTTAAATTTTACCTGTTTCCTTAAAAGATTTGTTATGGGTGCAGCAACAATAGAAAAGTTTTTACAATACCTCCTATAATATGCACACATTCCAAAAAATCTTTGCACAGACTTCTTGTTGGTTAGGACTGGGTACTCCACAATTGCCTGAATCTTATCGTGCAATGGGACTATCCTTCCCTGTCCAACCTCATGTCCTAAATACACTATAGTTCCTTTAGCCCAACTACATTTCTTCATATTGACAGTCAAATTAGCATGTTGCAATATACAGAACAATTTCTTTAAACTAGACATATGATCTACCCAATTCTTACTAAAAATCACAATGTCATCCAATATGCCCTACAGTCTGGCACATCCTTCAACAAAGAATTCATTAATTTCTGAAACGTGGCTGGAGCATTCCTTAATCCAAACGGCATTACATTAAACTCGTAGCTCCATCAGGAGTGATAAATGCGGTCACTTCCATGGCAAAATCCGTAAGAGGTATCTGATGATAACCTTAGATAAGTCTAATTAGATACAAAGTTGGCATGACCTATAGTATCAACACATTCTTCTAATAAAAGTAACGGATAGACATCAACTACAGTTACCTGGTTGAGTTTTCCATAATCCACTACTAATCTCCACTTGTCTTCGGTTTGGTACTAAGAGGCATGGCGAACTCCAGGAACTCTGACTGGGTCTGATGAACCCATGTCGAAGAAGATAATCAACCTCCTCCTAGATGATACGACGTTTCTCGGGTGTCACTCGATAAGGGTGCAACCGAATTGGAATCACATTTGTCAGGGTGATATCGTGAGTAATGAGAGAAGTTTGAGTGGGGACCTCCCAAACAAGCTAGAAGACACCTCCAAAAGGTTCTGAACTCTGCTCTCTCCTCCTCCTGCAAATGACTCAATTCTTCCCCAGAACTACTGGAATTAGACAAATAAGCATTACTAACTTCCTCAGCCACACTTGATTCTTCAGGAATTCCTTCTCGGCAACACAACAAGCCACAATACTAGGCCCACAATAAGCCTTCAACCGGTTTACATGTACACTCATGGTCTGTCGTTTCTGCTTGGGATGGCAGACTTTGTAAGTAACCTCCCAAGACGTTTGACTACTTGATATGGTCCTGCGAATTTATTAGATATAGACGTATCCATGCGAGGCTTCAAGACCAATACCAAATCTCCTGGCTCAAAACTCTGAGTTTGGCCTTGAACCTCTGGTCATGTTTCTGCTTCATTTCCTGTTGTTGTTCACCTAGATGTCGTAAGGCCAACTCCCTCGTTCTGGACAACTTTCTCTTGACGTCCGTCAGGTAACGCTCACTCTGCCTGGCTGTAACATCTAATAATTTTTTATAACATCTTTAAAGGTCCTCTCACCTGATGTCTGCATACAAGCTCGAATGGAGAACAGCCTAGTGCACTGTGCAATCATCTCTAGCCGCAAATAAACAAATGGCAGATTATCATCCCAATGTCTGGGTGAATCTTCCCCAGTTGCCTTCAACATTTTCTTGAGAGTTTGGTGGAACCGCTCGATTCCCCCTGACTCTGAGGATGGTAAGGACTTGAAAAATTGTGTTGATACCAAACATGCTACAGAAATTTTTAAAGTGGTGGAACAAAAATTACTCCCATTATCAGTTTGAATTACACGGGGCATACCAAATAATGAGAAGAATCGTTTCAACTGCGTATAATGGTAGAAGCTCTAATATTACATAAGCATACGCTTCAGGGAACCTGGTGGTCATACATAAATTGTAAACATATACATATTTCCGGATTTGGTACGGGGTAAAGGTCCGACACAATCCAGTACCACATGAGTAAAAGGCTCCTCTGGCACTACAATAGGGTATAATGGTGCTCGTGGCACAGTCTGATTTGGCTTACCAACAGTTTGACACACAACACAGTTGTGGCAATATCTGACCACATCTTTTTTAAGTTTAGGCCAATAAAAAAGTTTACAGATCTTATGATACATACTGGTAATCCTTGATGGCCTCCCATCAGGTCATCATGAGCAGCTTGCAATACTTGCTCCCTATACTCTGTTGGCACAACGAGCTGGGTTTTAAACTCACAATCTTCTGATGAGGGAGTCCTGATGGTCTCCATCTTCTCATCAGACATTGATCCTTGAAATAACAACCCGTACTCTCCTCCAAAGTATCAATGAGTCGGCTGCTTCTGCATAACACTCAGCTAGACTGGGATCAGTACTCTGTAACTTACGCAAGGTCTGGAACTCTCCAACTGGACGAGCGGCGGGCGAGGAAGTGGTACCTGGGCCACATCTTCCAGACCATCTGGGTCAGATAAATTAGGGCTTTGGCACCGGCCTCACTCTCGACATCCATGTGAGCTATAAATGTATCTTCAAGGTCCACCTCCACTTCCCGTCTGAAGGGGTCCTGGCCTCTAGAACATCCACCTTGGTAGTAGCAGGACTTACCACATTCTGCTTACCCATGGATCTGGTCACAACACAGGCTGGATAAATGACACCATCATCCTCATCTGGTTGAGCCAGTACTGCATTAGGTTTAGTATACATAACAGGACAATCGGTCCCACTAAATTGACACTTGTCAAAATCATTACCTACAATATATCAATCCCAGGAATGGGCAACTGCTCACTGACTGCTACAGTGCACCAACCTGGTGTAATAGAAGAATTCAGGTAACCTTAATTAGTGGTACACTCTGGATATGCCCTCCAAGTCCCTGCAATAACACTACCTCTCCAGTGTCTTCTGTGCTAACATCAGTAAGAACACGGCGAGAAATTACAGACTGGGAAGCACCAGTGTCCCTTAACAACTGAACTGGTTTCCAGGTTCCACTAGTACATAATAGGGTTCCCGAATGTAGGTATGGATCAATTAGTCATCCACTTGGGCATGACTGAAGCAACATTGGCATTAATGGTTTGCAAACCCCTACTCATAATTAGACCAGTTGGTCTCAACTCTGGGTGCAAAGCATAACATGAATTTACCACATGACCTCTTCTCCTGCAATGCGTGCAATACCTGCTAGTGGTCGGAATAGCCGAACCCACTGCAGGCTTATTCACTACATAATTGCGGTTGACAACCCTGTCGGTTGTTTCTCAAATTAGGCTTTACAGGAGAAGGGTTAGGGGAGAAGGTGAAGTAGCTGGTCGAGTCTGGAAATCATAATGATTAGGTTAGCCTTGAAATGATAAGTGGTGCTCTAAAAGGCACTTTAGTAAGTAGTTCATGCTCATCAGTTAGCTTGGCTAATTTATTAAGATCAGTAGTTTGTTTATTTTCAGCCATAAACAAAGCTAATTTCTCTGGTAGACATCCCACTACTTCCTCAAGTACTATGAGGTCTCTCAAAG
>WNGS01135237.1:4294144-4317015 GCA_020271785.1 Procambarus virginalis
TGAGTGAGTGAGGAGTGAGTGAGTGAGTGATGAGTGAGTGAGTGAGGAGTGTACTCACCTAGTTGTACTCACCTAGTTGTGCTTGCGGGGTGGTGAGCTCTGGCTCTTTGGTCCCCGCCTCTCAACCGTCAATCAACAGGTGTACAGTTTCCTGAGCCTAATGGGCTCTATCATATCTACACTTGAAACTGTGTATGGAGTCAGCCTCCACCACATCGTCCTAATGCATTCCATTTGTCAACCACTCTGACACTAAAAAAGTTCTTTCTAATATCTCTGTGGCCCATTTTGGGCACTCAGTTTCCACCTGTGTCCCCTAGTGCGTGTGCCCCTTGTGTTAAACAGCCTGTCTTTATCAACCCTGTCGATTCCCCTGAGAATCTTGAATGTGGTGATCATGTCCCCCCTACTCTTCTGTCTTCCAACGAAGTGAGGTTTAATTCCTGCAGTCGCTCCTCGTAGCTCATACCTCTCAGCTCGGGTACTAGTCTGGTGGCAAACCTTGAACCTTTTCCAGTTTAGTCTTATGCTTGACTAGATAGGGACTCCATGCTGGAGCCGCATACTCCAGGATGGTCTGACATATGGGTATATAATGTTGAAAGATTCCTTACACAAGTTTCTAAAGGCCGTTCTTATGTTAGCCAACCTGGCATATGCTGCTGATGTTATCCTCTTGATATGAGCTTCAGGGGACAGGTCTGGCGTGATATCAACCCCCAGGTCTTTCTCTCTCTCTGACTCTTGAAGTATTTCATCTCCCAATGATACCTTGTATCTGGTCTCCTGCTTCCTACCCCTATCTTCATTACATTACATTGCTTGGGTTAAACTCTAACAGCCATTTGTTCGACCATTCCTGCAGCTTGTCCAGGTCTTCTTGAAGTCTCAAGCTGTCCTCCTCTGTCTTAATCCTTCTCATAATTTTGGCGTCGTCAGCAAACATTGAGAGGAATGAGTCTATACCCTCTGGGAGATCATTTACGTATATCAGAAAACAGGATAGGTCCAAGTACAGAGCCCTGGGACTCCACTGGTGACTTCACGCCAATCTGAGGTCTCACCCCTCACTGTAACTCTCTGCTTCCTATTGCTTAGGTACTCCCTTATCCACTGGAGCGCCCTACCTGTTACTCCTGCCTGTTCTCCAGCTTATGGTAGAGTGTGAGTGTGAGATGTGAGTGTGTGAGAGTGTGAGTGTGTGAGTGTGTGAGTGTGTGAGTGTGTGAGTGTGTCGGTGTGGTGTGTGTGGTGTGTGTGTGTGTGTGTGTGTGTGTGTGTGTGTGTGTGTGTGTTGTCGCGTGCCTGAATGACGTTGCTCAGGGCTTCGAACCCTTTTCCCGGAAAATCAATGTTAAAAATTCTGCTGACGTTCTTCATCTATATATTTATCAGAACATCAGCACGTGTTTCTGTACATGTACGCCTCTCTGACTCGTGCTAATTAGCTAACTGATAGCAACGTGAAAGAGAATGAGTTACTTAAGTTGCAGTTGGTAGTGAGCTGCTCGTTGTCGTCTCTCCTCGTTGTCATTGAGCTGAGGAAGGTAGACTGAGGTGGTCACGTGTGCTCAGACAAGCTGGGTCACGAATTTATTTTCTATATTATATTCGTGTTGTGTGTGTCGTTAAGGCGAGTAACGAAACGGGTTGCATCATCGTGGCTTCATAGTATGGAATCTCCTGTCTCTACACGTGTACATTACTCTTACGTGTTCTTTGTACACACATTTTTATTGTTATTATAATTATTTTAAGGATTGCGCTTACTGTGGCGAAGTACCTGTGAATCACATTTTTTGTCGATTGGGACTTATGTTTTCATAGTCCTTGTGACTTAAATTTGCCCACTCCCAGAGACTTTAAGCTTTTTAGCCCATATTGACAATAAAGTTATGGTCAATTCCACAGTGATATAAAGTTAATGACCCTATTGACTTAGAAGCATTACAGAGAACCCAAGAGTCTGTACCAGTCTTACTTGCATGTGTGATCTAGTGCACCAATGTTCTACAAAGTCCACGTACCTTGTTCATAATGTAAACACCACTGATATTACCCGTTGCAGCACTTTGTGTGTAAATCCCCCCCAGTGAATGTGGTACAGTTTCTCCAGTCTCCAGGTTGAGAATGGTGTGACGGGCCGAATAGGAATATCTGAACAGCTTTTGAACATCGTGAACCACGAGGAGATACTTCCTGCTGGACGGGAGAGTCTGTACTTAAAGGGATGCCGTTCCCTGATCACTGACCTACTCAACGGAGAAGTGTGTTGACTCAGTGAAGGTGTTAAGTGCTCTTCCGATTAAGGAGTAGTCTGTTTGACCTAGTTTCCCCTCATTCTTAACATATCTGATTTACCTGATTTAACCTGAGGGCAACTAACCCTAATGACCTTGAAAAGGACAGGAAGCCGGCGGTTTGTCGAACTTTTTCTCCGCCAATATAGCTTGATGTAGACCTGCGGCCAATTGATTTTATTATTGAGAGATTCTCTAGCACCAGGAGCGTAACTTGAGCCATAACAGAGAAATTGTAATAAAAAAAAAGTGACAAGACCGAACAGAATTACTCCGTGGTAGAGAAAGCGGCTCGACCTTAGATATGGCCTTTAGAAAATTGTTGATCCATCTTGAAGGTCACTAAGCAGACGTCTGTATTGACCACAACCTTCGGTATTCTTAATTGAAATGAAATTAAAGACTCAGACAATTTTAAGATTTTCTTTCTTCCTTCACGATTTTTTTCGTAACACTCAACCTATACTCACTCCGAATGCATTATCCTGGGTCTGTCCTTCAGGATTTATATAATATAAATCACTGAAGGAATTATATACACTGAGCAATTATATAATATTAAACCATATTCACATTTAAGGCCGAGCTTCTTGGTACTGGCCCAGTACCGTTCACTGTTCACCGTACAGGTGAGTGTTATAATATCATGCTTTACTTAATTGTATTTCTTGTATCGTGTCTCTTAAGTGTTACCATTGACATGTACACAAATGTGATTACTCTTGAATAATCAACATTTCTTATGGCGATGGAGAGTTTTTATAACCCAGTGAATTATAAACAATATAAGTATACCCTTTGTATCTAGGTACACACTTTGTACCTAGGTACACACTTTGTATCCAAGTACACCCTTTGTATCCAAGTACACCCTTGTATCTAAGTACACCCTTTGTATCCAAGTACACCCTTTGTATCCAAGTACACCCTTTGTATCTAAGTACTCTCTTTGTATTTAAGTACACACTTTGTATCTAACTACACCCTTTGTATCCAAGTACACACTTTGTATCTAAGTACACCCTTTGTATCTAAGTACACCTTTGTATCCAAGTACACCCTTTGTATCTAAGTACTCTCTTTGTATTTAAGTACATACTTTGTATCTAAGTACACACTTTGTATCCAAGTACACCCTTTGTATCCAAGTACACCCTTTGTATCTAAGTACACTCTTTGTATTTAAGTACACCCTTTGTATCTAAGTACACCCTTTGTATCCAAGTACACCCTTTGCATCCAAGTACACCTTTGTATCTAAGTACACTCTTTGTATTTAAGTACACCCTTTGTATCTAAGTACACCCTTTGTATCCAAGTACACCCTTTGCATCCAAGTACACCCTTTGCATCCAAGTACACCCTTTGTATCTAAGTACACTCTTTGTATCCAAGTACACCCTTTGTATCTAAGTACACCCTTTGTATCCAAGTACACACTTTGTATCTAAGTACACTCTTTGTATTTAAGTACACCCTTTGTATCCAAGTACACCCTTTGTATCCAAGTACACTCTTTGTATTTAAGTACACCCTTTGTATTTAAGTACACCCTTGTATCTAAGTACACCCATTGTATCTAAGAACAAACTTTGTATCCATGTACACCCTTTGTATCTAAGTACACCCTTTGAATCTACAACCCGTCCTCGCAAATTCGTATAGTCAATATTGACTTATTAGTTACCTGCATAGGTGACATACTAAACATAATAGTTTCCCTTAAAAATCTTCATAGAAAACACCGACCTTATCTAACCTACTTAGTATGTTAAAATAAGCATCTTATTGCTTCGTAATTACAATTGTTACTTAACCAATTATAGGTATAGGTTAGGTAATAATTGTAATTACGAGGCAAAAAGATGCTTATCTTAACATACTAAGTAGGTTAGGTATGGTCGGTGTTTTCTATGAAGATTTTCAAGGGAAACTATTATGTTAAGTATGTCACCTATGCACATATTTAATAAGTCAATATTGACTATACGAATTTGCGAGGACGGGATGGAATCTAAGTACACCCTTTGTATCTAAGTACACCCTTTGTATCTAAGTACACCCTTTGTATCTAAGTACACCCTTTGTATCTAAGTCCACCCTTTGTATAAAAGAACACCCTTTGTATCTAAGTACTCCCTTTGTATAAAAGTACACTCTTTGTATATAAGTACACCCTTTGTATAAAAGGACACCCTTTGTATATAAGTACACCCTTTGTATAAAAGGACACCCTTTGTATATAAGTACACCCTTTGTATAAAAGTACACCCTTTGTATATAAGTACACCCTTTGTATAAAAACACCCTTTGTATATAAGTACACCCTTTGTATAAAAGGACACCCTTTGTATATAAGTACACCCTTTGTATAAAAGGACACCCTTTGTATATAAGTACACCCTTTGTATCTAAGTTTATGTTCCTTGTCACTATTATAATCATTCTGTATACAATTCAGACATAAATCATTCTTAAATATGTATATTTTGTTGGTGCGTTGCTAAACTATCCAACTGTCTTGTTATGACCCTCCGAGTGACGCTGGTAGTGGTGTCTCACCATCTTGGTAGTGCTAACACTTGGCCGTAAGTGAACCTGTCAAAGGTAAAGGCAAGCAACAGTGCCACCAGCGAGAACAACGCACAAACGATGCTAACAGCAAGAACAGAGCAAAAAAAACAGTGTCACCAGCGAGAACAACGCACAAACGATGCTAACAGCAAGAACAGAACAAAAAAAACAGTGTCACCAGCGAGAACAACGCACAAACGATGCTAACAGCAAGAACAGAGCAAAAAAAACAGTGTCACCAGCGGGAACAACGCACAAACGACGCTAACAGCAAGAACAGAACAAAAAAAAACAGTGTTACCGTCAAGAACATCCCACAGTGTTATCAGCATAATCCCTATATAAACTGGGTTACAGCAAGAACATAACTCTTGGATTATTGCCAGCATGATCATCAGGCATTGTTGTCAGCATGATCGTTTCAAAAATAGTGCTAACAACATGAATATTACAGTGTTAACTGGGCTGAATATCACACTGTATTACGGGCATTAACATCACACATACGTGTTATCTCCCATGAACACCACACACGCAAAGAGCTAGGAGAGTGAACACCACACACGCACAGTGTTAGGAGAGTGAACACCACACACGCACAGTGCAAGGAGAGTGAACACCACACACGCACAGTGCTGGGAGAGTGAACACCACACACGCACAGTGCTGGGAGAGTGAACACCACACACTCACAGTGCTAGAAGAGTGAACACCACACACACGCACAGTGCTAGGAGAGTGAACACCACACACACTCACAGTGCTAGAAGAGTGAACACCACACACGCACAGTGTTAGGAGAGTGAACACCACACACGCACAGTTCTAGGAGAGTGAACACCACACACACGCACAGTTCTAGGAGAGTGAACACCACACACGCACAGTGTTAGGAGAGTGAACACCACACACGCACAGTGCAAGGAGAGTGAACACCACACACGCACAGTGCTAGGAGAGTGAACACCACACACGCACAGTGCTGGGAGAGTGAAACCCCACACACGCACAGTGCTAGGAGAGTGAACACCACACACACTCACAGTGCTAGGAGAGTGAACACCACACACACTCACAGTTCTAGGAGAGTGAACACCACACACACTCACAGTTCTAGGAGAGAGAACACCACACACACTCACAGTGCTAGGAGAGTGAACACCACACACACACACAGTTCTAGGAGAGTGAACACCACACACACACACAGTGCTAGGAGAGTGAACACCACACACACTCACAGTTCTAGGAGAGTGAACACCACACACACTCACAGTTCTAGGAGAGTGAACACCACACACACACACAGTGCTAGGAGAGTGAACACCACATACACGCACAGTGCTACGAGAGTGAACACCACACACGCACAGTGCTAGGAGAGTGAACACCACACGCAGTGTTACCAACGTGAATATCATAATCACAGTGCAACCACAGAGAACATCACCCACTTCAGAGGTACCAGCATGAACATCGAATGGAGCGGGAACATCCTCGCTAACACAACATCAGAATGATATATAAAGTATTCACACACAGAAACATTGACATAGATACCAATACCGGCGGAAAGCCCGCCGTAGAGAGTCAGTTATCAGGAAAACAAATGGAGAGAGTTGCATTGTTACCAAAAACACAATCACGGCTTTATAAACAGTCATGGAGAGATTAATTTTCATGTATTGATATCGCTACATATTACTCGAACTCTCATGCATACATATGTATGAGGATATACACGTTCACACACACGTATAAACAAAGGCTCAAGCACGCACATTCATACATACATATTCATTGCTCTTCATCAAACGTCCTTCATTCATGAACATTCATTATAAATCAATAATATGAAGTTCAGTGGCAATTGCCGTCCGATGGTTCAGGCTCCAGTGCATGATTGAGCCAGAGAAGGTGTCCAGTGCACGAATGAGCCAGAGAAGGTGTCCCAGTGCAAGAATGAGCCAGGAGAAGGTGTCCCAGTGCATGAATGAGCCCACAGAAGGTGTCCAGTGCACGAATGAGTCCAGAGAAGGTGTCCCAGTGCACGAATGAGCCCAGAGAAGGTGTCCCAGTGCACGATTGAGCCCAGAGAAGGTGTCCAGTGCACGAATGAGCCCAGAGAAGGTGTCCCAGTGCACGATTGAGCCCAGAGAAGGTGTCCAGTGCACGAATGAGCCCAGAGAAGGTGTCCAGTGCACGAATGAGTCCAGAGAAGGTGTCCCAGTGCACGAATGAGCCCAGAGAAGGTGTCCCAGTGCATGAATGAGTCCAGAGAAGGTGTCCCAGTGCACGAATGAGCCCAGAGAAGGTGTCCCAGTGCACGATTGAGCCCAGAGAAGGTGTCCAGTGCACGAATGAGTCCAGAGAAGGTGTCCCAGTGCACGAATGAGCCCAGAGAAGGTGTCCCAGTGCACGATTGAGCCCATAGAAGGTGTCCCAGTGCACGAATGAGCCCAGAGAAGGTGTCCCAGTGCATGAATGAGCCCACAGAAGGTGTCCAGTGCACGAATGAGTCCAGAGAAGGTGTCCCAGTGCATGAATGAGCCCAGAGAAGGTGTCCCAGTGCATGAATGAGCCCATAGACGGTGTCCCAGTGCACGAATGAGCCAGGAGAAGGTGTCCCAGTGCAAGAATGAGCCAGGAGAAGGTGTCCCAGTGCAAGAATGAGCCAGGAGAAGGTGTCCCAGTGCAAGAATGAGCCAGGAGAAGGTGTCCCAGTGCAAGAATGAGCCAGGAGAAGGTGTCCCAGTGCAAGAATGAGCCAGGAGAAGGTGTCCCAGTGCAAGAATGAGCCAGGAGAAGGTGTCCCAGTGCATGAATGAGCCAGGAGAAGGTGTCCCAGTGCACGAATGAGCCAGGAGAAGGTGTCCCAGTGCACGATTGAGCCCAGAGAAGGTGTCCAGTGCACGAATGAGCCCAGAGAAGGTGTCCCAGTGCACGAATGAGCCCACAGAAGGTGTCCCAGTGCACGAATGAGTCCAGAGAAGGTGTCCAGTGCACGAATGAGTCCAGAGAAGGTGTCCCAGTGCACGAATGAGCCAGGAGAAGGTGTCCCAGTGCATGAATGAGCCAGGAGAAGGTGTCCCAGTGCACGAATGAGCCCAGAGAAGGTGTCCCAGTGCACGAATGAGCCAGGAGAAGGTGTCCCAGTGCATGAATGAGCCCAGAGAAGGTGTCCAGTGCACGAATGAGCCCAGAGATGGTGTCCCAGTGCACGAATGAGCCCCCGAGGAGCAGAATGTTAGCACAGAGAGGTGAAACAAGTGGGATCCTACAGAGATTAGTCGTCAGCACCAAGTAATACTCCTCTTGAGTTGAATGAACGAACTGCCTGTCTGAAGTCTGGACAGTGACATTGAGTAGAAGATGAGAGTAAAATCCAACAAGAGGAGGCAAACCCACTCCTCAAATGTTCCAAACCAACGGGGTGAGAATAGCTTGAGCTACCTCATCCCTTTGTGTGTATTTTACCTCAATAAACTTATTTCAATTTCAATTTCAACCACTGTATCAGCTCCACAACACTCCATCAGTCCCACAACAGTTAGTTAGTTAACAAATGTAATGCACTAAGTAGTGATGTGGTGGAGGCAGACTCCATACACAGTTTTAAATGTACATTTGATAGAACTCAATAGGCTCAGGATTCGTACATCAGTTGATTGACAGTTGAGAGGCGGGACCAGAGAGCCAGAGCTCAACCCCCCCGCAAGCACAACTAGGTAAGTACAACACACCAACGTAAATGAGGTGGAAACAATTCGCAAATTCGTGATAGCTTTTGGCCACGAATATTTGTCCGTTCATGTTTAACATTATTTACTTCTTGTCAAGTTCTTGATAAACAGTGCGTTTTATACAGTGACTGATGGACTGCTGTCATCAGAGGAACTGAAATCATGCCACGTGGGTCAAGCATAATTAACTGTAAGGGAGATACTATATCGCTAAGGAAAGCACTTAAGCTAAGTTTCACTGGTTAAGATACTCTATGACAATCTTGGGTATGTCTGATTCGGTTGAAATCGAAGATGAATCAGTTAGATGATCTCGTGGGGATCATATGTGAATCTTAAGGACTGGGATCTGATAGAGCTTGTGTACTCACTTGTGTTAGAGATAACGTGGGGAGGGGTTAAGAAAATATATTGGAACTCTCAGGTGGAGCCTTCAATACTAAGACGAGTTCAGGTCCTCAAAGAACAGGCATAGTTGTTTTCTCTCTCTCTCTCTCTCTCTCTCTCTCTCTCTCTCTCTCTCTCTCTCTCTCTCTCTCTCTCTCTCTGTTTACTGTGCGTCACTGTGTCTTCTTGTCTTCTGTATCCCTTTTCGATGTTTATGTAATGTGTTTTACACAATGTTGTGCACCACTGGTCCTGTCCTCGTGAACGGTGGGGGGAACCCTAACACAAAATAGATAACTGAAAGAGTTAGTTACTTTCCCTTAAAAGTCTCACGCTTGGCATTGGTAGTTTGACATGCTTTAGGTTTGGAATTGTTTGACAAGGTTAAGGTTTAAAATTGTTTGACAAGGTTCAGGTTTGGAATTGTTTGACAAGGTTCAGGTTTAAAATTGTTTGACAAGGTTAAGGTTTAAAATTGTTTGACAAGGTTAAGGTTTAAAATTGTTTGACAAGGTTAAAGTATCAAATAAAAGGCCAGAGTGATGGAAGACGTTCAGAGGTGTTCAGGATATGAGATGCTCGATGATGAGATTAACAATAATCGGTGCTGTTCGATTATGGGATAATCGGTGCTGTTCGATTATGAGATAATCGGTGCTGTTCGATTATGGGATAATCGGTGCTGTTCGATTATGGGATAATCGGTGCTGTTCCATTATAAGATTTTATGTGAACGAAGCTGAGAAATGCGACATTCGTAGATGCAATAATAAACAGTGATGTTCGGAACTACGATGTTCGGAACTACGATGTTTGGAACTACGATGTTCAGAACTACGATGTTCGGAACTACGATGTTCGTAGCTACGATGTTCGGTGAGGTCTGAGGCATTACTCGGCAGTAATCGTAGACGTGGGACAATAATGCAGAGTAAAATAGAGCGTGGGTGAGAGGGCTCTATTATAAAAAACAAAACAGAGCTTTAAACCGGCCGTATAACAAGCCCGAGACATTTAGTCCAGACAAAGTGACCAATTTGTAATTTATCTGCGAGGGAGGAAGGCCAGTATACAGTGAGTCCCTGCTGGTGTTCCGTCCCTGCTGGTGTTCCGTCCCTGCTGGTGGTGCTCCGTCCCTGCTGGTGGTGCTCCGTCCCTGCTGGTGGTGCTCCGTCCCTGCTGGTGTTCCGTCCCTGCTGGTGGTGTTCCGTCCCTGCTGGTGGTGCTCCGTCCCTGCTGGTGGTGCTCCGTCCCTACTGGTGTTCCGTCCCTGCTGGCGGTGTTCCGTCCCTGCTGGCGGTGTTCCGTCCCTGCTGGTGTTCCGTCCCTGCTGGTGGTGTTCCGTCCCTGCTGGTGGTGTTCCGTCCCTGCTGGTGGTGTTCCGTCCCTGCTGGTGGTGTTCCGTCCCTGCTGGCGGTGTTCCGTCCCTGCTGGCGGTGTTCCGTCCCTGCTGGTGTTCCGTCCCTGCTGGTGGTGTTCCGTCCCTGCTGGTGGTGTTCCGTCCCTGCTGGTGGCGCTCCGTCCCTGCTGGCGGTGTTCCGTCCCTGCTGGTGTTCCGTCCCTGCTGGTGGTGTTCCGTCCCTGCTGGTGGTGTTCCGTCCCTACTGGTGTTCCGTCCCTGCTGGTGGTGTTCCGTCCCTACTGGTGGTGTTCCGTCCCTACTGGTGGTGTTCCGTCCCTGCTGGTGGTGTTCCGTCCCTGCTGGTGGTGTTCCGTCCCTGCTGGCGGTGTTCCGTCCCTGCTGGTGGTGTTCCGTCCCTGCTGGTGGTGTTCCGTCCCTGCTGGTGGTGTTCCGTCCCTGCTGGTGGTGTTCCGTCCCTGCTGGCGGTGTTCCGTCCCTGCTGGCGGTGTTCCGTCCCTGCTGGCGGTGTTCCGTCCCTGCTGGCGGTGTTCCGTCCCTGCTGGTGTTCCGTCCCTGCTGGTGGTGTTCCGTCCCTGCTGGTGTTCCGTCCCTGCTGGTGGTGTTCCGTCCCTACTGGTGTTCCGTCCCTGCTGGTGGTGTTCCGTCCCTGCTGGTGGCGCTCCGTCCCTGCTGGCGGTGTTCCGTCCCTGCTGGTGTTCCGTCCCTGCTGGTGGTGTTCCGTCCCTGCTGGTGTTCCGTCCCTGCTGGTGGTGTTCCGTCCCTACTGGTGTTCCGTCCCTGCTGGTGGTGTTCCGTCCCTGCTGGTGGTGTTCCGTCCCTGCTGGTGGTGTTCCGTCCCTGCTGGTGGTGTTCCGTCCCTGCTGGTGGTGTTCCGTCCCTGCTGGCGGTGTTCCGTCCCTGCTGGTGTTCCGTCCCTGCTGGTGGTGATCTGTCCCTGCTGGTGGTGCTCCGTCCCTACTGGTGGTGCTCCGTCCCTGCTGGTGGTGCTCCGTCCCTGCTGGTGGTGCTCCGTCCCTGCTGGTGTTCCGTCCCTGCTGGTGTTCCGTCCCTGCTGCTGGTGCTCCGTCCCTGCTGCTGGTGCTCCGTCCCTACTGGTGGTGTTCCGTCCCTGCTGGTGTTCCGTCCCTGCTGGTGGTGCTCCGTCCCTGCTGGTGGTGTTCCGTCCCTACTGGTGGTGTTCCGTCCCTGCTGGTGTTCCGTCCCTGCTGGTGGTGCTCCGTCCCTGCTGGTGGTGTTCCGTCCCTGCTGGTGGTGTTCCGTCCCTACTGGTGGTGCTCCGTCCCTGCTGGTGGTGTTCCGTCCCTGCTGGTGGTGTTCCGTCCCTGCTGGTGGTGTTCCGTCCCTGCTGGTGGTGTTCCGTCCCTACTGGTGGTGCTCCGTCCCTGCTGGTGGTGCTCCGTGCCTGCTGGTGGTGCTCCGTCCCTGCTGGTGTTCCGTCCCTGCTGGTGGTGCTCCGTCCCTGCTGGTGTTCCGTGCCTGCTGGTGGTGCTCCGTCCCTGCTGGTGTTCCGTCCCTGCTGGTGGTGCTCCGTCCCTGCTGGTGTTCCGTCCCTGCTGGTGGTGTTCCGTCCCTGCTGGTGTTCCGTGCCTGCTGGTGGTGCTCCGTCCCTGCTGGTGGTGTTCCGTCCCTGCTGGTGGTGCTTCGTCCCTGCTGGTGGTGCTCCGTCCCTGCTGGTGTTCCGTCCCTGCTGGTGGTGCTCCGTGCCTGCTGGTGGTGCTCCGTCCCTGCTGGTGTTCCGTCCCTGCTGGTGTTCCGTCCCTGCTGCTGGTGTTCCGTCCCTGCTGGTGGTGCTCCGTCCCTGCTGGTGGTGCTCCGTCCCTGCTGGTGCTCCGTGCCTGCTGGTGGTGCTCCGTCCCTGCTGGTGTTCCGTCCCTGCTGGTGGTGCTCCGTGCCTGCTGGTGGTGCTCCGTCCCTGCTGGTGTTCCGTCCCTGCTGGTGTTCCGTCCCTGCTGCTGGTGTTCCGTCCCTGCTGGTGGTGCTCCGTCCCTGCTGGTGGTGCTCCGTCCCTGCTGGTGGTGCTCCGTGCCTGCTGGTGGTGCTCCGTGCCTGCTGGTGGTGCTCCGTGCCTGCTGGTGGTGCTCCGTGCCTGCTGGTGGTGCTCCGTGCCTGCTGGTGGTGCTCCGTCCCTGCTGGTGTTCCGTCCCTGCTGGTGGTGCTCCGTCCCTGCTGGTGGTGCTCCGTCCCGGCTGGTGTTCCGTCCCTGCTGGTGTTCCGTCCCTGCTGGTGGTGCTCCGTCCCTGCTGGTGCTCCGTCCCTGCTGGTGGTGCTCCGTGCCTGCTGGTGGTGCTCCATCCCTGCTGGTGGTGCTCCGTCCCTGCTGGTGGTGCTCCGTCCCTGCTGGTGGTGCTCCGTCCCTTCTGGTGGTGTTCCGTCCCTACTGGTGGTGCTCCGTCCCTGCTGGTGGTGTTCCGTCCCTGCTGGTGGTGCTCCGTCCCTGCTGGTGGTGCTCCGTCCCTGCTGGTGGTGCTCCGTCCCTGCTGGTGGTGCTCCGTCCCTGCTGGTGGTGCTCCGTCCCTGCTGGTGGTGCTCCGTCCCTTCTGGTTGTGTTCCGTCCCTACTGGTGGTGCTCCGTCCCTGCTGGTGGTGTTCCGTCCCTACTGGTGGTGCTCCGTCCCTGCTGGTGGAGCTCCGTCCCTGCGGGTGCTCCGTCCCTGCGGGTGCTCCGTCCCTGCTGGAATTACTGTCTGTAATAACGGATTTATATGAGGATTTGGTAAAGTTTTATCAACGCACACATCTTCAACTTGGTCATAATACCATCAAAATAAGTATGTTTCCAGCCTCAGTTGTGGACCATCCCCCTTCAGTCTTCTCGCCAGTAACACAAGGGAAATATTTTGTCTAATGTATCAACTTTCAATATTAATGAAATGATAGAATGATGTTTTTAATGTGACGTCATCACATCCAGCTTTCAGCCTGAGTCTTGTGAGGACCATGGCCAAGGAGCTACTGGCTCAGTCTTGTGAGGACCATGGTCAAGGAGCTACTGGCTCAGTCTTGTGAGGACCATGGCCAAGGAGCTACTGGCTCAGTCTTGTGAGGACCATGGTCAAGGAGCTACTGGCTCAGTCTTGTGAGGACCATGGTCAAGGAGCTACTGGCTCAGTCTTGTGAGGACCATGGTCAAGGAGCTACTGGCTCAGTCTTGTGAGGATCATGGTCAAGGAGCTACTGGCTCAGTCTTGAGAGGATCATGGTCAAGGAGCTACTGGCTCAGTCTTGAGAGGATCATGGTCAAGGAGCTACTGGCTCAGTCTTGAGAGGATCATGGTCAAGGAGCTACTGGCTCAGTCTTGAGAGGATCATGGTCAAGGAGCTACTGGCTCAGTCTTGAGAGGATCATGGTCAAGGAGCTACTGGCTCAGTCTTGTGAGGTCCATGGTCAAGGAGCTACTGGCTCAGTCTTGTGAGGATCATGGTCAAGGAGCTACTGGCTCAGTCTTGTGAGGATCATGGTCAAGGAGCTACTGGCTCAGTCTTGTGAGGTCCATGGTCAAGGAGCTACTGGCTCAGTCTTGAGAGGACCATGGTCAAGGAGCTACTGGCTCAGTCTTGTGAGGTCCATGGTCAAGGAGCTACTGGCTCAGTCTTGTGAGGATCATGGTCAAGGAGCTACTGGCTCAGTCTTGTGAGGACCATGGTCAAGGAGCTACTGGCTCAGTCTTGTGAGGTCCATGGTCAAGGAGCTACGAGCTAACAGATCCCTTCTTGCATGCCTACTAGTTTCAAGCAAATCTCAACATCTCGTAGATTTAAGAGTAATTAGTAATATTTGAGTTCTCTGCAGCACCATGAGCCCTATTTCTTCTTGATGGGTAACTATGTATCTACGGCAACCAAAAAAGTAAACTCATTGAAATCTTGAAACCGGTTGGAGCCGCGTCACAGCCAACTGGAGCACAGGAGCACACGGGGAGAGAGGAGCAACACAACATCACCTACCACCAATCCTCTTTATATGAGCAACGGCTTTTTGTGTGATCATTGCTGTTATGGCAGAACTCCTAGTTCTATGCAAGTCAAAAAGACATGGGAACCTACACACACATTTGACTTAAACATTTACAAGTACAATTCTAAATGAATTCTGGAAAATTGATGAAATACTCTTAATTTTGTTTACGTATTTGCGGAAAACTCAATAAGAACATTACACGACAAAAGATACTCCAAGAGGCTCCACCAATTCAATAAAAAATTACGGACATAACGGTGACAATGAAAAAGTTATCTCACACTCAAATCAAATATGAATTATGAAATTACCTTGCTTAAAATATCAATCACCACGCATTGGAGAAAACATCTTGTAACGTCTTAGCAATGAAATGTAGTTTCTGCTTTATGTGACTTGGAATGTCTTTGAAATCCACGGGAAGAAGCTGATATAAAGATAATTCTTCACGCCGTAAATGGAACAGAAAGAGGAGGAGCAAAGACTTGTTTCTTTACCCAAGACTCTGATGTTCTGGTCCTTGCTGTTAGAAGACTGATTAAAAAGATAGAGGCTTATGGTATTGATGGTGCTATATTAAGCTGGATTAGGGCATGGCTATACCAAAGGAAACAGAGAGTTAGTATAAATGGAGTCAAGTCAGAGTGGGAAAATGTTGTAAGTGGAGTGCCTCAAGGCTCTGTCCTGGGCTCTCTGTTGTTTATAATATATATAAATGATTTAGATTCGGGTTTGAGTAGTAACATTTGCAAATTTGCCGATGATACGAAAATCGGTAGGGAAATTAATTCGGAGGAGGACTCTCTATCACTTCAAGTTGATCTAGATAGGGTTTTGAAATGGTCAAAGGACTGGCAGATGCAGTTTAATGCTGATAAATGTAAAGTTCTGAGGCTAGGTAATGATGATAGAGTTACAAGATACGAGCTAGATGGTGTTGAGATTGCGAAGTCGGATTGCGAAAGGGATCTGGGAGTTATAATTAGTAAGAATTTAAAACAAAAGGATCAATGCATGAATGTTCGTAATAAGGCAAATCGGACACTCGGATTTATTAATCGCAGAGTTAGTAACAAGACACCTGGTGTGGTTCTCAAGCTATATCTTGCTCTCGTTAGGCCCCATTTAGATTATGCAGTTCAGTTTTGGTCGCCATATTATAGAATGGATATAAATTCACTTGAACGTGTCCAGCGTAGGATGACTAAGTTAATTCCCCAAATTAGAAATCTTTCATATGAAGAAAGATTAACAAAGCTAAAATTGCATTCACTGGAAAGGCGAAGAGTTAGGGGTGACATGATAGAGGTTTACAAGTGGATGAATGGACATAACAAAGGGGATATTAATAGGGTATTAAAAGTATCAACACAGGACAGAACGCGAAACAATGGGTATAAATTGGATAAGTTTAGATTTAGGAAAGACTTGGGTAAATACTGGTTCAGTAACAGGGTTGTTGATTTGTGGAACCAATTGCCGCATAACATTGTGGAGGTGGGGTCCCTCGATTGTTTCAAGCATGGGTTGGACATGTATATGAGTGGGATTGGGTGGTTATAAATAGGAGCTGCCTCGTATGGGCCAATAGGCCTTCTGCAGTTGCCTTTGTTCTTATGTTCTTATGTAAGACTGCCAAACCTCCCGCCAGTGACTTAGTGCACGGCTGCAGAACAACCATTATTATTGCAGAAGTATTCTCGTCACTTGGCACCATAAAGACTTCTTCGTTGCCAGCTTTTCATGCTCTGTCAGGCTGCGGCACACCTGGTGCTGCGGCATGTGAAGGAAAACTCTTGAAAGTATTTAATACAGCAACTGAAGCAACTATACGAGCAATTACAACTTTCAGATCAAGATATTTCTGACGTGTTATTATATAAACTTGAAACATTCATGTGCTAAGTCTTAAGGCCAATAAAAAGTGCGACAAAACTTTCATATATTTACTGATATTTGTTTTCGAAGAAGCTGCAGGTTACCTGGGAGAAGCAACCACCACCTGCAGAAAGTTCTTCAGTACCTGCACTTACACGAGTGAACTCTCAGGTCATGACCCGAAACAGGGAGGAGGAGGACCAGCCGATACTCCCATTGGACATGGAAAATGAACAAGTTTCCATTGCCTTCCAGATCACGTTCTGCATGTAATCAGCTGTAACAGCGTAAACCCCCGATATTGTCAATCAAGTAAATGCTTAGCGAATAACTTCCCCTGCAGAGAGAGGTGTGCAAGTGTGGAGCAAATGATGAAGTTTATTGCAACGGCACTAAAATCACCGCAGAAATAAGAGGCAGCGAAGGTGACCTCAAGCATGATTAGTAACGGACATTATTGAGTAATTTCAACATTTGTTGTTATAAAGTGAACCCTATATTAGTACTAGTTACACTTTCATGATAAAAATGATATTTCCTTTTAGAATTCAAGTGAGGAAATAGAGTACGAAATATCAATTTAGTCCATAGTCTCGGAAACCCAAAATTATTTCCAAATACTGTAAATAATATTTTTTTGTTATACAAAAAATGAGCGATATTACATTAAAATCTGAAAAACTACGCATATAATCAAATTAAAAAAAAAAATATTGAAGAGCGCCATCTCGATTAAGAGCGCCATAATTAACGCAAATTATACGCAACAGAATCTGGCGTGCCATCATAGACATTATTCATCTACATGTAGACTTAACAGAACGTACCCCAACATTTCATCACCAATTCTACCGCGAAATTACATGTATTTTCCCTACTAACCTTAGACAATTAGCGTTTAATTGGTGCTTGGATGCCAAGGTGAGACTCGCGAACACGACATGCGTACAGGCGGGAAGTGGACGCCGTGCAGGCAAGTGGACGCCGTGCAGGCAAGTGGACGCCGTGCAGGCAAGAGGACGGCGTGCAGGCAAGTGGACACCGTGCAGGCAAGTAGACGCCGTGCAGGCAAGTGGACGCCGTGCAGGCAAGTGGACGCCGTGCAGGCAAGTGGACAACATGCAGGCAAGTGGACGCCGTGCAGGCAAGTGGACGCCGTGCAGGCAAGTGGACGCCGTGCAGGCAAGTGGACAACATGCAGGCAAGTGGACGCCGTGCAGGCAAGTGGACGCCGTGCAGGCAAGTGGACGCCGTGCAGGCAAGTGGACGCCGTGCAGGCAAGACAGGAACGACTCCAGCTCGACTCCTGGTCACAAGGTCGCGATAACCGTGCTGTGAGGGGGGGGGGGAGGAGGGGGTGTGTGGTTATTCCGTAGTGTGTAAGGCGACACCAACAGCTGTCATATGCCAGGTGTCATGATACTGGTGTCATTCTCTACACTGTCATATGCCAGGTGTCATGATACTGGTGTCATGCTCTACACTGTCATATGCCAGGTGTCATGATACTGGTGTCATGCTCTACACTGTCATATGCCAGGTGTCATGATACTGGTGTCATTCTCTACACTGTCATATGCCACGTGTCATGATACTGGTGTCATGCTCTACACTGTCATATGCCAGGTGTCATGATACTGGTGTCATGCTCTACACTGTCATATGCCACGTGTCATGATACTGGTGTCATGCTCTACACTGTCATATGCCACGTATCATGATACTGGTGTCGTGCTCTACACTGTCATATGCCACGTGTCATGATACTGGTGTCGTTCTCTACACTGTCATATGCCAGGTGTCATGATACTGGTGTCATGCTCTACACTGTCATATGCCACGTGTCATGATACTGGTGTCGTGCTCTACACTGTCATATGCCAGGTGTCATGATACTGGTGTCATGCTCTACACTGTCATATGCCACGTGTCATGATACTGGTGTCATGCTCTACACTGTCATATGCCACGTGTCATGATACTGGTGTCGTGCTCTACACTGTCATATGCCACGTGTCATGATACTGGTGTCATGCTCTACACTGTCATATGCCAGGTGTCATGATACTGGTGTCATGCTCTACACTGTCATATGCCAGGTGTCATGATACTGGTGTCATACTCTACACTGTCATATGCCACGTGTCATGATACTGGTGTCATGCTCTACACTGTCATATGCCACGTGTCATGATACTGGTGTCGTGCTCTACACTGTCATATGCCACGTGTCATGATACTGGTGTCATGCTCTACACTGTCATATGCCAGGTGTCATGATACTGGTGTCATGCTCTACACTGTCATATGCCACGTGTCATGATACTGGTGTCATGCTCTACACTGTCATATGCCACGTGTCATGATACTGATGTCGTGCTCTACACTGTCATATGCCACGTGTCATGATACTGGTGTCGTGCTCTACACTGTCATATGCCACGTGTCATGATACTGGTGTCATGCTCTACACTGTCATATGCCAGGTGTCATGATACTGGTGTCATGCTCTACACTGTCATATGCCAGGTGTCATGATACTGGTGTCATACTCTACACTGTCATATGCCACGTGTCATGATACTGGTGTCATGCTCTACACTGTCATATGCCACGTGTCATGATACTGGTGTCGTGCTCTACACTGTCATATGCCACGTGTCATGATACTGGTGTCATGCTCTACACTGTCATATGCCAGGTGTCATGATACTGGTGTCATGCTCTACACTGTCATATGCCACGTGTCATGATACTGGTGTCATGCTCTACACTGTCATATGCCACGTGTCATGATACTGGTGTCGTGCTCTACACTGTCATATGCCACGTGTCATGATACTGGTGTCGTGCTCTACACTGTCATATGCCACGTGTCATGATACTGGTGTCGTGCTCTACACTGTCATATGCCACGTGTCATGATACTGGTGTCGTGCTCTACACTGACGAGGATTGATGAGATCTTTTTGAGAATTACATCCAATCCTAAGTGAAGTTTTATTAGTATTGGACACTTTACTGTTTGGACACCATCACTGCTGGGACACCATCACTGCTGGGACACCATCACTGCTGGGACACCATCACTGCTGGGACACCATCACTGCTGGGACACCATCACTGCTGGGACACCATCACTGCTGGGACACCATCACTGCTGGGACACCATCACTGCTGGGACACCATCACTGCTGGGACACCATCACTGCTGGGACACCATCACTGCTGGGACACCATCACTGCTGGGAGGCTGCAAATAATGTCACCTTACCACGGCCGACAGTCTGTTGACTAACACAGGGCTGAAATCCTATTTTCCGCATACTTACAGATGTGTGAATGTCTATAATACGAATTTTGTTTGCATTAGAGTGTGAGGGCCCATCAAACAGGCAGATTAGGTATTTCTGGTTAAGAGGAATATTTCTTGGACGTATTACATATCCTGGATGGATTGAATTATCCTTCACCAACCAGAGACGCTCCTAGAATGCTTTGCCAATCATGGAACACCAACTTGGGTATTTCAGCGAATGGAATCACGTCACAAGATGCATGGAAAACAACCCGCTGCTAATTATTGCCTAATTAGTTAATTTTCAAGTCAACAGTCGGAGTATGTCGTGAAGGGCATGCGAAGAGGGTCTCGTCAGAGGCAGTGAAGTAGCAATAGGTAACCAGCAGCCTTTGGATTCAAAGGCCGCTTTGTCCACATCGAAGAAGAAATGAGAAGTGAAAAACTCGCATCAGTGGTAAGAGAGGAGGAGGAGAATGGTGAAGAAGGCTGAATCAACAAGGATGAGAATATTTACGAGACAAGGTAGGTGTTAACAGTGTTTTGCGTGTCAAGGATTCATCAGAAGGTGAAGGAGTTGCTGGAAATAGGTTCACGATTGTTTTGAGTGGTAGCCATTGGACTTATTTGGGTTACTGATTACAGGACTTGCTGATCATTTTGTGAAGTATCTGTGAACCTTTGTGGCCTGGGGAGACGGCCACCGTTACGACACAAAGTTCCACCATTTAGTCTGTATGCACTGTGCTGGAGTGTCGTCTGGAATTCATCGTTATTGGCTTAACTGTCGTATAAGTGTTTATTCGCGAGACAAGTGAGTGACTTAGTGTTATGGGAGAGCAACGCCACCGTCGTATTCATTAGGTATTGACTCTACCCAAGCCAGCCAGAGCCTGGAGAGAATGAATACATGATGGTATGTATTTAGTATGAAGGAGCGAGTCCCTGGTTGAGAGGTCGTGTTTGGACGACAAGTGTTGAAACTCAGCCACTCCAGACAAGTGATTCTTCCTCAGCCTTGTGATATGAACCTCTGTATGAACATTGTGTTCTCCAGTTATACATGACACCAATTTGCTAGGATGTATCTTAATGATCTGAGATATTATAGAATACGCTTTGACACATTTATTTTCACTATAGCACAAGCTGTCACCTGAATAATATTAAATGTTGTTGCAGGGCAATAAGCTACAGAGAAACCGAGGCTGACCTTGTGTGCATTCAGATTGATCACTTAATCCCAGGTGAGGAGTTCTGGAAGACAATATGATCAAAGGGTAAAGCTGTACTGATGAGGCCAAACTCGCCACATCTGAGCATATGTTATCAGCTTTATGGGGATAAATGAGCTCAGTCAAGATGACAAAAATAGGCACAGGCAGAGAAGGCTAATCATACTACAACTAAATTGAGTGTGATTTCCTGTCACCCACAGTCCAGGGAGGGAAATATTTATGTGATGCGAGAGGGTAAAATGGTAAGATCTCTGCTTGCTGGGTTATGTGGGATCTGAGGCACCCGGACCCCACGGGGGGGGGGGGGTAGAGAGAGTGTAATCCCTCTATGTAAAGCTGCCCATTCTACAACATTCTAAGTATACTTATTGCTACTATGGACGCCGTGTACAAAAGTGGACTGTTCCGCTAAACTGTTCCGTCTTGACTGTTCCACTAAAAGAGGTTCGCTGCTGGGATACAGAGTCAGGTACCCAGCACCACTGCTGGGATAGAGAGACTATCCCAGCAGTGGTGGAGGGCCCCAAAGAGACTGGGACCCTCCACCATTACTGGAATAAAGAGACATCTCACCATTAATGGGATAAGGCTATAGAGACCCATCACCACTGACATAAAGCGATGGGACTCTACACCATTAATGAGATAAAGAGATAGGAACCTTCCACCACTTGGATAAAGAGAGAAGTAGCATCCACTACTAACAGATAAAAAACTGGGGGGCCTCCCCTTTACTGCTGAGGGAGGGAGAGATTTGGAGATCCCTCCACACTCCACAGAGCAAGCAATTTTAGGCACGACCATTCCCAGTGCGATATATCATATATATAATGGAAGAACAAGGACCACCCTCCCTCCCCCTCCTAACACCAGTGTAGTCACGGAGGGGCGATGAACACCCCCCTACCCCCTCCAATCGTTGGGTCAACACCCCCACTGACCTCACTAACTGCCGGGAATTAACAGGGGTGAGTTGGCGAGGCTCGTAAGCCTCTCACTCACCCCAACTACTGACTCATGCTCACCAACCACTGTCCCATTTACTCACTGGCAGAGTCAGGAGGAGGAGGACACAACCATGAATCTATGAGTGTGTGTGGGGTCTGGAGCCCCCCTCCAGACCCCACACACACTGTGACCCCCAGAGGAGCTGGGGGTCACAGCTCCTCTGCGTGTCGAGAGCGGGCTCCTCTACAACAGAAACCCTGTACATTGTTCAGGAGTCAAATATTCTCACAGTGTTCACTGCTGAGATGTAAGAATGCATATCTTTCTATGTATCCGTCGGTTATATACATATATCTTTATGTTTATGTATATTTTGAGTATGTAAAGACTGATGCATAAAAACATTAAATTCCCTTGATTGAAATAATATGTAACAAATTAACTTCATTAATATGTAATACATATTAGTAAAGAGAAGAGAGAGAGGTCTGAAGCAGGCAAGGGACACACAGGCTGGTCAGGATAGGCCTAAGTTAAATGCTCTAAGCAATATTAGCAATGATAACGACTCCTCCCCCCCCCCCCCCACACCAGGTCATTTTCATGGAGTCAAATGTGAACTTTGCGCCGTGTGATTAACTTACAGTTTTGTTGGATGACATAATGTATTTTCTTAAAGACTCCATACGGATCTTTCAGTGTTTCTTAATGATGCATTTTTTGAGAGAAGGGAGAAATGAGAGAAGCAAGAGGCAGGAAGGGAAGGGGCGCAGGGAAGAAAAGAAAAGCAAAAAGCAAAAAGAAAAAATGGGAAGGAAGAAAGAAAGGGGAAAGAAAGAAAGCAGAGAACCCCATACAGTTATCCAGCGCTTCTTGCGGTGAGTAAGCAGGGAATGGGGCAGGGAGCAAGACTAGGGGGAAGGACGGAGGCGGAACTAAGGGATAGGGGTCGACGGGGAGATAGGGGTGAAGGCAGGGGAAAAGGGAGGATAGGTGGAAAGGATGGAGGAAGAGACCCGGGCTCAATCGGGAACCCTTGCTATAAAAATAATGTAAACATCTCTCTGTTCCGGTTGATGAGAGAAGGGGAGGGGCAGGGAGAGAAAGGGGGATGGGCAGGGAGAGAAAGGGGAGGGGCAGGGAGAGAAAGGGGAGGGACAGGGAGAGAAAGGGGGAGGGGGCAG
>WNGS01135237.1:4318015-4328703 GCA_020271785.1 Procambarus virginalis
GGTGGTGCTCCGTCCCTGCTGGTGGTGCTCCGTCCCTGCTGGTGGTGCTCCGTCCCTGCTGGTGGTGCTCCGTCCCTGCTGGTGGTGCTCCGTCCCTGCTGGTGGTGCTCCGTCCCTGCTGGTGTTCCGTCCCTGCTGGTGGTGCTCCGTCCTACTGGTGGTGCTCCGTCCCTGCTGGTGGTGCTCCGTCCCTGCTGGTGGTGCTCCGTCCCTGCTGGTGGTGCTCCGTCCCTGCTGGTGGTGCTCCGTCCCTGCTGGTGGTGCTCCGTCCCTTCTGGTGGTGTTCCGTCCCTACTGGTGGCGCTCCGTCCCTGCTGGTGGAGCTCCGTCCCTGCTGGTGTTCCGTCCCTGCTGGTGGTGTTCCGTCCCTGCGGGTGCTCCGTCCCTGCTGGAATTACTGTCTGTAATAACAGATTTATATGAGGATTGGTAAAGTTTTATCAACGCACACATCTTCAACTTGGTCATAATTCCATCAAAATAAGTATGTTTCCAGCCTCAGTTGTGGACCATCCCCCTTCAGTCTTCTCGCCAGTAACACAAGGGAAATATTTTGTCTAATGTATCAACTTTCAATATTAATGAAATGATAGAATGATGTTTGTAATGTGACGTCATCACATCCAGCTTTCAGCCTGAGACTAGAGAGGATTATGGTCAAGGAGCTACTGGCTCAGTCTTGTGAGGACCATGGTCAAGGAGCTACTGGCTCAGTCTTGTGAGGACCATGGTCAAGGAGCTACTGGCTCAGTCTTGTGAGGATCATGGTCAAGGAGCTACTGGCTCAGTCTTGTGAGGACCATGGTCAAGGAGCTACTGGCTCAGTCTTGTGAGGATCATGGTCAAGGAGCTACTGGCTCAGTCTTGTGAGGACCATGGTCAAGGAGCTACTGGCTCAGTCTTGTGAGGACCATGGTCAAGGAGCTACTGGCTCAGTCTTGTGAGGATCATGGTCAAGGAGCTACTGGCTCAGTCTTGTGAGGACCATGGTCAAGGAGCTACTGGCTCAGTCTTGTGAGGATCATGGTCAAGGAGCTACTGGCTCAGTCTTGTGAGGACCATGGTCAAGGAGCTACTGGCTCAGTCTTGAGAGGACCATGGTCAAGGAGCTACTGGCTCAGTCTTGAGAGGATCATGGTCAAGGAGCTACTGGCTCAGTCTTGTGAGGACCATGGTCAAGGAGCTACTGGCTCAGTCTTGTGAGGACCATGGTCAAGGAGCTACTGGCTCAGTCTTGTGAGGACCATGGTCAAGGAGCTACTGGCTCAGTCTTGTGAGGATCATGGTCAAGGAGCTACTGGCTCAGTCTTGTGAGGACCATGGTCAAGGAGCTACTGGCTCAGTCTTGTGAGGACCATGGTCAAGGAGCTACTGGCTCAGTCTTGTGAGGACCATGGCCAAGGAGCTACTGGCTCAGTCTTGTGAGGATCATGGTCAAGGAGCTACTGGCTCAGTCTTGTGAGTACCATGGTCAAGGAGCTACTGGCTCAGTCTTGTGAGTACCATGGTCAAGGAGCTACTGGCTCAGTCTAGAGAGGATCATGGTCAAGGAGCTACTGGCTCAGTCTTGTGAGTACCATGGTCAAGGAGCTACTGGCTCAGTCTTGTGAGTACCATGGTCAAGGAGCTACTGGCTCAGTCTTGTGAGTACCATGGTCAAGGAGCTACTGGCTCAGTCTTGAGAGGATCATGGTCAAGTAGCTACGAGCTAACAGATCCCTTCTTGCATGCCTACTAGTTTCAAGCAAATCTCAACATCTCGTAGATTTAAGAGTAATTAGTAATATTTGAGTTCTCTGCAGCACCACGAGCCCTATTTCTTGTTGATGGGTAACTATGTATCTACGGCAACCACAAAAGTAAACTCATTGAAAGCTTGAAACCGGTTGGAGCCGCGTCACAGCCAACTGGAGCACAGGAGCACACGGGGAGAGAGGAGCAACACAACATCACCTACCACCAATCCTCTTGATATGAGCAACGGCTTTTTGTGTGATCATTGCTGTTATGGCAGAACTCCTAGTTCTATGCAAGTCAAAAAGACATGGAAACCTACACACACATTTGACTTAAACATTTACAAGTACAATTCTAAATGAATTCTGGAAAATTGATGAAATACTCTTAATTTTTTTTACGTATTTGCGGAAAACTCAATAAGAACATTACACGACAAAAGATACTGCAAGAGGCTCCACCAATTCAATAAAAAATTACGGACATAACGGTGACAATGAAAAAGTTATCTCACACTCAAATCAAATATGAAATGAACTTGCTTAAAATATCAATCACCACGCATTGGAGAAAAGATCTTGTAACATCCATAAGTGAAATGTAGTTTCTGCTTTATGTGACTTGGAATGTCTTTGAAATCCACGGGAAGAAGCTGATATAAAGATAATTCTTCACGCCGTAAATGCAACAGAAAGAGGAGGAGCAAAGACTTGTTTCTTTACCCAAGACTCTGATGTTCTGGTCCTTGTTGTTAGAAGACTGCCAAACCTCCCGCCAGTGTCTTAGTGCACGGCTGCAGAACAATGATTATTATTGCAGAAGTATTCTCGTCACTTGGCACCATAAAGACTTCTTCGTTGCCAGCTTTTCATGCTCTGTCAGGCTGCGGCACACCTGGTGCTGCGGCATGTGAAGGAAAACTCTTGAAAGCATTTAATACAGCAACTGAAGCAACTATACGAGCAATTACAACTTTCAGATCAAGATATTTCTGACGTGTTATTATATAAACTTGAAACATTCATGTGCTAAGTCTTAAGGCCAATAAAAAGTGCGACAAAACTTTCATATATTTACTGATATTTGTTTTCGAAGAAGCTGCAGGTTACCTGGGAGAAGCAACCACCACCTGCAGAAAGTTCTTCAGTACCTGCACTTACACGAGTGAACTCTCAGGTCATGACCCGAAACAGGGAGGAGGAGGACCAGCCGATACTCCCATTGGACATGGAAAATGAACAAGTTTCCATTGCCTTCCAGATCACGTTCTGCATGTAATCAGCTGTAACAGCGTAAACCCCCGATATCGTCAATCAAGTAAATGCTTAGCGAATAACTTCCCCTGCAGAGAGAGGTGTGCAAGTGTGGAGCAAATGATGAAGTTTATTGCAACGGCACTAAAATCACCGCAGAAATAAGAGGCAGCGAAGGTGACCTCAAGCATGATTAGTAACGGACATTATTGAGTAATTTCAACATTTGTTGTTATAAAGTGAACCCTATATTAGTACTAGTTACACTTTCATGATAAAAATGATATTTCCTTTTAGAATTCAAGTGAGGAAATAGAGTACGAAATATCAATTTAGTCCATAGTCTCGGAAACCCAAAATTATTTCCAAATACTGTAAATAATATTTTTTGTTATACAAAAAATGAGCGATATTACATTAAAATCTGAAAAACTACGCATATAATCAAATTAAAAAAAAAATATTGAAGAGCGCCATCTCGATTAAGAGCGCCATAATTAACGCAAATTATACGCAACAGAATCTGGCGTGCCATCATAGACATTATTCATCTTCATGTAGACTTAACAGAACGTACCCCAACATTTCATCACCAATTCTACCGCGAAATTACATGTATTTTCCCTACTAACCTTAGACAATTAGCGTTTAATTGGTGCTTGGATGCCAAGGTGAGACTCGCGAACACGACATGCGTACAGGCGGGAAGTGGACGCCGTGCAGGCAAGTGGACGCCGTGCAGGCAAGTGGACGCCGTGCAGGCAAGTGGACGCCGTGCAGGCAAGAGGACGGCGTGCAGGCAAGTGGACACCGTGCAGGCAAGTAGACGCCGTGCAGGCAAGTGGACGCCGTGCAGGCAAGTGGACGCCGTGCAGGCAAGTGGACAACATGCAGGCAAGTGGACGCCGTGCAGGCAAGTGGACGCCGTGCAGGCAAGACAGGAACGACTCCAGCTCGACTCCTGGTCACAAGGTCGCGATAACCGTGCTGTGAGGGGGGGGAGGAGGGGGTGTGTGGTTATTCCGTAGTGTGTAAGGCGACACCAACAGCTGTCATATGCCAGGTGTCATGATACTGGTGTCATGCTCTACACTGTCATATGCCACGTGTCATGATACTGGTGTCGTGCTCTACACTGCCATATGCCACGTGTCATGATACTGGTGTCGTGCTCTACACTGTCATATGCCAGGTGTTATGATACTGGTGTCATGCTCTACACTGTCATATGCCAGGTGTCATGATACTGGTGTCATGCTCTACACTGTCATATGCCACGTGTCATGATACTGGTGTCGTGCTCTACACTGCCATATGCCACGTGTCATGATACTGGTGTCGTGCTCTACACTGTCATATGCCAGGTGTCATGATACTGGTGTCATGCTCTACACTGTCATATGCCACGTGTCATGATACTGGTGTCGTGCTCTACACTGTCATATGCCACGTGGCATGATACTGGTGTCGTGCTCTACACTGTCATATGCCAGGTGTCATGATACTGGTGTCATGCTCTACACTGTCATATGCCACGTGTCATGATACTGGTGTCGTGCTCTACACTGCCATATGCCACGTGTCATGATACTGGTGTCGTGCTCTACACTGTCATATGCCAGGTGTCATGATACTGGTGTCATGCTCTACACTGTCATATGCCAGGTGTCATGATACTGGTGTCATGCTCTACACTGTCATATACCATATGTCATGATACTGGTGTCGTGCTCTACACTGTCATATGCCACGTGTCATGATACTGGTGTCGTGCTCTACACTGTCATATGCCACGTGTCATGATACTGGTGTCGTGCTCTACACTGTCATATGCCACGTGTCATGATACTGGTGTCGTGCTCTACACTGTCATATGCCACGTGTCATGATACTGGTGTCATGCTCTACACTGTCATATGCCAGGTGTCATGATACTGGTGTCATGCTCTACACTGTCATATGCCAGGTGTCATGATACTGGTGTCATACTCTACACTGTCATATGCCACGTGTCATGATACTGGTGTCATGCTCTACACTGTCATATGCCACGTGTCATGATACTGGTGTCGTGCTCTACACTGTCATATGCCACGTGTCATGATACTGGTGTCATGCTCTACACTGTCATATGCCAGGTGTCATGATACTGGTGTCATGCTCTACACTGTCATATGCCACGTGTCATGATACTGGTGTCATGCTCTACACTGTCATATGCCACGTGTCATGATACTGGTGTCGTGCTCTACACTGTCATATGCCACGTGTCATGATACTGGTGTCGTGCTCTACACTGTCATATGCCACGTGTCATGATACTGGTGTCGTGCTCTACACTGTCATATGCCACGTGTCATGATACTGGTGTCGTGCTCTACACTGACGAGGATTGATGAGATCTTTTTGAGAATTACATCCAATCCTAAGTGAAGTTTTATTAGTATTGGGCACTTTACTGTTTGGACACCATCACTGCTGGGACACCATCACTGCTGGGACACCATCACTGCTGGGACACCATCACTGCTGGGACACCATCACTGCTGGGACACCATCACTGCTGGGAGGCCGTAAATAATGTCACCTTACCACGGCCGACAGTCTGTTGACTAACACAGGGCTGAAATCCTATTTTCCGCATACTTACAGATGTGTGAATGTCTATAATACGAATTTTGTTTGCATTAGAGTGTGAGGGCCCATCAAACAGGCAGATTAGGTATTTCTGGTTAAGAGGAATATTTCTTGGACGTATTACATATCCTGGATGGATTGAATTATCCTTCACCAACCAGAGACGCTCCTAGAATGCTTTGCCAATCATGGAACACCAACTTGGGTATTTCAGCGAATGGAATCACGTCACAAGATGCATGGAAAACAACCCGCTGCTAATTATTGCCTAATTAGTTAATTTTCAAGTCAACAGTCGGAGTATGTCGTGAATGGCATGCGAAGAGGGTCTCGTCAGTGGCAGTGAAGTAGCAATAGGTAACCAGCAGCCTTTGGATTCAAAGGCCGCTTTGTCCACATCGAAGAAGAAATGAGAAGTGAAAAACTCGCATCAGTGGTAAGAGAGGAGGAGGAGGATGGTGAAAAGGCTGAATCAACAAGGATGAGAATATTTACGAGACAAGGTAGGTGTTAACAGTGTTTTGCGTGTCAAGGATTCATCAGAAGGTGAAGGAGTTGCTGGAAATAGGTTCACGATTGTTTTGAGTGGTAGCCATTGGACTTATTTGGGTTACTGATTACAGGACTTGCTGATCATTTTGTGAAGTATCTGTGAACCTTTGTGGCCTGGGGAGACGGCCACCGTTACGACACAAAGTTCCACCATTTAGTCTGTATGCACTGTGCTGGAGTGTCGTCTGGAATTCATCGTTATTGACTTAACTGTCGTATAAGTGTTTATTCGCGAGACAAGTGAGTGACTTAGTGTTATGGGAGAGCAACGCCACCGTCGTATTCATTAGGTATTGACTCTACCCAAGCCAGCCAGAGCCTGGAGAGAATGAATACATGATGGTATGTATTTAGTATGAAGGAGCGAGTCCCTGGTTGAGAGGTCGTGTTTGGACGACAAGTGTTGAAACTCAGCCACTCCAGACAAGTGATTCTTCCTCAGCCTTGTGATATGAACTTCTGTATGAACATTGTGTTCTCCAGTTATACATGACACCAATTTGCTAGGATGTATCTTAATGATCTGAGATATTATAAAATACGCTTTGACACATTTATTTTCACTATAGCACAAGCTGTCACTTGAATAATATTAAATGTTGTTGCAGGGCAATAAGCTACAGAGAAACCGAGGCTGACCTTGTGTGCATTCAGATTGATCACTTAATCCCAGGTGAGGAGTTCTGGAAGACAATATGATCAAAGGGTAAAGCTGTACTGATGAGGCCAAACTCGCCACATCTGAGCATATGTTATCAGCTTTATGGGGATAAATGAGCTCAGTCAAGATGACAAAAATAGGCACAGGCAGAGAAGGCTAATCATACTACAACTAAATTGAGTGTGATTTCCTGTCACCCACAGTCCAGGGAGGGAAATATTTATGTGATGCGAGAGGGTAAAATGGTAAGATCTCTGCTTGCTGGGTTATGTGGGATCTGAGGCACCCGGACCCCACGGGGGGGGGGGGGGTAGAGAGAGTGTAATCCCTCTATGTAAAGCTGCCCATTCTACAACATTCTAAGTATACTTATTGCTACTATGGACGCCGTGTTCAAAAGTGGACTGTTCCGCTAAACTGTTCCGTCTTGACTGTTCCACTAAAAGAGGTTCGCTGCTGGGATACAGAGTCAGGTACCCAGCACCACTGCTGGGATAGAGAGACTATCCCAGCAGTGGTGGAGGGCCCCAAAGAGACTGGGACCCTCCACCATTACTGGAATAAAGAGACATCTCACCATTAATGGGATAAGGCTATAGAGACCCATCACCACTGACATAAAGCGATGGGACTCTACACCATTAATGAGATAAAGAGATAGGAACCTTCCACCACTTGGATAAAGAGAGAAGTAGCATCCACTACTAACAGATAAAAAACTGGGGGGCCTCCCCTTTACTGCTGAGGGAGGGAGAGATTTGGAGATCCCTCCACACTCCACAGAGCAAGCAATTTTAGGCACGACCATTCCCAGTGCGATATATCATATATATAATGGAAGAACAAGGACCACCCTCCCTCCCCCTCCTAACACCAGTGTAGTCACGGAGGGGCGATGAACACCCCCCTACCCCCTCCAATCGTTGGGTCAACACCCCCACTGACCTCACTAACTGCCGGGAATTAACAGGGGTGAGTTGGCGAGGCTCGTAAGCCTCTCACTCACCCCAACTACTGACTCATGCTCACCAACCACTGTCCCATTTACTCACTGGCAGAGTGAGTCAGGAGGAGGAGGACACAACCATGAATCTATGAGTGTGTGTGGAGTCTGGAGCCCCCCTCCAGACCCCCCACACACTGTGACCCCCAGAGGAGCTGGGGGTCACAGCTCCTCTGCGTGTCGAGAGCGGGCTCCTCTACAACAGAAACCCTGTACATTGTTCAGGAGTCAAATATTCTCACAGTGTTCACTGCTGAGATGTAAGAATGCATATCTTTCTATGTATCCGTCGGTTATATACATATATCTTTATGTTTATGTATATTTTTGAGTATGTAAAGACTGATGCATAAAAACATTAAATTCCCTTGATTGAAATAATATGTAACAAATTAACTTCATTAATATGTAATACATATTAGTAAAGAGAAGAGAGAGAGGTCTGAAGCAGGCAAGGGACACACAGGCTGGTCAGGATAGGCCTAAGTTAAACGCTCTAAGCAATATTAGCAATGATAACGACTCCTCCCCCCCCCCCCCACACCAGGTCATTTTCATGGAGTCAAATGTGAACTTTGCGCCGTGTGATTAACTTACAGTTTGTTGGATGTTATAATGTATTTTCTTAAAAGACTCCATACGGATCTTTCAGTGTTTCTTAATGATGCATTTTTTGAGAGAAGGGAGAAATGAGAGAAGCAAGAGGCAGGAAGGGAAGGGGCGCAGGAAGAAAAGAAAAGCAAAAAGCAAAAAGAAAAAATGGGAAGGAAGAAAGAAAGAAGGGAAAGAAAGAAAGCAGAGAACCCCATACAGTTATCCAGCGCTTCTTGCGGTGAGTAAGCAGGGAATGGGGCAGGGAGCAAGACTAGGGGGAAGGACGGAGGCGGAACTAAGGGATAGGGGTCGACGGGGAGATAGGGGTGAAGGCAGGGGAAAAGGGAGGATAGGTGGAAAGGATGGAGGAAGAGACCCGGGCTCACTCGGGAACCCTTGCTATAAAAATAAATGTAAACATCTCTCTGTTACCGGTTGATGAGAGAAGGGGAGGGGCAGGGAGAGAAAGGGGGATGGGCAGGGAGAGAAAGGGGGAGGGGCAGGGAGAGAAAAGGGGAGGGACAGGGAGAGAAAGGGGGAGGGGGCAGGGAGAGAAAGGGGGATGGGCAGGGAGAGAAAGGAGGAGGGGCAGGGAGAGAAAGGGGAAGGGGGCAGGGAGAGAAAGGGGGAGGGGCAGGGAGAGAAGGAGGAAATATAAGGGATGAAAGGGAGAGAGCATGGATGCGGGAAAGGGGCGTGGGAGAGGTTGTAAAGTGGAGTAAAAGGGATAATGACGGTAAGGGAAAAAGAGGACGGTTGAATTAAAGGGTCGGGGGAGAGGTAGGCTGTCCTGACTCCGCCGGGTACCCCTCCTACTCCTACTATAATATTATATATATATATATATATATATATATATATATATATATATATATATATATATATATATATATATATATATATATGTCGTACCTAGTAGCCAGAACGCACTCTCAGCCTACTATGCAAGGCCCGATTTGCCTAATAGGCCAAGTTTTCATGAATTCATTGTTTTTCGACTACCTAACCTACCTAACCTAACCTAACTTTTTCGGCTACCTAACCTAACCTAACCTATAAAGATAGGTTAGGTTTGGTTAGGTAGGGTTGGTTAGGTTCGGTCATATATCTACATTAATTTTAACTCCAATAAAAAAAAATTACCTCATAAATAATGAAATGGGTAGCTTTATCATTTCACAAGAAAAAAATAGAGAAAATATATTAATTTCAGGAAAACTTGGCTTATTAGGCAAATCTGGCCTTATAGTAGGCAAAAAGTGAGTTCGGGCTCCTACTTGGTACGACATTATATATATATATATATATATATATAATATATATATATATATATATATATATTATATATACTATTATATATACACACACACACCACACGCACACAATATAATGCGAGAGGGATCTTTCACGTTCTTAAGGAGTAAATTTGACAGACCGAAGTAAGGGACAGAACTAAGGAAGGAACAATCTGAATTAAGAGACAATAGGAGACAGTAAGAGACAGTAGGAGGAAACAGTCAGAATTATGACGGAGTAGACAAGACAGTCAAAAGTATGACATAGTAGGCTGGAACGGAGCACGTGCAGTTACAAGTAGGAAACAGCATCCTGAAGTGCCTTTAAATAAGGGCCAGGAGTCAAGGAGAGTGGTTAAGTCATTATCTTAAGTAAAAACTCCAGGTAGTTGAGTCATGCGCTGTCTCGAGAGCCAGCAAACCTTTCAGTAAGATTAATGTCTTGGATCGGTGAGATTACTGTCATGGAGAATTAAGATGGCAGTCTTTATAAGCACGTAATGGTTTCAGTGAGTAAGCCTCATGCAGTTAAGCCTCACGACTAAGATTGCAGCCTTGAAGCATTGCAAGGGGGTATCTTTAAGCACATAATTGTTCAGTGAGTAAGCCTAAGACTGAGAGATTGCTGTCATGATACATTGAGATTATTTTGACTAGTGTAAATTAATCCTGAATCTTTTTGTATATTATCATGAGTTTGAGGTTATTTCCTCACGAGAAAACTTTCACGTGTGTAGATAAGATATTTTCGTGCATGTCAAGCAATATAAACAAAGTATAGAAATGAGTGTGTTGATTCATAGCACATTGTTTACGTTTGATTTGTTAATAGCTTCGCCCGACACGTAACCGAACAATAACACCGTTTCAGAGTTTACAGTTAATAAATACAGAATTTGCACGTTGTGATCAGTTACAGTATATGTGCTTCAATGATTAATATTTGAGTATGCAGC
>WNGS01135237.1:4345975-4363145 GCA_020271785.1 Procambarus virginalis
ATGAAGAGTTCTGGGATCTGACTCTCCACTCCTGACCACACTGGACTCATCAGCCATTTGTAAGTCTCTTACTTTCTGCTTGACGTCAGCTTCTAATTTTTCCTCATAGATATATTGTTTTTTTTCCCCGACGTAATTGTATTTTCTAATACGCAGCTCTTTCCAGTTGTAAGAGGCGTTTAACTTAATTCACCACTTAAACAAATTCATTACTACCTGAACGAGGAGTGTATTATGAACAAATCCACAACGGTCCTTGTCATGCCCTTGTGAATTTGTACTTTGATGCATCACGCTATTGTGATTTCTGTGTGTAATGAAAGTAAGGGCGAAGAAGTAGAACTGCCTATTGACATAGCTCGAGTGCATGGGGGGAGTTGTGTAAAATCCTGCTTTGTATCTCGGAGAGCTGCAGGATGCAAGTAAATTCAGTAGAATTTCTGGTTGCAATTCTATACCATGTCGTAGCTCAGTCGATTAGGCAACGTCTGGGAATGCTCTCGGATGTAGGTTCGAATCCTCGTCATGGCTCTTGTGGATTTGTTCATTTGATGCTTCAGCGCTATTGTGATGTCTGTGTGTAATGAAGTGTGTTTCGGTTATATTATTATTCCAGGTTTGTCCCTATTTTTCCCAGGACTCTTATGGAGTTAGGGCGGGAGGCTGGGGGGGGGGGCGGGCGGGGTGGGTGAAGAAATTAGGATCAAATCCCTCCCACCCAAGAACAAGGTATGGGAGGATTGCTCCATGAACGTAGGTATGGAATCCTTATTTGTTTAACAGGTACAAAAACTGGAAATATATGGTTAGCATTTCCACCTCACAGGAGTGAAGCTTATAAAAGAGTCATTAAAAAGAAAAATATATACATATTAAAACAACATAAGCACATATAAAGTGAAGCTAACGCTTTAAATAACTGCTGGTGAATGAAATGCACATGTTTAAATGGGACACCATTGTAAACCTGAAAACAGCATTATTCATGGGAAGGGTCGCAGCGCATGCTCCATCCTGCGCTCCGGGAGCATATAATGTGTGGCATCCGGACCTCTGGCAGCTGCCCGCCATCGTGATCCTCAGCCAAATTTCCCTCTCACCTGTGACAAACCACAGGGAGAGTGACGCCACGTAACCTGCTGCTCTGGGTCGAGCAGTATTATGGAGTATCGTTGGAGTGATTTAAGCTAAGATTAAAAGTATATATGAATGAGTTTGCAAGGTTTAAAGCAGCAGCCTCAACTCGACCAGTTGACCTTCTGCTGTTTAATGCTTTCTACAGTTAATATTTAACTTTATTGGAACTCAAGTTGCGAAAGAGTCTGGGGAGTCATAATTGACAGCGACCCGAGACCTAAACAGCGATATATTAACATGAATGCAAACTGAATAAAGCTCTGGTTTATAGCGATAAGTTTCAGCAATAAAGACATAAGCATCGTCCTACAATTATATTTGGACCAAAAAAGGGCCCCACTTGAACCTCGGCGTCCAGTTTGTGAATGAAATTGAAATTGAAATAAGTTATTGAGGTAAATACACACAAGGGATGAGGTAGCTCAAGCTATACTCACCCCGTTTCTTGTGAATGTGTACTGTAATACAGAAAGGACATCGATTCTCTCGATCGAAAATCCATCCCAGAATGACTTAGTTGATCCTTGTATCCATGACCTTTCCCATAGCAGAGGTTAAGGTCGCTCAGGCTCCATTCTCTTGGCGAGGGGAGACATAATATCGATGTCTTCACAAGTGTTTGAGAGGGAACAACAAAGGGGTAACAGCCTCACTTTACCGAGGTAGGAAATAGATGACTGATATGATCCTGAAACAAGTTCTCGCCATATGACAAGCGCCTAATTTTCACACTTATGCTTAACTCTAAGTGAATTTGATCAGTCCATCAGTCCAAGACGATCAAATTTAGTTACTGATATATCGGCTAACTAAATTGATATATTAGTTACATACAGTTACATCTAAATCGATATATTAGTTTTAATGTTTTTAACAAAATTTCAAGTGAATACAGAGACAAAGTACTTGTTTAGAACATTACTCCTTCTTTGTCATCATCAGTTGACAAAACTAGCTTTTCAAGGGACTTTGGAAGAATGTAAGAACACTAATGTATGTACTCTCAAACACAATGTGCCTTCTTGTATATATATAAATAAATCATCACAGGTTTAGCACACACTCACATGCGGGCTGGTGGCGCAGTGGTGTACTGGCCCTGCACCTCGCCAGCGACCTGTCCAGGTTCGGTTCTGGCCAGGGAGGATTGGCTAGGCATCAATCCTTACTTGTTCGCCTCTGTTCACCAGGCAGTAATTGGGTTACTGGTTGTTAATCGATTGGCTCGGCGTGCTCAAAGGAAAATTGGTTGTTAACTCTTGCCATGGACTATGGGAAGGGAAAGCTCTCAGCCTGCTGACAGGAGTCAAACGCCGTATTTTCCTGTACTCACCTGTGAACAAACACGTTTCACATATTCAAGCATGTGTACAAAAACTATTATAGAGAAGCAATATCCACAAAACGTTCTCTATCACTCTCTCCTTGCTCCCTTTCTGCTCTCAGGCCATCAGCCCTCTGCCTTAATACTATTATTTGCCTCTTTCCCCTTTCTACCCAATTTAGAGCACGTATTTTCACTTCTCTTACCCATTACATTGATTCTTCTTCTCTGCACTCTCTCTCTCCCTTTTTCGTTCACGTCCTCTCCCTTTCTATCCTTTCTCTCATCATTCTTCTTCATCTAATTCTCTGTCATGATTAGTGAGGATTCACGTTATCCTGCCTAATCATCTGTTAGCTTTCTCGTGTTCCTAAAGTTAATATATTTTATACAACGATTTTGACATTAGAAAAATGCGACTTGTGACATTGGCTTTAATATATCGCTCAACCCAAAATCTATGAATAAATTACTGGATTTCTTTGCCGAATTATTGCACATTTTATTAATTGTCCTTTATATAAATCTTTAATAAATATATTTTATAATATTAATACAAATATATTTATATACACATTAAATAACATACACAAACATATTTAATTATTTGGATATGCATATTTATGCTAAATATGCATATCATAATATGCATATTTCCAACAAAAGATGGAGTTATTAGTTGTGAAGTATTTTCCAATCAATAACTAGCCAATGGTCGACGTGTCGTCTGGCCCGAGACTACAACCTGATGGGCTCCGACCTGACAAGTACTGACTGATGCCTTTGAACTTGCTAATTAATATTGGTTACTGCCAGGAATCCATTAATGTCCGCTCCCCCTTCGTCGTCCCTAACATATCTGGGGCCTTTATTACTTGGCGAATTGCCACTACAAGGCAACTGTTATTTCATATAATCGGAAACAACAAATTTTGACATCTAAGAGCTCGAGGGAGAAAGCCCTGTAGGGGTAGGGCTTTCCTACAGGGAAAAGCCCTAGTTACAGTAGCATACTAGATCCTCATCTCTATCGGAAGGGGAAAGGCGAAGTCAGATCAATCATCCGACCTATGTTTGCTTGGAGTGTTTTCTTGAAATCAATTCGGTTCCACCGCTCTGAATGCCTCTGGACCGTCTCCAAAAGCAAAGAAGATTTTGATGGATGTTGCGGCGCGGAGAAGAACATTAGGAAACTTGCTAATGACTCCCTCATGTTTTCGTTCAACATTTGTCAGGGACTTACTGAAGCTGCATAAGTTCCCTTATTATGATGTTGAAACTTCGATTACAGCGACAATGAATACCTGCGAGGGACTTGTCTGTGCAGGGATTTTTTTGACAAACGCGACGTCGAGATTTTAATTATGTTAATTAATTTCCTCATTGATATATATTACATTAATGTATTTTCTTTGTGTACTATTATTACAGTAATGATTAATTCATACATATGTATACAAGCTTTCACTGTGTTGTCTTAACTATTAAATTACTTTGAAGTTTTTTTTTAGTGCAAAGATGGTTCATCGCGGTTCAGAAAAGAATTTAACGTAAATAAATGTAAGCTCTGCTATAGTAATGACCAGGCTTTCTTCAGGATCGGAGTTCGAGACCCAATGGTCGAAGTGATTGGGCATCGTTCCATCACTCCACCTTCCTTCCCCAGCTCCTTATCCTAATATCAATATCAAGTTGCATATGAAGCCATTCTGGCTTAGTTCTTACCTCCTGCGAGTTACCTGTTGAAATCAATAATTTTAATATAAGTGTCGCTTCTGGCCAATAAATCTGCTGACAGGGACATTTGATGGCATTTCTTCCTGTCTTCCACTCTTCCCAGTTATTCAGTTTTTTCCAAATTATTTTACTTGAGGATGGCTAATTTAAAGTATCATACCTCTGACTGTCTTGCCTATTCATCCACCGGTCAGCTCAGCTCAAACTCTCTAGTGTCTTAAATTATCTAACCTGAGTGTAGTTAGCTAATCCCGTGTGTGTGTGTGTGTGTGTGTGTGTGTGTGGTGTGTGTGTGTGTGTGTGTGTGTGTGTGTGTGTGTGTGTGTGTGTGTCTACTCACCTATATGTACTCACCTATATGTGTCTGCAGGATCGAGCATTGACTCTTGGATCCCGCCTTTCGAGCATCAGTTGTTTACAGCAATGACTCCTATCCCATTTCCCTATCATACCTGGTTTTAAAATTATGAATAGTATTGGCTTCCACAACCTGTTCCTTAAGTGCATTCCATTTTCCCACTACTCTCACGCTAAAAGAAAACTTCCTAACATCTCTGTGACTCATCTGAGTTTCTAACTTCCATCCATGTCCCCTCGTTCTGTTACTATTCCGTGTGAACATTTCGTCTATGTCCACTCTGTCAATCCCTCTGAGTATTTTATACGTTCCTATCATGTCCCCCCTCTCCCTTCTTCTTTCTAGTGTCGTAAGGCATAGTTCCCCCAGGCGCTCCTCATACCCCATCCCTCGTAGCTCTGGGACGAGTCTCGTTGCAAACCTCTGAACCTTTTCCAGTTTCATTATGTGCTTCTTTAGATGGGGACTCCATGATGAGGCGGCATACTCTAAGACTGGCCTCACGTAGGCAGTGTAAAGAGCCCTAAATGCCTCCTTAGGTTTCTGAATGATGTTCTAACTTTTGCCAGTGTAGAGTACGCTGCTGTCGTTATCCTATTTATATGTGCCTCAGGAGATAGATTAGGTGTTACGTCCACACCCAGGTCTCTTTCGCGCGTCGTCACAGGTAGGCTGTTCCCCTTCATTGTGTACTGTCCCTTTGGTCTCCTATCTCCTAGTCCCATTTCCATAACTTTACATTTGCTCGTGTTGAATTCCAGTAGCCATTTCTCTGACCATCTCTGCAACCTGTTCAGGTCCTCTTGGAGGATCCTGCAATCCTCATCTGTCACAACTCTTCTCATCAACTTTGCGTCATCCGCAAACATCGACATGTAGGACTCTACACCCGTAAACATGTCGTTAACATATACAAGAAATAGAATTGGTCCCAGCACCGATCCTTGTGGTACTCCACTTGTTACTGTTCGCCAGTCCGACTTCTCGCCCCTTACCGTAACTCTTTGGCTCCTTCCTGTTAGGTAGTTCCTTATCCATGCTAGGACCTTTCCCCCTACCCCCGCCTGCCTCTCGAGTTTGAATAGCAGTCTCATGTGCGGTACTGTATCAAAGGCTTTTTGGCAGTCCAGAAATATGCAGTCTGCCCAACCATCTCTGTCCTGTCTTATCCTCGTTATTTTATCATAGAATTCCAGAAGGTTTGTTAGGCACGATTTCCCTGTCCAGAACCCATGTTGATGCTTGTTCACAAACCTAATGTTCTCCAGGTGTGCAACCAGTCGTAGCCTAATTATTCTTTCCAGTATTTTACAGGGGATGCTTGTCAGTGATACAGGTCTATAGTTAAGTGCCTCCTCCCTATCGCCTTTCTTGAAGATCGGCACGACATTTGCCTTCTTCCAGCAACTGGGCAATTCTCCCGACATAAGTGACTCATTAAAGATCATTGCCAGAGGCACGCTGAGGGCCTGCGCTGCTTCTTTTAGTATCCACGGTGATACTTTGTCTGGTCCTACTGCTTTAGATGCATCTAGAGTTGTCAACTGTTTCATTACCTCCTCTACTGTCACCTCTATATCTGATAGTCTTTCATCTAGGGTAACCCCTTCCAACAATGGGAGCTGCTCGGGCTCGGTAGTGAACACTCCATGGAAACTGGCATTCAGTGCCTCACAGATTTCCTTGTCACTTTCAGTATATGTCCCCTCTGCCTTCCTTAGTCTTGTCACTTGGTCGTTCACCGACATTTTTCTTCTTATATGACTGTGTAGTAGCTTAGGTTGTTTTTTCGCTTTGATTGCAATATCGTTCTCATAGTCCCTTTCCGATGTCCGTCTGATGTTAATGTAATCGTTCCTAGCTCTGTTGCATCTGATCCTGTTGTCCTCTGTCCTTTGTCTTCTGTATTTCCTCCACTCCCGCCTGCTGGCCATTTTTGCTTCCTGACACTGTCTATTAAACCATGGGTTATTATATTCCTTCTTATTTTTTCCCTTTACTGTTGGTATAAATCTCTCTTCGGCCTCTTGGCATTTCTGTATGACTAGGTCCATCATATCTTGGACTGTTTTTCCTCTAATTTCTTCCTCCCACTGCACTTCTCCCAGATAGTCCCTTATCCTCCTATAGTCCCCTTTCCTGTAGTCAACTCTCCTTTCCCAGATCTCTTGTCCCATGGTCACAAGTTTGAATTCCATCATGTAGTCAAAGACTAGGACACAATGGTCACTGGCCCCTAGAGGTATTTCATGCTCCAAATTCTCGATATCTTCTACGTTCTGGGTGAAAATCAGGTCTAATAGGCTCGGTGCATCTCCTCCTCTTTCCCTTGTGTCTTCCTTCACATGCTGTGTTAGGAAATTCCTGTCTATAACATCTACTAATTTTGCTCCCCACGTTTCGTCCCCTCCATGGGGATTCCTTGATTCCCAATTTATCTCTCCATGATTTAGGTCCCCCATGATCAGCAGCTTCGCTCTCATTCTGTGGGCTAGTGTTGCTGCCTTCTGCAGTTCATCTATGCATGCCTTGTTGTTGTCATCATACTCCTGTCTGGGTCTTCTACTGTTTGGTGGGGGATTGTAGATTACCAAGATCACAATCTTCCTCCCATCTACTGTCAAAGTTCCATGTATGAAGCTTGTGCACTCATTGGTAACCCGATTTCCCAGGTCTTCAAACTTCCATTTCCGCTTTATTAGGAGTGCCACTCCCCCTCCCTGTCTCTGTGTCCTCTCTTTTCTTATCACCTGGTACCCTTCAGGAAAGATTGCATCTGAGATCATGTCATTAATTTTAGTTTCCACAATTGCAACTATGTCAGGATTTGCCTCACTCACTCTTTCTTTTATCTCTTCTGCTTTATTAGATACCCCATCAGCATTGGTGTACCAAACCTTGAGATTCTTCATGGAAACTCCTGTACCAGAGTTCTCCCTTCCTCTGGGGGTCTGGGGGGATCTGGGGGGTGTCTGGGGGGTGACTGGGGGCAGGGGGGACCTGGGGGATCTGGGGGGTGTCTGGGGGATGACTGGGGGCGGGGAGGATCCGGGGGTGTCCGGGGGGATCCGGGGGGTGTCTGGGGGGGTCCGGGGGGTGTATGGGGGGTGAAAGAGGTCGGGAGGGGTGCTTGGGGGGTTAATGGGGGCTGGGCTTCTAGGAAGGTAGGTAGGAGGGTTTGGGGTAGGGCCTGGGTAGGTAGGTCTGGAGTAGGAAGGGCATACTGGGTCTGAAGATTAGGGAGGGTCTGATAGGCATAGAGGGGTTGGGAGATAGCGTAAGGTTGGGAGTCAGATAGAGGTTGAGAGGTCGGGAGGGGGAAGGATAGAGAGGGTGGGGGGAACCTCCCACCCCCCTCGCAAGGGTGGGGGGTCACATGGAAGGAGAGGGGATGAGGAGGGGTGAGGGCTGGGTAGGTTTTGGGGTTGAGGGGATGAGGGCTGGGTGGGTTTTTGGGGTTGAGGGGATGAGGGCTGGGTGGGTTTTGGGGGTTGAGGGAATGAGGGCTGGACGGGTTTTGGGGGTTGAGGTGATGAGGGGGTCCTTGGAATGTGGGATGAAATTGACTGCAGTGGGGTCAGAGGGGTCAAGGGAGGTGTTGGGGATATAAGCAAGGGCAAGGAGGTCTGATTTGGGGAGGGAGTAACCTGAGAAGCAGTTGTGAGAAGCTGGTTATCCTGGGGTGGATTAGCAGTGGGGTGTGTACCTATGCTCAAATGGGAAGAGTTGTATCGTGGAGTTTGCTTGCTCTGTGGGCTACCTGCTCCTCCTTCGTCATGAACTTGTCAATATATACATTGTAGTAATTTTCGCTATCTCTGAGTAAGTGTTTGTGATGCAGTATGTAGTCCACTGCCTCTTCGTTTGTGAACTGCACCAGGACAGGTCGTTTCCTGTTACAGTTGTATGGTCCAATGCGGCGGTGGACTTCCACTTCATTCCCTGCCATATGGGCTCTCATGTCCCTCAAAATCCCCTGTAGCTCCAAATCCTCAATCTCCATCCTTTCCTGCCTGGATGGTGCCCTGACTTCAAGCAATCCATGGATTATGATTGTCCTCTTTCTCAGGTCAGGGTCATGCTGGTAGCCCCCTCCCTGGCTGACCCCCACCCCTCCCACTCCTGCTACTCCACCTACTCCTACTACCCCTTCCCCTGCCAAGCCTCCCCCATGCCTGCCAAATTCATTAGCAAGCCTAGTTATTTCTCCTTGCCATTCTACCCTGCTCTTTCTGATTTCCTCTTGAATATAATCCCTAAACTCTTGTTTGAGTCTTTGAACCTCGTCCTGTATCTTGTTAAAGATTTCACTTTTGATCCCCTGGATTAGATCACCTACCCAGACATCCCTCTTCTCTACAAATTTCCCAATCATCTTCTCCACAAACCTATCTTCTTCTTCAATCATAATACTGCTGGACCTAGACGCCCTTCCTGACCTAGTCATTGCTATAATCCAACCTTACCCACAGGGAGGCTCCAAGTATCTTACCGTCCTGCTAACACAATAGGTGAGTGAATTTCCAAAGGTCTCCCACGTGGTGATGGGTTGCTGCCGGGGATGAGGTCACGGTCAGAGGGTGAGGTCACGGTCAGAGGTCGGTGAGGCCCGCTCCACGCTGTACACTGCCACAGTATTTCACTATTTTCAAATACGCTACTTATACTGTTTTTCTTCACTACCTTATGGCTTTGCTCAAACCCCAACGGTTTTTTCATTCACTTGTACACACTTTTTCACTTCGAAGTTGTGTGTGTGTGTGTGTGTGTGTGTGATACAGGACTTCAGCAACCCGAGACCCGACCGTAGGTTCCAGCAGATAGTGACGAAGAGCCGCTATTGGTCAGCTCGGTCAGGACTCTCGGTCCAAGCTTCTGCACTGCTGTTCCATCCACTCGAAGTGGTTGGTGGGGCAACGACCTCGCCTCCTGCAGGGTCGGTGTTCGAGCCCTGGTGGTCCAGTTGGCTGGGCACCATTCCTTCACCCTGTTCTTATGTCCGAACCCCTTGTTCTTATATCCCTTCCAATATATCCATATTGGCTTAGCGCTCTCTCCTCATTATTGCCTTGCCTTACTACTGGAACTTAAACGTTCTCATGAGTTAACAAGGAATATTTCATAACGTTCAGTGACTGAAGTATTTTATAATGTCATTCTCTCTCCTTCTGTCCGTCCAGTTTACTGCCTTTACATTATTCTCCTGGGATATAATCACTTTCTTTAGGAGAGGATTGATGATATGTATATATTCAAATAAAAATTAAAAATCCTTTTTTATAAGTGGTTGTACATATGTGAATTCCCACATAGTAGGGAACGTATGCATAGTAAGGCGATCAACTTCCTTTTCGAAGGACTTCCACGTCCAATAAGCATGTGTTCAACACGTCCAGTGGCCTTGGTTCTTGCCTGTGCTGAGCAAAGTACAGTACTTAGCTATCAGTGACTACGGGGTGAGTGAGGTCTAGTTCTTTATGCCTCGTCTGTTACCCTTATTGAACCTGTTACTTTATAATTACAAACAATTCTAACGCTATAATTGTTGTTTGTAGAGTGTAGCCTTAANGGGTTAGCCAGGGGGGGGGGCGACTAGCATGACCCTTCAATGAGAATGAGGCCAATCATAATCCATGGATTACTTGAAGCCAAGGCATCATCGAGGCAGGAAATGATGGATATTGAAGATTTTGAGTTACAGGGGATCTTGAGAGATATCAGAGCTGAGACGGCAGGGAATGAGGTGAAATACACCAACGGATTGGTCCTTACAACTGTAACAAGAAACGACCTGTCCTGGAACAGTTCACTAACGAAGAGACAGTGGATCACATACTGCAATATAAACACTTACTCAGACGTAGCAAAAAACTATTACAAAGTGTATATTGACAGATACATGACAAAAGAGGAACAGATACCCCACAGGGCGAGCCAACCTGCACGACACACCTCTTCACATTGGAGCATAGTTACCCACCCCACCCTTGCTAACCAGCCCACAACAGGTGCTTCCCAGTTCACACCCCTCCCCAAATCAGCCCTCAAATCCCCCACTTCTGCTTATCACCCCAACAACCCCCCTGCCCCCTATGACCCCCATCGCATTCAAATACACCTGCTTTAACCCACATTTCAAGGACTCCCTCATCCCCTCAACCCTAAAAAAAACTCACCCCTCCTCTGCCCCTTTTCTTCCATGTAACCCCCTCCGCTTGCAAGGGGGTCACATGGACCCCCCGTGGGGGACGGGGGGACACCCCCACCTCTTCCTCCATTTCCCTCTTCCCCCCTTCTGACCCAATGCCCACACCTACCCCTGAGTTCCCCCTGTCTATTACAACCTCTCTCCCACTCACACTACACACTATCCATGCTCCATCCTCTATCCTTCTCCTCTCCAACCTCTCAACCTCTATCTGACTCTCAACCTCACGCTACCTCTCAACCTCCCTATGTCTATCAGACCCTCCCTAATCTTCAGAACCAGTATGCCCTTTCTACTCCAGACCTACCTACCCAGGCCCTACCCCAGACCTTCCTACCTACCTTCCTAGATGCCCAGCCCCCATTCGCCCCCAAGCAACTCTCCAGACCCAATTCACTCCCCCAGACACCCCCGCATCCCCCCAGCCCCCATTCACCCCACAGACATCCCCCAGATCCCCCCGATCACCAGAGAAAGGGTGAACTCTGGTGCCAGAGTTTCCATGAAGAATTCCAAGGTTTGGAATGCCAATGCTGATGGGATATCTAACAAAGGAGAAGAGATAAAAGAAAGAGGTAGTGAGACAAATTCCTGACATAGTTGCAATAGTGGAAACTAAAATAAATGACATAATCTCAGATGCAATCGTTCCAGAGAGGTACCAGGTGATAAGAAAAGAAAGGACACAGAGACCGGGAGAGGGAGTGGCCATTCTAATAAAGCGGAAATGGAAGTTTGAAGAACTGGAAAATCGGGGTACCAATGAGAGCACAAGCTCCATACATGGAACTCTGACAGCAGATAGGAGGAAGATTGCGATCTTGGTAATCTACAATCCCCCATCAAAGAGTAGAAGATCCAGGCAGGAGTATGATGACAACAACAAGGCATGTATAGATGAACTTCAGAAGGCAGCAACATTAGCTCACAGAATGAGAGCGAAACTGCTGGTTATTGGGGACCTAAATCATGGAGAGAAAAATTGGGAATGAAGGAATCTCCATGGAGGAGACGAAACGTGGGGAGTAAAGTTAGTAGATGTTATAGACAGGAATGTCCTAAGACAACATGTGAAGGAAGCCACAAGGGAAAGAGGAGGAGATGCACCGAGCCTATTAGACCTGATTTTCACCCAGAACGTAGAAGACATTGAGAATTTGGAACATGAAATACCTCTAGGGGCCAGTGACCATTGTGTCCTAGTCCTTGACTACATGATGGAATTCAAACTTATGACCATGGGACAAGAGATCTGGGAAAGGAGAGTTGACTACAGAAAAGGGAACTACAGGAGCATAAGGGACTATCTGGGAGAAGTGCAGTGGGAGGAAGAAATTAAAGGAAAAACAGTCCAAGATATGATGGACCTAGTCATATGGAAATGCCAAGAGGCCGAAGTGAGATTTATACCAACAGTAAAGGGAAAAAATAAGAGGGAATATAATAACCCATGGTTTAATAGACAGTGTCAGGAAGCAAAAATTACCAGCAGGCGGGAGTGGAGGAAGTACAGAAGACAAAGGACAGAGGACAACAGGATCAGATGCAACAGAGCTAGGAACGATTACACAAACATAAGAAGAACATCGGAAAGAAACTATGAGAACAATATTGCGATCAAAGCAAAAAAGCAATCTAAATTACTACACAGCCATATATGAAGAAAAATGTCGGTGAACGACTAAGTGACAAGACTAAGGAAAACAAAGGGGCATATACAGAAAGTGACAAGGAAATCTGAGGCACTGAATGCCAGTTTCCATGGAGTGTTCACAACCGTGCCTGAGCAGCTCCCATTGTTATAATAGATTACCATAGATAGATGAAAGACTATTAGATATACAGGTGTCAGCAGAGAAGGTAATGAAACAGTTGACGATACTTGATGCAACTAAAGTGGTTGAATCAGACAAAGTATCACCGTCGATACTAAAAGAGGCAGTGCATGCCCTCAGCGTGCCTCTGGCAAGGATCTTTAATGAATCACTTATGTCGGGGAGAATTGCCCTATTGCTGGAAGAGGGCAAATGTTGTACCGATTTTCAAGAAAGGCGATAGGGAGGAGCCACTTAACTATAGACCTGTATCACTGCCAAGCATCTCCTGTAAAATACTTGAGAGAATAATTGGGCTATGACTGGTTGCACACCTGGAGAACGTTAGGTTTGTAAACAAACATCAACATGGGTTCTGGAAAGGGAAATCGTGCCTAACAAAACTTTTGTAATTTTATGATAAAATAACGAGGATAAGATAGGACAAAGAAGGTTGGGCAAACTGCATATTTCTGGACTGCCAAAAAGCCTTTGATACAGTACCGCACATGAGACCGCTATTCAAACTCAAGAGGCAGGCGGGGGTGGGAGGAAAGGCCCTAGCATGGATAAGGAACTACCTAATAGGGAGGAGTCAAAGAGTTACGGTAAGGGACGAGAAGTCGGACTGACGAACAGTAATGAGTGGAGTACCTCAAGGATCGGTGCTGGAACCAATTCTATTTCTAATATATGTTAACGACGTGTTTACGGGAGTAAAGTCCTACATGTCTATGTTCGCAGATGACGCAAAGTTGATGAGAAGAGTTTTGACAGATGAGGATTGAAGGATCCTCCATGGGCTTGAACAAGTTGCAGAGATGGTCAGAGAAATGGCTACAGGAGTTCAACACTAGCAAATGTAAAGTTATGGAAATGGGACTAGGTGATATGTTATGTTATCTTAGTATGTTAAGATAAGCATCTTATTGCTTATTATTTACAATTATTACTTAACCTATCAACGGTATAGGTTAAGTAATAATTGTAATTAAGAAGCAATAAGATGCTTATCTTAACATACTAAGAAGGTTAGGTGAGGTCGGTGTTTTCTATGAAGCTTTTCAAGGTAAACTAAAATATTCACAATCAATTAGTATGTCACATATGCACTTATTAAATAAGCCAGTATTAACGATAAGCAAGTGCGAGAACGGGTTGCTAAATGTCACGTTGTCAGCTCCTATACAAGATGATTTCCTTCTGAGTAGGTCTAGTTGTGTCTTGTACCCTGTGTTTTTATTAAGTTCATCATCTCCACTATACCAAATTACCTGGAACTTTACATTGTTAAACATCAACTTATTTTCCGTTGCCGTATTGAAGACGTTGTTAATCTCGGCTTGTAGGTTTTCAATATCTTGTACAGCAGTAATTTTCATGCTGATTTATGTTTCATCTGCCTAGGATGACACGAAGCTGTGACTTGTATTGTGTCTATTTCTGACATGAGAATCAGAAAAAACAGTTGGGCAAGGACTGGGTTCCGGGGAACAGAGCTTGTCACTGTGCTTAGGCGATTTTATCTGAGTGTTGCTCTTTCCATTCTTTTTTTTTGTCATAAAATTTCAAATCCAGGGCACTAACTTACCCGTTATTCCTATCGATCTCATTTGATGGGCTGTCACTCAACTGTCACACTTATCAAAGCCTTTCCACAGTTTGTGTATACAACATCTGTGTTTTGTTTTTCTTTTAATGCTTCCATGATATTGTCATGATGGTCGAGTAATTGCGAGAGACAGGATCTTCCTGCTCTACATCCATGTTGCCCTGGGTTGTGAAGGTAATTATTCTTCATAAAACTGGTGATTTGATTCTTAATCATTCTTACAAACAATTTTAATAGTAATTTTTAATAATTTATTGTGTCGAGGGACAGAAAGCCAGAATGTATTCATACACGTTAGGCTTTTATCGAGGTCCACCCCCCCTCCCTTCAATGTCGAATTACTGACCCCGCGCAGAATGCCACCCACAACAAGCTGACTAGCTCCTGAGTACCTACTTACTGCTAGGTGAACAATCAATAGGTGAAAGGAAATGTCCCCAACCATTTCTGTCTCTCCCGGGATTCAAACCTGGAACTCTCGATTATACGTCGAGAACGAACCCGACTGTACTACCGGAACCCTTTTAATATGTGAAACATTAGTGCAACCGGTCTATAGTATTTTGCCACAACTTTTTTACCTCCCTTGTATAGTGGATCTATTTCTGTTAATTTAAGTGATTCTGGAATCTCTCCTGTGTCTAAGCTTTTTTCTCTACATTACATAAGGGTGCTCGTGCAACTGGTGTTTTATATTTATTTATGAATATTGAATTCCCAGGAGTCAGTACCCTGGGCTGACTGCATGGGCATGTTGTCAATTTATGTTTCAAAGTCTTTTGTGAACGTGTTAATGTAAGTTATATTGTCAGGGCTTTGGATTTTGTTCACAAAGATGCTGTCAGGATCTACCACTTTCATGTATTTTGTTGGGTCATGTCATGCTTTCTTTCATCACATGATGGTCTTTAATAATTTCTCTAATTTCCAATACTGGAGGCGTTTTTTTATATTGAATTCGCTTATGTGAGAAAATATTTTAATTCTTTCTTATCTTTTGTATTCCTTTTTGTTCTATTTCCATTTCCTGTGACTAGCATGATCGTTTCAACATCTGCTCTATATTTTCGATCTCCCGCTTTAGATTTTTTTTTTTTTGAGACAGTCGTGTCTGCTTAAGCGTTTCCGTGATTTTGTTCCTTCTCCTGTAGAATAGTCGGGGTTCTTTCTAAAAAAGTTCCTCTCCCTGACCCTCCACAAAGACATACTTCCAGCAGACTCTGTGCGCTTCAGTAGTCAATTGTTCTATTCCATCCATGGGAATTTTTACATTAGCAGGCTGGGGGGGGGGGGTTAAACCTGATGTCGGTAGCCTCTGCAAAACCTGCACGCGGCCTAGCACACTGGGCACATATTTCATGCCGGCCGTAGGACCAGTGAGGCTCAGGTACGTCATTATGACATTACTCGGTTTCTGGAAGTGAAAATCTCAGTGGAGAGCAGATATTATACGCCAGATTTCTTTAGCCACAAAGATAACAAAACCAAAACAAGAGACATCCTGCGCTTAGCTGGTATATTCCAGCTCTCTCGCCTTCATCAGTGCAAATGTGGAAAACATGGCATCCCTGAAAGCCATTAATGAGTGAGGAAATGTACCGGAATGCTCACAGTATCCATCTTCTCTACAGCTGAAGTGGTGGATGGTGTGGCGAGAGTGCTTGTGCTCTGAAAGGCATGGATCTGGCCAAGGAAGATCTCGATGTCTTCAAGCACCGTTAAGACCCTGAGGTTCACCATCCGCCTTAAGACCCAAGGATCTATTGCGAGGCGTGCAGAAAACTGCTATGATATTAGCACATCTGGAGCCGCTGGACACGTGGAGCCGCTGGACACGTGGAGCCGCTGGACACGTGGAGCCGCTGGACACGTGGAGCCGCTGGACACGTGGAGCCGCTGGACACGTGGAGCCGCTGGACACGTGGAGCCGCTGGACACGTGGAGCCGCTGGACACGTGGAGCCGCTGGACACGTGGAGCCGCTGGACACGTGGAGCCGCTGGACACGTGGAGCCGCTGGACACGTGGAGCCGCTGGACACGTGGAGCCGCTGGACACGTGGAGCCGCTGGACACGTGGAGCCGCTGGACACGTGGAGCCGCTGGACACGTGGAGCCGCTGGACACGTGGAGCCGCTGGACACGTGGAGCCGCTGGACACGTGGAGCCGCTGGACACGTGGAGCCGCTGGACACCTGGAGCCGCTGGACACCTGGAGCCGCTGGACACCTGGAGCCGCTGGACACCTGGAGCCGCTGGACACGTGGAGCCGCTGGACACGTGGAGCCGCTGGACACGTGGAGCCGCTGGACACGTGGAGCCGCTGACACGTGGAGCCGCTGGACACGTGGAGCCGCTGGACACGTGGAGCCGCTGGACACGTGGAGCCGCTGGACACGTGGAGCCGCTGGACACGTGGAGCCGCTGGACACGTGGAGCCGCTGGACACCTGGAGCCGCTGGACACCTGGAGCCGCTGGACACGTGGAGCCGCTGGACACCTGGAGCCGCTGGACACCTGGAGCCGCAGGACACCTAGAGCCGCAGGACACCTGGAGCCGCTGCACACCTGGAGCCGCTGGACAGCCTAAGACCCAGCGCAGCAGGTTACGTGGCGTCACTCTCCCTGTGGTTGTCACAGGTGAGAGGGAAATTTGGCTGAGGATCACGATGGCGGGCAGCTGCCAGAGGTCCGGATGCCACACATTATATGCTCCCGGAGCGCAGGATGGAGCATGCGCTGCGACCCTTCTCCATGAATAATGCTGTTTTCAGGTTTACAATGGTGTCCCATTTAAACATGTGCATTTCATTCACCAGCAGTTATTTAAAGCGTTAGCTTCACTTTATATGTGCTTATGTTGTTTTAATATGTATATATTTTTCTTTTTAATGACTCTTTTATAACCTTCACTCCTGTGAGGTGGAAATGCTAACCATATATTTCCTGTTTTTGTACCTGTTAAACAAATAAGGATTCCAT
>WNGS01135237.1:4425055-4437144 GCA_020271785.1 Procambarus virginalis
AAGACAACATTTCATTACAACCAGTCTCAGATGACAGTGAATGTGATTATATTTATGGAGTACAATAATCACAGAATGGAATGATCTTCCAAACAACCCGAGACTATAGTATAATGCTGCTGATATTTGTCTCAAAGTTCTCATTGACACTGGATCAAACATTGACACCATTGCTGAGTGCCACTATGAGAAATGTAAAAAAACGTTCCCAAAGCTTGAAAACTACAATGCCAGCCACTGCCTATGCTTCAAAGGTAGCCTTGCCAGTGATTGGAACTTTCACTGCAGAGATTAAGTCAAAGAGTGCAATGCTCACTACTACATTCATGTTGTTAGGAATGCAAAGAGTCTTTACTCAGTTACAAGACTTAAACCAAATTGGGGTACTTCAACTTTCTAATGCTGTAGCAGTGGAATCTACAAACAATGTTGATGCTATTGTTGCTAAATTTTCTGATCGATTTGAATCATAGGTTGTTATACTGATAGCAAAGTTCATCTGCATATCAACTCAGATGTAATTCCAGTTGCCCAACCACATCGCCGACAACCATTCCATATCGCAAGAAAGTCGATGCCGAACTGATAAGCTGATAGAACTAGATGTCATTGAACCGGTAACAGGCCCAACACCATGGGTAAGCCAATTGTCACTCCACCAAAGCCAGAAGAATCCAGAGAGATACGCATTTGTGTAGACATGCGTGTTCCCAACAAGGCAAAATGCGTGAACGCCATCCTACACCCACTGTAGATGATATGATCTACCGCTTGAATGGTGCAACTGTATTCAGCAAGTTAGAAAACAAGGGCTATCATCAGCTTGAACTTGATGATGAGAGGTCGGTTCATCACAACGTTTACGACACATCGAGGTCTGTATAGGTACAAGCGCCTGAGTTTGGTATTAACAGTGCTGCTGAGGTATTCAGCATATCATCAGCCAGGTATTGCAAGATATATCTAATACTGACAACATGTCTGATGACATCATTGTTTATGGCCGTACCCAAGCTGAACATGACAAAGCTCTTCGTGCAACATTGCAACGCTTACGAGAAAAGAATTGACATAAGCCGAGCAAAGTGTGAGTTCAATCAACATAAAATTGATTTCTTTGGACATGTACTTAGTGACAAAGGTCTATCTCCAGATCCTAAGAAAGTCGCAGATATAAAAAATGCTGCATCTCCTTCAACATCCACTGAAGTACATAGTTTTCTGGGAATGGCAAACTACGTTCTCGTTTCATTCTAGATTTTGCTACCATACGAAGCCTCTACGTGAGCTCCTGAAGAAAAAGCATCATGGTACTGGAGTGATATCGAGCACAATGCATTTGATGCTGTGAAAGATGCACTAGTAGAAAATGCGACTGCTGCATACTTTGATCCATCAATGGACACTGAGTTAACGGTGGATGCTAGTCCTGTTGGTTTAGGTGCTGTTAGGCCAACACAAACCTGGTCAACCAGATTCCAGAGCAGTAATTGCCTACGCCAGCCGTTCTCTCACAGATATTGAGCAAAGATACGTCAGACAGAGAAGGAAGCTCTTGCTCTTGTATGGGGCTGTGAACACTTCAATGTGTATCTGCTTGGTGCACCCTTCACCACGATAGTCACTGACCACAAACCGTTGGAGACATCTTCAATAATCCAAAGTCCAAACCACCAGCTCGCATTGAGAGATGGGCTCTTCGTCTGCAACCATACAACTTCATGTGAAATACAAGCCGGGTGCAGGCAATCCCGCTGATTATATCAGTCGACATCTGCCAACAGCTTCACCATCACCAAGCATCAGCAAGTTTGCCGAGGAATATGTACACTCTGTAACCTGTGATGCAGTCCCAAGGCTCTCACTCTTGATGAAATCCGTACTGCAACCCTAGAGGACCCAACTCTGCAAGCAACAGTGGAAGCATTGACTAAGAAAAAGTTTCCACGCATCCCACCCTCAGGAGTTGACCAAGATGACCAGACCAAAGAACTTGAACGCATCCAGACAGAATTAAGTGTTAACAACAACGCGACACCGTGCTGCGAGGTACTCGTATCGTCATTCCAGCTGTTCTCCAGTAACGTGCTCTGAAGCTTGCACATCAAGGACACCAAGGTCTTGTAAGGACCAAACAGCTGCTATGAGAAAAGGTGTGGTTTCCTGGCATTGATCGTCAAGCAAAGGACATGCATGATGCCTGTGTCCCTTGCCAAGCTGCAGTGGATACTTCAAGACCAACACCTCTACAACCTTCACCACTACCTGCTGCACCAAGGACGGAAGTATCGATGGACTTTTGTGGACCACTACCAACTGGTGAGTACTTGATGGTAGTCATTGATGATCACTCACGTTATCCAGAAGTAGAAATCATCACCTCCACATCTGCAAAGGGTGTCATCCCAAAACTCGACAAGATCTTTTCAAACTTTGGCATTCCTGAAGTTGTCAAGACGGACAATGGACCGCCATTTAATGGACAAGACTTCGTCAACTTTGCTGAGCATAGTGGATTCAAACACCGCCGTGTGATGTCACTACATCCTTAAGCAAATGGAGAAGTCGAGAGATTCATGCAACCTCTCATGAAAGCGGTACGCTGTGCTCATGCCGATGGACGATCCTGGAAACAAGCTATGTATGCTTTTCTCAGGAACTACCGTGCAACACCGCATGGAACACTGGGCAAGTCGCCTGGTGAACTCTTATTTGGACGTCCTATGAGGATCGCACTACCTGTCATGCCAGTCAAGGTAATGGATAAACGTCTCGCTTAGAAGGATGCACTAGCCATGGACAAAATGAAAATTGCTCATGATCAACGTGCAAAGGTTGCAAAACAACGTGCAAAACAATTCATAAAGGTTGGAGATACTGTTCTCGTTAAAAAGAAAAAGAGGGAAAGTTAGATATGCCGTATGATCAAAACCATATAAAGTGATTAGTGTAAAGGAACTATGGTAACAGCGAGTATAGAGATCATAGTATAACACGAAATATGGCTTATTTCAAAGTGATTCCAACTAGTGTAGAAAATGATGAAGTGAAAAGTCGTACAAAGGAAAAAGAAAAAATGAGCTATAACTCGGTAAACAATTCATCAGGGGATATTCTTGTACTCAAGGACTCTCGTCCTAAACGTCATGTTAAATTAACGCCCTACACGATTTGATGATTAATTGTGTTCCTATGTAATGCAAAGTTTTACTTATTATGCTAAACTAAATTTAATATTGTTTGAATAATGCAGATCTCTCATTCAATATTTTGTAACTTTGTATTACCGTTTCTTTCATGTTTGTTTAACATTGCATTTGTATTTTTAACTTTGAAATCCTTTGTGGTAAAGATTAAGTTGTTTAAATTCTTTGTGTGCTTAATTAATGTTAAATGTATGCAATATCTCTTGATATGTTAATAACTTACTTTGTGTCAATGACTTTGCTTTGTGCTACAAGCATGGTAGACATCCTGTATTCATACTTTTTAAAGAAAATGAAGGATGTCATGTTCATAGAAAACGGTACCATCCGTTTGTACTCACCTAATTGTACTCACCTAATTGTGCTTGCGGGGGTTGAGCTTTGGCTCTTTGGTCCCGCCTCTCAACTGTCAATCAACTGGTGTACAGTTTCCTGAGCCTACTGGGCTCTATCTACTGGGCTCTGGGCTTTGTATGTGTTGTGGCTGAGACGCGAGCAAGAAGGTAAACAGAAAGCGTACAGGATGCTACCAGCTTGGAAGCAGCTAGTCATGTAATCGTTTATAAGTATTAAAGTCAGTAACCAAGCAATGGCCTTATATCAACCCTACAACCAAGACTTCCTCAGCTACACACAAACACCACAGTGCCAACCAGAATTTCCTTTGTATCTGCATGTTGAGCGGATATGTTCTAGATGGGAGTAAGCCTAGGACCATATGACTGCTGATGGAGTGATGCTTCTGGAAGCGGCCCAGCCAGCCCGAGGCTGGTGAGGGCAGAGCGCCTTATGTTGTGGTTGTCATCTTATGTATTATATAATATTCATTAGTTTTGTTGGGAACAGTAGCCTAATTATATATAATATACTCACGCACGCACGCGCACGCACGCGCACGCACGCGCGCGCGCGCACACACACACACACACACCACACACACACACACACACACACACACACACACACACACACACACACACACACACACACATCCAGAGACATCCTATGAGAAGAGTTGTGAGAGATGAGGATTGTAGGATCCTCCAAGAGGACTTGAACAGGTTGCAGAGATGGTCAGAGAAATTGCTGCTGGAGTTCATCATGAGCAAATGTAAAGTTATGGAAATAGGACTAGGTGATAGGAGACCAAAGGGACAGTACACAATGAAGGGGAACAGCCTACCTGTGACGACGCGAGAAAGAGACCTGGGGGTGGACGTAACACCTAATCTATCTCCTGAGGCACATATAAATAGGATAACGACAGCAGTGTACTCTACACTGGCAAAAGTTAGAACATCATTCAGAAACCTAAGTAAGGAGGCATTTAGGGCGCTTTACACTGCCTACGTGAGACCAGTCTTAGAGAATGCTGCCTCATCATGGAGTCCCCATCTAAAGAAGCACATAAGGAAACTGGAAAAGGTTCAGAAATTTGCAACGAGACTCGTCCCAGAGTTACGAGGGATGGGGTATGAAGAGCGCCTGAAGGAACTGTGCCTTACGACTCCAGAAAGAAGAAGGGAGAGGGGAGATGTGATAGGAACGTATAAAATACTCAGGGGGATTGACAGAGTGGACATAGACGAAATGTTCACACGGAATAGTAACAGAACGAGGGACATGGATGGAAGCTGGGAACTCAGATGAGTCACAGAGATGTTAGGAAGTTTTCTTTTAGCGTGAGAGTAGTGGAAATGTGGAATGCACTTAAGGAACAGGTTGTGGAAGCAAATACTATTCATAATTTTAAAACCAGGTATGATAGGGAAATGGGACAGGAGTCATTGCTGTAAACAACCGATGACTCGAAAGAGGGGATCCAAAGAGTTAATGCTCGATCCTGCAGACACAAATAGCTGAGTACAAATAGGTGAGTACACTTTTGGCTTCTATCGAGGCGTCTCCCCCCCCCCCCCCAAGGTCGAAGTTGTGATCTTCGCCAGGATGCAACTGAACAATTGCCTAACTCCCAGGTACCAATTTACTGTTAGGGTAACAGAGACATTATGTGAAAGGAAACTTGCTCAACCATTTCTTTCCCGCCAGCGAACGCGGGATTCCCCGATTGTGAGTTGACAACAAAGCCAGGTGCCCAACGGGACTTCAAACTGGTGCTGGTCCTTGTGGGGGCGTCAGAGATGGAATCTTGACAACACTGATCACTTGTATAGATGTAATGACTCTTATTTCTCGTCGGTGCCGAGGCTCTGGTGGCTCTTCCATGTCCCCCCAAAAATTACAATTCACGAGGCTAGACTACAGCTGCCCAAGAGAGTAGTAGTTGTTTCCCTGTGGGAACATTGTGTAGTTTGTGACTTCCGCGGCCATGAATTAATAACAAAATCCTGCAAATTTTAATTATTAATGAAGTTTTACGAGGAATTATAGCTTTTTATAAGATGGAAACTATCATGGTTTCTAAGAGGAATATAAAATGATTTCTAAGACGCATAACAAGATGGTCTCTAAGGAGACTGTAAATATGGTTCCTAGCAGCAATAACATTGTTTCCGACAGGGATAACAGCAAGTATTCTAATAGGGGTAACATCATGTTTTCTGTGAGGAAAATACAAATTTTCTCAGAGGGATAATATCACAGTTTATAAGAGGGATGATACACAGTTTATAAGAGGGATAATAACACAGTTTATAAGAGGGATAATAACACAGTTTCTTGGAGTGAAATATTACGGTTATAAAAATACGCAGCATATTTTCTAGTACTTAAACATAAACTTTTCTAGATTTTAAAATATGTGCACAAGATTAACACGTGGTTCACTGCCATCGTGAGTGTGCACTGCTCTCTTGGGCAGCTGATTTTTTTTTTATATAACCGTAATATTTCACTCCAAGAAACTGTGTTATTATCCCTCTTGAGAAAATTTGTATTTTCCTCACATAAAACATGATGTTACCTCTATTAGAATACTTGCTGTTATCCCTGTCGGAAACAATGTTATTGCTGCTAGGAACCATATTTCTAGTCTCCTTAGAGACCATTTTGTTATGCGTCTTAGAAATCATTTTATATTCCTCTTAGAAACCATGATAGTTTCCATCTTATAAAAAGCTATAATTCCTCGTAAAACTTCATTAATAATTAAAATTTGCAGGATTTTGTTATAATTCGTGGCCGCAGAAGTCACAAACTACACAATGTTCCCACAGGGAAACAACTACTCGTCCAGGTGCTGTATAGGCGTAAGAGCTTGGTACTTTCTCCTGATAATTACCTCGTATTGCCCAATGCTACGGGGAACGATATGACTTCAACACCTGTTGAGGAAATCCAACAGGAGCCGTGATGCGGGTTCGAACCTGTGCGCAGGGTGTCCCGAGATGCACGCTCTGTTGTCGACCAGAGCGGGTTGTTGTTGTTGTTTTAAGATTCAGCTACTGCGAGCGAAAAGTTCCAGGTGGCACGGGCTATGGTGAGCCCGTACAACGGGATTTTCGGGATTTCCAGAGCGGGATTTTCTCCCCTTTATATATCACGATAATGTGATGTGTCTGCGTATTTTAACACCTGTTGATGATACGCTAGAACTAGGAAAATAAAATGACCTTGACAGCTTTCTTCACACTTCAAGTCATGTCAATCCTCACATTTCAAGATCATGCCGACCTCTTTTCTCTTTTCTGAAGCGTATCTTGTAGGAGATTTTAGATGGTCACAATGATGTGTCGTGTCTGTGTGTACCATCGCCTGACAGCTGGGAGGACAGCGCTTCGGATTCGTAGTCCTGAGGTTCCGGGTTCGATCCCCCCGGTGGAGACAGAGACAAATGGGCAAAATGTTTCTTTCACCATGATGCCCCTGTTACCTAGCAGTAAATAGGAACCTGGGAGTTAGACAGCTGCTACGGGCTGCTTCCTGGGGATGTGTGTAACAAAAAGGAGGCCTGGTCGGGGACCGGGCCGCGGGGACACTAAATCCCGAAATCATCTCAAGATAACCATATCTGATCTTCTCTGAATTTCTTCTATCGGACAAATCTCTCCTGCTCTGAAAGGGGAACTAAATATCGAGCAGTACTCAAGGCGGGATATCACAAGTGATATCAAAAGAGAAAGGATAGTCATGGACACTCTGGAGGAGAAGGTCCTCATAATCCACCTCATCACATAACTGACTTACCTTATGGAGAAAAACGTAGAAACTTATCACAAGAGCCTGGTGAAAACCTTGAACCTTTCCATGGCCATTTTAAACTCAACAGCTAAACGAATACTTTGTGAAACACGTAAAAAAAAAAATGTTCTTGAAGAATTTTAATGCGTTTTATTTATCCTATTTCTCGAAAAACAAGAAAAGTGTAAAATTTCTATCAGCTGCAGGTGGACAACCTGGTCTCTGAACGCCTCCGTCAACATATATTTGTAAATCTTTAACAAACACCTGACTAACGCACTTGCCTGGGAAAGGATGCCACTATGTTCCGAACTGAGCGACGATGTCGTTCCACTTCGAGGGTGAAATTCGAATTGCTTGTGGAATTTGGATCAATTCTCTCGGGTATGCTGTTCCAGCAGCTTTTGGGTAGGGAGGAGCTGCCACTTGGAGCTGGGAGATACTGGCACTTGGTGCTGGGAGATACTGGCACTTGGTGCTGGGAGATACTGGCACTTGGTGCTGGGAGATACTGGCACTTGGTGCTGGGAGATAGTGGCACTTGGTGCTGGGAGATACTGACACTTGGTGCTGGGAGATAGTGGCACTTGGTGCTGGGAGATACTGACACTTGGTGCTGGGAGATAGTGGCACTTGGTGCTGGGAGATAGTGGCACTTGGTGCTGGGAGATACTGTCACTTGGTGCTGGGAGATAGTGGCACTTGGTGCTGGGAGATAGTGGTACTTGGTGCTGGGAGATACTGGCACTTGGTGCTGGGAGATAGTGGCACTTGGTGCCGGGAGATAGTGGCACTTGGTGCTGGGAGATAGTGGCACTTGGTGCTGGGAGATACTGGCACTTGGTGCTGGGAGATAGTGGCACTTGGTGCCGGGAGATAGTGGCACTTGGTGCTGGGAGATAGTGGCACTTGGTGCTGGGAGATAGTGGCACTTGGTGCTGGGAGATAGTGGCACTTGGTGCTGGGAGATAGTGGTACTTGGTGCTGGGAGATAGTAGCACTTGGTGCTGGGAGATACTGGCACTTGGTGCTGGGAGATAGTGGCACTTGGTGCTGGGAGATACTGGCACTTGGTGCTGGGAGATAGCTGACACTTGGTGCTGGGAGATACTGGCACTTGGTGCTGGGAGATACTGGCACTTGGTGCTGGGAGATAGTGGCACATGGTGCTGGGAGATACTGGCACTTGGTGCTGGGAGATAGTGGCACATGGTGCTGGGAGATAGTGGCACTTGGAGCTGGGAGATAGTGGCACTTGGAGATGGGAGATAGTGACACTTGGAGCTGGGAGATACTGACACTTGGTGCTGGGAGATAGTGGCACTTGGTGCTGGGAGATAGTGGCACTTGGTGCTGGGAGATAGTGGCACTTGGTGCTGGGAGATACTGACACTTGGTGCTGGGAGATAGTGGCACTTGGTGCTGGGAGATAGTGGCACTTGGTGCTGGGAGATACTGTCACTTGGTGCTGGGAGATAGTGGCACTTGGTGCTGGGAGATAGTGGCACATGGTGCTGGGAGATACTGGCACTTGGTGCTGGGAGATAGTGGCACATGGTGCTGGGAGATAGTGGCACTTGGAGCTGGGAGATAGTGGCACTTGGAGCTGGGAGATAGTGACACTTGGAGCTGGGAGATACTGACACTTGGTGCTGGGAGATAGTGGCACTTGGTGCTGGGAGATACTGGCACTTGGTGCTGGGAGATAGTGGCACTTGGTGCTGGGAGATAGTGGCACTTGGTGCTGGGAGATAGTGGCACTTGGTGCTGGGAGATAGTGGCACTTGGTGCTGGGAGATAGTGGCACTTGGTGCTGGGAGATAGTGGCACTTGGTGCTGGGAGATACTGGCACTTGGTGCTGGGAGATAGTGGCACTTGGTGCTGGGAGATAGTGGCACTTGGTGCTGGGAGATAGTGGCACTTGGTGCTGGGAGATAGTGGCACTTGGTGCTGGGAGATAGTGGCACTTGGTGCTGGGAGATAGTGGCACTTGGTGCTGGGAGATAGTGGCACTTGGTGCTGGGAGATAGTGGCACTTGGTGCTGGGAGATAGTGGCACTTGGTGCTGGGAGATAGTGGCACTTGGTGCTGGGAGATAGTGGCACTTGGTGCTGGGAGATAGTGGCACTTGGTGCTGGGAGATAGTGGCACTTGGTGCTGGGAGATAGTGGCACTTGGTGCTGGGAGATAGTGGCACTTGGTGCTGGGAGATACTGGCACTTGGTGCTGGGAGATACTGGCACTTGGTGCTGGGAGATACTGGCACTTGGTGCTGGGAGATAGTGGCACTTGGTGCTGGGAGATAGTGGCACTTGGTGCTGGGAGATAGTGGCACTTGGTGCTGGGAGATAGTGGCACTTGGTGCTGGGAGATACTGGCACTTGGTGCTGGGAGATACTGGCACTTGGTGCTGGGAGATAGTGGCACTTGGTGCTGGGAGATAGTGGCACTTGGTGCTGGGAGATAGTGGCACTTGGTGCTGGGAGATAGTGGCACTTGGTGCTGGGAGATAGTGGCACTTGGTGCTGGGAGATAGTGGCACTTGGAGCTGGGAGATACTGACACTTGGTGCTGGGAGATAGTGGCACTTGGTGCTGGGAGATAGTGGCACTTGGTGCTGGGAGATACTGTCACTTGGTGCTGGGAGATACTGACACTTGGTGCTGGGAGATAGTGGCACTTGGTGCTGGGAGATACTGACACTTGGTGCTGGGAGATAGTGGCACTTGGTGCTGGGAGATAGTGGCACTTGGTGCTGGGAGATAGTGGTACTTGGTGCTGGGAGATAGTAGCACTTGGAGCTGGGAGATACTGGCGCTTGGTGCTGGGAGATAGTGGCACTTGGTGCTGGGAGATAGTGGCACTTGGTGCTGGGAGATAGTGGCACATGGTGCTGGGAGATAGTGGCACTTGGTGCTGGGAGATACTGGCACTTGGTGCTGGGAGATAGTGGCACTTGGTGCTGGGAGATAGTGGCACTTGGTGCTGGGAGATAGTGGCACATGGTGCTGGGAGATACTGTCACTTGGTGCTGGGAGATACTGTCACTTGGTGCTGGGAGATACTGTCACTTGGAGCTGGGAGATACTGTCACTTGGTGCTGGGAGATACTGTCACTTGGTGCTGGGAGATACTGTCACTTGGAGCTGGGAGATACTGTCACTTGGTGCTGGGAGATACTGACACTTGGTGCTGGGAGATACTGACACTTGGTGCTGGGAGATACTGTCACTTGGTGCTGGGAGATACTGGCACTTGGTGCTGGGAGATACTGACACTTGGTGCTGGGAGATACTGACACTTGGTGCTGGGAGATACTGGCACTTGGTGCTGGGAGATACTGACACTTGGTGCTGGGAGATACTGACACTTGGTGCTGGGAGATACTGACACTTGGTGCTGGGAGATACTGGCACTTGGTGCTGGGAGATACTGACACTTGGTGCTGGGAGATACTGACACTTGGTGCTGGGAGATACTGACACTTGGTGCTGGGAGATACTGACACTTGGTGCTGGGAGATACTGGCACTTGGTGCTGGGAGATACTGACACTTGGTGCTGGGAGATACTGACACTTGGTGCTGGGAGATACTGTCACTTGGAGCTGGGAAAAATGTTTCGTACCTTACGAGTAAATCCATTGTTCTTCTGTGAGTAGTTTATGGTTCTCAAATTGTGTTGAACGGCACGTGACGGGTCCCTGTCTGTCACGCCAGGAACCCTGCCCGTCACGCCAGGGACCCTGCCCGTCACGCCAGGGACCCTGCCCGTCACGCCAGGGACCCTGCCCGTCACGCCAGGGACCCTGCCCGTCACGCCAGGGACCCTGCCCGTTCAGACCCTAAGACTATTATAGCACATATATATACTATATTAGGCTTATGATACCCTATATTAATCCTAAGATTGCTGCGAGAGGTCAGGTTAGGTTAGGTTAGGTTAGGTTAGGTTAGGTCTTATATTGAAGTTGCCATTACAAAAACTTAATTCTGGTTTCTCCAAATTCAGTAATACAATTAACATTTCAGTGGTTCATCACTACATTTCGGTACTTTCGACCTAATGGTGACAATGGGTACTCTCGTTTTAAAAGGCTAGGCTGACTAGTTTTAAAAGGCTAGGCTGACTAGTTTTAAAAGGCTAGGCTGACTAGTTTTAAAAGGCTAGGCTGACTAGTTTTAAAAGGCTAGACTGACTAGTTTGAAAAGGCTGGGCTGACTAGTTTGAAAAGGCTAGGCTGACTAGTTTGAAAAGGCTAGGCTGACTAGTTTTAAAAGGCTAGGCTGACTAGTTTTAAAAGTCTAGGCTGACTAGTTTTAAAAAGCTAGGCTGACTAGTTTTAAAAGGCTAGGCTGACTAGTTTTAAAAGGCTAGTTTGTATACAACTCGTTGTGTTTGCCAGGGTTCAGCTTCAGCCTACTGGTTCAACCTCTAAACTTGTGTTCAGATTCACGAGTCTTTTGTTTTCCCCATATATCTGTATATGAAGCTGTATGTGGAGACTGCTTCAACCATTTCACTTCGTATTGCACTGCATTTTTTCAGTTGGTTGATAATGAGCAAACGTTCAATTACTCTTTGTAAGGCTCTCTTTTTTTTTCCTGAAATTTGTTCATGTATCATTCATGTCTCCTCTTACTTTTATTTTTTTTTCATCGTCAATTGGTGTGAGGTTTAATTGTTTTTCTTTCCACATAAATCATACGTTTCAGCTCATAAAGTCTCGCCCTTCACTGTGAT
>WNGS01135237.1:4464291-4506264 GCA_020271785.1 Procambarus virginalis
ATAATATCATAATTCTGCCCTTTGACCTTCCCGCTCACAGTATATAATTCCACTCATTCATACCCGACCTCAATCCTCTTTTTCACTCTCCTTCTTTCTTTCATCTCCTCCTTATGTCATATCAATCCCCTTTTCAGCAAGACTTCCTCTTATTTCCCACTTTACCCACAACATACCCCCCCTCCCCTTCTAAAGGCCTCTACCTCATATAACTTCCCTCCTCCCCTGCTCCCCTTCTACCTCTCCTCCCCTCCTCTTCATCATCGCAGCTCCTACATATCCACAACTATCACAAAAATTGAATCTCTAAATCCTAACCCTTTTAGTGCGAATTACAAAACAATTATCTTGCGTGTGTAGAGCCGCTCTGCGACGCGGAATGGACCACCACACTGCTTCTCTCGAGACCTTAAAGTTTGGCGGAAAGGCGTCTCGAAGGAAATTAACACAAAACAAGTTGAAAGAGGTGGAAGGGTGTCTCAGCTTTATGGGGGAAGGTGTACTCACCTTCTTGTGCTTGCGGGGTTGAGCTTTGGCTCTTTGGTCCCGCATCTCAACCGTCAGTCAACTGATGTACAGATTCCTGAGCCTACTGGGCTCTATCATTTCTACATTTGAGACTGTGTATAATGTCAGCCTCCACAACATCACTGCCTAATGCATTCAACTTGTTAACTACTCCTGACACTGAAAAAGTTCTTTCTAACCTCCCTGTGGCTCATTTGGGGTATCCACCTATGTCCCCTTGTTCGCGTACCACCCATGTTAAAACGTTTATCCCTATCTACCCTGTCAATTCCTCTGAGAATTTTGTAGGTAGTGATCATGTCTCTCCTTACTCTTCTGTCTTCCAGTGTCGTGAGTTGCATTTCACGTAGCCTTTCCTCGTAACTCATGCCTCTTAGTTTTGAGACTAGTCTAATAGCGTACCTATGAACTTTTTCCATTTCATCTTGTGCTCGACAAGGTACGGGCACCTGTTGGGGCCGCATACTCCTAGATAGGTCTTACATATACTGTGTACAAATTTCTGAATGATTACTTACATAGGTTTCTGAAGGCTTTCTGATGTTAGCCAGCCTCGCATATGCCGTAGATGTAATTCTTTTTTTGTGGGCTTCAGGAGACAGGTTTGCTGTGATATCAACTCCTAGATCTTTCTCTCTGTCCGTTTCATGAATTTCCTCTTTTCCCTTTCTGTATTCTGTGTCTGGCCTCCTGTTTCCACCGCCTAGTTTCATGACCTTGCATTTACTCGGGTTGCGCTTAGTAGCCATTTGTTGGACGATTCATGCAGTCTGTCTAGGCCATCTTGTAGCCTCCTACTATCATCCTCTTTGTTTTATCCTCATAATTTTGCATCATCTGCAAACAATGAGAGGAACGATTCTATACCCTCTGGAGATCATTTGCATATATAAAAACAGTATACTACCTCTGCTGAAGACATTGAAAAACTTCGAGCAGATATTAATAAAGTTTCGACTGGACAACAGAAAATAACATGATGTGTAACAGTGATAAATTACAGGTAATAGGTATGGTAAAATGAGGACCTTAAACATAATACAGGATACAAAACACAAACAAATCTGCCAATGTAGGGAAAGCAACATGCAAAGGATTGGGGCATAATGATGTATGAGACCTAACGATAAGGGAGCAACAAGCGAATTTTGCTTCTGTCAGAAAAAATGATAGGATGGATTATGAGAACGTTCAAATCCAGGGATCCCATCACAATGGTTGTACTCTTCAAGTCACTTGTGTTGTCCCGTCTTCAGTACTGCTCAGTACTCACTTCCCCCATTCAGAGCAGGAAGAGTGCTGAAATAGAGGAAATACAGCGAACATATACGGCATACAAAACGCGATAAAGCACCTAAATTATTGGGATCGTCTCAAGCTCTCCAAATGTACTCACTAGAAAAAGAGAGAGAGATATCAAATAATATACACGTGGAAAATACTGGAGGGCCAGGTACCAAATCTATACAGTAAAGTAACAACGTACTGGAGTGAACGATATGGAAGAAAATGCAGAATAGGACCAGTGAAGAGCAGAGGTGCCATTGGCACAACCAGAGAACACTGTATAAACATCAGAGGTCCACGGTTGTTCAACATCCTCTCAGCGAGTTTAAGAAATATTGTTGGAACAACCGTGGACATCTTCAAGAGAAAACTAGATAATTTTCTTCAAGTAGTGTCGGACCAACCGGGCAATGGAGGATATGTGGGCCTGCGGTCGCTCCAAGCAACAGCCTAGTGGACCATGCTCTCACAAATCAAGCCTGGCCTCGGGCCGGGCTTGGGGAGCAGAGGAACTTCCAGACCCCAATCAAGCAGGTATAAAGCAATCCTTAATGGATTTCTGGTCGATGTTTTTAATGTCCATTTCCTTCTGTGAGATGGCAATCCATCCTATAACAATAAAAGAACACGTTGCGTGGACCATGCATCGCGTGTACAAAATGTTGACTGTTTTACACTAAAATATAAAGTTTCTAATGAGCACAGAAAAAGTGAAACAAATTAACCTTAAACCTAATGAAACCTGTCCTAAATCTAAATAAGCAATCCTTGGCCTAACATTTGGAATCTTAGACCTAATTTAGATTTGATTATTGTAATCGTTTTCGAGCCCTCTACAAAATGAATAGTTAAAAAAAACATGGACTTAATTTAATGCAATACAGACCTTATCTTGTATTTCTATCCATAGTAACTATCGGTACTATAATATTCAAATCACAGCTTAGTGATGACTAGATGTAGCCTAAGTGGTTGATCATCCTCTTATTTCCTTCTTTCCTCCATTATTTGACCATAAAAAAGTTTTTTATACGACCTTTAGTAGTTTAACACTCCATGTCCCTTCTGACCTTCTCAGATCAATTATTTCACGGTCATTTCGGCTCTAGTTGAAGTCTCCCATCACCAGCAGCATTTCTATCAGTCTGCAGACTTTCTCTGCAAATAATATAATGTGACCTGTTTCATTTTTATCTTCTAGTATCGGCCTTCTGTGGTTCTGAGGGCTATCTATCACAACCTCGACCACCTTCAAGTGATTCCTAACAAACCACTTGTCCTTCCTTATATCCTCAAAGTTTTCTTTCAAAATCCATTGTGTATTGAACAGCATGACTATGCGTTCTGTGTTGTGCATGCGTGGTTATATATTAATGTTCATATGTATCGATAAACCTGTGCATGTATGTGTGACAACATGTATATTCGTATCCTTGTATGCTCGTGTGCATGTATGTGGAAGAGCATGTGTGTTTACAACCCACATCATTACAAAATTAAAATCACTTTCAGTGTGTATTTGGCTGTAATTTGTCAAATCAGAGACTCAAAAATATGAAAGAGGTTCTTCCGGTAATAAACCAAGGAGACTGTAAGAGAAAATGGGCAAAAAAAGTGCGCAACAGTACAAATAATTCGTGATAAAAGCCGGTGGTAATGATGTGGCAAGAGCACTCCTCGGCACGACACGCATTTCATTCCTCGTAAAGATGGAATCGAGGCATGAAAGCACGAGCGGGTGGCGTTATTGCGGGTAGAGAGAGGGAAGAGAGAGAGAGAGAGAGACAGAAGAGAGAGAGACAAGAGAGAGAGAGAGAGAGAGAGAGAGAGAGAGAGAGAGAGAGAGATCCCTAATGTCTGTGTGAGAGTTCCTGTAAGGAAGGAAACAAAGGCCTTCAGTGAGAGAGAAGATATGAGCATATAACAATTTAGTGTTAAGATCCGCCAATCCACCCTTAAGATTTGTCTACACTGACGTGAGAGTTACTCCAGTATGAACACCTCTGGACTGACACATAATAAATTGTCTTTTCTTGAGAAGCAGGTTTATTTCTTGTGCAAGTATTAGTACCTAATGTTCAGGGCATTGTGGTGTTTGATTCCGACGAGAATATTGACGAAGATGACGACAAAGAACTTACACAGGAAGGCCAAGGATGGTTTCATTGATACCCCCAATAAGGAGAAGCTAAGAAGAAGTATGACCATTGGTGGAAGTCTGTGATTGGTTTGGACCTCACTCGAGTCCTGGGCAGGGTTGGTGACGGCTGCGTCCGTCGACTCTCTACAGCATTTGGCCAACAGCGATCGACGTAACGGCCCGTGAACTGCTAGGGATAGAGAGGCGTCAGGAGAAGAGTAAGAGGACGGTTTATCACCGGTCACCCCAGAGTAATGTTGCGAGCCATAAAGGTTTTGAACTTGGCTTACAGCAGGGGAGGAAGATTTTGCTCTTAAAGATGGAAGGAGTTGAAGCGTGCCCACACGAGGACACCGAGGCATGGAGTCCGCGTGTCCAGTCAGAGCTGCTGGTGGTGAAGACAGTCAAAAAGTGTGTGAAATTACCGGCCAGAGGAGACAAACCACTCCGTAGTAGCAGACGACGTGAACACACACATGCCACACACACCGACGTGAACACACATGCCACACCACCCGACGTGACACACACACACACACACCCGACGTGAAACACACATGCCACACACACCCGAGTGAACACACACATGCCACACACACCCGACGTGAACACACACATGCACACACACCCGACGTGAACACACATGCCACACACACACCCGACGTGAACACAAACATGCCACACACACACCCGACGTCTTTTGAGGTAAAACCTTTTTCTGTGTCTTATTTCTGCTCTGTGCCTCTGAGCAACAGTGCCTAATGCCACTCATTGATATGATGACCAAACCAAACATCAGAAAATGGACAAACGACGGCGTTTCGGTCCGTCTTGAACCATTATCAAGTCGTGTGAGGGAGAAAGGTACAGGTAAATAAATAAGGTAAGAGTGAGATGATAGGTAATGACTGGATGTCATAGGCGGCCCATGCTAGGCTCGCTAACACCAGAACTACCTTTGATTACTTAATTCCTTAAGTAATTAAGGAATTCCTTACATGTGTAAAGAATTATTCAGAGCCTTGAATAACACATGCGTCAGGCCAGTCCTGGAACATGCGGCTCCAGCGTGGCGTTCATATATAGTAAAACACAAGACTAGGTTAGAGAAAGTTTAGAGATGTGCCACTTTAATAGTCCCAGAACTGAGAGAGATTGGCTTCGAGGAGAGGTTTCACGATTCAAATTTCACGTCACTTGAAGACATAAGAATTATTGGAGACATGATTACTAACTAAAAAGTTCGCAGACAACTGTTAGGGTAGATAAAGACAGATTATTTAGCATGGGAGAGGAGGGGAAACACGAACAAAGGGATACATGTGGAAAATGAGTACCCAAATGAGCCACGGAGTCAGTATAAAGAATTTTTTAAGTGTCAGAGGAATGAACAAGTGGAACACAGTAGGAAGTGATGTCGAGAAGCAGACTCCATACACGGTCTCCAATGTAGATAGGACAGCGCCCAACAGGTTCAGGAACCAGTGCACTAGGTGATTGGAAGTTGAAAGACAGAGCCAAAAAGCCGAAGCTGAACCCTAACAAGCACAACTAGGAAAGGAGAACTTGGTAAGTGCTTCTGTTCATAAACATGAGTCTTCAGGGTAATGTACATGCAAGTCGCTCTATTAGTTTCATCTAAACAGAATTCAATGTATTTAATGTACACTAATTTATCTTTATATAAAACGTTTAAAATCAGGTTTTTAATAAAATAAAAACTGACATTTGTTATGTTTAAATCAAAATTAATAATAAAAACCAAAGAAAATATTTGGTTAATGTAAATAAATATAACAATAATGTAAATAAACCTACGAGAGGAGAACACCGGAGCTGGAGTCTCAGGTCAGCAGTCCGTCTCTGAACTCTTGTAACAAAACGCCACAATAAACTCGGGAAAAATTAATCTCCATGAAATTAGTTAATTACGATCGCTACTTTTTGTAATCGTTACATTGAGCTTTGAATGTAAACCCAAAAAAGAAATCCGGTAGTAAATTAGATTGTCAGAGGCATAATTCTTAATATATATTCTGTTTTTAATTCGGACGATACTGACATATTTCGAAACATTTGCATATTGCAGAAAGAGCGAGTTTATTAGGGAATGCATTACCAGCATTGCATCCCTTCTGTAACGACGTATACAAGTATATGAGACGCAGTCTATAATATAAACTGACAAGGGTGTTAAAGCAAGCTGTTGTTGCTAGTCTGTCCTCAAACGTGTGCACACACTTGGGATTTAAACAATATTTTTCTAGGCACAATTACTTGTAATCTATAAAAGAAATTTTGTAATTGGGTTAAAAGAAATATTAGAAATATGATTAATATACACTAGGAAAATAATGTATAGATGATTCAAATGATTTCAGTGTAATGGAATATCAGAATAAGAGAATAAGGGTAATCAATTAATGACAGGACCACACCGTTTTATGAAGGAATGTATATCTTAGAGTAGGTTGAACATTATTCAGGAATTCTTTATGAGGATTGGAAGGATTGAGGGATTGAATGAGTCTGCGGTATAAATTTCTGGTCAGAATTTCATATCTTCTATTTTCTTTGTACGGCTTGCTCTTTGAAGGTGTCTTTGGTGATCAAGACAGCTGTAGTGCTCGCTAACTTAAACAATTGTGACAGGTTATGTTACTTGTTGACAAAATACAGACACAATGTTGTAACGTGACTGTAGTCTTCTGCATGTTAATGCCTCTGTCAGCTATTGGTTGCATAATGAGAGTGATTCGCTGTGTGGCGGCGTGCACCCTGTGTGGCGGCGTGCACCCTGTGTGGCGGCGTGCACCCTGTGTGGCGGCGTGCACCCTGTGTGACGGCGTGCACCCTGTATGGCGGCGTGCACCCGTGGTGCGAGGACTCACTCTTCAAGCCGATTGTTTAAAAAAAAAAAAAAGAGTTCTAACGCGGACTTTTAGAGTTGCAGCCCTTGTGTCGCTGCACGTAGAGCAGTTGCTCCTTCAGGATGTGCTGTACATAAAGGCCGAGAATCGTATTTAATTTAACTTTGAGCTGCACGTGTAGATTCTCATAGAGGAGCCAAGGCTCACGTCCTCATGTAGAATCTCTTTGAGAGCCTAAGATTCATGTAGATACTCATGGAGAGATTAAGGCCCAGGAAGGCTCATGTAGATTGTCTTTGCGAGGTTAATCCTCATGTGGATATTACTGTGAGGTACAGGATCATGTAGATACTCACTGAGGGACTACAGCCCACGTAGATACTCACTGAGGGACTACAGCCCACGTAGATACTCACTGAGGGACTACAGCCCACGTAGATACTCACTGAGGGACTACAGCCCACGTAGATACTCACTGAGGGACTACAGCCCACGTAGATACTCACTGAGGGACTACAGCCCACGTAGATACTCACTGAGGGACTATACAGCCCACATAGATACTCACTGAGGGACTACAGCCCACGTAGATACAAATCTCTGAGGGGCTGAGATTGGTTGGGTCCAAGAACCGACTCAATGAACAACCTGATTTCCGTGTGGCTGTTTTGCTGGTTGTTCCAAATGTCTCGCTTTTGAACTCATCACTGACATACTAGTTTTGCCTGGCTCAGCACCTCGGGCAACCAACGTCACATGAAACTCTTCAAAACTGCTGGTAGTTTGGGGGGAATGTTGTTTGTGTATTATAAGGCAGATATCAGGACATCTTTTGTTACTATAACTTTGAGTGAGAATGTCCTAACTCTTTATGTAGCTTGTTTTGGTTGGAGTTGCTGATGTTATTTCATTGTAACAGAAAGTTCTTTAAAATGGAATTTTCTTTTAAATTATTCCTTCTTTCTTTTTAGTTACAAAATTGTCATAAAATGAGGTTTGTTTCGAAAGTCAACACTTTCTCTTGTATGTTTTGGATGAGCAGATGTAATTTACATACAACATCCTAATCACGTACACTTCACGTCCCATAATTACATTAGGACTAAATTCGTCCCTTTAGAGATTATGAGGCTGTTTAAATGTAGTTTTAGAAATGAGTTTTTCAAAGGAGTCAAGTGTCTGTAGGTAACACGCCCCTCCTGCTCTCTCGACCGTGGCGAGGGGCTTAAAGTGCAGCTGCAGCTGGCAACTGCAGGTGGCTACTGCAGGTGGCAACTGCTGGTGGCAACTGCTGGTGGCAACTGCTGGTGGGTACTGCAGGTGGCAACTGCTGGTGGCTACTGCAGGTGGCAACTGCTGGTGGCAACTGCAGGTGGCAACTGCTGGTGGCAACTGCTGCTGGCAACTGCAGGTGGCTACTGCAGGTGGCAACTGCAGGTGGCAACTGCAGGTGGCAACTGCAGGTGGCAACTGCAGGTGGCAACTGCTGGTGGCAACTGCAGGTGGCAACTACCGGTGGCAACTGCAGGTGGCAACTGCAACAATCTCTCTCCTGGGGATGGCAGTGGTGTTGCCATTTTTAACCTCCGCCCCGGACCATTAGGCCTTAATTACGAATATGAAATTATTTACCAAGATGGATTGTAGCTGTGGTGTGTAATGTTTCCCTTCGCCCCCCCCCCCATCCCCACACGTTCCCCTCCCTCTCTTCTCCTCCCCCCCTCACCTACCCCATCCCCACACGTTCCCCTCCCTCTCTTCTCCCCCCTTCTCTGTCACCACCAATCTCCTCCCTCTTCTTTTATCAATACTTCTTCAATATCTCTTTAACTACCTCTTCCATTTTATCCCCCGTCTCCTATCCCATGCTCCTCTCCCTCATTCGTTAAACCTTCTTCCCCCGCCCCCCCTTCATCCTTTTTCATCTTTTTCCCTTACCAAGTCTTCCCCTTTTCTTTACCTCTTTTCCCAATGTGTTCCCAATTTATCCTTCTCCATTTTCCTCTCTCTCTCCAACCTCTTGACCACCTCTTCCACCTCTCCCTGCACCATCTAGCTCCTTTTTCTTCCTCTTTCCCACACGTTCCCCTCCCACAGTGCGCGCCCTCACCGGGCCACGCCACACGGGCCATCACTGCGCCATCTGTTGAGAAACAAACACAAGTCTCTCGCAGTCATTATCTTATGTTTTGTTAGGAGTTTGTGTGAGTTAAATAGGTTTTCGTGAGTCGTGTCGGGTGTTTGTGAGTTACGGCAGGTGTTTGCGAGTTACGGCAGGTGTTTGTGAGTTACGGCAGGTGTTTGTGTATCGTGTCGGGTGTTTGTGAGTTACGGCAGGTGTTTGCGTGTCGTGTCGGGTGTTTGTGAGTTACGGCAGGTGTTTGTGAGTTACGGCAGGTGTTTGCGTATCGTGTCGGGTGTTTGTACTCACCTAGTTGTACTCACCTAGTTGCACTCACCTAGTTGTGCTTGCGGGGGTTGAGCTCTGGCTCTTTGGTCCCGCCTCTCAACCGTCAATCAACAGGTGTACAGGTTCCTGAGCCTATTGGGCTCTATCATATCTACACTTGAAACTGTGTATGGAGTCAGCCTCCACCACATCGCTTCCTAATGCATTCCATTTGTCAACCACTCTGACACTAAAAAAGTTCTTTCTAATATCTCTGTGGCTCATTTGGGCACTCAGTTTCCACCTGTGTCCCCTAGTGCGTGTGCCCCTTGTGTTAAACAGCCTGTCTTTATCAACCCTGTCGATTCCCCTGAGAATCTTGAATGTGGTGATCATGTCCCCCCTAACTCTTCTGTCTTCCAACGAAGTGAGGTTTAATTCCTGCAGTCGCTCCTCGTAGCTCATACCTCTCAGCTCGGGTACTAGTCTGGTGGCAAACCTTTGAACCTTTTCCAGTTTAGTCTTATGCTTGACTAGATAGGGACTCCATGCTGGAGCCGCATACTCCAGGATTGGTCTGACATATGTGGTATATAATGTTCTGAAAGATTCCTTACACAAGTTTCTAAAGGCCGTTCTTATGTTAGCCAACCTGGCATATGCTGCTGATGTTATCCTCTTGATATGAGCTTCAGGGGACAGGTCTGGCGTGATATCAACCCCCAGGTCTTTCTCTCTCTCTGACTCTTGAAGTATTTCATCTCCCAAATGATACCTTGTATCTGGTCTCCTGCTTCCTACCCCTATCTTCATTACATTACATTTGCTTGGGTTAAACTCTAACAGCCATTTGTTCGACCATTCCTGCAGCTTGTCCAGGTCTTCTTGAAGTCTCAAGCTGTCCTCCTCTGTCTTAATCCTTCTCATAATTTTGGCGTCGTCAGCAAACATTGAGAGGAATGAGTCTATACCCTCTGGGAGATCATTTACGTATATCAGAAACAGGATAGGTCCAAGTACAGAGCCCTGTGGGACTCCACTGGTGACTTCACGCCAGTCTGAGGTCTCACCCCTCACTGTAACTCTCTGCTTCCTATTGCTTAGGTACTCCCTTATCCACTGGAGCGCCCTACCTGTTACTCCTGCCTGTTTCTCCAGCTTATGCATCAACCTTTTATGGGGTACTGTGTCAAAGGCTTTCTGACAGTCCAAAAAAATGCAGTCCGCCCACCCTTCTCTTTCTTGCTTAATTCTTGTCACCTGATCGTAGAATTCTATCAAGCCTGTAAGGCAAGATTTACCCTCCCTGAACCCATGTTGATGGGTTGTCACGAAGTCTCTTCTCTCCAGATGTGTTACTAGGTTTTTTCTCACAATCTTCTCCATCACCTTGCATGGTATACAAGTTAAGGACACTGGCCTGTAGTTCAGTGCCTCTTGTCTGTCACCCTTTTTGTGAGTTACGGCAGGTGTTTGCGTGTCGTGTCGGGTGTTTGTGAGTTACGGCAGGTGTTTGCGTGTCGTGTCGAATGTTTGTGAGTTACGGCAGGTGTTTGCGTGTCGTGTCGGATGTTTGTGAGTTACGGCAGGTGTTTGCGTGTCGTGTCGGATGTTTGTGAGTTACGGCAGGTGTTTGCGTGTCGTGTCGCGTGTTTGCGAGTTTTGTACGTCATGCTTGACGAGTGTCTGTCATTCGTGCTTCCAAGCCTTTCAGGGCACTAAGCTTGTTTTGGCCCCAAGCTTGAGGGAAGGGAGGGAATTATCAGGGGAAAGCGCCAAGCCATTCCCAAGCTTGAAGTAGCTCATACTTGCAAGGCTCCAAGCCTGTCGTGGGCTCCACACTTGTCGTGGGCTCCACACCTGTCGTGGGCTCCACACCTGTCGTGGGCTCCACACCTGTCGTGGGCTCCACACTTGTCGTGGGCTCCACACCTGTCGTGGGCTCCACACTTGTCGTGGGCTCCAGTGTGAGATTTTTCTCTACGCCTACCTCCCTTAGGAGGTGGACTACAAGTTTAAAGGCTGCTCTTGGCAGTTAAGCATGAGTCCAGTAGAAAAGGAGAAGCGGGAGCAAACCGCCAGGCTTCCACCATCAGGGGTGAAAACCTGTCCACATAGGCCGCTGGTTCCTCCTAGTTAAACATGATTTAAAACCCCATGGAGGCGAGGATACGTGGAGGGCCAAACTATTGGAGGTGGTGACTAGAAACTTTTTAACTCAGCATGTCAGAGAACCCACAAGGATGAGAGGAAATGACGAACCAGCGAGACTCGACCTGGTCTTCACTCTGAACGACTCCGACATAAGAGAAATCGGTTTTGAGGACCCAGTAGGAATGAGCGACCACAGTGTACTGGTGTTTGAGTACCTGATTGAAGAAGGGTTATTGAACTCGAGGAGGCATACCGAAACCAAAAGGTTACCATACCGAAAGGGAAACTATGAGGAGATAAGAAATCTCCTAACAGATATAGCATGGAAACAGAGCTCAGGGGAAAGACGGGCCAAGATATGATGGACTACATCACGCAGAAGTGCAAGGACGCAGCAAACAAGTTTGTCCCAGTCCAAAAGGAAAACAGTGAAAGGAAGATGAGAAACCCATGGTTTAATCAGAGATGTAGGCTAGCTAAGCAGCAAAGTAAAAGGGCATGGAGAAACTATAGGAATAACAGGACACTGGAGAGCAAAGAAAGATACCAGAATGCCAGGAATAAATATGTCAGGATGAGAAGAGAGGCGGAAAGACAATACGAAAATGACATCGCAAGCAAGGCAAAGACTCAGCCTAAATGTTGCATAGCCACATCATGAGAAAAACAACAGTAAAGGAACAGGTTATGAAATTAAGGATAGGGTCAGAAGGATTCACTACAAACGACAAGGAAGTCTGTGAGGAACTGAATAAGAAATTCCAGGAGGTCTTCACCTTAGAGCAAGGAGAAATTCCAGAGATAAGAGAGGGAATAGCTAACCAGGAACCACTGGAACAGTTTGAGATTACCAGCGGGGAAGTAAGGAAGTATTTACTAGTGTTGGATGTGAGAAAGGCTATAGGCCCAGATGGAATCTCCCCTTGGATACCAAAGGAAGGAACGAACAGAAGAACTGTGCCTCCCACTCTCCATAGTGTATAAGAAATTACTGGCAACAAGGGAACTGCCAGATATTTGGAAAGCAGCTAATGTAGTCCCGATATACAAGAAAGGGGATAGACAGGTGGCACTGAACTACAGGCCAGTGTCCCTAACCTGCATACCATGCAAGCTGACGGAGAAGATTGTGCGAAGAAAGCTAGTGGAGCATCTGGAGCGAAAGAACTTTGTAACACAGCATCAACATGGGTTCAGGGATGGCATGTCCTGCCTCACAGGGTTACTTGAATTCTACGACCAGGCAACAAAAATAAGGCAAGAAAGAGAAGGGGTGGGCAGACTGCATATTTTTGGATTGTCAGAAAACCTTTGATACAGTACCACACAAGAGACTAGTGAAAAAGCTGGAGATGCAGGCTGGAGTGAAAGGGAAGGTACTCCATTGGATAAAGGAGTACCTAAGCAACAGGAGACAACGAGTCAGTGTGAGGGGTGAGGTTTCAGATTGGCGAGACGTTACAAGTGGAGTCCCGCAGGGGTCAGTCCCTGGACCTATATTGTTTCTGATATATGTAAATGATCTCCCAGAGGGTATAGAATCGTTTCTCTCAATGTTTGCCGATGATGCAAAAATTTTGAGGAGGATTGAAACAGAGGATGATAGTAGAAGGCTACAAGATGACCTAGACAGACTGAGTGAATGGTCCAACAAATGGCTGTTGAAGTTCAACCCGAGTAAATGCAAAGTAATGAAACTAGACAGTGGAAACAGGAGGCCAGACACAGGATACAGAATAGGAGATGAAGTACTCAATGAACGGACAGAGAAAGATCTAGGAGTTGATATCACACCAAACCTGTCTCCTGAAGCCCACATAAAAAGAATAACGTCGCGGCATAGGCGAGGCTGGCTAACATCAGAACTGCGTTCAGACATGATCACAACCTACAAATCCTCAGGGGAATCGACCGGTAAACAAGGATATACTATTCAACACTGATGGGACGCGAACAAGGGGACACAGGTGGAAACTGAGTACCCACATGAGCCACAGGGAAGTTAGAAGGAACTTTTTTAGTGTCAGAGTAGTTAACGGATGGAATGCATTAGACAGTGATGTGGTGGAGGGTGACTCCAAACACAGTTTTAAATGTAGATATGATAGAGCCTAGTAGGCTCAGGAATCTGTACAACAGTTTGATTGACAGTTGAGAGGCGGATCAAAGAGCCAAAGCTCAACCCCCGCAAGCACAAATAGGTGAGTACAAAATAGGTGAGTACAAATAGGTGAGTACACACACACACCACACACACACACACACACACACACACACACACACACACAACACACACACGTGTGTGTGTGTGTGTGCGTGTGCGGTGTGCTTGTGTGTGTGTGTGTGTGGTGCGTGTACTCACCTTAATAGGTGAGTACACGCACCCACACAACACACACACACACACAAGCACACACGCACACGCGCGCACACGCGCACACACACACACACACACACACACACACACCACACACCACACACACACACCACACACACACACACCACACACACACACACGTGCGCGCGCACACACATGGAAGACAGAAGAGTTGGGGACATGTCACCACATTCAAGATTCTCAGGGAATCGACAGGGTTGATAAAGACAGGCTGTTTAACACAAGGGGCACGCACTAGGGGACACAGGTGGAAACTGAGTGCCCAAATGAGCCACAGAGATATTAGAAAGAACTTTTTTAGTGTCAGAGTGGTTGACAAATGGAATGCATTAGGAAGCGATGTGGTGGAGGCCGACTCCATACACAGTTTCAAGGGTAGATATGATAGAGCCCAATAGGCCCAGGAAACTGTACACCTGTTGATTGACGGTTGAGAGGCGGGACCAAAGAGCCAGAGCTCAACCCCGCAAGCACAACTAGGTGAGTACACTAGGTGAGTACACACGCACACGCACACACACACACACACACACACACACACACACACACACACGCACACGCACACACGCGCGCACACACACACACACACACACACACACACACACACACACACACACACACACACACACACACACAATATATATTATGCAAATAAGTCACATCCAGAGATAAAAGGCAAAGTTTTAATGACAAATGTTAGGGGCAAATGTATCAATGACCGGCTCTCTCCCCGCGCCTGCTACGTGTAATTAATATCCCATTCGTGTCTGCAGTGGCATCATTGATGTGTCCCCCTGGTGATATTTGCGTTATTATGATATTGTGATTGATATGCCTTAGTAACTTGCTTCGTGTGAAGTCAAATTATTAAATTGTGCACAAATTAGTCAATTTTAGTGACATGGGTAGAGCTTTTATAAGAGGCAATGCTCTATGAGAACTCTGGAGGGCAGATCTATGTTATCTTTGGGTTAGGAGAAGGAAATGCCTCTGATGTGTATTGGGACTTCATAAGCATTAGATTGATGGAGTAGATTTAATGGATGAGTAGAAGAGTAGATTGATGTATTAAGATTTAAGCCACCACGAGAGGTGGCTCGGGTGAGGGTTACCCCGTGGGTGGTATGGATGTTGGGAGGGAATGTGGTCTTTGGTCGTGTATTAAAGTGTGTCTGGGTCCCTGTGAAGTGTAGTGATGTTGTTCCTACTACATGTATTGAGTTATCGTTGCGTGCGACGCCCATTCCTTTCCTACAGGGATGATTGGCAGTCGAGTGATCGTCTGCTGTCTACAGGTCATCACTCATCATGTCAGGATCATTTATTCGCGTAACTAACATGGTGGCTTCTCACAGTTTTGATGAATCTGAGGAGATGTAACTTGATTGTACGGTGAATATATCATTATTTAACCTGGTTGTAGTGAAGAATATGGAACCAACAAGACGGTGATGAATTGACGAGAGATATAATCATCGGAGAAAAACGACAGGAAGATGATATTAGATATTCTTGCTATCACATTATTGTTTTGAATATGTCGTGAAAGAGATGATTATCTACCTGTCTAATTCATTTATAATGCAGAAACAATTTTAAACCAAATAAAAACTCAACTCCAACTCTATTACAGGCTAGAGGACACAAGCCTATATTTATCGTTGTTTATGAAAAGGATATCTGATATTGGCTGCAATTTTCGCGGATTTGCAAGATTTATATCCGGATACAAAAAGTGTTGCATTGTGTGATGAGCTTCGCGAGTCGTTGTCTTGTAAGTTACCTTTCGAGAAATGGTATTAAAGCCAAGGCAAATAACACGCTATATTCAGGAATTTAAACACACGAGTGTGCTATTAGATCTCAACACTGGCAAGTGCAGTGGGATGAAAATGGATACAATGATAAGGGATCAGCAGAACGGTGCACAATGATAGGAAATTTTTCTGAACTGACTAGAGAAAAAGATCTCTAAGTAGATGTCACGCCCTCTTACTCCAGAGACATGCAGAGAGACATGCAGAGAGACATGCAGAGAGACATGCAGAGACATGCAGAGAGACATGCAGAGACATGCAGAGAGACATGCAGAGAGACATGCAGAGACATAAACAGAGGTTAACGTTAGCGACATACACTAACACAGTGAAAACATACAGTTCACTGTACTACATACAGTGAAAACTTGGCGAAAACTGGCGAAAAATTAACTTAACGAAAAGGCTAAGAGGTATAATTTAAATATTAACCACAACAGTTTAATAATAGCTTAGAGTTATATTCTACAATGCCCTTCTTGCTCTTCAGTCGCCTTTTCTCTCCCCAACATGTCTTGAGTTTTATTCCTTTATTTGTGGTTCTCAGGGCGCTCTCGGCCGCTCCGTGAACCCCCCCACCATGTTGACTCATGCTTATGACCCATACCTTGTCTTTGTGAGCTTGTTGCCTCCCTACTTGGTGACCCTCGTTCAGTCCTATTCTGTCTCTGACGACCAGTACAGCCCTTGTGTTCGAAAGCCAGCTCAGGTAAATCCTTTCCATTCAGTGTGGTTTTATTAAAGGTTTATATAAATACTAGCTGTACCCGGCCACGCGTTGCTGTGGCTCAGCAACTCATGTAAGTTGCTGAGCCACAACAACCTTCAACCGTCTCCCAGTCCTCCCCCAGCATTCCCCACTCCTCTGCCCCCTCGTCCTCCCAACCATTCCCCACTCCCTTGTCCACTCCTCCTCCCCCATCCCTTCGTCCTCTCCACCATCCCCCACTCCCCTGTCCCCTTGTCCTCCTCACCATTCTCCAGTCCCTTGTCCCCACGATCCAACCCCCTCCCCCCCCCCCCGTCCCCTCATCCTTCCGTAGGTTAGCTTAGCATTTTAAAAGCACCAAATCACCTTCTGTGGTTGATTGTTCAATAAACCCTTGAACTATATGTTTAACACATCTCTAACCCTGTCCATGGAGGACAGAAGAAAATGTATATATGCTGGTTAGCATTGTAAATGTGTGGCCATGTCTGTGGTAGAAAAAAAATACCCCCACCCCTGTCCCATCGGCCTCCTCACCATTCCCCACTCCCTCGTCCGATGCATTCCCAAATGATCTGATGTTCCCATAAAAAATTGGGAACATCAAATGATCTGATGTTCCCAATTACAGATGTATAAGGAAAACAGTTAAAAAAATGAAAAAAATGAAAAATACAATAATAAACAATACCCACGAAATGAGCGGTATGGTAATCAACACAGCTAAATTCCAATGCAATGTCACACAAAATAATTAAATATAAATGAAAATAAATCAAAATCTATGAAAATTCAATGTAATCGGAAAGAGTGACATGGAATTGTAACACATTTAGTATAGCGTGTATTGCTATTACGTGCAACAGATGGCGCTGTTTCTTAAAAAGAAAGAATGTTTTTACCTGTCACAGTGTGGCATCTATACACATACTTACGAAAAGAATGGTATGGTAAACAACACAGCTCAATTCCAACACAATGTCAAACAAAATAAATAATTCTCTCATACAAGAGATTCGAGCACGAGTTATTAATAAATCAAAATCTATGAAAATTCATTTATCAATGCAATCAGAAACATTGAAATGGAATCGTAACATATTTAGTATAGCGTGTGTTGCTATTGCTTGCAACAGATGACGCTGTTTTCAAAAGAAGCATATTTTTACCTGTGTAAGTTGTGGCATCTATGTAGTAGGTATATAAAAACATGCGCATATTCCAATGGAACGTTGTGTCAAAATTTCAAAGCATTGGTGAAGAACTTTCAGAGATTACAGCATGTGTTGCTCTTACATCCAACAGATGGTGCATATTTTCTTCCTGTCACAGGTGAGGCATGTATATAGTAGGTATATAAAAACACACGCCTAATTCGAACGCAACGTGTCAAAATTTAAAAGCAATCGGTAAAGAGGTTTCGAAGATTTCAATCACATGAAAAACATTCCATATAGTACGTATATAAAAACCCACTCGGATGCGAATGGAAAGTTGTGTGAAAACTTCAAAGCAATCGGTGAAGAACTTTCGGAGATTAGCGATTTTGAACAAAGGAACAAATTCCATTTTTATTTATATAGATATAACCTAGAAGGGGTACCACAACTTGTGCAAGTGTAGGGACCCATAGCCTCGGAGAAGAAAATAAAGAGTACTCAGAGAAGACCTTGTGGATCCTCACTGAACACACACACACACACACTCACTGAACACACACACACAGGGCCCCACCAGGCTACCTGGTGGGGCCAGGTAGCCTGGTGGATATCGCGCAGGACTTGTAATTCTGTGGCGCGGGTTCGATTCCCGCACCCGGCAGAAACAAATGGGCAAAGTTTCTTTCACCCTGAATGCCCCTGTTACCTAGCAGTAAATAGGTACCTGGGAGTTAGTCAGCTGTCACGGGCTGCTTCCTGGGGTGTGTGTGTGTGTGTGGTGTGAAAAAAAAAAAAAAAAAAAAAAAAAACAAGTAGTTAGTGTAGTTAGTAAACAGTTGATTGACAGTTGAGAGGCGGCCGAAAGAGCAAAGCTCAACCCCGTAAAATACAACTAAGTGAATACACACACACACACACCACACACACATATATATATAATATATATATATATATATATATATATATATATATATATATATATAATATATATATATATATATATATTTATTTATACATAATATATATATATATATTTATTTTGGTAGCAGTCTTTCTTGTAAACATGTTGTTAAATATGACCTAACCAACCCAATCTAACCTAACCTATCTTCACCTAACCTAAACTAAGTCAATAATGTATGTTCTTAAATTAATAATATAATATATTAATAATTCAAATAAACTAATTGGAAGCAATTTATTGAAAATATACAAAATCACTTGGCCTATTAGGCAAATCGGGCCTTGCATAGTACGCCGAGAAGTGCATTCTGGCTACTAGGTACGATATATATATATATATATATATATATATATATATATATATATATATATATATATACCGTTTTTGTGTAATGAAATTTTAAAATAAAGTTAGATATATATAAACACATTCACTAAAAGAATAGAGGTGGTTGGGGAAGAAAATATCAAAGTGTTCAGTGAGGATCCACAAGGTCTTCTCTGAGTACTCATTATTTTCTTCTCCGAGGCTATGGGTCCCTACACTTGCACCAGAGGTGGTACCCCTTTTTAATATATATATATTAAATATATATATATATATATATATATATATATATATATATATATATATATATAATATATTATATATATATATATATATATATATTAAAAGGGGTACCACCTCTGGTGCAAGTGTAGGGACCCATAGCCTCGGAGAAGAAATAATGAGTACTCAGAGAAGACCTTGTGGATCCTCACTGAACACTTTGATATTTTCTTCCCCTACCACCTCTATTCTTTTAGTGAATGTGTTTATATATATCTAACTTTATTTTAAAATTTCATTACACAAAAACGGTATATATATATAACATATATATACATATATATATATATATATGCGAACAAGCCTGAATGGTCCCCAGGACTATATGCGAATGAAAACTCACACCCCAGAAGTGACTCGAACCCATACTCCCAGGAGCAACGCAACTGGTATGTACAAGACGCCTTAAACCACTTGACCATCACGACCGGACATAATGAGGTGATAGCCGAAGCTATTTGAACCACCTCACCGCCGGCACTCGGATGGTTATCTTGGGCATAGCATTTTACCAAATCACCTCATTCTTTGGGGCACACGTGAGGAACACAAATGCGAACAAGCCTGAATGGTCCCCAGGACTATATGCGAATGAAAACTCATTTTGTGAGTTTTGTGGAAATGGGTGTGAGTTTTCATTCATATATATATATATATATATATATATATATATATATATATATATATATATATATATAAATGTACTAACCTAGTTGTAATCACCTATTTGTGCTTGAGGGGTTGAGCTTTGGCATATTGGTCTCGCCTCTCAACCATCAATCTACTGGTGTTCAGATTCCTGACCTTATCGAGCTCTTATCATATCTCCATTTTAAACTGTGTACGGAGTCAGCCTCCACCATTCACTTCCTAGTGCATTCCTTTACTAACTACTCTAACACTGAAAAAGTTCTTTATAATGTCTCTGTGGCTCATATGGGAACTCAGTTTCCACCTGTGTCCCCTGCGTGTACCACCCGTGTTAAATACTCCATCTTTGTCTACTAGTCAATTCCCCTGAAAATTTTGTATGTGGTGATCAAGCCTTCCTTGAGCTCTTCTGTCTTCCAGTGACATGAGGTGCAGTTCACGCAGCCTTTCCTCATAACTCTTAGTTCTGGGACTAGCCTAGTGACATACCTCTGAACTTTTTCCAGCTTCGTCTTGTGTTTGACAAGATATGGGTTTCATTTTGGGCCCGCATACGCCAGGATTGGCCTTACATGTACAAGGTTCTGAAGGATTCCTTACACAGGTTTCTGAAGGCATTTCTGATGTTAGCCAGCCTCGCATACGCTGCCGAGGTTATTCTTTTCATGTGGGCTTCAGGAGACACGTTTGGCGTGATATCAACTCCTGGATCTTTCGCTCTGTCTATTTCATGAAGAACTTCCTCTCCCGTTCGGTATCCAGTGTCTGGCCTCCTATTTCCTCCGCCTTATTTCTTAGCCTTACATTTACTTAGCTTGAACTTTACTAGCCATTTGTCGGACCATTTCTTCAGTTTGTCTAGGTCATCTTGTAGCATTATACTATCTTCTTTTGTCCTAATCCTCCTCATAATTTTTGCATCATCAGCAAACATTGAGAGGAACGAGTCTATTCCCTCTGGGGAGATCATTTACATATATCAGAAACAGAATAGGGCCTGACAGCTGAGCGCTCGGGATTCGTAGTCCTGAGGTTCCGGGTTCGATCCCCGGTGGAGGCGAAAACAAATGGGCAGAGTTTCTTTACCCTGCTGCACCAGTTCACCTAGCAGTAAATAGGTACCTGGTAATTAGACAGCTGCTACGGGCTGCTTTCTGGGGTGAGTAACAAAAAAGGAGGCCTGGTCGAGGACTGTGTGTGTGTGTGTGTGTGTGTGTGTGTGTGTGTTGTGTGTGTGTGTGTGTGTGTGTGTGTGTGGAAGAAGACGGTGGGTACTCAGGATGAGGACACTTACTACCGTAGTGGATAACTCCGACAAGCCCGACTGGGTCTCAAAGCCCCCAGCAACTCACCCGTACAAGAAGTCGACGCCAAAGGAACTTTCTTCTGTGCACCTCGCCATCAACTAATGGAAGTTGCTGGAACATATTCCAGCAAATGGGGCTTCAGTGCTTACCTCGCGTGTTTACATCCAGGTCTTATGACAGGGCCTGGAAGGTGGCACAGGAAGTCCAGGCAAACTGGTGGTTGATGGTGTGTATGGGAGTCATGTTGGTGATAGTGGTAACCTACTTGTACTCTTAATTTCTCTCTCTCTCTCTCTCTCTCTCTCTCTCTCTCTCTCTCTCTCTCTCTCTCTCTCTCTCTCTCTCTCTCTCTCTCTCTCTCTCTCTCTCTCTCTCTCATAGGATGAAACTGGTGCGTGTCATGTTCATAGAAAGCGGTACCATCCGTTTGTATGTGTTGTGGCTGAGACGCGAGCAAGAAGGTAAACAGAAAGCGTACAGGACGCTACCAGCTTGGAAGCAGCTAGTCATGTAATCGTTTATAAGTATTATAGTCAGTAACCAAGCAATGGCTTTATATCAACCCTACAACCAAGACTTCCTCAGCTACACACAAACACCACCACTGGCGACGAGGATGAACTGTGAATGCAGGTATTTGTTCAGCTTCAAACACAAGGAGATCATGCGGTCTCGCCCCCGGAGGAGGAAGTCGTGCTGTCTGTGAGCACCATACCTGATGCTGTGTGCTAACCAATGCTGTGTACTACCCAAGCTGTGCTCACTGCAGCTGTGTACTGAGGAATCTGCCGATGCTGTGTACGAAACGACGCTTTGATGATGTGTACAAAACCCAATGTTTTGTATACGAAACGACACTGTGCTACACAATTCTTCACGCTTTGAACTGACTGCTGTGCCAATTGCTGATAACTGCTACGCCAACTGCTGTACCAACTGCTGTGCCAACTGCTAACAACTGCTGTGCTGCTGTGAGTAGGAATAACACATGTACACAAGGGCTAGGTAAGAGGTCAGTTGCTGCTGTATTGTGCACTGCTGTGAACTTTTGCATTAAAATGCTTGTGTGCTTTGCAAAATTAAAGTAATTACAGTGAATTCTTAACTAACATATACAGTGCAGTAAGTGTTTAGGATTCTGAGGAACATTTAAGTGATAAGTTTACTTTTATACAATAAAAAATGGCAAATATACCTCAGTTTCCTGCATTTGATCCTGACTGTGACCAGACAAACCTGTCACAGAGGTGGACCAAATGGCTTAAACGGTTTGAAAATTTGTTGATAGTTTCTGACATCAAAAGTGCTGGAAGAAAGCGTGCCTTTCTACTTCATTATGTAGGTGATCGAGTTTGTGACATCTTTGACACACTGAAAGCAACCCGTCCTCTTAAAAATAACGTCACTTTTGGCTCGTATGCGCGCTATGGCCAAATTTGGACGTAATTTGAAATGAAATCGACTCACAAAAATGACGTTCTGTTCCGTTTTCTGTTTGACTCGTCCGGCGCTCCTCGGACAGCTTACAAGAGGAACTTTCAATTAACGTTTTTCATAACGTTTGAAACTTTATGAAATTTTCCTGCCCACCTAACCTATCAGAGGACCCTTAACTTACTGTTGTTGAAAAAAAAATCCCAAATTTATTTTCATTTTTTTTCATTTTCAAATTACGTCCATATTCGGCCATATGGGCAAACGGCCAAAAGCGACGTTCTTTTTAAGAGGACAGGTTGATGAAGACACTGGTGGTGCCAAAGACTATGACATTGCCAAAGCCAAATTAACTGAGCACTTCAAATCAATGCAAAATACTGCTATGGAAATTATTCATTTGAGGGGAGCGAAACAACTCTATAATGAAACTGTTGATCAATACCATACACGCCTGCAGGGTTTAGCAGCCCATTGTGAGTTTTATGATGTTGACAAAGAAATCAAACAGCAAATAATTGAAACATGCACATCTACACGTCCCCGTCGAAGAGCTCTAGAACTTCTTGATGATGACAGTTCTCTTACCAAGATACTGGATATGGCTCGTCGATGGAAGATGCTGCATGTGATGCTCGTGTCATTAAGTGCAGTGCCAACAACGGTTCTGCCGCTGTTACTAACAGTGATGAGGTATGTAAGGTTCAGGGAGGACACCATGATCAAAGAAGATATCATGCCAAACCTAACAGTTAATTGAGCCGAGAACCACATCACAACTGGAGTCATGAAACAAGACTCAAGAAGCAGTCACAACGACACACATCAGAGGTTGTCAACAATAAATGTTACAATTGTGGAGGAGACTACCCACACCAAGATAATGTTTGTCCTGCTCAAGGTAAGAAGTGCTATGAGTGTGGAAAACTAGGTCATTTTGGTGCTATGTGTCGTTCCGCACAAAAGAAACTACAATCAGTGAATAAAAGCACTGTACGAGGATCAGGTCATAGGGGTCTAGGTGGCAAACACAATATTGCACCTCATATCCAAATGTTAATAATGTACAAGACAACATTTCATTACAACCAGTCTCAGATGATAGTAAATGTGATTACATTTATGGAGTACAATCAATCACAGAATGGAATGATCTTCCAAACAACCCAGAGACTATAGTATACATTGCTGGTATTTGTCTCAAAGTTCTCATTGACACTGGATCAAACATTGACACCATTGCTGAATGTCACTATGAGAAATTTAAAAAACAGTTCCCAAAGCTTGAAAACTACAATGGTAAAGCCACTGCCTATGCTTCAAGGTAGCCTTACCAGTGATTGGAACTTTCACTGCAGAGATTAAGTCAAAGAGTGCAATGCTCACTACTACATTCCATGTTGTTAGGAATGCAAAGGAGTCTCTACTCAGTTACAAGACTTCAACCAAATTAGGGCTACTTCAGCTTTCTAATGCTGTAGCAGTGGAATCTGCAAACAATGTTGATGCTATTGTTGCTGAATTTCCTGATCGATTTGAATCCATAGGTTGTTATACTGATAGCAAAGTACATCTGCATATCAACCCAGATGTAATTCCAGTTGCCCAACCACATCGCCGACAACCATTCCATACTCGCAAGAAAGTCGATGCCGAACTGGATAGGCTGATAGAACTACATATCATGGAACCGGTAACAGGCCCATCACCATGGGTAAGCCCAATTATCACTCCACCAAAGCCAAAGAATCCAGATGAGATACGCATTTGTGTAGACATGCGCATTCCCAACAAGGCAATAATGCGTGAACGCCATCCTACACCCACTGTAGATGATATGATCTACCGCTTGAATGGTGCAACTGTATTCAGCAAGTTAGATTTAAACAAGGGCTATCATCAGCTTGAACTTGATGATGAGAGTCGCTTCATCACAACGTTTACGACACATCGAGGTCTTTATAGATACAAGCGCCTGAGTTTTGGTATTAACAGTGCTGCTGAGGTATTCCAGCACATCATCAGCCAGGTATTGCAAGATATACATAATGCTGACAACATGTCTGATGACATCATTGTTTATGGCCGTACCAGCTGAACACGACAAAGCTCTTCGTGCAACATTGCAACCNTATCTTTAATACTGAGTATTATTTACAGACTTTTGGAATGGCAATGGGGAATCATTTATCGCCATTGCTTTCAAACTTGTACAGGAATTCTTGAAGAGACATTTGTTTCAAAAATTACCCCTGGACTCATTCCATGGATTAACTATGTTGATGATATTTTGTGTATATGGCTTTAGATGTAAAATACAGACGATTTGACGCTAAACTTAATGATCAAGTCACCTCTATAAAATTTACTATGGAGACTGAAATTGATAAATGTTTGCCATTCTAGATATATTTATTCACAGGAAGATTTTTTCACTAAAGTTTACAGAAAGCCTACTAATAATTTATCTTATGTTCATTATTCTCAGGGCATAGATACAATGTGAAACAATCAGTTTTTTCTTCTATGTATCTAAAAACTCTTCGGGTGTTAGTCCAGAATTCTTAGATGAGAGTTAAGAATATTGATTGTATTGGTCTGAAGCTTTGTTATCCACTGAGTTTTTTGGAAGTTTGCCGTAGCAAAGCACGTCGTACATATTATAATAATATATGCAGTGAGAAAATTCGCCCAAAAATTTATATGTTTACCATTTTTTTCTGGGTTTGAAAATATTATAAGCCATGTTTTCCTAAATTCTATATTTTCATAATTTTTTTCTTATGAAATGATAAAGCTATCCATTTCATTATAATGAATTAATTTTGTTAAATTTGAATAGAACTAACGTAGAATATAACCAACCTAACCTACCCTACTAAACCTAACCTATCTTAACCTAACCTAAACTAACATAACTAAATTAATAATTTATGTTCTTAATATAATATAATAATATATTTAAAAAAACCATTGGAAACAATTTATTGAAAAATAAAGAAAATCACTCGGCCTATTAGGCAAATTGGGCCTTGCATAGTAGGCCGAGAAGTGCGTTCTGTCTACTAGGTACGACATATAGATATAATATCTAATATATATAGATATATATATATATTATATATATATATATATACAGACATGTAAGTGCCAGTGTGAGGCAACATCAATAAATGAGTGGGAGCGTGTATGACAGAGTGAGCAGACTGTCGCCGGGTAATTCCCCAGCAGAGTGTGGGAGAATCACCACGCATTAGCGGAAAATCGAAGCGGGCGTGGTGGTTGGTGCCCCTGCTGGCCCTCCCCTCCCCCCCCCACCCGCAGCTCCACCATTGTCACCCCCTCCAATAAGTTCGGAGGTTTGACCCAGATTCTTCACCCCTCCCCCTCCCCCCTTGCAATCACCACAGAGAACGTCAACCGCCCTCAACTAGTTACCATGAGGTCCTTCCACCACCTCCACCACTTCCCACCCTCCCCCCCCCCAAGTCTGTCCGTCTGCCCTTCCAGACACGTCGCCCCTTCCACATATTCCATGGCCCATCCACCCTCGCCAGACACGTCCCCCCCCCTCCCACAAGTTCGCAGAAGGAGAATTTGCTCTGGCAAATATTCTTGTCGGAAACTGGCCTCTCTCGTCAGTGGTCGGTACTTTATATGCAAATTCACATTTGTAGTCAAGGAAGGGCAGCCGATGGTATTGATTCTGGAGGTAATGTGAGGTAATCTGGCTCCCATATCGCCATAGAAAGGTACACTCGAGCGTCACATATCACCAGAATATAGTAAACCCAGACCTCAAATTTCGCCGAAATAACTCGGCCCCAAAATATCGCCATAGAACAGGGAACTCAACCCTCAAATATCGCTATTGTAAGATAATGTCAGCCCCTCAAATATCGTCTTAGTAAGTTAAACTGAGCACACAAATATCGCCTTAGTAGGGCATGATAAGCTATTTCAGCCCTAAATGTCGTCCTAGTAAGATGAGGCATGCATGGGGTTCAACCACTGCAAACCACCTCAGGTCCATCATCACCCAGCAAAAATCTGCTATCAGAATAATAACAAATTCTGCTTTCAGACAGTTTATGGTGTTACAGTTCCATTCTATCACCGTCAATGAACAATGAAACCCCAACACCGAGGATCATCTATGGTAAAATATTAAGGCAAAGAGTTAGCATTGATCACCAAAAAAAAAAAAAGATAATTTGTTCTAAAATCTTATAATGTGACACAAAGTATCTATTTGGGTAAAATACTTTCCAAATTATGCACAAATAATAACTCCATATATGAAATGTCTACCTTTTAATCAATAAGCATGATATCACCATAGCTAATAAATTCTCATATACATAAATATTTGAGGTGTTGTGTGAGTCTAGATGTTAACGTGTCTATCACTGACAATAAAAGTACGACTGAGTACTTCCAATAAAAGATTATGGTACACGTTACAATATTAAGTGTGCCGCGCCGGTGACTGAGACCGTAACAAAATACATACAATATAAAATATTAATCTTTTTAACATTGATTTCATATGCAGAAAAAAAGTAAAATATCGTCGTGTGTGTGTGTATGTGTGAAAACAAATACCTGACTTCAGACTTAATGAAAATCGCAGAGGTCGTTATAGGAGCCAAAATATCTTTTAAAGAGTTGCATTGAGGCCGACCCTGACTGACCTCTGACCCTCCTATACCTCATATGTGTCATCTTGGAAAGTTGGATGAGGCCCCCATGCTTCCTGCTTTGGGCTGTCAAACAGACAGACATTCTCTATGGTAGATACACATATTTGTACAGTAGCTCTAGTTCTGATGGTAATAAATCATTTACAGATAATGATACGGCATGACGACCTTGTATAGAGGGCTTGACATTACCCATTGTAACTACCATAACTAGAACGCTGTTGATTGATTAAACTTGAGTCAAAACTGGATTAAAACAAAACTAGAGTGTTGTTGATCGATAAAGAAAAGATGGAAGAATCCACCAATTTTCCTTAGGCAAGTAGAAGCTGTAATACAAAAAAAGAACCATCCAAACCTTAGAGATAATCAAACGAACCTTTGACTCCAAGGAAAAGAACGTGACTATTCAGCTGTAGAGACATGTGGTGTTTCCCTGTCTGGCTGTGGCGGCCTTGGCAGCTGTGGGGCCCAATTGGGAACACTTCTGGCCAGGTCCAAGATTCCCAGCCAAGGACTGTTTGGGTAAAATTATTTTTTAATAATGTTAATTTTATTTTTTTAATTTAAAAAAAGTTATGTTATGAATTTCAAAACATCGTTTACAAGTTCAATTTAATTCAAGCTTTTAGGACAAAAGTCACATACAAGGTCAGCCTCATCATAACAGTTATTTACACCAACACGCTGGAAAAATACAAAAGTAATTAAAAACAAATCTAGATCACTTTTTAAAAGTACATTGTTACAAAACAACTTGTTTTAGCGAAATTATTTGTTAAAATTAATAATTTAATTAACAAAAATGCCAAATATAAGTGAATAGCATCCAGTGAAACATATCACCATTTTGGATGTCTAAAAACTTATTGTAATTATAAAGTCACCTTTCTTGCTTCTTGCTTTGCAAAGTCTTGTACTTGACAGTTTAACTCATATCTGTATTGTGTTATACAGAATTCGGTAAACATAAACGATATTTGCAAGTTTGTATTGGTTTATGAACAGTCTTGGCAGGTTTACCTCTGCTTTTCTTTTTGCTTTTCTTTTCTTTCTTTCTTTTCTTTTTTTAAGTAGTTTCACTTAGACTAGAGTAGACAACCCCGCCTCAGGCGCGTCCAACTGGGAGGGAGGTTATCTCTATCTTGAGGTTATCTTGAGATGATTTCGGGGCTTTAGTGTCCCCGCGGCCCGGTCTCGACCAGGCCTCCACCCCCAGGAAGCAGCCCGTGACAGCTGACTAACACCCAGGTACCTATTTACTGCTAGGTAACAGGGGCATAGGGTGAAAGAAAACCCCTGCCCATTGTTTCTCTCCGGCGCCCGGGATCGAACCCGGGACCACAGGATCACAAGTCCAGTGTGCTGTCCGCTCGGCCGACCGGCTAATTAATAGCTAATAACTAATTATAATTAATAACTAATTTATAATTAATTCCCTCCCCAGGGAGGGGAGGGAATTATCACAGGGGGCAAGCGCCAAGCCATTACGACTATATATAACACTTGGAAGGGGTTAGGATAAGGATTTGGGATGGGACGGGGAGGGGGGGTGGGGAAAGAATGGTGCCCAATCACTTGGACGGTGGGGGATCGAACACCGACCTGCATGAAGCAAGACCGTCGCTCTACCGTCCAGCCCAAGTGGTTGGACGCGCCCAACTGGGAGCAATTGATTCAAATTGTTTCAATCTGTCCAAGCTCTCTTGTGTCGTACACCTTTCTGGACTACTGCATCTGACCACGCTTTCATAATGATAGATTAAGCTTAGCATAACCTTAGCGAAAATTCAGTTATCATCTACAAAATGTTTAAAACCTCTAAACTGTTAGTTGACAATTTATTAAAGTAAGGTATTAACTGGAGTGTTTTTAATTTATAATTAAGTACAGTTGCCTCATGATTCCCTAGAGGGAAGCATTTCCCTACATGGAACCATGAGGCAACTGTACCTTCCCTCCATCATATCCCAGATCCTTATCCTGATCCTAGTGCTATAAAGTTGTAATGACCTGGCGCTTTCTTCTCATGGTTCTTTCCCTTCCCCTTTTAACTATGGCTACACTAATATACAGGACTTTCAAAGGAACAAATGAACACCATTTGTTCATTTGATGCATCATCCTATTATTATTTCTATGTTTGTTGAAGTGAGAGCGAAGAGGTAGAACAGCTTGTTGGCAGAGCCCGAGTGTATGAGGGACTTGTGTAAAACCCTGGTTTGTGTCTCGGAGAGGCTGCAGGATCCGTGTGAAGTCACTGGAATTCCTGGTTGCAATTCTTTTTACCATGTCGTGGCCTAGTCGACTAAGGCAGCGTCTGGGATCATTCCGGGCGTAAGCTCGAACCCTCATCACGGCCCTTGTGGATTTGTTCATTTAATACATCACACTATTGTGATTTCTATGTGTACAAGACTATCAATTTACAAGAATATCAATATACAGGACTATCAATTTGTCACAATTCATTAATTTGTTCATTAAGAAAGGCTAAATTTAAGTAAAAGCTGGAGAAGATGGTTCAAGTAACTAAAAAACAAATTACCTCGTAACTGATAAACAATCAGAAAATGTTTTTCCAATTTCTTATATATTAGCAACACACAAGTAATTTTCTACAGTCTGGTATTTCTCCTGTCTCCAGATAAAAGTTAAATACTATAACAAGGGGACTAATATTGCTCGACAGCCACCTTTAGTATCCTCAGGGATATCTTGTCTGGGTGAATGGATTTGGGCAACTCCACTTGCCGTAGTTATTTGCATGCTTTTACAGCGATCCCTAAATTTCAGTGTATTTCCTGTAATGGTGAGGCGCCTGGCAGCTGGGTGGACAGCGCTTCGGATTCACAGCCCTGAGGTTCCGGGTTCGATCCCCGATGGAGGCAGAGACAAATCGGCAAAATGTTTCTTTCACCCTGATTTCCCTGTTACCTAGCAGACAATAGGTACCTGGAAGTTAGACAGCTGCTACGGGCTGCTTCTTGGGGGTGTGTAATAAAAAGGAGGCCTGGTCGAGGACCGGGCCGCGGGAACGCTAAGCCCCGAAATTATCTCAAGATAACCTCGATAACCTCAAGACTCCTCTGTTAGGTTTTTAAGCTTTAATACCAGATCAGGTTCTTGTTTAAAAAATGTTGGAATGTTTTAATTGATTGGGATAATAATTTATTTCTCGTCACGGTCGGCCTTTATATGGTGTAGCCTGATCACTTGTCCTTCAACGATATCTTTCTTATTTTAGCTACGGAGCAGTTTGGGCTGAAGCTTAGCCGTCAGTGCATTCTCGCACTCGTGCTCTGCCACTCTTCTGTTCTCAGTGAACTTGCTTCACGTTCCTGTGTATAAATTTTGATTTATTCCTGTTTTATGCTCTCTGTATTTTCACTATGCTTTTCTTCTTCTATTTTTGCCTCAAGACCCTGACTGTCAAACCGTGGGGTTAATGCTCTCTATGGTTCCTTTAGTCTTAAGTGGTGGAAGATATTCTGCTTCGTTGAGTTTATTCTGTGTGTAGTCCTTCGTATCTAGTACTAATCTTCCTCTCAATTCTATTTCCCATGTTATCCTGGTCGATTGCCGGGAGGCCTGGTCGATGACCGGGCCGCGGGGACGATAAGCCCGAGAAGCATCTCAAGGTATCCTCCTGAGAAATACTCCTAGTCTTGCTTTGCAATTACAAGTAAGCTAGCTTTAGTATATTCCTATTTCTTCCTCCACATTGACACTATACATTGAACAACTAAAAAGCAGTGGTCACTAGTCCACTGCTTGGTCGGTAGTCGAATAGTCCAAAAAAGAAAATGTGACCATGGAGAGGTAGCACACAAAATGAGGTCAATGGGAATAACCGGTAAAGTAGGACGCTGGATTCTCAGTTTTCTGTTGAACAGAACACGAAGAGAAATAGTATATAAAATCGAGTTCAAGCGCAGTTAAAAGTTCTGTACCTCAAGGTACAGTCCTTGCATCACTGCTTTTCCTTATTATCTTATCAGATATAGACAAAAATACAACTAACAGCTTCGTATCATTCTTAGCAGATGACACAAAAATCAGCATGAAAACTACCTCTGCTGAAGACATTGAAGAACTTCGAGCAGATATTAATAAAGTTTTCGACTGGACAACAGAAAATAACATGATGTTTAACAGTGATAAATTACAGGTAATCAGGTATGGTAAAAATGAGGACCTTAAACATAATACAGGATACAAAACACAAACAAATCTGCCCAATGTAGGGAAAGCAACATGCAAAGGATTTGGGAATAATGATGTCTGACGACCTAACGCTAAGGGAGCATAACCAAGCGAATTTTGCTTCTGTCAGAAAAATGATAGGATGGATTATGAGAACGTTCAAATCCAGGGATCCCATCACAATGGTTGTACTCTTCAAGTCACTTGTGTTGTCCCGTCTTCAGTACTGCTCAGTACTCACTTCCCCCATTCAGAGCAGGAAAGATTGCTGAAATAGAGGAAATACAGCGAACATATACGGCATACATAAACGCGATAAAGCACCTAAATTATTGGGATCATCTCAAAGCTCTCCAAATGTACTCACTAGAAAAGAGACGAGAGAGATATCAAATAATATACACGTGGAAAATACTGGAGGGCCAGGTACCAAATCTATACAGTAAAGTAACAACGTACTGGAGTGAACGATATGGAAGAAAATGCAGAATAGAACCAGTGAAGAGCAGAGGTGCCATTGGCACAACCAGAGAACACTGTATAAACATCAGAGGTCCACGGTTGTTCAACATCCTCTCAGCGAGTTTAAGAAATATTGTTGGAACAACTGTGGACATCTTCAAGAGAAAACTAGATAATTTTCTTCAAGTAGTGTCGGACCAACCGGCTTTTACACAGGAAGGCAATGGAGGATATGTGGGCCTGCGGGTCGCTCCAAGCAACAGCCTAGTGAACCATGCTCTCACAAATCAAGCCTGGTCTCGGGCCGGGCTTGGGAAGCAGAGGAACTCCCAGACCCCAATCAAGCAGGTATAAAGCAATCCTTAATGGATTTCTTGGTCGATGTTTTTAATGTCCATTTCCTTCTGTGAGATGGCAATCCATCCTATAACAATAAAAGAACACGTTGCGTGGACCATGCATCGCGTGTACAAAATGTTGACTGTTTTACACTAAAATATAAAGTTTCTAATGAGCACAGAAAAAGTGAAACAAATTAACCTTAAACCTAATGAAACCTGTCCTAAATCTAAATAAGCAATCCTTGGCCTAACATTTGGAATCTTAGACCTAATTTAGATTTGATTATTGTAATCGTTTTCGAGCCCTCTACAAAATGAATAGTTAAAAAAAGATGGACTTAATTTAATGCAATACAGACCGTATCTTGTATTTCTATCCATAGTAACTATCGGTACTATAATATTCAAATCACAGCTTAGTGATGACTAGATGTAGCCTAAGTGGTTGATCATCCTCTTATTTCCTTCTTTCCTCCATTATTTGACCATAAAAAAGTTTTTTATACGACCTTTAGTAGTTTAACACTCCATGTCCCTTCTGACCTTCTCAGATCAATTATTTCACGGTCATTTCGGCTCTAGTTGAAGTCTCCCATCACCAGCAGCATTTCTATCAGTCTGCAGACTTTCTCTGCAAATAATATTAATGTTTGACCTGTTTTCATTTTTATCTTTTAGTATCGGCCTTCTGTGGTTCTAGAGGGCTATCTATCACGACCTCGACCACCTTCAAGTGATTCCTAACAAACACACTTGTCCTTCCTTATATCCTCAAAGTTTTCTTTCAAAATCCATTGTGTATTGAACAGCATGACTATGCGTTCTGTGTTGTGCATGCGTGGTTATATATTAATGTTCATATGTATCGATGAGCCTGTGCATGTATGTGTGACAACATGTATATTCGTATCCTTGTATGCTCGTGTGCATGTATGTGGAAGAGCATGTGTGTGTTTACAACCCACATCATTACAAAATTAAAATCACTTTCATTGTGTATTTTGCTGTAATTTGTCAAATCAGAGACTCAAAAATATGAAAGAGGTTCTTCCGGTAATAAACCAAAGGAGACCTGTAAGAGAAAATGGGCAAAAAAGTGCGCAACAGTACAAATAATTCGTGATAAAAGCCGGTGGTAATGATGTGGCAAGAGCACTCCTCGGCACGACACGCCATTTCATTCCTCGTAAAGATGGAATCGAGGCATGAAAGCACGAGCGGGTGGCGTTATTGCGGGTAGAGAGGGGGAGAGAGAGAGAGAGAGAGAGAGAGAAAGAGAGAGAGAGAGAGAGAGAGAGAGAGAGAGAGAGAGAGAGAGAGAGAGAGACAAAGAGAGAGAGAGAGAGAGACAAAGAGAGAGAGAGAGAGAGAGAGAGAGAGATCCCTAATGTCTGTGTGAGAGTTCCTGTAAGGAAGGAAACAAAGGCCTTCAGTGAGAGAGAAGATATGAGCATATAACAATTTAGTGTTAAGATCCGCCAATCCACCCTTAAGATTTGTCTACACTGACGTGAGAGTTACTCCAGTATGAACACCTCTGGACTGACACATAATAAATTGTCTTTTCTTGAGAAGCAGGTTTATTTCTTGTGCAAGTATTAGTACCTAATGTTCAGGGCATTGTGGTGTTTGATTCCGACGAGAATATTGGCGAAGATGACGACAAGGAACTTACACAGGAAGGCCAAGGATGGTTTCATTGATACCCCCAATAAGGAGAAGCTAAGAAGAAGTATGACCATTGGTGGAAGTCTGTGATTGGTTTGGACCTCACTCGAGTCCTGGGCAGGGTTGGTGACGGCTGCGTCCGTCGACTCTCTACAGCATTTGGCCAACAGCGATCGACGTAACGGCCCGTGAACTGCTAGGGATAGAGAGGCGTCAGTAGAAGAGCAAGAGGACGGTTTATCACCGGTCACCCCAGAGTAATGTTGCGAGCCATAAAGGTTTTGAACTTGGCTTACAGCAGGGGAGGAAGATTTCGCTCTTAAAGATGGAAGGAGTTGAAGCGTGCCCACACGAGGACACCGAGGCGTGGAGTCCGCGTGTCCAGTCAGAGGAGCTGTTGGTGAAGACAGTCAAAAAGTGTGTGAAATTACCGGCCAGAGGAGACAAACCACTCCGTAGTAGCAGACGACGTGAACACACACATGCCACACACACCCGACGTGAACACACATGCCACACACACACCCGACGTGAACACACATGCCACACACACACCCGACGTGAACACACATGCCACACACACACCCGACGTGAACACAAACATGCCACACACACCCGACGTCTTTTGAGGTAAAACCTTTTTCTGTGTCTTATTTCTGCTCTGTGCCTCTGAGCAACAGTGCCTAATGCCACTCATTGATATGATGACCAAACCAAACATCAGAAAATGGACAAACGACGGCGTTTCGGTCCGTCTTGAACCATTATCAAGTCGTGTGAGGGAGAAAGGTACAGGTAAATAAATAAGGTAAGAGTGAGATGATAGGTAATGATGGATGTCATAGGCGGCCCATGCTAGGCTCGCTAACACCAGAACTACCTTTGATTACTTAATTCCTTAAGTAATTAAGGAATTCCTTACATGTGTAAAGAATTATTCAGAGCCTTGAATAACACATGCGTCAGGCCAGTCCTGGAACATGCGGCTCCAGCGTGGCGTTCATATATAGTAAAACACAAGACTAGGTTAGAGAAAGTTTAGAGATGTGCCACTATACTAGTCCCAGAACTGAGAGAGATTGGCTTCGAGGAGAGGTTTCACGATTCAAATTTCACGTCACTTGAAGACATAAGAATTATTGGAGACATGATTACTAACTAAAAAGTTCGCAGACAACTGTTAGGGTAGATAAAGACAGATTATTTAGCATGGGAGAGGAGGGGAAACACGAACAAAGGGATACATGTGGAAAATGAGTACCCAAATGAGCCACGGAGTCAGTATAAAGAATTTTTTAAGTGTCAGAGGAATGAACAAGTGGAACACAGTAGGAAGTGATGTCGAGAAGCAGACTCCATACACGGTCTCCAATGTAGATAGGACAGCGCCCAACAGGTTCAGGAACCAGTGCACTAGGTGATTGGAAGTTGAAAGACAGAGCCAAAAAGCCGAAGCTGAACCCTAACAAGCACAACTAGGAAAGGAGAACTTGGTAAGTGCTTCTGTTCATAAACATGAGTCTTCAGGGTAATGTACATGCAAGTCGCTCTATTAGTTTCATCTAAACAGAATTCAATGTATTTAATGTACACTAATTTATCTTTATATAAAACGTTTAAAATCAGGTTTTAATAAAATAAAAACTGACATTTGTTATGTTTAAATCAAAATTAATAATAAAAACCAAAGAAAATATTTGGTTAATGTAAATAAATATAACAATAATGTAAATAAACCTACGAGAGGAGAACACCGGAGCTGGAGTCTCAGGTCAGCAGTCCGTCTCTGAACTCTTGTAACAAAACGCCACAATAAACTCGGAAAAAATTAATCTCCATGAAATTAGTTAATTACGATCGCTACTTTTTGTAATCGTTACATTGAGCTTTGAATGTAAACCCAAAAAAGAAATCCGGTAGTAAATTAGATTGTCAGAGGCATAATTCTTAATATATATTCTGTTTTTAATTCGGACGATACTGACATATTTCGAAACATTTGCATATTGCAGAAAGAGCGAGTTTATTAGGGAATGCATTACCAGCATTGCATCCCTTCTGTAACGACGTATACAAGTATATGAGACGCAGTCTATAATATAAACTGACAAGGGTGTTAAAGCAAGCTGTTGTTGCTAGTCTGTCCTCAAACGTGTGCACACACTTGGGATTTAAACAATATTTTTCTAGGCACAATTACTTGTAATCTATAAAAGAAATTTTGTAATTGGGTTAAAAGAAATATTAGAAATATGATTAATATACACTAGGAAAATAATGTATAGATGATTCAAATGATTTCAGTGTAATGGAATATCAGAATAAGAGAATAAGGGTAATCAATTAATGACAGGACCACACCGTTTTATGAAGGAATGTATATCTTAGAGTAGGTTGAACATTATTCAGGAATTCTTTGAGGATTGGAAGGATTGAGGGATTGAATGAGTCTGCGGTATAAATTTCTGGTCAGAATTTCATATCTTCTATTTTCTTTGTACGGCTTGCTCTTTGAAGGTGTCTTTGGTGATCAAGACAGCTGTAGTGCTCGCTAACTTAAACAATTGTGACAGGTTATGTTACTTGTTGACAAAATACAGACACCATGTTGTAACGTGACTGTAGTCTTCTGCATGTTAATGCCTCTGTCAGCTATTGGTTGCATAATGAGAGTGATTCGCTGTGTGGCGGCGTGCACCCTGTGTGGCGGCGTGCACCCTGTGTGACGGCGTGCACCCTGTATGGCGGCGTGCACCCGTGGTGCGAGGACTCTCACTCTTCAAGCCGATTGTTAAAAAAAAAAAAAAGAGTTCTAACGCGGACTTTTAGAGTTGCAGCCCTTGTGTCGCTGCACGTAGAGCAGTTGCTCCTTCAGGATGTGCTCTACATAAAGGCCGAGAATCGTATTTAATTTAACTTTGAGCTGCACGTGTAGATTCTCATAGAGGAGCCAAGGCTCACGTCCTCATGTAGAATCTCTTTGAGAGCCTAAGATTCATGTAGATACTCATGGAGAGATTAAGGCCCAGGAAGGCTCATGTAGATTGTCTTTGCGAGGTTAATCCTCATGTGGATATTACTGTGAGGTACAGGATCATGTAGATACTCACTGAGGGACTACAGCCCACGTAGATACTCACTGAGGGACTACAGCCCACGTAGATACTCACTGAGGGACTACAGCCCACGTAGATACTCACTGAGGGACTACAGCCCACGTAGATACTCACTGAGGGACTACAGCCCACGTAGATACTCACTGAGGGACTACAGCCCACGTAGATACTCACTGAGGGACTACAGCCCACGTAGATACTCACTGAGGGACTACAGCCCACGTAGATACTCACTGAGGGACTACAGCCCACGTAGATACTCACTGAGGGACTACAGCCCACGTAGATACAAATCTCTGAGGGGCTGAGATTGGTTGGGTCCAAGAACCGACTCAATGAACAACCTGATTTCCGTGTGGCTGTTTTGCTGGTTGTTCCAAATGTCTCGCTTTTGAACTCATCACTGACATACTAGTTTTGCCTGGCTCAGCACCTCGGGCAACCAACGTCACATGAAACTCTTCAAAACTGCTGGTAGTTTGGGGGGAATGTTGTTTGTGTATTATAAGGCAGATATCAGGACATCTTTTGTTACTATAACTTTGAGTGACAATGTCCTAACTCTTTATGTAGCTTGTTTTGGTTGGAGTTGCTGATGTTATATCATTGTAACAGAAAGTTCTTTAAAATGGAATTTTCTTTTAAATTATTCCTTCTTTCTTTTTAGTTACAAAATTGTCATAAAATGAGGTTTGTTTCGAAAGTCAACACTTTCTCTTGTATGTTTTGGATGAGCAGATGTAATTTACATACAACATCCTAATCACGTACACTTCACGTCCCATAATTACATTAGGACTAAATTCGTCCCTTTAGAGATTATGAGGCTGTTTAAATGTAGTTTTAGAAATGAGTTTTTCAAAGGAGTCAAGTGTCTGTAGGTAACACGCCCCTCCTGCTCTCTCGACCGTGGCGAGGGGCTTAAAGTGCAGCTGCAGCTGGCAACTACAGGTGGCAACTGCAGGTGGCAACTGCAGGTGGCAACTGCAGGTGGCAACTGCTGGTGGCAACTGCTGGTGGCTACTGCAGGTGGCAACTGCTGGTGGCAACTGCTGCTGGCAACTGCAGGTGGCTACTGCAGGTGGCAACTGCAGGTGGCAACTGCTGGTGGCAACTGCAGGTAGCAACTTCTGGTGGCAACTACCGGTGGCAACTGCAGGTGGCAACTGCTGGTGGCAACTGCAGGTGGCAACTGCAGGTGGCAACTGCTGGTGGCAACTGCAGGTGGCAACTGCAGGTGGCAACTGCAGGTGGCAACTGCAGGTGGCAACTGCTGGTGGCAACTGCAGGTGGCAACTGCTGGTGCAACTACCTGGCAACTGCAGGTGGCAACTGCAACAATCTCTCTCCTGGGGATGGCAGTGGTGTTGCCATTTTTAACCTCCGCCCCGGACCATTAGGCCTTAATTACGAATATGAAATTATTTACCAAGATGGATTGTAGCTGTGGTGTGTAATGTTTCCCCTTCGCCCCCCCCCCCATCCCCACACGTTCCCCTCCCTCTCTTCTCCTCCCCCCCTCACCTACCCCATCCCACACGTTCCCCTCCCTCTCTTCTCCCCCTTCTCTGTCACCACCACTCTCCTCCCTCTTCTTTTATCAATACTTCTTCAATATCTCTTTAACTACCTCTTCCATTTTATTCCCCGTCTCCTATCCCATGCTCCTCTCCCTCATTCGTTAAACCTTCTTCCCCCGCCCCCCCTTCATCCTTTTTCATCTTTTTCCCTTACCAAGTCTTCCCCTTTTCTTTACCTCTTTTCCCAATGTGTTCCCAATTTATCCTTCTCCATTTTTCCTCTCTCTCCAACCTCTTGACCACCTCTTCCACCTCTCCCTGCACCATCTTGCTCCTTTTTCTTCCTCTTTCCCACACGTTCCCCTCCCACAGTGCGCGCCCTCACCGGGCCACGCCACACTGGCCATCACTGCGCCATCTGTTGAGAAACAAACACAAGTCTCTCGCAGTCATTATCTTATGTTTTGTTAGGAGTTTGTGTGAGTTAAATAGGTTTTCGTGAGTCGTGTCGGGTGTTGTGAGTACGGCAGGTGTTTGCTAGTTACGGCAGGTGTTTGTGAGTTACGGCAGGTGTTTGTGAGTTACGGAGGTGTTGCGTATCGTGTCGGGTGTTTGTGAGTTACGGCAGGTGTTTGCGTGTCGTGTCGGGGTTTGTGAGTTACGGCAGGTGTTTGCGTGTCGTGTCGGATGTTTGTGAGTTACGGCAGGTGTTTGCGTGTCGTGTCGGGTGTTTGTGAGTTACGGCAGGTGTTTGCGTGTCTTGTCGGGTGTTTGTGAGTTACGGCAGGTGTTTGTGAGTTACCAGGTGTTTACGTATCGTGTCGGGTGTTGTACTCACCTAGTTGTGCTTGCGGGGGTGAGCTCTGGCTCTTTGGTCCCGCCTCTCAACCGACAATCAACAGGTGTACAGGTTCCTGAGCCTATTGGGCTCTATCATATCTACACTTGAAACTGTGTATGGAGTCAGCCTCCACCACATCGCTTCCTAATGCATTCCATTTGTCAACCACTCTGACACTAAAAAAGTTCTTTCTAATATCTCTGTGGCTCATTTGGGCACTCAGTTTCCACCTGTGTTCCCTAGTGCGTGTGCCCCTTGTGTTTAAACAGCGGTGTTGACCAGACCACACACTAGAAGTTGAAGGGACGACGACGTTTCGGTCCGTCCTGGACCATTCTCAAGTCGCTTGGATGAGGAGGTAGAGAACGGGAAATAAATAGGCAAGAGAGAGGTGAGGAGGAAAGTAAGGTGTAGAGAAAGTATAATAATGAGAATGCAGAAGGCCTATTGGCCCATACGAGGCAGCTCCCATTATAACGAAGGAAAGGTAATAGGAATAAGCAGAGGATAGCAAGGGAGCGTAGGAGAAGACAATGAACAGAAAAAGGGGAGAAGAGAGAAAGAAAGGAAAGAGAAAGAAAGATAAATGGAAGGGGTAAGCTTATGTTAAGTCACGTTTGTTAGAAAGATAGAGCATTTGAGTATGTACTGTGAAAGGGAAGAGTCCACAGCAACAAAGCCAGGACTCAAGTTCATGTTGGGTACATTGTGATAAAAGGCCGATTCTACAAGACGGCGTCTGTGAAGAGTAGAGGCAGGAAAGATTATTTTGGAGGAAGACCAATCAATGGGATGATTAGAATCCCTCACATGGCAGAAGAAGAGAGCATTGTTAGTGTCTGCAGACTTAACACTTCTCTTGTGTTCTTTAAGTCTGTCATTCAGTGTACGGCCAGTTTCGCCAAAGTATTGGAGAGGACAAGATGAACAGGAAATAGAGTAGACACCAGCAGCATTAGAAGCAGGAGGAGCNTACACAAGGTTTAATTATCAGTAATTTCTTTTTCAGTTTTAATAAACAATACAGATTTTATACAAAATTTGAAAATATCCTGAGTTTTTTCACAATTTATTGAAATATTTTAGTTTTGTTTTATAAAACTGTAATATCAATATAGCTATAGGTTCTAAACAGCTATAGGTGCGAAATTCTACATTTCAAATCTTTAGATGTTTGCCCAACATAGAACCTATTACAGTCTTTACAAGGTATTTTATAAATGACAGTTATCACTACGAAGGCTGTTTCTAACCAATAGTTTACCAACAGTATTTTCGTAATTAAACAATTCACGTATATAAAAAAATTTCAAGGCCTTGATAATATTTTCAAGCCCAATGCTTCCTTCGTGACCATCTTCGCTACTCTACTAGTGAAAGCACACTGCACTCGCACCCATCTCAAATTTCTAAAACAATGTCTTAGTGAGCAAGTTGTACCCAAGTCTCTGCTACCTGCCCATCTCATCAAATTAGTTGATCAACCCTAAAGTGATTTCTGTGCTACCATTTTGTAAAAACACATTGAAGTTACAAATCATGTGAAGGTTTTGTTTTCAAATGCCTGGATGCAGCAAAAAGAAACTTTCCATACCTATAGACCGGAAAAATCCTTTGATGGATGAAATTTACAGTAAACTACACAGAAAAATTCTTCGGTTACAGAAAATTCTAAAGCGCAAGTTAGAAAGTCTGATTAAAAATAGTGATTGGACAAAGAAATCCAATCCAAATAACTTGTTGAATTTGTCATCGATGTCGATAAGTGAAAATGTGGTTACTGCTTTGGGTTATGGTATGTCATTTGCCATTTCAAATCAACCTTCTGCAGTTAAGATTGCTAGTTCATTGTTACACCTTAAAAAACAAAACACACTCTCAACAAAACCTAAACCTGGTTAAAGGTATTGTTTATGGTTCAATGTTGACGCCTCAAACAAACTATTTCCCTGAAAGGTTCAGACGAAGCTTACAGGAGTTAAGAGTCGACCCTTCCATTCATATAACAAAGGCTGATAAATCCAGCACTGTTTTTGTTCTAAACAAGGAGGAATATATTTAAAAAATGAATAATTTCCTCCAAGATTCTTCAACATTCACCAAACTCAGGAAAAATCCTCTTGATGACATCATCAAGTTCTTCAATAGCAGCTTGAGGAAGTTGTTAAGTAACCGGGAGCCGGTCGGCCGAGCGGACAGCACGCCGGACTTGTGATCCTGTGGCCCTGGGTTCGATCCCAGGCGCCGGCGAGAAACAATGAGCAGAGTTTCTTACACCCTATGCCCTGTTACCTAGCAGTAAAATAGGTACCTGGGTGTTAGTCAGCTGTCACGGGCTGCTTCCTGGGGGTGGAGGCCTTGTCGAGGACCGGGCCGTGGGGACACTAAAAGCCCCGAAATCATCTCAAGATCTCAAGATAACCATAAAGATCTTCTTAATCAATTTACTACCTCATCCCCTTCAATACCATATCTCCATGGACTTGTCAAGACTCAGAAGCCTAACTATCCCATGAGTCCTATCATCAGTTCTGTGGGATTCATTTCTTACAAGCTTTATAAATGGCTTACCAAAATCTTGTTCCCCATTCTTAGGAACTATTTCCTATTCTCATTTGACCAATTCTCTTGAATTAGTTAACAAATTGAATAGTGTTCCTGTCACTCCTGATGTCAAGTTAATCAGTTTTGACGTTTGT
>WNGS01135237.1:4532534-4547939 GCA_020271785.1 Procambarus virginalis
TGTGACCAAGAGCAATTTATGTTGTTTAACACAATATAATTAATTATTAAAATGTCCCAAAAGAAAAAAGGCAAATGAAATGGAGGAAACGAATACACAACAAAACGTATAGAGACCATCTGTCCAGTCAGCACCGACCCCCACCGGCCACAAGGTCCCACTGATTATTGCAGTGTGTGTGTGTTGTGTGTGTGTGTGTGTGTGTGTGTGTGTGTGTGTGTGTGTGTGTGTGTGTGTGTGTGTGTGTGTACTCACCTAGTTGTGCTTGCGGGGGTTGAGCTCTGGCTCTTTGGTCCCGCCTGTGTGTGTGTGTACTCAACTAATTGTACTCACCTAATTGTGCTTGGGGGGTTGAGCTTTTTCTCTTTGGTCCATCCTCTCAACTGTCAATCAACTGGTGAACAGATTCCAGAGCCTACTGGGCTCTATCATATCTACATTTAAAACTGTGTATGGAGTCAGACTCCACCACATCAGTGTCTAATGCATTCCACCTGTTAACTACTCTGACACTGAAAAAGTTCCTTCTAACGTCCCTGTGGCTCATGTGGGTACTCAGTTTCACCTGTGTCCCCTTGTTCGCGTACCACCAGTGTTGAATAGGTTATCCATGTTTACCCAGTCGATTCGCCTCAGGATTTTGTAGGTTGTGATCATGTCTCCCCTTACTCTTCTGTCTTCCAGTGTCGTAAGGTGCATTTCCCGCAGCCTTTCCTCGTAACTCATGCCTCTTAGTTCTGGGACTAGTCTAGTGGCATACCTTTAAACTTTTACCAGCTTCGTCTTGTGCTTGACAAGGTACGGGCTCCATGCTGGGGCCACATACTCCAGGATTGGTCTTACATATGTGGTATACAAAATTCTGAATGATTCCTTACACAGGTTCCTGAACGCTGTTCTGATGTTAGCCAGCCTCGCATATGCCGCAGACGTTATTCTTTTTTATGTGGGCTTCAGGAGACTGATTTGGTGTGATATCAACACCTAGATCTTTCTCTCCGTCCGTTTCATTAAGTACTTCATCTCCTATTCTGTATCCTGTGTCTGGCCTCCTGTTTCCACCGCCTAGTTTCATTAATTTGCATTTACTCGGGTTGAACTTCAACAGCCATTTGTTGGACCATTCACTCAATCTGTCTAGGTCATCTTGTAGCATCTTGTGTGTGTGTGTTTAATTACCTAAGTGTAGTTACAGGATGAGAACTTTGTCCGTGGTGTCCCGTCTTCCCAGTACTCTTTGTCGTATAACGCTTTGAAACTACTGACGGTTTTGGCCTCTCACTTAGCTTGTTCCAACCGTCTGCCATTTTGTTGCAAAAGAACACTTTCTAATATTCTTAGGCACCTTTATTTTCTTAGCTTGACTCTGTGTCCTCATGTTCCTGATGTTGCTGGTTTCAGGAATTCCTCTTTGTCAATTTGGTCGATTCCTGTTAGTATTTTGTAAGTGGTGATATTACGTTTTTTTACGCTATCTTTTAGCTTGTACATGTTTAACGCCGCCTCTCTTTCCTCGTAACTCTTGTTTTTCAGTTCTGGAAGCCAGTTTGTAGCATGCCGTTGCACCTTTTTCAATTTGTTGATGTGCTTCTTGAGATTTGGGCACCATACAACTGCTGCATATTCCAATTTTGGTCTCACAAAAATCATTAAGAGTTTCTTTAGTATTTCACCAACCACTTAATTACAAGCAAGTCTAAAGATGGAAAGCGACACCTACGCTCATCTCTCAATGTTCTTTATGTGTTCCTCTGGCGACAGCTTAGTATCCAAAACCACCCCTAGGTCTAGTTCTTTATTAGAGTTTTGTAATTCCTTTCCACATATTTTGTAAGTTGTGTCTGGTCTATTTTCTCCAATTCACACTTCATAATATAACATTTATTCCCCATTGAATTACATTTGCCACATGACGCTCCAAGCACTTATTTTAGCTATATCAATTTGAAGGACATTACAATCGTCTGCGACTCCTGTCTTCCCCAGTGTCTATCTTAGCATCATCCGCAAACATGCTCATATAATTCTGTTTTCCTTCTGGTAGATGGTTTAAGTAGACGATGAACATTGTTGGTGCAAGAATTGAACCGCGTGGTACTCCGCTAGTGACACTCCTCCAGTCCTTGATTATTGCCCTCATTTGTCTGTCAGACATTTTTCAGTCATGTCTGAAGTCTACCTGTCACCCCTCCATGTTCCAGTTTCCAGAACACCTCTTGTGTGGGTCCAGATACAGTCAACCAACCAGCTCTTTCATGTAGTATCTCTGTGGCTCTATCATAAAACCCAAGATGATTTGTTACACAAATGTGTGTGTGTGTGTGTGTGTGTGTGTGAGTGTGTGTGTGCGTGCGTGTGTGCGTGCGTGTGTGCGAGTGAGTGAGTGAGTGAGTGAGAGAGAGAGAGAGAGAGAGAGAGAGAGAGAGAGAGAGAGAGAGAGAGAGAGAGAGAGAGCGAGAGAGCGAGCACTTGTAGAAGTGCTTGTGACGCAGCGTGACAATAAGCTGGAGGAGATCCTGGATGTCACCCACAGCTGAGAGGGTGAATTTTGCGTTTCGTGTGTATTTCCGAACGGTAATTACGGCGTGACGGTGTATGGACGACGGTGAGGCATGGCGACAACCTCACCAGTCGTGCAAGACAACCCAACCAAGTGAAGCTCTGGTGCTCGTCAAGCTTCCTTCACGACACTTGCATGACTACTGTCACTCATCAGTAACACTAGCTTCACTGCTGTCTAAATCCCGTCAGCCAGCCCCCCCCCCCCCTTCCACGACACTTTGCATGGCTCCTGTCTAGAACCGTCAACCGTCCTCCACGACGCTTGCGTGTCTCGTCTGTCTCACACCCCCGTCAACCTCCCGTGCCCCTGTCTGGTACCTGTCAACACCTGTCCAGCCCGAGCTCGGCCAACAACTGTGTAAACACGTGCACCTGTTATTACATAACAGAGTTTGGACAGCGTGAAATTAACCATAATTGCAACTAAGAGTTAACCCAAATGACTGCCACTGGTCGGCTCCCAATTGCGGCCTGTGTACATATGATTATTTACTCATTATTATTATAGGTTAGGGCGTGGTCCAATAGAAATGAAATATAATTGGTAAAATAAATTAAACTCCATTCACCGTTTGAGAATATAATTATATATATATATATATATATATATATATATATATATATATATATATATATATATATATAATATATAATTAGATAGCTCAAGGCCATCTAGAGAGAGTCAGTACTCCGTTTTACCCAGGAAAATAGTGAAAATAACAGTCTGCCATTTCTGGATGTACTAATAACAAAAACAGGAACCTCTTTAACCACCAGCGTATATACTAAGCCTACAAACATAGGATTATGCCTGAACGGTAAGAGTGAGTGGCCCCAAAGATACAAAGCCAGTGTTCTCAAGGCCTATATTCGTCGAGCTCTTACACACTTCTCTGAATGGAGCAACATGAGTATGAAAGATTAACGCAGGTGTTGGTGAACATGGATATAGCTACACAGACATAAACACTACTATAAGACGACACCTGGACCGATCGTAGAATCCTGAACCAAGTACAGAAACCACAACGCCTCCAATAACATTATATTACAAATCCACCATGCACAGTGAACATAAAAAAGAGGAAAGAATAATGAAAGACATAATCCGTAAAGGAGTAAAAAGCACAACTTCTGACCAAAACATAGACTTAATCATATACTATAAAACAAAAAAGACTACCGACCTCCTTATTAAAAACAGCCCGAAGCCGACCGAGAACCCTTTACAGCAGTTGAACGTTGTATACATGTACACCTGCCCCCTATGAAGGATGTAACCTTCAATCTAAGTACATAGGTATGACGTCGACCAAGCTGACGAGGCGTTTGACCTGTCATCTTCAATCAGGAATCACATGAGACAAGCCCATGACTTGTCCCTAACAAGAGAAATGTTGAATAAGAACACTTGTATAATAGACAAAACCCAAGATGTAAGAAGATTACAAATTCTTAAAGGAATCTACATAAAAATAGAACAACCTACCATGAACACCCAAATTACGGAACTATTCACTCTACCCACCATGAGAGTAAGAACAAGACGGGAACACCAAGATGCCAACATAGAAGACACTGCTCAACATGCTACGCCCACTACACCTCATTAATGTTTGTATGTGGATCGGATCCCATTTACGCCTTTTTCTTTAAACTTTAAAGGCCTTACTTTTCTCCCCTATATGCCTTATTCTTGACCCATTTATATTGGTCTATTTGTCTACACCTGACCCCATAATGGTATATATGCAACATGCTTTGTATTTTATTATGACTTGAGAATGAACCATATAGGTTCCAAACGTTGTGTAATTTTATAATAAGTGCAATACATTCTACAGTTATTTATTTATTTTTCTTCACCTCGAACGAAGATGACTTTTGGAGAACTCCTCTTCCAGTTAAACCAAGATGCAAGAGCACTAGTCAGAGGGATAGAAGCCCTAAACAAGAAAATTCAATACAGAATATGCATTCATATCAATGAAACATTATTATATTATATATATAAATAATATATATATATAATATAAATAATATATATATATATATATATATATGAATAATATATATATATATATATAATAGAAATTGCTTAACGCGTTTTCGGCTAATTCGCCTTCATCAGAGCAAAAGTAGAATGAAGAATAATCTTCATTCTACTTTTGCTCTGATGAAGGCGAATTAGCCGAAACGCGTTAAGCAATTTCTATTTTTCACATGTGGTATTCTGCATACTTGGATCATGTTTTTTGTGATCATTGTTGCATATATATATATATAATTATATATATTATATATATATATAATAATATATATATATATATATATATATAATGTATGTCGTACCTAGTAGCCAGAACGCACTTCTCAGCCTACTATGCAAGGCCCGATTTGCCTAATAAGCCAATTTTCATGAATTAATTTTTTTTGACTACCTAACCTAACAAATCTAACCTAACTTTTTTCGGCTACCTAACCTAACCTAACCTATAAAGATAGGTAGGTTAGGTTAGGTAGGGTTGGTTAGTTCGGTCATATATCTACGTTATTTTAACTCAAATAAAAAAATTGACCTCATACATAATGAAATGGGTAGCTTTATCATTTCATAAAAATTGTGAAATAAATTAATTAATGAAAACTTGGCTTATTAGGCAAATCGGGCCTTGCATAGTAGGCTGAGAAGTGCGTTCTGGCTACTAGGTACGACATATATATATATATATATATATATATATAATATATATATATATTATATATATAATATATATATATTGTGACGATAATCCTTATCAAGATTTAGCCTGCCATTTCTGCGAATCACTCCTGTCCTCATCACATACAAGATACGTTTTTGTAGTGGCTAAACGTATTATAAGCTCGCCACCGTACCAGCAACTCCCTCCTTCCCCCCCACTGCTGCACCTGGTCGACGCGCCGAACCCTGCAACGGCCTAACTAGCGACTGCGACCATCCAGCTTCCTCATTGGCCGCCAACCAACACTCCACTCCGGGTCCCCGCCAATCACAAGACCTCACCAGTTATTGTTGGAGTCCCCTTACGTTTCTGCCAGCCAGAATATTGTGTGCTCGCAAGCTGTGAACTCCTAAGTGACTCACTCTGTGTGGTCAAATAGAGGTTCATAGTTAGTGCATATATTCCAGCATTCATATTTTACTTACTTTTGTATATCAATTCTCCTCCCCATTACGTATCTCTTTTCATGTTATATTGGTTTATTGTTTATGTTTTTCCAGTAGCCAAGATTTTGCATTTATTTCAATTTGTGTTTTTCTTATGTTATTAAAATCCATATTTTTTATTATTGCTTTTCGTCTTTACAACCTTACCACAGATTACCAAATCAACGCAGTCATTCTTTTTTTTCTCTTTTTTTTTCCTTTTCTTTTTTTTAATATATTAGTGGCCCAGCACTGACACCTGCTAGTTGGAAGACTGCCGACCACCATTTCCAACTCGTTACCGTCACATATAAATGGGGGCCTGTCCGGGAGTCACCTATAATGGAGTTCTGTCCACGGAGTCACTATTAAATAGAGATCTGTCCACGGAGCTTCACTCAGGTTTGGTAATTGTGGTAAGCACACTTGGCTCTTTTTCCCTTGCTTCCATTATTCACATTAATCATTCTTTATTTTATATGGTGCTGTGTATATTGTACATTACGGGAATAGCATATGGTGAGAGTGAGACAACTTTGGATTACGTGGTGACTGTAGGCCGCAGTCATACTCTTAATTGGTCGTCTCCCCCTTCCGTGTTATCCTCCGTGTTTAACATCTTTGTCCCCAATATTTCTCACTTTTTGACAGATTATCACATAGGTACCCTGGTACTGTGGTCTGTCTCCGGTCAATAGCACCCAAGTCCTGCAATCCGACTCTAGGAGGAAAAAGAGGGCTTTAGATCCTCTAGCACGAACTATTATTGGCGAATTGGGACCTCGCCGATAGTTCTCGTCACCATTTTGACACATCNAACCTTAGGTTTATGATTAACATTTAATTTTCCATGAACTTTTTCCGTAGTTTGTCCCAGACAATATATATCATGGAGTGAAAGTACGTAAATTATTTTCCTGTTTCATGATTTTATATATATATATATATATATATATATATATATATATATATATAATATGGCAAGCCATGGGAGTCAACAGACAGTGAATTAATGTCTGTGAGCAGGGATTGTACTGCAATCGGGGAATGTGCAGAAAGCAGGTAAGGTTATATATATATATATATATATATATATATATATATATATATATATATATATATATATATATAACACACACACACACGCGAGTTTCGGTTGTTTATAGTCACAAAGTTAAAAGTACTTATCTTTATTTCTTCTTCATTAATGAGGTATAGCGGATGTATAGTTTAGACTTTAGACCATAAGATCAGATGTCTGGTTCGTTTCACATATTCGAGCCTAGTGATAGACTGAGGACAGGTAAAACTGAGAGCAGCTGAGACTGAGAACATATGAGCCAGAATGCAGCTGAGGTTAAAGTTAAGACACAAAACCTCTCCCAAGATTATGCAGAGATAGCAAAAGTCTTACTTGGGATCGAGCTTAGACACGTAGCTCAGCCTCAAATCTTCAGAGCAGCTTTGAAATACCAATTAAAATACAAATAAAAAATTGAGACTATACACAATGGACCTGGTGAAGAACTGAGACGTTGAGCGTGGAGTGTGGACTCAGCGCCGGGGGCCTCAGCTTACCTGAGCGTCCTCAGGTACTCACAGGAGGCGCTCTTGTCCTCCCTCAGGGGAGCCCCTCCTGTGACTCGTCGTCCTCAGACGCTGTCCCTTCATTCCGGCAGTTCTTTACCATTGAGATCCTTCAGTGGGAGTGAAGAGCTCATGAGAATCCAAGATGCATTATATTCTATGCTCATTCCTGCTTTACTTTTGAAAGGTTGGGATGGGAATGTTTCAGGACTCAAGACGTTTGAAAAATGACAGAAAATGGCAAATCTGATCTGCGGTTTCTTTTTCTTTTCTTCACGTATATTACATTTTTTAGCAAAATAGGCTTCCGGGAGTGCCATCATGTATAAGTGCACGCGTATCTGCCCGGCTCTAAGAGGAAGCTTCCTGACCATAGCCGACTACTTCCTCTCTTTCTCTCTCTCTCTCTCTCTCTCTCTGTGGCATCTGGCACTACACCCACACTTCGCACCTAGTGCATTATAACATGAAGACAAATGTCACCCTAAAAGTTATCCTGGGTGTGAAGATGGTCATTCTTGCAAGCAAGAAACCCGTGATACCATGGCATTAATTAAATGCCGGTCTCCCTCTGGATAAGATCACATATAATAAGTATCAATGTTCTCTCTGAAAACACACAAATGGTCGACTAATCATGATTTCTGGATGGCGCATCTCTTGTGTAGTGCTCAACGAGACATCAAATCTCTCCGATAGCTTCCCGTAGCTTTCATGGAGCTCCATAGAGAATATGGTTCTCTCAAAGCTGTAATATATGAACTCCGCGGGGAAGTAACACCAATGTTCCCATAAAAGGATTCGTCTGTAGGCATCTCGTGCAATGACCCTCAATCTTCCTCGCGAGGGGCGAGTGTCCAATAAACCATAAATGCTCAGCAAATCGTGAATATGCAGCAACAAGTGAATGTTGCACAAGTAGTGCGTGACTGGCAAGCCATGGGAGTCAAGCAGACAGTGAATTAATGTCTGTGAGCAGGGATTGTACTGCAATTAGGGAATGTGCAGAAAGCAGGTAAGGTAATTATCAAAAGAAGGCGCCAAACCGGGAAGGCTATGTAGCACCATCAAAGTGAGAAATAATCAGAGGGCGCTAAATATCACCAAGAATGCCAATACGAGAACAAAAACGCATAAGGCGAACGATATCAAAAGTGTCCGATTCACCTAGAATTCTATCGAGGGACAAGTGACCGCGAGGGACGGTCACTTATTAAGCAGAGTGTCAATCAGGCGGAAAGACAATGTACACAATCATCGACCAGTAAGAAGTGAGTGTTCATTAAGGAAAGAATGTCCAGTAAGCAGTGTGTCCACAAGATGGTCACCGGCCAGAAAATAGCGAGAGAATGTTCTCCAGCAAATAACTAGTTCCCTGCAAGCCGTGAGTGTCCAGCAGTAAGTAAGGGGGAATATCTGCAGCATGTGGCGAGTGTCCAGTATTCTGCGAGTGTCCAGCAAGCAGTGAGGGAATGTCCACAGACATTCACCGAGTGTCCAGCAAAACGGGCTTGACTGGTTGCCTTAAAATTTTACCTGATATCACTTGTGGGCGTTGAGAAGCAACTCTCCTGAATCTTTACTTATAGTTTTTCATCATATTTGCTCATAGAGCTGCTTGCTTCTGTGCAGTCCAAGTGCCTACTACTCCATCATTGATTTCGAACTCCCATAAATCCGTGTCGCTTAACTGTGCTTAAAACTGATACCAGATGAATTTGTTATGTTTCACTTCACCTTTAGCAGTTTATCTCTGGCTACTTTGTCCAAGCCTCTGAGCGTCTTACGTGCATTATTCATGTTTTCTGGCCCGTCTCTCTGTGCATTGTTTGTATTCTCCGTCTTATTGTACACATTTGTTAGTTTTTTCATATGGTTGTGCCACCGTTTCCGTTCCATTTCAGGTTTTAATGATATGTCATTTTCATATTCTTCTTTTGTCTTTCTTCTAGTTCTTGAGTATTCATTTCTTGCATATTTGACGCTCATCTGCCATCTTTCTGCATCTATACCATGTTCTCTTGTTTGCCTCATTAGCATGTTAAACAAAATAAAAACGCCATTTTTGTTGATAGGGAAGTATTGTTGACCAGACCACACACTAGAAGGTGAAGGGACGACGACGTTTCGGTCCGTCCTGGACCCTTCTCAAGTCGATTGTGTGACACAATCGACTTGAGAATGGTCCAAGACGAGCCGAAACGTCTTCGTCCCTTCATTTTCTAGTGTGTGGATTGGTCAACACATCGTCACAAACTGCTTGCCTGGTTTATAGTGGTATCCCATACCCGAGGGACCTGCCTCGAGTCTATGAGGCAGATCCTCCTCCTCCATCTTGTTTCTTCTATCATGTATTGTGTTAGGTCGGGAAAGGTAATGATCAGGAGAAACAGCTCAGCCAAAACGATTTTTGAGGGCTTGGATAGGATACGAGAATAAGGTGCTGTGACGAGAGGGCGAGTTGAATTAGTGTGGCCCAACCACTTCCACAATCGGGGACCGAAAGCTGAACCTGAAATTGACAAGGTCACCACTGTACCAACGAGAAAATCTCCACTAACGTCCAGTCAAAATACAGAATATAGCATGTATAGTTATAAGCCATATGGGCCAGAGAAGCACATGGGCCAGAGAAGCCCATGGGCCAGAGAAGCCCATGGGCCAGAGAAGCCCATGGGCCAGAGAAGCCCATGGGCCAGAGAAGCACATGGGCCAGAGAAGCACATGGGCCAAAGAAGCACATGGTCCAGAGAAGCCCATGATCCAGAAAGCCCATGATCCAGAGAAGCACATGGGCCAGAGAAGCACATGGACCAAAGAAGCCATGGTCCAGAGAAGCACATGGGCCAGAGAAGCACATGGGCCAGAGAAGCACATGGGCCAGAGAAGCACATGGGCCAGAGAAGCACATGGGCCAACAATAGACAAGCCGATTCTGTAAATTACAATGTTATGTGCCACTACACAGTACAGAGAGAGCACTGTTTGGTTCCCCTTCAGAGCATATAAGTCGAATTACCACCTAAACATTATATTGAATAAATATATAATAATGTAGGTGTTTAGCTGTTAGCCAGGATACATTAGTTGATCACAAAAAAGAGAATTACAAGCTTAAAAGAGCGTGGGCACCATTTAAGCTTACACGCACGAATACTAGTAGCCAAGCTGGCAGTTACTGATAACAACACCGCTATGAATGACGTAACTGGTCCATGCTTCAAGCTGTTTATTTCGGTGTAAACGGTGTTGTGTAATAAATCAACTTATAAACTTATCTACAGGTGCATCCTGTTTAACACGAAGAAAGCTAGGATAGTTGCACTGTCACGTAACTAGAATGGAAAGTGAGGTATACAGAACCTTGTGACCACAACACGGTCTCCATTACAGCAACAACCACCGCCAGTCTCTGCCTCTACAACAACTACCACCTCAAGTCTCCTCCTCTAAAACAACAACCATCTCCAGTCTCTGCCTCTACAACAATTACCGCCAATCTGTGCTGCTACAATCACCACCACCTCAGTAGAGTAAATGATGACTACGACCGTGTGTGCGCCATTTTGGGTGGCAATGTTGCAGAGCATTATTACAGAGGCAAGATCGTTCAAGAGGACCCATGTTGCAATACAGTTGCAAAACATAGAAAACGAAATGTTGCAAGTGAATGAAGTTAAAAGGGAAAATCATAATGTTTTTTACATGTATCAAAATATTTTGTAAGGTCAAATTTTCAAAAGAATCGTTCAGTGAAAGTAATGTTTTTTCTTCAGTAGATTTTATTGCAGATAGGAAGTTCCATTCAGGTAGGAGGTTCCTTTCAGGTTGGAGGTTTCACTATATATCGTATAGAAGTTCGTTCAGGTAGGAAATTTCACTGTATATAGTATAGAGGTTCCTTTTGGGTATGAGATTTTTTTCCAGGTAAGAAGTTTCTTTCAGGTTGGAGGTTTCACTATATATCATATAGATTAATGATAAGAGGAATAAAAAAATAAAGAGTAAATAGAGAGAACTAGACTTAACTTACAATGGATTAGAGTGAATTATATATAGTACGTCTATCTAGGATTAGTGAAATTAAGAAAAAGTAGTTAAGCATTTTAGTGCAAATATGAAATAACAGTTAATGATGATAAATACTTTCCAGTACAAATAAATGAGAGAGAGAGCCCACTCATCATATAAATGCAATTCTTACACTAATTTTAAATTATGCATAGTACTGTAGGGTCATTATCCGTGACGAATAAATTCGAAGCTGTGAACAGGGTGGCAGAGAGTACCAACTCGTAAAAGGGGGATTTAGGAGATCATACCAAACAAGGAGAGAGCGAGGAGTCACGGCGACTCATGTAGGGTGTCAACACGGGACAACGAGGCCAGTGTTGGAGCTGCACCCCCTAATATGTGATGTTGAACCCCTCTCCAAGATCAAGAGGCGTACAGGATGATCTCCTGAGTGAATTTCAAGCACTGCAGTGATCATTGTTGGTCGACCGATGGTAGCGGGAGTGTGGCTGCCGAGGTCGGTTGTCTGTTCTGGCAAAGAGTGGTTGGGGGACGTTGTCCACCTGTACGCAAGTAACAGTCTGGTGCAACAAGCAGAGCTCTCTTTGAAGGTTTAAGTTCCGTAAGCCCCAACCCCCTCAGGCCAGAACAGTGGTTTTCAAGGAATTACAGAAAATGGAACTATGGTGAGGACACCCTAAACTATTAAGCCATGGTTCTTCTAGCCACACTAACTTTTTGAACTTTTAAATTCCAGTGCACCAATATCACCCATCCAAGACCAATGGAACACAAGAACACGTTGCAAGGAACAGTGCAACATGCAACAAACGTTCCTGCAATGTCAGACAATCCCCAAAACCACGACTAAATGAAATTTGACGCATAATACCCTACTCACCTCTACAACAACCGCCACCACCAGTCTCTACCTATACAACACTCAGGGAACCCTTGTGACTGAGTGGACAGCGCTCAGGATTCGTAATCCTAGGGACCAGGGATCGATTCCTGGCGAAGGAGGAAACAAATGGGCAGAGTTCCTTTCACCTTGATGCCCTTGTTACCTAGCAGTAAATAGTTACCTGGGAGATAGACAGCTGCTATGGGCTGCTTCCTGGAAACGTGTGTGCGTGTGTGTGAGTGAAAAATAAATAAATATAAATAAATAATGAGTAGATTGACAGTTGAGAGGCTGGTCGAAAGAGCCAGAGCTCGATCCCTGCAAGCACAACTTGGTGAATCCAACTAGGTGAATATACTCACAAACCTAAGTGCTGCCATGATTTATTATCAGCATAGCCATTTTAATTATTACTGCTATTACTAAGCCCACAAAAGTATTAATATGAGTTAAAAAAAAGTAGAGATGGTAAAAACGTGGGCAAAGTTGCCCATCTCGGGCACTTTACAGCACTGTATTGAAAATTTAAAGTAATATACTTTTCTTCAATATATTAACTCAGTGATACTTAATTAAAAAAATAATCCTTTGTAATACACAATTACTATTTGCAATATGGAGTAGTGATCCTCTATTTGCAATATGGGATAGATAATTAGCAATCCCTTTATTGACCAGTGCATGCTGCACTTAATATAATTTAATCTTTATTTAAATTTTTAATGTAGATAATTCAGGGAGGTCAGTGAGAGCATCATTCCTCCTGTCAGGACTTTTCATATTCCACACCCTTAAGTAACCCAAGAGTTACTCTTACAAAGAGTTACTCAAAGAGTTATAACGTTATATATTATATTTCCTTCACAACCATACCCATGCTTTTATACTATTTTTTTAATGTAGATTTCTTTAATTTACTTTTTATTATTTTACCAAAGCCTCCTAATTTTGAAAAAAAACTGTGAATATATCAATTACTATTCCAAGAGATGGGTGAAGTGTAATCACTTAGTTGTGCTTGCAGAGGTTGAGCTTTGGCTCTTTGGTCCCGCCTGTGAACCGTCAATCGACTGGTGTACAGATTCCTGAGCCTACTTGGCTCTATCATATCTACATTTGAAACTGTGTATGGAGTCAGCCTTCAGCACATCACTTCCTGGTGCATTCCATTTATTAACTACTCTGACACTGAAAATGTTCTTTCTAATGTCTCTGTGGCTCATTTGAGTACTCAGTTTCGACCTGTGTCCCCTTGTGCATGCACCACCCTTGTTAAATCCATCTTTGTATACCAGACCGTACCATCATAATCCATCTTTGTATACTCTATCAATTCCCCATGAGTATTTTGTATGTGGTGATCATGTCTTCCCGAGCTCTTCTAACTTCCAGCTACGTGAGGTGCAGCTCACGCAGCCTTTCCTCATAACTCATGCCTCTTAGTTCTGGGACTAGCCTAGTGCATACCTCTGAACTTTTCCCAGCTTCGTCTTGTGCTTGACAAGGTACGGGCTCCATGTTGGGGCCGCATATTCTAGGATTGGTCTTACATATGTGGTATTCAAGGTTCTGAAGGATTCCTTACACAGGTTTTTGAAGGCAGTTCTGATGTTAGCCAGCCTCGTATACGCCGCCGATGTTGTTATTTCGATGTGGGCTTCAGGAGACAGGTTTGGCGTGATACCAACTCCTAGATCTTTCTGTCTGTCCGTTTCGTGAAGGACTTCATCTCCCATTCGGTATCCAGTGTCTGGCCTCCTATTTCCTCCCCCTAGTTTCATTATCTAGGCGGCAACCATTACTAAAGACTTAAACACCACACTGGAACACAATGTGGTGTGTTCCACGTGCTAGTCTCTACACATCTTCAGCGTCTCCTATCTGCTTTCTCCACCTACCTGTAAATTATTCAAAATTTATATTCCTGCATTGCTTTCAGACCTTGCTTATGTTTCACAAATGTATCTTTTCTTTCTCTTCTATCCTATTCTAAAGCCTCTTCCACTTTCTTCATTATTTACTCCATCTTCAATGTATTCTTCATTGCCACATGGCTTTCATCTCCACTTTCTGACGTATTAATTAACTTTGAGACCTATCCTTCACTTAGGCAATTTCCTCTTCCAATATCTTTCTCACTCACTCCTCGCATTCAGTAATTATCTTGGCAACATTACGACCTTTCCTTCCCACCTCCGACTACTCTATTCACCTGTCTCTCCCTGCCGTTTGTTTCTCCACTCCCTCCACTTGTGTGTACTCACCTATATGTACTCACCTATATGTGTCTGCAAGATCGAGCATTGACTCTTGGATCCCGCCTTTCGAGCATCAGTTGTTTACAGCAATGACTCCTGTCCCATTTCCCTATCATACCTGGTTTTAAAATTATGAATAGTATTTGCTTCCACAACCTGTTCCTTGAGTGCATTCCATTTTCCCACTACTCTCACGCTAAAAGAAAACTTCCTAACATCTCTGTGACTCATCTGAGTTTCCAACTTCCATCCATGTCCCCTCGTTCTGTTACTATTCCGTGTGAACATTTCGTCTATGTCCACTCTGTCAATCCCTCTGAGTATTTTATACGTTCCTATCATGTCCCCTCTCTCCCTTCTTCTTTCTAGTGTCGTAAGGCACAGTTCCCTCAGGCGCTCCTCATACCCCATCCCTCGTAGCTCAGGGACGAGTCTCGTTGCAAACCTCTGAACCTTTTCCAGTTTCATTATATGCTTCTTCAGATGGGGACTCCATGATGAGGCGGCATACTCTAAGACTGGCCTCACGTAGGCAGTGTAAAGCGCCCTAAATGCCTCCTTGCTTAGGTTCTGATGATGTTCTAACTTTTGCCAGTGTCGAGTACGCTGCTGTCGTTATCCTATTTATATGTGCCTCAGGAGATAGATTAGGTGTTACGTCCACACCCAGGTCTCTCTCGCGCGTCGTCACAGGTAGACTGTTCCCCTTCATTGTGTACTGACCCTTTGGTCTCCTATCTCCTAGTCCCATTTCCATAACTTTACATTGCTCGTGTTGAATTCCAATAGCCATTTCTCTGACCATCTCTGCAACCTGTTCAGGTCTTCTTGGAGGATCCTGCAATCCTCATCTGTCACACTCTTCTCATCAACTTTTGCTCATCCGCAAA
>WNGS01135237.1:4557188-4571416 GCA_020271785.1 Procambarus virginalis
ATATATATATATATATATATATATATATATATATATATATATATATATATATATATATATATTATATATTTATTAAATATGACCGAAAAAGTAAGATTAATAATTCTAATCTCTAACACGAATTTTCTCTCGATTTCCTTATGTTTCTTTTTACTGGTGACGGTAAATGAATAATCAATTCTCCAAAATTCATTTTTATTTCTAGTCTGACGCGACACTTGAGCGCGTTTTGTAAAACTTATTACATTTTCAAAGACTTTAGTTTATCCACACACAACTTATGACTGACTTATGGTGAAACAGCATTGGCTCTTATACCTGCATTTGGGTGAGGTGATGTAGTAACAATAGTGGGGTGAAAAACAAACTTTCAACAAAAACACAGAATACGGAATAATGGATATAGATTTGCAGGAGTTGGGTACAAATAGAACTGCAGAAGGTCTATTGGCCCATATTTCTTGATGTTTCTATGTTGGAGCGGAGTCTTGAAGTGGGTAGAATATAGTTGCGCGTCAATTGGCTGTTGATTGCTGGTGTTGACTTCTTGATGTGTAGTGCCTCGCAGATGTCAAGCCGCCTGCTGTCGCTGTATCTATCAATGATTTCTGTGTTGTTTGCTAAGATTTCTCTGGTGATGGTTTGGTTGTGGGAAGAGAATATATGTTCCTTAATGGAGCCCTGTTGCTTATGCATCGTTAAACGCCTGGAAAGAGATGTTGTTGTCTTGCCTATATACTGAGTTTTTTGAGGCTTACAGTCCCCAAGAAGGCATTTGAAGGCATAGAGACGACGTTTGTCTCTTTTTAGAGCGTTCTGCTCCGTGTCTGGAGAGTTTCTCATGAGTAAATCGTTAGTTGTATCTTCTGATTTTTGTCTGTAGGGATAACATTTCTATTAACAATATCTTTCAGGACCTTTCCTGAAAGATTGGTTGAGCAGTTAAGGGATCCTGTACGCCAGCAGAGTGCTCATGCAGTATGGGTTCGAGTCACTTCTGGGTGTGAGTTTTCAGTTGCATATAGTCCTGGGCCATTCGGGCTTGTTCGCATATATATGTATATATATATAATATATAATATATTAATATATATATATATATATATATATAAATATATATTTATATAAATATTATTTATATAACTCTAATAGGGGTACCACCTCTGGTGAAAGTGTAGGGACCCATAGCCTCGGGGAAGAAAATAAGGAGTACCCAGAAAGACCTTATGGATCCTCACTGAACACTTTGATATTTTCTTCCCCTACCACCCCTAATCTTTTAGTATGTGGTGTAATATTCTAACATTATTTTAAAATTTCATTACACAAAGAGGGTTACAACACTGGTTACATGCAAGGTACAAGGCTACTTGTCACAAGTGTAGAGCTCCTCCAGCTCCTCAGATGGCGAGCAGAAACCATGGATGCAGTGAGCATTTCTTATCTGGATCGCCACACTAAGGCGCTGAAAGAGAAAACTGGCGGCTCTAGGGTCTCTAGTTGTTTCAATTAGCTTGGACCCCAGCTCCTTCAAAAACTGCAGCACTTTTACCCAGGCACCAAGTGTCTCTGAGGCAATGGGGACAAAATATAGTGGGGATCAAGGTCTCTGTATTTACGCGACTTGGCTGCTTCCCGGTGATTGGCAGCACCTCCTGCTTGTGCAGCACTGAAGGCAACATAGGTGTTGGCTAAAGTTGAAACGCAAGTGTAGTCCCACACCAACTGTCTACCATTTTTTCAGGGGTTCACCGTGATACCGTCTGGGCGATCGACAGGCTCATCAGAGTTGCGGGGCATTAGGTAACAGGGCTCTCTCTCTGCTGGACAACCGGCTGTGGTAAGGCTTCTCTTAATAATGTCATTGACCTCGCCGTGTCTTGCATGCCATCCTCCTGTCCTTTGGCAGAGAAGGCCATGCCGTCCGTACCTGTCGGCCTCTGCCTCGCTGCAAATACACCTGTATTCGGTGTCGATTGGGGCAGCGAGGCAGAGAGCCACAGAAATTCGAAGGGCCTGCGGTGTGAGACGGGTGCCGGTTGCTGACATTGGGGTTGCTAATAGGAAGTCACCTGCATGGGGAGCTGCTACAGCTCTAAGTAGGGCAGTGTCATGTGTTGTCGCAGCTTTTAGTAATGTCGCAGCTTTTTGGTCGGCAATGGGGTGATCCCAGCTGGATTGCCTATGGGCTGCTGAAGGCAATGGTTTGGGTGCTGGTCCTGCGAGAGAGACCCATTTGGTGGTGCAGTCTGTAAAGCTAGGATCATGTATCCCTGCCCGTTGAACTAGGTGCTCAGGTAGGATTTCCTTCACCAAATTATCAGACGCCACTGAAGATGATAGGAATGCTGGAACAGCAATTTGTGTTGCTGTGCGCATGCCGAGGCCCCCAAGTCTGACAGGAAGGGAGGCCTGTTTCCACTGTTAGTCGCTGAGAGAAAGGTTAAGGGCTTTTTCTAGCATTGATTTCAGCAAGCTATCGTACTCTTCTAATTTAATATTGTTGAAAGATGGCGAACATCTAAGAAAGTAGGTCAGCCTGGGGAGGGACAAGCATCTGGTGATGAGGTAAAGTGCATCATGAGCATCGATGTCTTCAATCTTCTCGTTCATTTTCTTCAGGTGATTGATCTTCTTACCAAAGACCTCGTCGATGGCATTCCCTCCGAGAGGAGCACCTAGGAGTGTGCTGTCCTCAGGGTTGGTTATGTGAATATCATGCAAAACAACCTTTATTTGCTCTATTATGTTCTGGTTCGCAGAGGTTATTTCGCACTTGAAAGAGTTCAGGGTGAGGCCTAGACTTGCTCCTTGCTCATGAATTATTCTTATGTCATCCAGGAGGGAGTCCTGGGAGCCAGCTAGAGCACCATGGAGGCCTGGTCGGACGACCGGGCCGCGGGGACGCTAAGCCCCTGAAGCACCTCAAGGTAACCATCGTCCAAAAAACAAATATTGAGCTCACTGGACAGGTTATTGGTGACTTCCTTGATGACCTGGCAGAAAAAAAAGAAGCAAGGTGGTCACCCTGTTGGACACCTTCTTGTGACTCAATTTCATGTTCCCCAAATAGCAGAGTTAGATTATAGCTGTAACATGAGTTTACAAACGGGTAGAGGGAAGGGAAAAAAAGCTATGAACGCACTGAGTACTGCATCCCTTCATACCAGATTGAAAGCCTTTTTGAAGTCCAGTTTTATCAGGGCTTTTTCATCCGTAATGTTGGCAATGTAAGCTCTAGCTGCATGAGCCGCTGCCTCACACCCTTGGGGAATGTCAAACCTAAGCTGTTTTGGCTTCAGCATGTTGGCTGCTGCCTGACTAACTGTTTTGGCGGCAGCCTTAGCGAAGAGGCGCCGGAGTGAATTGCTATCTGTCACAGCTATCTATCACAGCTATCTGTCTGATTCCTCCATTTTTTTTTCCTCAGGGCACCGAGGGTAGCGCCAAAAACGAGAGGCCGTATGGTCTCTGTTATGTTGCCAGCTAGACATGTGTTGGAGAATCTAATTAGTTCCACCAGGAGGCCCTGTGCAATGTCTCCCAGTGCAGGGTTGAGCATTTGTTTGATGTGGTTGGGTCTTAGTCCTGTGAACCCGCCTGCTGATCCTGGTAGGATCAGGATAATATATATATATATATATATATATATATATATATATATATATATATATATATATATATATATATATATATATATAAAGCATTTAATATGTACGAAATTAACAATAATCGATGATCACAATAAGGCAGAATAAATCCCATTTGAAAGGTAAAATATTGCATAAACCTTTCAATCCAACTGGGCTTATAGTTGGGTTGAGAACGTTTACCAATATATTCACATGCACTTATCATCAACAACTCTCTGATCTGAATGTAACTTTCCAGATTTTTTTTTTAATATTTTATACAGCAGCTAAAATACAGATTTTTTTTTTGTCATATTAAGAAGTATTCGTATCTCTACAAACATTTGGTTTGCTAAAAGTTTTTCTATATTGCAACTCCTCCCAAGTAATGAAAGTAATGAAAATATTAAAAATGTAATGAAAACAAGTAATGAAAATATTAAAAATTTATTCCATTGAAAAACGAATAAAATAGGTTTATCAAAGTGTAACGTTACTTACACGAGTTGGACGCTAAACTGAATGGACATAGAAACCTACTCGGTATGAAACACTAGGTCCAGCGGCGCTCCCTGCTCCAGCGGCGCTCCCTGCTCCAGCGGCGCTCCCTGCTCCAGCGGCGCTCCCTGCTCCAGCGGCGCTCCCTACTCCAGTGGTGCACCAGTGAAGCTCCTTGCAGTGCTCCCTGCCCCACACAACAGACAAAACAAATTTCCCCTCAGATGTAATTGACTTTAATATCTGTTTCGTGATGCTCCTTGTGACCGCCAGTTACCAAAGGGGCCTCACAGGCGGGCCGGGACGCCACTGTGGGGGGCGCGGCGGGCCGGGAAGCCACTGTGGGGGGCGCGGCGGGCCGAGACGCCACTGTGGGGGGTGGGGCGGGCCGGGACGCCACTGTGAAGGCGGGGCGGGCCGGGACGCCACTGTGGGGGCGCGGCGGGCCGGGACGCCACTGTGAGGGCGCGGCGGGCCTGGACGCCACTGTGGGGGCGCGGCGGGCCGGGACACCACTGTAGGGGGGCGCGGCGGGCCGGAACGCCACTGTGAAGGCGGGGCGGGCCTGGACGCCACTGTGGGGGGCGCGGCGGGCCGGGACGCCACTGTGGGGGCGCGGCGGGCCGGGACGCCACTGTGGGGGGCGCGGCGGGCCGGGACGCCACTGTGGGGGGCGCGGCGGGCCGGGACACCACTGTAGGGGGGCGCGGCGGGCCAGAACGCCACTGTGGGGGGGCGCGGCGGGCCGGGACGCCACTGTGGGGGGCGCGGCGGGCCGGGACGCCACTGTGGGGGGCGAGGCGGGCCGGGACGCCACTGTGGGGGGCGAGGCGGGCCGGGACGCCACTGTGGGGGGCGAGGCGGGCCGGGACGCCACTGTGGGGGGCGAGGCGGGCCGGGACGCCACTGTGGGGGGCGAGGCGGGCCGGGACGCCACTGTGGGGGGCGCGGCGGGCCGGGACGCCACTGTGGGGGGAGCGGCGGGCCGGGACGCCACTGTGGGGGCGCGGCGGGACACTGTGGCATCACAGATACAAAAAGGGCGCCAATAGCAATGGAAAGTCATTGGTTACCATCGTGGTCTTTCCCTACGAAATTTCGAACTTGTAATTTTGTTTATTATCGGCACCTGTGATATTTTATCAGTTATGAATGCTATAATCGACAGTGATAGAAAGAGAGTATATATAACGTAAAGGCACTGCAGAAAATAAGCCGCAGGAAACGAGGGCTCGCTAATGGCCGTGTGGCGTGACAGCCGCCACCCGACTCCTGGTCTGCATCTCCACTCACCTCCTCCCTCCACTAGGCACCTCCTGGCTCCTCCACCCGGCTACCTTCGGTTCCACCTACCTCAACTACTCTCCATCTGTTCCATGAACCTTCCCCTGGGCTTCTGTATCCACCATTTGACATCTGTACCGTGTGTCATTTTAACCCTGTCATCGTCTGTCATCGTCTTAACGTCTGTCATTTCAACCATCAACCAACTAACCCACCACCTGGCACCTGTTTTTCTCCACCTGGCGTTCTGTACACATTACGGGCTCCTGTACCATGACTCTTAAACCTACTACCCGGCCCTTGAACCCACTAAACAACTCTTGTACCATCCACCAGGCTACTGTTCCCAGCGAAGACAATTGTCATTATCAAATTGCACTCGCCACTTGGGTTCAATGTTATATATAGCTCTAATCACTGGAACAATACAGTTTTCTCAAAGTATGCTAGGGAAATTATCAATGATGAACTTCCCAGTCACTACTATTAATTATTCAGACGAATCACTCATATCCTTCTTAACTTTAATTAGAAAATAGCAAAGTTGACTTCGATACGATGCTCTAATTGCTAGGCTGCTGTGGAAATTCCTTTATATATTAAGCACGTTTATATTATGGTCTCAGGCCAGGTTAAGAGTGCTCACTCACCAACCTGTCCTCACAAATAATACATTGCATCTTAACGTCGAAATCCCAATGGTTGAAATATGATGTACTATATAACCTGTCATCAGGGAGGAGACCCGCTCAAGGTAATTGATTCGGAACGACTACATAATTAGTGCTATTATCGTGTATAATTAATGCTACAATTACTCTCCCCATCATTAGGTAATGGTTATTTTGGGGTAAGATTTGGAGACTATTACTAGACTATTACTGGAAATGCAATATGCTCTCAGACCTCACAAATATCTAGATAATTATCCCGGTGGTTTGAGGGTGGGTTTAGCTCCTCATGTTATGGAATTGGTCTGAGGAGCTCAATCATAGCTGCTCACAAATAATCACGTTTTCTGTGCTTTGATTAATTGGTTCGTTTGGGATAGATTAGGTTCGGGTAGTTTAGGACATCATTTTAATGGGAGGATAAGACTAGACGACAGGCTGTACTCACAAGTCGTAACTAGTAATGCCATCAAAATCTCAGAAGTATGGAGGAATTCTCTCTACCCTACTAATTCTAATTTACCTAATCCTTGAGGTAAACCAATCTATAGGTCAGTTCTTAACCATTCATTCTCCTTTGTATGGATACCTTCACACATAAATATAACCAATCATAATGAGACAGACATTGCAGCCAAATTAGCGTGCAACAAAGATGAAGTTGAATTAGATCTAGGTATCCCCATCTCTACTGTCAAAACTGTATTGGTCAAAACACTCAGGTCTGATAGGAAAGAAATTAATGACTCCCAACGACCTGAGAGTACTAGTATAAAAAGCTATGATTTGTTCATATCTGAAACCTATATCTATGGGCAGCACAAAACGTCCACCAGACTGTGCGACACAGTGGTTGCAAGGATCAGGTTGGGGTTACCGTTACCTGTGGCAGGTGGCTACAGGTGACGGATCTCTCAATCCTGAGCACTCCAGTTCCAATCTCTGTGAGCAGGAACTACGGCACGATCTCCCGCTCTACATCACTGAATGCCCAGTTATTAGACCTTTCAGACCAGTTGGCATGAGTTACCTGGAGCTTTGCAATTACTTTATTCACTCTCGTATTCTTGAAGATATCCTCACAGTGTACCCAAAATTTGCCAGTGCAGGCTACTAAACATATGGCCCTGTATGACTAACCATCCTGCGAGATGGGGACTTATTACCACTGCTATCTTATTCACTCTTGTGTTGATATCCTCATAATGCATCCGGAGTCAGCCAGTGCAGACTGCCTATCACATGCCTCTGTATGACTAACCATCCTGTGTGATGGGGATTTTTTAGCATCATGTAGTTAGCTTTTTTGACACACTGTACTCCACTTCATATAGTCTAGGGTAGCTGCACTAATGCAGATGTACCTCATGTATTAATAAAAAAAAATCGTCGCTGTTGGCCGGCGTGTTGACTGATGGGCGGATAGCGTCACGTTGGGGGTGGTATATGTGCCATCATGAGCTCCTACACACCTCCACTCAAGAGAAGGAGTCCGTAGGACTCAAGTTCAGTTGTAACACTGATTATGACCTTGTCTGCACGACGATCTTCAAAGTCATTCAGATAAAATTAGACGCAAAATTTGGTTACCAACCACTGCCAGGGAACACAGTGGTGGTGAAATTTGAAAACAATGTGGCGTTTTCAGTGTTTCTAAAGAAGTATGATGATGACATTATCAGTTTGCCTAATGGAAGAGCATCAGTACAAGTGATTAATATGAGCAAAATGGTTAGATACGTTTCTGCGAGGGATGCGCCAATTGAAATGTTGAATGGAACTATTATTCACATACTGGAACAATGTGGGAAAGTGGACAATGTTCGTTTCAATAAATATACCTATGGACCAGGAAATGGGTGTTTCAATGGAAGTCCAGACGCCTCTAGTCTGGTTGTACCAGGCCCAACTAGCTCTTCTCCCATGTGCAATATTGTGGAATTACCAGCTGTGAGGGAGCGCGGCGTCCTGCTGGGAGTCTTATGTATTCTCCACTCACAGTCAGTCATTAGTTAATCACTATCCACTGTTGTTCTTACTTCAAACGTCATACTAATTGCTTTTGCTAATCAGCCAATAGCAAGTGTTGTTGAACTAGGGGTCAGCGCCTATAATGGCGTCTCCACCCTCCCTGCCCTGCCAGATCAGGGCGTGGATGCCGATTAATGAATACTTGTCAACTTTAAATATATTTATCTAATTTTATGTTTTTATAATTTTATGCATGCCAATGTTTAGTGACGTAACACTGCATGGTGTTAAGGCTGATCAGATTAACTTGTTGCTAGGTGAAGTTCACTCTCGGTGATCCCTAAATAACTCACTACATTTAGAAATTACATATATTTAAAACAATGGGAGTAACAAGCAAACAAGAACAAACAAGTACAGACCGACACGAGAGTCCTGGCCTGTGCTGGAGTCAATATAGCTTATACCCCCCCCCCCTCCACCATCAGCCGGACCCGTCCTCCCTCCTCCAGAAAGCAGAGCACAATCCTGTAATTCATCTACACAAGGGTGAAATGAATTCGTGATCTGGACATATATTGCAAATCATCCAAATTATATCTTCCAGGGACAAAATCTCAATTTGTCAGACCAAGTCATTCTATTTCTCGCCCTCAGACACGCTCTCTCTCTGCCAGTAGACTCTTGACTGTCAGTAGACAGTGTGCTTCACTTGCCAGTAGACTGTTGACTGTCAGTAGACAGTGTGCTTCACTTGCCAGTAGACAGTTGACTGTCAGTAGACAGTATGCTTCACTTGCCAGTAGACTCTTGACTGTCAGTAGACAGTATGCTTCACTTGCCAGTAGACTGTTGACTGTTAGTAGACAGTGTGCTTCACTTGCCAGTAGACAGTTGACTGTCAGTAGACAGTATGCTTCACTTGCCAGTAGACTGTTGACTGTCAGTAGACAGTATGCTTCACTTGCCAGTAGACTGTTGACTGTCAGTAGACAGTATGCTTCACTTGCCAGTAGACTGTTGACTGTCAGTAGACAGTATGCTTCACTTGCCAGTAGACTGTTTACTGTCAGTAGACAGTATGCTTCACTTGCCAGTAGACTGTTTACAGTCAGTAGACAGTATGCTTCACTTGCCAGTAGACTGTTGACTGTTAGTAGACAGTGTGCTTCACTTGCCAGTAGACAGTTGACTGTCAGTAGACAGTATGCTTCACTTGCCAGTAGACTGTTGACTGTCAGTAGACAGTGTGCTTCACTTGCCAGTAGACAGTTGACTGTCAGTAGACAGTATGCTTCACTTGCCAGTAGACTGTTGACTGTCAGTAGACAGTATGCTTCACTTGCCAGTAGACTGTTGACTGTCAGTAGACAGTATGCTTCTCTTGCCAGTAGACTGTTGACTGTCAGTAGACAGTATGCTTCACTTGCCAGTAGACTGTTGACTGTCAGTAGACAGTATGCTTCAGTTGCCAGTAGACTGTCAGTAGACAGTAAGCTTCAGTTGCCAAAAGACTGTCAGTAGACAGTAAGCTTCAGTAGCCAGTAGACTGTCAGTAGACAGTAAGCTTCAGTTGCCAGAAGACTGTCAGTAGACAGTAAGCTTCAGTTGCCAATAGACTGTCAGTAGACAGTAAGCTTCAGTTGCCAAAAGACTGTCAGTAGACAGTAAGCTTCAGTTGCCAGAAGACTGTCAGTAGATAGTAAGCTTCAGTTGCCAATAGACTGTCAGTAGACAGTAAGCTTCAGTTGCCAAAAGACTGTCAGTAGACAGTAAGCTTCAGTTGCCAGAAGACTGTCAGTAGACAGTAAGCTTCAGTTGCCAGAAGACTGTCAGTAGACAGTAAGCTTCAGTTGCCAGAAGACTGTCAGTAGATAGTAAGCTTCAGTTGCCAGTAGACTGTCAGTAGATAGTAAGCTTCAGTTGCCAGTAGAAAGTAAGCTTCAGCTTCACAATGGTTGTACTCTTCAAGTCACTTGTGTTGTCCCGTCTTGAGTACTGCTCAGTACTCACTTCCCCCTTCAGAGCAGGAGAGATTGCTGAAATAGAGGTAATACAGAGAACATATACGGCACGCATAGACGAGGTAAAGCACCTAAATTATTGGGATCGTCTCAAAGCTCTCCAAATGTACTCACTAGAAAGAAGACGAGAGAGATATCAAATAATATACACCTGGAAGATACTGGAGGGCCAAGTACCAAATCTGCACAGTAAAATAACGACGTACTGGAGTGAACGATATGGAAGAATATGCAGAATAGAACCAGTGAAGAGCAGAGGTGCCATAGGCACAATCAGAGAACACTGTATAAACATCAGAGGTCCGCGGTTGTTCAACGTCCTCCCAGCAAGCATAAGAAATATTGCCGGAACAACCGTGGACATCTTCAAGAGGAAACTAGATTTATTCCTCCAAGGATTTATTTGATTGTTGCCGCCGAAGGCGGCTAGTTTATTGTGCACCCCATACTCATCCTGTGAGCGGTAGCGCAAAAGCATTACAGAGGGCACAAAAGGTCTTTATCAGACCTCATCTTAGATTATTGCATTAACAGTTACATCTATCATTCACACCTTATAGTTACAATGTCAGCTAGTTACAGAGTAAGTGCTATTTCAAGAGCTACATATTTACAGTAAGTCATCATTCATTAATGGTAGGTCTTATCGCTAATACATAATAGTTTGACCAATGGGGACATTACAGAGTCATAGGGGAGCTTCTGTTTATTATTAGTCCTCACAGTATACTACTTGTTTATGAATCTCATATGTCGTTTATCTACTGGAAGCGAAATGTGGATACAGTGCAAGGATTTCAGGTAATTTATCCATGGCAATAAGATAGGTTGCCATATCATACAAAGTGAGCTTAGATTTATCTCTAAATGGCTCAATTTTACTACAATCCAAGATATAGTGTTCGAGTGTGTGTCCCTGTCTTTGTCCACACACTTTACACTTTACTTCATCTAGATCCCTATACAAGCCGAACTGCCAGAGATACTTGTAGCCAAGTCTTATACGAGCTGTGACAACATCTGTTGGTCTACTGACTTTGTTACTTGCTCCATACACATGTTTTACTTCACACATTTCATTGTGATGAACAATGGACCTGCTAGTTCCAGTTTGCACAGTTCTACTTTCTTCAAATTCATCCAGGAGTTCTCGTCTAATGACATTTTTAAGGGACCTATTTGATAATTCAAGATTCCGTTCAATACTGTCTTTATTTACTGCAGCCTTAGCAAGGGCGTCAACTTTGTCATGTTCCTGCAGGCCAATGTGAGGTCCGGCACTCCTCCAAGGAGTGCCGGACCAACCAGGCTGTGGTGGGTATGTGGGCCTGCGGGCCGCTCCAAGCAACAGCCTAGTGGACCAAACTCTCACAAGTCAAGCCTGGCCTCGGGCCGGGCTTGGGGAGTAGAAGAACTCCCAGAACCCCATCAACCAGGTATCAACCAGGTATCAACCAACTGATGTCGCCTGGCCTATCCAGACTAATACAATTCCACGTACTGGTCCACCGCCTCACACATAGCTTCGTCGATTGAATTCTTCTCCCATGTAAGCAGTTGTGCAGCTGCACCGGACCTGGATTGCTACCAAATATTTTAAACAAAGTTCAACCATCGTCCACGGCCCGCGGGTTGTCCTACAACCACCTCAGCGCCGCCTCTCGAAGTTACTCAGAAGCCCCGTCGTCACCGAGCCATAGGTGCTATTTCACACTCCTCCAGCTCGACCTCATACTCTCTGGGAGTCGACAGGCCTACCTCTTCGTTAGTACAAGGTAGCTGATAGAATTTACTTCTGGAGGCCTATACCTCTCCAGAACGGACAATCGCTTGAGCGCACCCCAGTTCAGCAGGACCCTTGGTAGCCAGTGAGTCAGATTTCCGCCTTCCTTGCAGGGGCGCCTGACGTCATGGTACATCATGCCCAGGAATCGACGCCATTGGTCAACTTGGCCTAGCTCCCGCCGCCGACCAATGGCGCCACACCTAACGCTGTACCCAGCATGCACTGGGGGGTCGCCTCCAGCGGGAAAGCTCTCCTGTTTCGCGAGCTACACCGCCATATTGATGATGGACTCGTCTCCTAGCCTCTGCCCAGATAAACTGAAAATCGAAATTGCTTGTAACTGCAGCATCTTGCTTCCCTTAAAGTGTTGTAATATCAGCTAAAACTCATTCTGGTTATTTACAGAGAGGGAATCATAACTCTTATATGCGGGAATAAGGGAATACAGGCTGAACTCCGTAAAACACTCGCCTCCAAACCCTTATATAACTGGTTTCAGCACCCATACCCAAGCCTACCTCCGACAGCTGACTCCAACACCTAAATACTAGGCATTACCACAACTGGCTTCAGTTCCCATATCGAAACCTTCCTCCCACAGTGGGCATCAAAACATGCCTCTAAGCCATCCTCCCACAAGTGGCCCCAACACCCACACCCAAGCCTTCCTCCCACACCCAAGCCTTCCTCCACACCCAAGTCTTCCTCCCACACCCAAGCCTTCCTCCCACACCCAAGCCTTCCTCCCACACCCAAGCCTTCCTCCCACACCCAAGCCTTCCTCCCACACCCAAGCCTTCCTCCCACACCCAAGCCTTCCTCCCACACCCAAGCCTTCCTCCCACACCCAAGCCTTCCTCCCACACCCAAGCCTTCCTCCCACACCCAAGCCTTCCTCCCACACCCAAGCCTTCCTCCCACACCCAAGCCTTCCTCCCACACCCAAGCCTTCCTCCCACACGTGGCTCCAAACCTCCTTCCAGCTATGCTTGAGGCGTCAGACAGTTCATTAAGAGGGAGATGGCGGAGGCAGGAGAGAGCGACCAAATTAAAGAATGGTAATGGCAGGAGTGAGGAATTAACTCAGATTTTTGCATTTCACGTTCTCACACATTTTAAAACATCCTGAATTTTTCTCGTAATGTTTATGTTAATTAAGTTTTATTTTACTTCCTTTAATTTAGACTCTTTATTACCGTATATGGAATAATTTTTTTCAGCTTACCTCATAAATAATTAGGAACCTAGTTATAAACTGATATATATAACTGTGCATATAATTGCACAGTTATATATATAATTGCATATATATATATATATATATATATATATATATATATATATATATATATATATATATATATATATATATGTCGTACCTAGTAGCCAGAACGCACTTCTCAGTCTACTATGCAAGGCCCGATTTGCCTAATAAGCAAAGTTTTCATGAATTAATTGTTTTTCGACTACCTAACCTACCTAACCTAACCTAACCTAACCTAACCTAACCTAACTTAACTTTTTCGGCTACCTAACCTAACCTATAAAGATAGGTTAGGTTAGGTTAGGTATGGTTGGTTAGGTTCGGTCATATATCTACGTTAATTTTAACTCTAATAAAAAAAATTGACCTCATACATAATGAAATGGGTAGGTTTATCCTTTCATAAGAAAAAAATTAGAGAAAATATATTAATTCAGGAAAACTTGGCTTATTATGCAAATCGGGCCTTGCATAGTAGGCTGAGAAGTGCGTTCTGGCTACTAAGTACGACATTATATATATATATATATATATATATATATATATATATATATATATATATATATATATATATATATATGTCGTACCTAGTAGCCAGAACGCACTTTTCAGCCTACTATGCAAGGCCCGATTTGCCTAATAAGCCAAGTTTTCATGAATTAAAATATTTTCTCTAATTTTTTTCTTATGAAATGAAAAAGCAACCCATTTCATTCTGTATGAGGTCAATTTTTTTTAATGGAGTTAAAATTAACGTAGTTATAAGGCCGAACCTAACCAACCCTACCTAACCTAACCTAACTTATCTTTATAGGTTAGGTTAGGTAGCCGAAAAAGCTAGGTTAGGTTAGGTTAGGTTAGGTAGGTTAGGTTGTCGAAAAACAATTAGTTCATGAAACTTGGCTTATTAGGCAAATCGGGCCTTGCATAGTAGGCTGAGAAGTGCGTTCTGGCTACTAGGTACGACATATATATATATATATATATATATATATATATATATATATATATATATATATATATGCGGAAAATCCACAGAGAAAAATGAAAGGAGGTAACGTTTCGACTTTGTTAAAGCCTTTGTCAAACCAGACTGAC
>WNGS01135237.1:4582487-4594241 GCA_020271785.1 Procambarus virginalis
GAGAGAGAGAGAGAGAGAGAGAGAGAGAGAGAGAGAGAGAGAGAGAGAGAGAGAGAGAGAGAGAGAGAGAGAGAATATATGAAGTAGATTTGATAGACAAAAACAGGCCGGGAGTCAGAACATTAGGCAGCCGACGATTAGAAAGGCGGGGACCCAAGAGCTAACAGCTCGATCCTGACGACAAAACATAACAAATGAATACACACACACACACACACACACACGCACACACATTATAGGTAGGATGGGTAGGATAGGTAGGATGATAGTAGGAGGCTACAGGATGACCTAGACAGACTGAGTGAATGGTCCAACAAATGGCTGTTGAAGTTCAACCCGAGTAAATGCAAAGTAATGAAACTAGGCAGTGGAAACAGAAGGCCAGACACAGGATACAGAATAGAAGATGAAGTACTTTATGGAACTGACAGAGAGAAAGATCTAGGAGTTGATATCACACCAAACCTGTCTCCTGAAGCCCACATAAAGAGAATAACGTTTGCGGCATATGCGAGGCTGGCTAACATCAGAACAGCGTTCAGGAACCTGTGTAAGAAATCATTCAGAATCTTGTATACCACATATGTAAGACCAATCCTGGAGTATGCGGCCCCAGCATGGAGCCCGTACCTTGTCAAGCACACGACGAAGCTGGAAAAAGTCCAAAGGTATGCTACTAGACTAGTCCCAGACCTAAGAGGCATGAGTTATGAGGAAAGGCTGCGGGAAATGCACCTTACGACACTGGAAGACCGAAGAGTAAGGGGGGACATGATCACAACCTACAAAATCCTCAGGGAAAACGACCTTGTAAACAAGGATAAACTATTCAACACTGGCGGGACGCGAACAAGGGGACACAGGTGGAAACTGAGTACCCACATGAGCCACAGGGACGTAAGAAGGAACTTTTTCAGTGTCAGAGTAGTTAACAGATGGAATGCATTAGGCAGTGATGTGGTGGAGGCTGACTCCATACACAGTTTTAAATGTAGATATGATAGAGCCCAGTAGGCTCAGGAACCTGTACACCAGTTGATTGACAGTTGAGAGGCGGGACCAAAGAGCCAAAGCTCAACCCCCACAAGCACAATTAGGTGAGTACACACACACACACACTGCAATAATCAGTGGGACCTTGTGGCCGGTGGGGGTCGGTGGCTGACTGGACAGCACGCTGGACGCGTGATCCTGTGGTCACGGGTTCAATTCCCGGCACTGGCGAGAAACAATGGGCAGAGTTTCTTTCATCCTGATGTCCTGTTACCTAGCAGTAAATAGGTACCAGGGAGTTAGTCAGCTGTCACGGGCGGCTTCCTGGGGTGTGTGTGTGTGGGGGGGGGGTGAAATAGTAGTAACAGTTGATTGACAGTTGAGAGGCGGGCCGAAAGAGCAGAGCACAACTAGGTGAATACACACACACTCTAATCTAACACCTACCACCTAACCTAACTTCTGAGGGACATATAAATAGGATAACGACAGCAGCGTACTCCGCACTGGCGAAAGTTAGAACTTCATTCAGAAACCTAAGTGAGGAGGCTTTTAGGGCGCTTTACACTGCCTATGTGAGACCAGTCTTAGAATACGCTGCGCTGTCATGAAGTCCCCACCTGAAGAAACACATAAGGAAACTGGAAAAAGGTTCAGAAATTTGCGACGAGACTTGTCCCAGAGTTATGAGGGATGGGATATGAAGAGCGCCCGAAGGAACTGAACCTTACGACATTAGAAAAGGAAGGGAGATAGGGGATATGATAGTAACATATAAAATATTCAGGGGAATTGACAAAGTGGAAATAGATGAAATGTTCACACGTAATAGTATGGGTAGAAGGAAGTATGGGCCAATTGGCCCTTTGCAGTTACTTCCATTCTTCCCTCTCATTTATCCAATTTATACCCATTGCACCGTGTTCTGTCTTGTGTTGGTCAAAAGTTTGTTCACCTCATCCAAAACTGTTGCAACATATCACCTCACCCAAATGCGAGTATATAAGACAAGCTGTTCAATGTTAGCATTAAGTAAAACCCTGTCTAATGTTTTCAGGTTACAGTTGTGTGTGTGTAAACTAGTCTTTGAAAATGTAATAAGTTATTACGAAACGCGTTCAAGCGTCGCGTCAGACTAGAAATAAATGAATTTTGGAGAATTGGTTTTTGAATTACCATCGACAGTAAAAGAAACATAAGAAATATTGAGAAAATTCCTGTTAGAATTATTAATCTTACTTTTCGGTACGGTATTGCTATTACCTCATCACTTTCTACAGCAAATAACTTGGTAGCTCTAAATAAGATGTGCTTACTAGATTCGATGTAAAATTATTTCTATATTCAGCAGCAAAATAGCAGTCTCCAAAACTCTACACACAAGTAAAAATATATTATGGAATGGTCACACCATAAAATATGTCACAGCCTGGCCTTGGGTGGCAGTTCAGAATAATTATACTACACAAATTAAATAAATTTACTGATAGTGGCAGTATTAAAATAAGGAAAATATATTATCAACCTAAATAATATGCACTGAGAGAGGTATAAGTTTAAATCATTCAAGGGCTTCAATACGATGTTTCACTATTAACTCTGCATAATTTTCATACAAAAAATTGCTTCTGTTGTGTATAATATTATCCATTAAATCGTTGTGAATATTAGTGAAAATACGAAGTGCAGTCATAGAAAGTTTTGCTAGTAATACCTTAGTAAATAATAATCAATATCCCGACAGCACAGGTGATACAAATACAAAAATTATTAAAAAATAATGACTAAATTCACCTTTAGTCCCCCACCAAATCAGTTTATGGTCAGATTAGTTGTCAAATTTCTCACAATTGTGGGGGAAAAAGCTCGATGCTCACACTTAATTGAGAATGTTGTACTGGGAGAATATCACTGCCAGGCAACATGAATATAGCGACTAGTTCAAAATATTAAATATTTTTATCAAAACATCTCTCACATTGAGAAATGAAGCATGATAATTAGTCCAGTATGAATAGAGGTTTCAAATTAGATTAACCAACAACAGATGTTCTTATAGACTCATATTTCTATCCAGAAATGTTTTTCAATATTTTGTTCAGACACTTAAGAGTATCATTTTACTAAACCACACACCCCAGCTGTAGGCTGGTGCAGCCTAGCGAGGCAAGGGAAGGAACAGGAGAGAACCTGTCACGCCTCTCGCACCAAACCTCACCAATGACAGCAGAGTTACCAGTTGATGCTATAGTAATCCCTTTCTCTGCTACTTATTTAGAAAAAGAACAAAAAACTTTAGAAAACTTAAAAAAATTCCCTGTTCTGTTGTGACAAAATTGTGCTCTAGTTGAGAATAAACACAAATTCGATGTATAATTCCCTGAAGATCATTGACAAGCATAAACAGCAGTTTATTTTTGTTCTCACTCACAAGTCGAGTGAGAACGACGACTTGCCTTATCTCTTACACTGCTGGCAGCCAGACATGCAGAATATCACAAATAATACGTGTTGATCGTCAACATCACTAACCTCTTACCAGTCTTATCATAATACTATCAACTGGTGATTAGGAGCAGGTCCTTCAGTACACCCTGTTTACACACGGATCACCACAGCTTAAATACAGGAATGACTAGCAAACTGAGCTTCAAACAGGAGATTGATGTCATGTTTGAGAGCCGGCCCCTGCCCACACTTGTGACGGCTCCTGCCCACACTTGTGCCGGCTCCTGTCCACACTTGTTGCGGCTCCTGTCCACACTTGTGGCGGCTCCTGCCCACACTTGTGACGGCTCCTGTCCACACTTGTGACGGCTCCTGCCCACACTTGTGGCGGCTCCTGCCCACACTTGTGGCGGCTCCTGCCCACACTTGTGACGGCTCCTGCCCACACTTGTGACGGCTCCTGCCCACACTTGTTGCGGCTCCTGTCCACACTTGTGGCGGCTCCTGCCCACACTTGTGACGGCTCCTGCCCACACTTGTGACGGCTCCTGCCCACACTTGTGACGGCTCCTGCCCACACTTGTGACGGCTCCTGCCCACACTTGTGACGGCTCCTGCCCACACTTGTGACGGCTCCTGCCCACACTTGTGGCGGCTCCTGCCCACACTTGTGACGGCTCCTGCCCACACTTGTGACGGCTCCTGCCCACACTTGTGACGGCTCCTGCCCACACTTGTGACGGCTCCTGCCCACACTTGTGACGGCTCCTGCCCACACTTGTGACGGCTCCTGCCCACACTTGTGACGGCTCCTGCCCACACTTGTGACGGCTCCTGCCCACACTTGTGACGGCTCCTGCCCACACTTGTGACGGCTCCTGCCCACACTTGTGACGGCTCCTGCCCACACTTGTGACGGCTCCTGCCCACACTTGTGACGGCTCCTGCCCACACTTGTGACGGCTCCTGCCCACACTTGTGACGGCTCCTGCCCACACTTGTGACGGCTCCTGCCCACACTTGTGACGGCTCCTGCCCACACTTGTGACGGCTCCTGCCCACACTTGTGACGGCTCCTGCCAACACTTGTGACGGCTCCTGCCCACACTTGTTTAAAACCTTATTTATAAACCATTATCTACCCTACTCAGCTGTCAGGGCGCCTGACAGCTGAGTGGACAGCGCTTCGGATTCGTAGTCCTGAGGTTCCGGGTTCGATCCCTGGTGGAGGCAGAGACAAATGGGCAAAATGTTTCTTTCACCCTGATGCCCCTGTTACCTAGCAGTAAATAAGTACCTGGGAGTTAGCTGCTACGGGCTGCTTCCTGGGGGGGCGGGGCGCAACAAAAATGAGTCCTGGCTTTGTTGCTGTGGACTCTTCCCTTTCACAGTACATACTCAAATGCTCTAATCTTTCTAACAAACGTGACTTAACATAAGCTTACCCTTCCATTATCTTTCTTTCTCTTTCCTTTCTTTCTCTCTTCTCCCCTTTTTCTGTTCATTGTCTCTCCTACGCTCCCTTGCTATCCTCTGCTTATTCCTATTTCTTTCCTTCGGTGGTTATAATGGGAGCTGCCTCGTATGGGCCAATAGGCTTCTGCAGTTCTCATTATTACTACTATTCTCTACACCTTACTTTCCTCCTCACCTCTCTCTTGCCTATTTATTCCCGTTCTCTACCTCCTCATCACAAGCGACTTGAGAATGGTCCAGGACGGACCGAAACGTCGTCGTCCCTTCAATTCTAGTGTGTGGTCTGGTCAACAAAAAATGAGGCCTGGTCGAGGACCGGGCCGCGGGGACGCTAAGCCCCGAAATCATCTCAAGAAAACCTCAAGATACCCAGGTCATTCCTCAATCTAGACTTATGTAATACGTGTTCTTTTGGTGTATATACTGTGTGTTATAAACAATATATAAGAGTGATATATATCTTATATATTGGTGGGTATATGTGTTATATCACCCTTTAGTGTGATCTCTCAGTTTGATACTTCATTCATGCCACTGATTAATTCTTCTCCTTCAAGTGAAGGAAATTTAGTCTCTGTAAATCTCTCTCTGTTTTGTTTGGTTTATTTGTTTGCAAGATGTAATTTTAGAGTCTCGGTAGTAGAGTTGGCTTCGTTCTTGTCTCACAATCGGGTATCTTGGAGCTTGTGTCCCGGGCGGGATAGAACTGGTTAAATATGTTTCCTGTCACCTAATGCGTCTGTTCACCTAACAGTAAACAGATACCCGGTAGTTGGTTTACCATTGCTGGGCTGCATCTTGGTGACAAAGAGGTACTGGGCAGTTCGAACTTGGCGGACCATGACATATGTCTAATATATATATATATTATAATATATATACATGTGCCTGGCTGGTGATATACCTGAGGTCATCAGGCCTCTCTTTTCGGTGCCTCTCTCTGTGCTCTCAAAAAGAAGGACGATGGAATCAGGCCAATCGCTGTTGGCAACACTCTCCGACGCCTGATTGCCAAGGCTGCTACGAGGGTTGTCAGCCAGCAAGTGGCTGAATTACTGAAACCAATCCAGCTAGGATTTGGAATCCCCCAAGGCTGTGAAGCGGCTGCCCATGCAGCACGAGCATACATCACCAACATTTCTGATGAAAAGGCCCTGCTCAAACTGGATTTAAGAATGCCTTCAACATGGTCAGAAGAGATGCAGTACTTTGTGCCGTACATCGCATTTCCGGCCCCTCTCACCCGTTCATACTATCGTGCTACAGTGGTGAGTCAAAACTGCTCTTGGTGAACATGAAATCAGATCATGTGAGGCGTTCAGCAAGGTGATCCTCTTGCTCCCCTTCTTTTCTGCTTAGTCTTAAAAGAAATCACCGAAAGCTTGTCCAGCGAGTTCAACTCTGGTTTTTGGATGATGGCACTATAGCTGGCACCGTAGACGACCTCTTGGCAGACATCAGGAAAATAAGGGAGCAAGAAGTAAGCCTGGGTCTTGTCCTGAACCCTTCCAAGTGTGAAGTAGTCTCCTCCAACCCAGACATCGTAGCTAGAATAAGGTCTGCCTTGCCTGGAGCCCATGTCATTAGGGCCGAGAACAGCACCCTCCTGGAGCCCCCCTCGGGTCTAATGCCATTGAGGAGATCCTTGACAAGAAAATCGCAGACCTTAGGAGGATGGAAGACAGAATAGGTGACATCGATGCCCACGATGCTTTTTATCTACCCAAATGCCTATCCCTTCCGAGGCTAACCTACTTTCTGAGGTGCGCCCCATCTTACGACAACCGAAAGCTTGAAGAGTATGACCTCTTACTGAAGACCATGCTGGAAAAAGTTGTTAATCTCTCCCTCAACGAGTGCCAGTGGAAACAAGCCACTCTTCCTGTCAGGCTTGGTGGCTTGGTGTCGCACCGCAACCCAAATTGCTGTCCCAGCCTTCCTGTCTTCCTCCTCAGCATCAGATAACTGGTTAAGGAAATTCTACCTGACACCCTCAGTGATGTAGCGGGGATACAGGACCCNGGTGTAGCCAGCAGTGTGTGGTGTAGCCAGCAGTGTGGGGTGTAGCCAGCAGTGTGTGTGTGGTGTAGCCAGCAGTGTGTGGTGTAGCTAGTAGTGTGTGGTGTAGCCAGCAGTGTGTGGTGTAGCCAGCAGTGTGCGGTGTAGCCAGTGGTGTAGCCAGCAGTGTGTGGTGTAGCCAGCAGTGTGGGGTGTAGCCAGCAGTGTAGGGTGTAGCCAGCAGTGTGCGGTGTAGCCAGTGGTGTAGCCAGCAGTGTGTGGTGTAGCCAGCAGTGTGGGGTGTAGCCAGCAGTGTGTGTGGTGTAGCCAGCAGTGTGTGGTGTAGCCAGCAGTGTGTGGTGTAGCCAGCAGTGTGCGGTGTAGCCAGCAGTGTGCGGTGTAGCCAGCAGTGTGCGGTGTAGCCAGCAGTGTGTGGTGTAGCCAGCAGTGTGTGGTGTAGCCAGCAGTGTGTGGTGTAGCCAGCAGTGTGGGGTGTAGCCAGCAGTGTAGGGTGTAGCCAGCAGTGTAGGGTGTAGCCAGCAGTGTGTGGTGTAGCCAGCAGTGTGGGGTGTAGCCAGCAGTGTGTGGTGTAGCCAGCCGTGTGTGGTGTAGCCAGCCGTGTGTGGTGTAGCCAGCAGTGTGTGGTGTAGCCAGCAGTGTGTGGTGTAGCCAGCAGTGTGTGGTGTAGCCAGCAGTGTGTGGAGTAGCCAGCAGTGTAGGGTGTAGCCAGCAGTGTCGGGTGTAGCCAGCAGTGTGGGGTGTAGCCAGCAGTGTGTGGTGTAACCAGCAGTGTGTGGTGTAGCCAGCAGTGTGTGGTGTAGCCAGCAGTGTGTGGTGTAGCCAGCAGTGTGTGGTGTAGCCAGCAGTGTGGGGTGTAGCCAGCAGTGTAGGGTGTAGCAAGCAGTGTGGGGTGTAGCCAGCAGTGTGTGGTGTAGCCAGCAGCGTGTGGGGTGTAGCCAGCAGTGTGTGGTGTAGCCAGCAGTGTGGGGTGTAGCCAGCAGTGTGTGGTGTAGCCAGCAGTGTGGGGTGTAGCCAGCAGTGTGGGGTGTAGCCAGCAGTGTGGGGTGTAGCCAGCAGTGTGTGGTGTAGCCAGCAGTGTGTGGTGTAGCCAGCAGTGTGTGGTGTACCCAGCAGTGTGTGGTGTAGCCAGCAGTGTAGGGTGTAGCCAGCAGTGTGTGGTGTAGCCAGCAGTGTGGGGTGTAGCCAGCAGTGTGCTTGTGGTGTAGCCAGCAGTGTGGGGTGTAGCCAGCAGTGTGCGTGTGGTGTAGCCAGCAGTGTATGTGGTGTAGCCAGCAGTGTGCGTGTGGTGTAGCTAGCAGTGTGCGTGTGGTGTAGCCAGCAGTGTGCGTGTGGTGTAGCCAGCAATGTGTGTGGGGTGTAGCTAGCAGTGTGCGTGTGGTGTAGCCAGCAGTGTGCGTGTGGTGTAGCCAGCAGTGTGCGTATGGTGTAGCCAGCATTGTGTGTGGTGTAGCCAGCAGTGTGCGTGTGGTGTATCCAGCAGTGTGCGTGTGGTGTATCCAGCAGTGTGCGTGTGGTGTAGCCAGCAGTGTGCGTGTGGTGTAGCCAGCATTGTGTGTGGTGTAGCCAGCAGTGTGCGTGTGGTGTAGCCAGCAGTGTGTGTGGTGTAGCCAGCAGTGTGTGGTGTAGCCAGCAGTGTGCGTGTGGTGTAGCCAGCAGTGTGTGTGTGGTGTAGCCAGCAGTGTGTGTGTGGTGTAGCCAGCAGTGTGCGTGTGGTGTAGCCAGCAGTGTGTGTTGTGTAGCCAGCAGTGTGTGGTGTAGCCAGCAGTGTGTGGTGTAGCCAGCAGTGTGTGTGGTGTAGCCAGCCGTGTGTGGTGTAGCCAGCATTGTAGGGTGTAGCCAGCATTGTAGGGTGTAGCCAGCAGTGTAGGGTGTAGCCAGCAGTGTGGGGTGTAGCCAGCAGTGTAGGGTGTAGCCAGCATTGTAGGGTGTAGCCAGCATTGTAGGGTGTAGCCAGCAGTGTGGGGTGTAGCCAGCATTGTAGGGTGTAGCCAGCAGTGTAGGGTGTAGCCAGCAGTGTGTGTGGTGTAGCCAGCAGTGTGTGTGGTGTAGCCAGCCGTGTGTGGGGTGTAGCCAGCATTGTAGGGTGTAGCCAGCAGTGTAGGGTGTAGCCAGCAGTGTGTGTGGTGTAGCCAGCATTGTAGGGTGTAGCCAGCAGTGTAGGGTGTAGCCAGCAGTGTGTGTGGTGTAGCCAGCAGTGTAGGGTGTAGCCAGCAGTGTGTGTTTGGTGTAGCCAGTAGTGTGTGTGGTGTAGCCAGCAGTGTAGGGTGTAGCCAGCAGTGTGCGTGTGGTGTAGCCAGCAGTGTGTGTGGTGTAGCCAGCAGTGTGTGGGTGTAGCCAGCAGTGTGGGGTGTAGCCAGCAGTGTGTGTGGTGCAGCAAGCAGTGTGTGTGGTGTAGCCAGCAGTGTGTGGGGTGTAGCCAGCAGCGTAGGGTATATCCAGTAGTGTAGTGTGTAGCCAGCAGTGTGTGTGGTGTAGCCAGCAGTGTGTGTGGTGTACCCAGCAGTGTAGGGTGTAGCCAGCAGTGTGTGTGGTGTAGCCAGCTGTGTGTGTGGTGTAGCCAGCAGTGTAGGGTGTAGCCAGCAGTGTAGGGTGTAGCATGTAGCGTGTGTGGTGTAGCCAGCAGTGTAGGGTGTAGCCAGCAGTGTGGGGTGTAGCCAGCAGTGTGGGGTGTAGCCAGCAGTGTGTGTGGTGTAGCCAGCAGTGTGTGGTGTAGCCAGCAGTGTGTGGTGTAGCCAGCAGTGTGTGGTGTAGCCAGCAGTGTGCGGTGTAGCCAGTGGTGTAGCCAGCATTGTGTGTGGTGTAGCCAGCAGTGTGGGGTGTAGCCAGCAGTGTGGGTGTAGCCAGCAGTGTGCGTGTGGTGTAGCCAGCAGTGTGCGTGTGGTGTAGCCAGCAGTGTGCGTGTGGTGTAGCCAGCAGTGTGCGTGTGGTGTAGCCAGCAGTGTGCGTGTGGTGTAGCCAGCAGTGTGCGTGTGGTGTAGCCAGCAGTGTGCGTGTGGTGTAGCCAGCAATGTGTGTTGTGTAGCCAGCTGTGTAGGGTGTAGCCAGCAGTGTGTGTGGTGTAGCCAGCAGTGTGTGTGGTGTAGCCAGCAGTGTAGGGTGTAGCCAGCAGTGTAGGGTGTAGCCAGTAGCGTGTGTGGTGTAGCCAGCAGTGTAGGGTGTAGCCAGCAGTGTAGGGTGTAGCCAGCAGTGTGTGTGGTCTAGCCAGCAGTGTAAGGTGTAGCCAGCAGTGTGTGTGGTGTAGCGTGATATAGCCAGCAGTGTGTTTGGTGCAACCCGTCCTCGCAAATTCGTATAGTCAATATTGACTTATTAAATACGTGCATAGGTGATATACTAAACATAATAGTTTACCTTGAAAAGCTTCATAGAAAACACCGACCTTACCTAACCTTGTTAGTATGTTAAGATAAGCATCTTATTGCTTCGTAATTACAATTATTACTTAACCTAGACCAATAATAGGTTAAGTAACAATTGTAATTACGAAGCAATAAGATGCTTATCTTAACATACTAACAAGGTTAGGTAAGGTCGGTGTTTTCTATGAAGCTTTTCAAGGTAAACTATTATGTTTAGTATATCACCTATGCACGTATTTAATAAGTCAATATTGACTATACGAATTTGCGAGGACGGGTTGTGTGGTGTAGCCAGCAGTGTAGGGTGTAGCCAGCAGTGTGTGTGGTGTAGCCAGCAGTGTAGGTGCTGTAGCCAGCAGTGTGTGTGGTGTTGCCATCAGTGTGTGTGGTGTTGCCATCAGTGTGTGTGGTGTTGCCATCAGTGTGTGTGGTGTTGCCAGCAGTGTGTGTGGTGTTGCCATCAGTGTGTGTGGTGTTTCCAGCAGTGTAGGGTGTAGCCAGTAGTGTGTGAGGTGTAGCCAGCAGTGTGTGTGGTGTAGCCAGTAGTGTGTGGGGTGTAGCCAGCAGTGTGTGTGGTGTAGCCAGCAGTATAGGGTGTAGCCAGTAGTGTAGGGTGTAGCCAGCAGTATAGGGTGTAGCCAGCAGTATAGGGTGTAGCCAGTAGTGTGTATGGTGTAGCCAGCAGTGTGTATGGTGTAGCCAGCAGTATAAGGTGTAGCCAGCAGTATAGGGTGTAGCCAGTAGTGTGTGGGGTGTAGCCAGCAGTGTGTGGTGTAGTGAGAGCCGGAAACTGAAAGCGTTGCTGAAATGGGGGTTATGGTTGCAGGAATCGAATTAAATATAGGACAAGATACCCTTCGGGTGAGCTTTCAAGTGGGGACAGTGGTTGCAGGTCTGTGTGAACGTCATGGTAGCAGGTCTGTGTGAACGTCATGGTAGCAGGTCTGTGTGAGAGTTATGGTAGCAGGTCTGTGTGAACGTCATGGTAGCAGGTCTGTGTAAACGTCATGGTAGCAGGTCTGTGTGAACGTCATGGTAGCAGGTCTGTGTGAACGTCATGGTAGCAGGTCTGTGTGAGAGTTATGGTAGCAGGTCTGTGTGAGAGTCATGGTAGCAGGTCTGTGTGAACGTCATGGTAGCAGGTCTGTGTGAGAGTTATGGTAGCAGGTCTGTGTGAACGTCATGGTAGCAGGTCTGTGTGAACGTCATGGTAGCAGGTCTGTGTGAGAGTTATGGTAGCAGGTCTGTGTGAACGTCATGGTAGCAGGTCTGTGTGAACGTCATGGTAGCAGTGCAGAACCAGGTTGATTGTATTAACACCTGGGCACATATTGCAGATATACACGCCGGCATTCAGAGTGATTTTAGAGCAATTATCTTCCCTGTCGTAGCCTCTCGTCATGGTGTTCGACCCCTGGATTTGTCTCAATTTTTTTTTATCTTTATTAAATAATATACA
>WNGS01135237.1:4596348-4615766 GCA_020271785.1 Procambarus virginalis
CCCCACGAACTTCGTGACTGTACGGGAGCAGACCCTGACCCAGCAACAGCAGACCTCCGCATCCTCCCCCCCCCCCCCAGTAACAGCCCCGACCCTAAGTCCAACATGGGAACCGATATCCTAGAACGTGCAAAATTTCTGGTCCAAAAATGATCCTACTAAGCTCCTGCCGATATTAATTCACACAGGAAAGAAAATGGCCTCCCATCCATCATCTTATTCGTGGACACACTCGCCCTTCTGTCTCCTGGCGGCACAGCAGCAACCAACCAGGCTCAAGCACAACCAACAACCACTCACAGTAATTAATACCTGACCAGAGAACACAGCCACTGGCCAAGAGGTGCCAAACCCTCCACCGCTCGCCTGCCCAGGCTGCGGGGCCCAGTACTTGAGAAGCAGAACCAATCCGTGCTATAATCGAAGACATGGCACGCAATCTTTCCCAGAACCCTTTTAGACGCAGAAACGCCCAACCCCCCTCCCTCTCTCTCATGAGCGCCCTAACGAAAATACCCACACCGGAACTAGGGCTTCCCCACTTCAGGACTCCAAGAGGTGCAGGACCAGCACCCACGACCAAACCTCATCCCTAACAATGGCTAATAGGATAGTAGAAGGCGACTCGCCCAACACCCGGACAGACAGCGAGTGAAGAACCGAAGAATTCGATATTGAACATAAGAGCAACAGTGATGACGCTTCCGGCACCTGCCAGCCACCAGAAAATACCTACCAAACCTCTACTTCCGGGGCCGGAAACGTGCCCTACTTCAGATACGTTCTATCCCTGGAGGTAGCCAGACTCAACCCCGATGCTATGCTTCTCAACGAAACAGCGGCCAGAAAGGACCAACACATCTCTATTTGGGGATACTCAACTACGGAAATCAACAGGGGGGGGGGGAGTGCACAGGGGGTGGGCATTACAAGTAAAAAGAGGGCTCTTCTGCCGACCATCTCATAGAAGATAACTACTTCCTTGCGATAGAATTTGCCACCACACACGGCCCCCTAATTGTCTGCACCGCTATCGACCATCTATACTGGCCTACCTAATCTCTATCCCCACTCAACAGGCTACTCGAAAGGAACCTCCCAACCATAATCGCAGAAGACCTGAATGCGAACAACCAGGCCTTATTCAATGCTCCTGCCAGAGCAGACTTCAAGGGCAGACAGCTCTTCAATTTAATGCAAAACAGGGACCTCTGCTTCCAAGACATTCTTTGAGGGCAACTTGAGGGGCACCCATGACATTGTGCTGACCAACAGAAACTGTGACCTATTTCACTGTAGTGACCCCAGGCAAGAATGTGGGGTCGGACCACATCCCAGTGGTCACCACCCTTCAGGCTACCCCCCTTCTGGTTTGTGGCGCCTCCCAGGCCCCAGGCTGGAAACCATGGGCGTTCAGACCTTTCACGCCTTTCTCGCTGATGACCCCATCTTTGAGTTCGACGATCTCCCAACCTAAACAATCGACCAAGCTGTCAACACCATCCACAACCGCGTCCAACAAGCTCCTCAGACAACATGTTGAAAGATGGACTTATCCCAATATAAATCGACCCGAGAAATCAGAGGGAAAATGAATGAGTACCAACGAGCCTGCCAAAGTCACTACCAAACTGCCAGCTGCCAGCGATAGCCTTACAAACACTTAAAAGGAAAACCATAGATCTATCGCTGACTCACAGGAACCACATCTGAGGAACCCCTTGTGAGACAAGCCAGCCAGTCAAAAGGGAACTGGGAACCTTCTAGCGCAAGATAAGACAACTTTGGGGATCGGTTAGTCACAGCCTCGCACCTTGTATACATATTCTTAGATGAAGATGGTGAGGAACAACAAGCAAAAATAGAAGACCCACAAGAACAGGCTGACTTCTTGGGTCCAGTATGGAAAAGACGCTCACGGCTTCAAACAGCAGAGCCTTCAACAACATACACTTCAACCATGTCAACCATTGGACCACAGAAAACGCCGCCTCCCTACTCAGCACCCACTTTTAGACCTAACAACCCTCCAAAACGACCACTCCCCTAACAAAATCCATATCAATGGTAGAGATGAGAGGGGTCATTAAGAGCCTCCACAATAAGGCCACAGGAGCATCGGGAATCAAGGCAAAGCAGATTTAACTCCTACCAGGCAATCTTCTGCAATCCTTACTCAACATATCCACATCATGCCACATTCCTGTAGCTTTCAAATCGGCCAAGATGATATTCATTCTCAAACCCAAGAAAGACCCCACACCAGCCCGGCAACTGCCGCCCAATCTCTCTCTTGGACACATTAGGCAAATGTTTTGAAAAAATCATGTCCAACCGTCTCGACTACTATACGGAGAACAACAACTTCTTCACAGAAAAACAGTTCGGTTTTCGAGCACAGGTCAACCCAGCACGAAATAAACATCATCTATGATGCTATCAGCTCAATTCGCCAGCAAAAACAGGCAGCCCTGATTGCGACGAGAGAGACAAGCCCTTTGACAGCCTATGGCACGATGGCCTTGTGTACAAACTAGCAGACTTACCAGCCCAAACCTGGAACCACCTCCGGCTGGTCAGAAATTTCCTTAAGAATAGGCATGTTACTCCCAGCTTCAAGGCGAAAGCGGCAGCAGTCTTCACCCCTTCATAACTGGAGTCCCCCAAGGGTCGTGCCAGAGTCTGAGTCCTCTTTAACATTTTCGTAAATGACCTGCCCCATCATGAGTACAGGGACACTATCATCGTCTAATTTGCTGACGACGTAACGCACATAATAACATCCAACCCAAGCATCCAAACATGGGTCTGTAACACGTAAGGCGAATATAGAACTATCCAGGACTGCTAACTGAGAAAGAAAATGATGGATCACCACCACCCAGACAAGATCCAAATAAACATTGTTGGCTGAATGGCCTACACAGTTGAAGATGAGGGGGAGATACAGATCAGGGGTGAACCTATAGCCATCTCAAACTCTTACACAGTGCTTGGATACAACTTCAACAGGTTACTTAACTCCACCCAGTACATCTCCCAGAAGACAGCGATGGCTAAAGGTTCCCTGTCGAGGCTATTCCGCTTCAGGCAAGCCCCATCCCACGTCAAGCTCCACCTGTACAGAATAATTATAAGACCCAGTCTTGTACCCGTACGTCACCTTGAATCTCGCCAACAAAACCAACATGCTGAAGATCCAACGGGTCTAAAACGAAGCATTTCTTCGCTTCGCGGCGGGCCTGTCGCTGGTGGACAGGGTAAGAACAGACCAGATCCATGAGACTCTTACATGATGCCACTGAACACCAGGCTCAGCTAGCTGGCCAGAATGCAGCTGCACTTCGTGAAGCACATGTATGTCAAAGACCCCGAAGAACCCCACAAAGCAGTAAACATCACCAGTGACTGAGATCCATGAACCACCACACAACCAGAAGAATCACTCTCCAACAAAAATTGAACACACACAAATGATTAAGCCTTCCCAAGATCTTAAATACTAAGTGGTCTGTCAGACGACCCAGATAAGTGGCCTATCCCGGACCCGTTTCATTCCTAATAAAAAAAATAAAATAAAATAAAATACAAACAACTAATAACAATGTAGCAAGACCAACAGACCGGTCAAGATGCCTGGGAAGAACAACAACATCGACGCTCTGCACCCGAGTAAATCAAGTAAACAGTAGAACACCGACGTAATGCTGTAAGAACACCGCGACGAGAAGCCCTGCTTCCTGCAAGACACATCAGCGAGCAACCATGAGACACTCTACCACCAACCCACAGCATCAGCTGCAATTCTTACCCACGGTGGTTGGGCCACCGATCGTTCATCTCCCTCTTCACCTCGTCTCCAGTTCCTCACTCAAGATTTCTGCATCCTCGCCCTCTTCTTCCAACCCCTGCTTTCCAGATCTTTGGTCATTTTCGCTTCGCGTCGCTAATAACTAAACATTTCTGTGCTTCTAAAAGAGTAACTACCCTGACGTTGCTAAGATTAATCTCCTATAGCCAACTCCAACGGCTTTAGGGCTTCCAGACACCAGCTAGGACACAAACACTAGCCACCCAGCCACTGTACTGATGACCCAACATAAAACACACCCAAACAAACAACACATACATATACCAACCCATGGTAGACAGGCCACCGAACTTTCAAACCTCCTCTCTCTCTACACCCGCATCCTCTTCCAGAATTTCATCTTCCCATCCCTCTACCTCCCCCATCCTTTCCAAACCCTTTGAACATCAAAGCAAAAGCAAAAGGAACATGAGTGTTTGAGTTGTTACGGTAATCTCCTGCTTAGCAGTAGATCCTGCCTGTTCCTTTACCGCCTACTTATCAGCATGCTACAACATAAAGATTCAACATCACCGACAACAACAATACATGCCCAAAACGTATTGGTGTCTAGACAGATCTCCTCCTCCCTCTACCCTCCAGTACCCAAGACATCTGAGTACCCGAGGCACCACCAACTAACGACACCTCTCGATTGTTTAACTGCCGGCTGATTGTTAAACTCCAGAACTCGTGCCAACTATGACGTCATGCCCCATATATAAGGGCATGTCAGCGTCCAGCTCAACAGACTACCCTCCGAGTGCTCTCAGTTGTAACATCTACTCTTTCCCCTCCGGGTGACGGTAGACGCACACAGCATTTTGTAAAAAATATTGCCTTCACCTTTGTTATTTAATATAAATTCCATATGTATATATTTCTCTTTTGATAGTGTGCAAGCCAAGTGGATAAGGGGTTTTGTTTTCATTAATTGTTACTTGTCATTTTGTGTAAAATTAGTCATTTTTTATTATATTAAAGGTTTGAAATTTTTATTCGCTTTGGTTTTTACCCGCAGCTCTCACACAGTAGAGGTCCCAAGCAGTCTTGCTTACTTTATTTTCTCTTTTTTTTTAAGTAATGTTCGATGGGCACAACACCTGCCCGAATAGCCACTGCTCTATTCCAGATTCTCGTCACAGAATACAAGTGGGTTAGGACCTACCTGCTATGGGAGAAAGAATTAGAAGGCATATGAGATAATAGATATTCATTGCCCAGAAAATTGTAGCTGCCACTGAGCAGTCCATCACACTAAAGAAGAAGGCGGACGAGAAAATAAGAATTTGAATAGGCAATGGAATGAAGAGAAGGAAAGGAAAGGACAGTACAGACAACAAGAAACAGAGGAAAACTGAGAAACTCTAAATGAATCCAGAAATAAGTACATCCTAATCAGAAGGGAGGCCAAGGGGCAACTTAAAACCGACATTGTGGTAAATGCAAAACATCCAAAGCCAAAACAAAGGCACACAGAGAGAGGGTGTCGAGCTAGAAGCAACACCAGTGTAGTTTCGTCACTGGTGTTGCTGAGCTCATACATGTGCATGTTTACAAATCGTGTAGAGATAATGAGAAATGTAGAAACCAAAGAGAACTGCAGACAACTACTGGGCAAATCTTAACAAACTTCAGGAGTGATCAGTCAAATTGTTAAATACCAACACGAGTAATTCGGATGTGAAAGGGAGAAAGATACTTGGAAGTGGACCGCAACTGCAGAAGTTGGATAGAGTAAAAGACTTGAGACTGAGCATAATTCCAATACCGACGTCAAAAGCACACTTAAAGAAAGTAACATTAGAAGTATATAAGGAAGCTGACAGTTATACATCTAAATAATGACTACGTTTTGTTATGGTCATCTACAGAGGCCTATGGTAAACCAATATTAGAATATGCAACACCGGTCTGGTATTCACACCTTATAAAGCAAAAATCCAAAATGGAAAAGTTTCGAGGTTTGCAATCGGATTAGTGACGGATCGAAGAGAATTAACCTACGATTAAGATAGGTAAATGTAAATCAATCTTACAACCGAACAAGTAAAGAGAGGGGATATGATCACAACGTACAGTACAAGAACAGCCACATTAAACTGGGAGACAGTAGGACACGAGCACAAAGATCGAAGTTAGAAACGTCAGTGAGTCGAAGCTATGCAAGGAAATACCCGTCCCCAGTACGGGAGGTTAGCAAGAGAAACAGGCAAAGAAATTGTGGAGGCCACCTGCAGCAAAATTTATGAGGCCAGATTCATAAAACAAATCGAACGTTATATAAGTTAAAATAAATAACGCAACAGGTACAACAAGGCCTCGTAGGCGAAGCAGATATAGAGCTTGACCTCACTGCCAAGTAGGCAGTGATAGGTAAGCAGTGGTAGGCAAGCACCACCTCCACTGCGGGCGGCCCCAGACAGTTCATTAAGAGGCTGAGGGTTAAAGCCAACGTGGTCTGGCAAATTAAAGAGTGGTAATGGCAGGAATGTGGGAATTAAGTGGGAATCCTCATCTCGCACCTCAAACTCACCACCTTTTCTCTATTTTCCTGCATTTTTCCTTGGCCTTAATTTCGAGTTTTAAGAAGTTTAGGGTTTTCCGTTTCTTAAAAATATATTTTGCTATGTTATTTTTCTATTAAGACACTTTTTTATATTTAACATGTACTTGCATGACTTCGTTTGATTATAATAATATAAAAGAATGAACAAAATCCAAAATGTAGCTCACCTCACCTATGGCAATAATAGTTTATCAATATTTAAGTACCTATGTGATTCTCTCAGGAAAGAAGTCGCAATATTACTTTTATGATAATCTGTCGTCAAGATCACATTATAATTAATCATAGAAAACAAATAACAACAAGAGAATAATTCTTCTGTACCACATTGAGCTTAATCATCAAGATTTCACCAAAATGGATCATCAAAACTGCACTAACCTTGCTTATAAGGACTAAACTAAATTTTGTTCACCCAGAACACACCAAGATTGGTCATCAAGAGCACACCAACTTTCATCATCAAGACCACACTGAACTTGATAATCTGAGCACATGAATGGTCAGCAAAATGAAATCAAACGTGATCAATAATACCTGCTCATAAAGACATACCTTGCAAGAATGACCACCTAGGCAGGCTCTGTCTCTGAACCTGGCTCCCGAATTTGACTTTACAAATAGTGATGACTTTGCCCGCTAGTAAGGGTTGGTTGCTATTGGGTAGGCAGGTCCTGCCTTCCTCCAAATTGTCTCTCCAGTATGAGATCTCTCAAGCCCTCCTAACACTAGCGGCTGTAAACGCAATGGAAATACCCATGATGAAATATAAACCTTGAATATCGAAATATATGACTGAATATAATGTCAGGGGTTATTCAAAGCTTCTACATAGGACAGTAACGCCATCCCTGCATAAATCACTCAATATGGCACAATTACTTTCAACATACAGACACAGATAATTTAGAAATAGTATAATAGTATCAAGAGCAAAATTTTTTAAAAGAATTAGTTGCGTTTCACAAACTCACAAATCCCAAATGACTGCTACTGGGCCGACATGTGATTGGTAATACAACTCAAGCTTTAGTTAGTATTCGCATACAGTATTATGGCTTTCAAGACCACATACACTAAAGAAAATGTGTGGAATATAGTATGGAATTCTAAGAACAATACGGGCTTTAACTAGGCAAGACAGTATGTGTAACTTAGGCAAAATTAATAAGACGACAGCAAATAAGCTCTCGTCCATCGGCACTGAAACACACCAGCTGCTTAGTGCCGCTGAAGAGTACTTGAGACACTACTTGGTTCTTGAGACAGTTATAATTATGAACGTCTTAAATGGGTTTGTTACAGTCCTACGAGAGTCAAGCTTCTTAACTGAATGTTTCACATTCGTAAATTATACCAATTGGTCGTGCTTAAAACATCGTGAGTGCCAAAATAAGGGAAGGGGAGGGAATTATCAGGGAAAAGCGCCAAGCCAGTACGACTATATAGCACTGGGAAGGGGTCAGGATAAGGATTTGGGATGGGACGAGGGTAAGGAATGGTGCCCAACCACTTGGACGGTCGGGGATTGAACGCCGACCGTCCAAAATAAGACAATAATATATTCAGAGAGAAAAAAAACTGGATGCCTTGTTGCTATGGAAACTACAGTTGGGTCAGGTGGGAATCGCCCCCCCCCCCCCATAATGCTGCCACATAGTATTCGTATTTTATTTGCAGGCATTTCATGAAATATTCACTAAATTCCTCATAATTGTAAAGTTACATTGCACTATACATTATTGCTAAAACAAAACAGTTTTGCATAAATAAAACACTAGTATATCAGGCTTTATCGTGCAACATGCATGATGTGAGAGAATCCTCACAGTATAGTGCAACACTGTGGTCTTGCCCCCAGACCAACACACTCAGACCCACCCTCTCGAATCGTGGGTCGTATTTTGACGTGGTCAAAATACGAATCGTGGTCATCGTATTTTGGCGTATAATTCGGCAACAAACAAAGTTTGATGAATACTGTAAATAATAGCGCTTTCGTAAATTGACGGGATGTCCCGTTTTCTATTTGTGAGTCCAAGGTTAAGTTAGGTTCGGGGAAATTAGCACGTCATTTTTGTGACAACTCGAGAGGAATGTTCTATAGTCAGTTACAGGTTAATTACAAGGCATTACAATCGTCAACCAACAGAGCCTGGTGGTTGTAACAACCTGTCTTCTTAAAAAGAACGTCGCTTTTGGCCGTTGACCAGTATGGCCGAAAGTGGACGTAATATGAAAATGAAAAAAAAATGAAAATAAATTTGTTTTTTTTTCCAACAACAGTAAGTCGAGTCGATTTCATTTCAAATTACGTCCAAATTTGGCCATAGCGCGCATACGAGCGAAAAGTGACGTTATTTTTAAGAGGACGGGTTGTGCTTACAGCTCATTTCATGTTCCATACATCTATGACTATCTACCTGGGTATGGACACGTATGGAAAACAACGAATCCAACAACTATATAATAGTTTACTCATCAGAACAGCTTTTATATTCATTTACGGCACTTGATCTATTACACAGATATCCATAACAAAAGCCACATCAGACTTGTCATCAAGACTACACAGGACGTGGTCATGAAGACTACACAGGACGTGGTCATGAAGACTACACAGGACGTGGTCATGAAGACTACACAGGACGTGGTCATGAAGACTACACAGGACGTGGTCATGAAGACTACACAGGACGTGGTCATGAAGACTACACAGGACGTGGTCATGAAGACTACACAGGACGTGGTCATGAAGACTACACAGGACGTGGTCATGAAGACTACACAGGACGTGGTCATGAAGACTACACAGGACGTGGTCATGAAGACTACACAGGACGTGGTCATGAAGACTACACAGGAAGTGGTCATGAAGACTACACAGGAAGTGGTCATGAAGACTACACAGGAAGTGGTCATGAAGACTACACAGGACGTGGTCATCAAGACTACACAGGACGTGGTCATCAAGACTACACAGGACGTGGTCATCAAGACTACACAGGACGTGGTCGTCAAGACTACACAGGACGTGGTCATCAAGACTACACAGGACGTGGTCATCAAGACTACACAGGACGTGGTCATCAAGACTACACAGGACGTGGTCATCAAGACTACACAGGACGTGGTCATCAAGACTACACAGGACGTGGTCATCAAGACTACACAGGACGTGGTCTTCAAGACTACACAGGACGTGGTCTTCAAGACTACACAGGACGTGGTCTTCAAGACTACACAGGACGTGGTCTTCAAGACTACACAGGACGTGGTCTTCAAGACTACACAGGACGTGGTCTTCAAGACTACACAGGACGTGGTCTTCAAGACTACACAGGACGTGGTCTTCAAGACTACACAGGACGTGGTCTTCAAGACTACACAGGACGTGGTCTTCAAGACTACACAGGACGTGGTCTTCAAGACTACACAGGACGTGGTCTTCAAGACTACACAGGACGTGGTCTTCAAGACTACACAGGACGTGGTCTTCAAGACTACACAGGACGTGGTCTTCAAGACTACACAGGACGTGGTCATGAAGACTTACACAGGACGTGGTCATCAAGACCTCAGAAATCTTGGTCATCAAGAAACTACCAAACGTGGTCAAGGCCATATTAAACCCTGGTCATCAACTTTACACCTAATCCATCATTGAAAACAACGTCACAGCTTGATCTTTCTTTCCTACAACAGATTAGATAATTATTAATGATTTACGTGCGGTTTTTCACCCAATCACACGACCATCCTAGTTGAATAATTAAAATATTTATTTGGAATGATTGAAATAATTTAATTGAGATTGAAGTTTTCTTTTCGACATTTCACGTACTCTTCTAGGGATGAAAATTGAGAAGTCATCGATTGAAACACTTGGAATATCGGTCTTCAGTTGAGATTTGATTACAGTGATGGACAGTCTGGTGACAGTTTGACAGCAGTGAGACAGACTCTGCTTCCACTCTGTAACTTAATAATGTGCTGATTTAACTGCTAAATTTAAAATGTATTAGTGTCATTAATATCTTCATTCATCTGTATCATTGAAATTAATTATTATTGAAAAGATTCGCTTGTCTTAATTACACTTGGACCTCACAGACCGGATTGAACTAATTGTGTACTGTAGCAATCTGATCTACAATATATCTGTAGATATAGATTGCTACAGATATCAACAGATATAGATATCTGTAGTAATGGGGGGAGGTCTGGCCTTCATCTGTATATTACTTCTAGCATTTCATATTCACTAATTCATTCAACTAATTAATTAAAATTCATACAAGATGAATGAATTTCTGACGTGAACTTTGGTTCGGTCTCCACCCTTGTGGAAAAATTCTAGCAGCTTAATTCTTTTTAATTCTGTAAATACTAAATATTTTACTTATTTTTTAATTGACTTTAATATGATAATTTTATCTGATTATTTTCTTACTTGCTTAATTAAGTGAGTGGACTGTATGTACTGATTCAGCTGCCTGAATTTATCTCCCATAAATGGTGGGACAATTTGCAGCTTAAACCACTTTGAGATGGCTCCTTCATAAACCACAAATTGTTTACCTAATCTTCAATATATAAATTATAAATCATACCACATATGGTGGTCTAATCTACTATTATTATGGCAATAATGAATTTATAATTACTAATACTATGTCTACAGTATTGTACAAAAAAGGGATTAGCTGTTCCTGTTGATGGCGCCTGCCAAGGCTGTGTAATTGTATCTTCTTCTTGAGGTTATCTTGAGATGATTTCGGGGCTTTTTAGTGTCCCCGCGGCCCGGTCCTCGACCAGGCCTCCACCCCCAGGAAGCAGCCCATGACAGCTGACTAACACCCAGGTACCTATTTTACTGCTAGGTAACAGGGGCATAGGGTGAAAGAAACTCTGCCCATTGTTTCTCGCCGGCGCTTGGGATCGAACCCAGGACCACAGGATCACAAATCCAGCGTGCTGTCCGCTCGGCCGACCGGCTCTCTCATCATTTTGTAGCATCAAAATTGGGTGTGGCTCTGTGCCTCTGAGTGCCACGTAATGGCGGCTGTCTGGAGGCCTACAAAGCTTGATGGACAGTTAATGGAAGCAATTTTTATAATTATGTTGGGCGCCAGCTTCCCGCTTCACTAACTTCCCTCATAATTACCTGTTTGGGATGTAAGGAATTAATAAAGGTTCTCTAAACATATAATTACAGATATGACATGTAATATGTGCGTGTAGAGCCGAGTACGTACATGTTGGTGGGTTTTCACCCACATTATAACCATCTAACATATTTATGAATAAACCTGCCCAATTTATACAAAAATACTTGGTAAGACAGATACTGGTGTTCCTGTGGTTGTAGAGGTATTGTTGTTGTAGATCTCTTGGGATAGAGTAGGTCTATCGTGCGAGACAAGTATCACAATTCTCTGGAACACACTCCTCTCATTTGTTATGATTCTCTCTCTCAGTAATGACGCTCCCTCCCTCCTTGTTCCAATGTTTTGGTTCTACTTCTAGATTTAATTTTACAGTAACAAGTGAGTCAAGCTATGTTTTGGTGTTAGTAATTATATTCGGTCCTAGTGAACACTTTTTTTTTATTAAATTTAAACACTAGACTGTTGCTTAAAAGAAGTTATGAGTAATGTATATACGTGACGTCACGGAATCACCCATTCTCTCTTCTTTAAGGGGATACTCATGTTATTATGTGTGTTGGATTTCCGACAACCCTGATAACAAAATGTATTCAATAGTTCCCAGGAGTCTTCTGTGTTAGAGACTGTGGATGAACGGCATTGAATGATATGCATTCAGCTTGCTTCTCAAAAGACGTCTGTTCCTGACTTGAATGATATCTAACAACTTCCGGTAAGTAAGTCTTGTCTCAGTTCCAGATCATTTGCGAGTACTTCACAGTTGATCTCATATCTGCTGTGCCATCCACAGAACTGATAATTCCTTAGCACGACGCGTCATTCACATAGGCAGATTATCTTCAATATCTATACTTAGTATATTAATCGAGGAGTTACATGTGAGGTCGACCGTGTCCAGTCTTATCCTTGTACTTGTAGCCTTCGTGAGGGAGCCATCACTAGTGTGGTCTTCGTGGTCAGCAGTAACCTGCCGACGTCGTCCTCAGTGTATGATGGTTTTGAATGCCTCTGTTGTGTGATTTACGTCTAATTTCGTGTCTCTTATAAAGCTCAACAGAAGATGAGCTGCATAGGTCCATGCCTCAGGAATAGGCCCCATGCCTCAAGAGTAAGCCCCATGCCTCAAGAATAAGCCCATGCTTCAGGAATTATGTTCAGAATAACGTCAGAGTGAGTATCTGTGCCGCGGAAGTGTCACAATATTCTGCTACACATTTACGTCTATGGAGACGTATAATTATTTTTGATTTCTTTGAATGTTCGGTTACTTGAGTAATTGTCATGAGAAAGGGAACATTCCATTAACTGCAAGCTGCTGCTGTTTGACAACGAGGTCTATTGTGAGAAGATCTCAGAAGCAAAATGACGGGATGAAACCAAGGTCCCGGGTCACCAGATATCTCCACAACCCAGGGAACACGACATAAATAAAATTAACACAACTGGAGTCTGCTGGAAGCCCACTAGGAATTTGGAAGCACTACCGAGATGCTACCCACTCCAAGTTTGATCTTGAACTCGCGTGTACTCTGTTGTACGTCACGGAGCTCTGCACCCAACGCTCCAGTCAAGTACACAATGGGGACCTCCCGAATTTCCCGGGGGTGGGGTAGGGGAGAGGGGTCCGGTGGACTCCAGGAGCCAGATTCACGAAGCAGTTACGCAAGTACTTACGAACGTGTACATCTTTCCTCAATCTTTGACGGCTTTGGTTACAATTATTAAATAGTTTACAAACATGAAAACTTCCCAATCAACTATTTTTATTGTTATAAACAGCCTCCTGGTGCTTCGGAGCTCATTAACTGTTTAATAATTGTAAACAAAGCCTTCAAAGATCGAGAAAAGATGTACAGGTTCGTAAATGCTTGCGTAACTGCTTCGTGAATCTGGCCCCAGGTTGTGTACGTTTGAAGCATATCGTGGGTGTTGTGGGGGGAGGGGACTGTCTGGCGTGACGCAGGACCCTGCTTCCATCCCACCGGCCAGCACCAAAGGTTTTTAACATAGAACTATCATGCTATTGTGATTTTATGATACAGACATTATTATTATTTATTATTATTATTAAAACAAAAATTACTTATTAAATAGCGTTTATTTTAAAGTTTGTATGCTATGTGGGCATTCAATAATTCTAGTAAATATTATTGTGTATCATTAGTCATTCTTTTTACAAGATTTTTGCATGGTTAAGGTGAGAGAATGTTTCGGTCTCCAGTTTGTTGGCAAACTGAGTTTCATAATGTTGTGTGTGTGTGTTGCTGTGCTCGTGCAAAGGGAACATCTATCTGGGCGACACACAAGGCACCGCTTGTTTGGTACTTTTGTCTTGAGGGAGGGACTTGTTGTAAAGCTTAATTGGAGGAAGGGAAGGGGGGGGGGGAGTGAATGCATTTGCAAATGTGTAGAATACAGTCTTCTAATTATACACTGACGTACACGCTCTGTGTATAACGTAGATGAGATATATTGAACAAATTTAATACATTTTAAGCTAAAATATTTGTTTCATAATTATATTAATGACATTAATAAAAAATAATCAGATATATTCCTGCGCAAGCCTTAGCCTCTGGCTGGCCCCACTAAGTGTTACTTGTTTCTGTTTTACTTAGGCGGAGTATGAGTATTTATGATTCGTAAGGTCGCTTCAGTAAGATTTTACCCCATGTGTTTAATAACTTCTGCTCTGTTGAATCTAAGTTGAAATCTTATTGTGTTTGTAACTGGGCACTGTGTTAGATAATGTTCCAGTGGTCTGTCGGGCATTTCTCCTCAGTGCTGACATTTCCTCTCATCTTCTGGAACCTGTAAGCCGATTTCCCATGCACATGAGTATCCAAGCCTGATGCAGAGTAAGTGTACTTTTGTTGTTCTACTGCTCCCCTTCATCAAAATAGGTGGTTCTTAGTTCGTTGAATTCTTGTGCCAACACCGGATTCTGATGTTGCAATTGCTGTGTTGATAACGTTAATTATAACGTTATTAATAACAATAATAAACACAATAATTATTATTATTGAGCCATAAATAAAGCCAGAGTTTATGAGGCTGCACTAAATATTATTCGTCAAACTCACGGGTAAGCTGTTGCGAAGGATCTACAAATACCGTGACCAAGGAATGTCTGCAGTTTGCAACACAAAGCAAGTCCGGCACGGAATTCCGACCTTAGTCAAAATTCTAAGTCCCCCAAATTTGCATCATAGGATAATAAATTCTGGATTTGGGATATAAATTGTACATTTCACCTGAGTATGCTTTTCTAATATTCAGAATTGTGTGCAGAGATTTCAGGCAATTGTGACAAAAAACGAAGGAAAGCGAAACGAATGATGTATAGATGTTAGATTCAGGCGATTTTTTTTGGAGTACAAAAAATTCTTGGCTTTGAAGGCATTCTGGGAAAGGGTGTTATATTGTATATTTAATGTAGGCTTTGCACGATCTGCTTTATGCAGAGTGTGAGTAGTGTAGGGAAGTGTGGGGTGTAGCCAGCAGTGTGTGGGGTGTAGCCAGCAGTGTGTGTGGTGTAGCCAGCAGTGTGTGTGGTGTAGCCAGCAGTGTGTGTGGTGTAGCCAGCAGTGTGTGGGGTGTAGCCAGCAGTGTGTGGTGTAGCCAGCAGTGTGTGGTGTAGCCAGCAGTGTGTGGGGTGTAGCCAGCAGTGTGTGGTGTAGCCAGCAGTGTGTGGTGTAGCCAACAGTGTGTGGTGTAGCCAGCAGTGTGTGGGGTGTAGCCAGCAGTATGTGGTGTAGCCAGCAGTGTGGGGTGTAGCCAGCAGTGTGTGGTGTAGCCAGCAGTGTGTGGTGTAGCCAGCAGTGTGGGGTGTAGCCAGCAGTGTGTGTGGTGTAGCAAGCAGTGTGTGGGGTGTAGCCAGCAGTGTGTGGTGTAGCCAACAGTGTGTGGTGTAGCCAACAGTGTGTGGTGTAGCCAGCAGTGTGTGGTGTAGCCAGCAGTGTGTGGTGTAGCCAGCAGTGTGTGTGGTGTAGCCAGCAGTGTGTGGTGTAGCCAGCAGTGTGTGGTGTAGCCAGCAGTGTGTGTGGTGTAGCCAGCAGTGTGTGGTGTAGCCAGCAGTGTGTGGTGTAGCCAGCAGTGTGTGTGGTGTAGCCAGCAGTGTGTGTGGTGTAGCCAGCAGTGTGTGGTGTAGCCAGCAGTGTGTGGTGTAGCCAGCAGTGTGTGTGGTGTAGCCAGCAGTGTGTGTGGTGTAGCCAGCAGTGTGTGTGGTGTAGCCAGCAGTGTGTGGGGTGTAGCCAGCAGTGTGTGGTGTAGCCAGCAGTGTGTGGTGTAGCCAGCAGTGTGTGTGGTGTAGCCAGCAGTGTGTGTGGTGTAGCCAGCAGTGTGTGGGGTGTAGCCAGCAGTGTGTGGTGTAGCCAACAGTGTGTGGTGTAGCCAGCAGTGTGTGGGGTGTAGCCAGCAGTATGTGGTGTAGCCAGCAGTGTGGGGTGTAGCCAGCAGTGTGTGGTGTAGCCAGCAGTGTGTGGGGTGTAGCCAACAGTGTGTGGTGTAGCCAGCAGTGTGTGGTGTAGCCAGCAGTGTGTGTGGTGTAGCCAGCAGTGTGGGGTGTAGCCAGCAGTGTGTGGTGTAGCCAGCAGTGTGTGGGGTGTAGCCAGCAGTGTGGGGTGTAGCCAACAGTGTGTGGTGTAGCCAGCAGTGTGTGGTGTAGCCAGCAGTGTGTGGTGTAGCCAGCAGTGTGTGGTGTAGCCAGTGGTGTGTGGGGTGTAGCCAGCAGTGTGTGGTGTAGCCAGCAGTGTGTGTGGTGTAGCCAGCAGTGTGTGTGGTGTAGCCAGCAGTGTGTGTGGTGTAGCCAGCAGTGTGTGGGGTGTAGCCAGCAGTGTGTGGGGTGTAGCCAACAGTGTGTGGTGTGTAGCCAGTGGTGTGTGTGGTGTAGCCAGCAGTATGGGGTGTAGCCAGTGGTGTGTGTGGTGTAGCCAGCAGTGTGGGGTGTAGCCAGTGGTGTGTGTGGTGTAGCCAGCAGTGTGTGGTGTAGCCAGCAGTGTGTGGTGTAGCCAGCAGTGTGTGTGGTGTAGCCAGCAGTGTGTGTGGTGTAGCCAGTGGTGTGTGTGGTGTAGCCAGCAGTGTGGGGTGTAGCCAGCAGTGTGTGTGGTGTAGCCAGCAGTGTGGGGTGTAGCCAGCAATGTGTAGTGTAGCCAGTAGTGTGTGGGGTGTAGCCAGTGGTGTGTGGTGTAGCCAGCAGTGTAGGGTGTAGCCAGCAGTGTAGGGTGTAGCCAGCAGTGTGTGTGGTGTAGCCAGCAGTGTGGGGTGTAGCCAGCAATGTGTGGTGTAGCCAGCAGTGTAGGGTGTAGCCAGCAGTGTAGGGTGTAGCCAGCAGTGTGTGTGGTGCAGCCAGCAGTGTGTGGTGTAGCCAGCAGTGTAGGGTGTAGCCAGCAGTGTGTGTGGTGTAGCCAGCAGTGTAGGGTGTAGCCAGCAGTGTAGGGTGTAGCCAGCAGTGTGTGTGGTGTAGCCAGCAGTGTAGGGTGTAGCCAGTAGTGTGTGGGGTGTAGCCAGCAGTGTGTGGTGTAGTGAGAGCCGGAAAATGAGAGCGTTGCTGAAATGGGGGTTATGGTAGCAGGTCTGTGTGGACGTCTTTGTTGCAGGTGTGTGTGAACGTCATGGTAGCAGGTCTGTGAGAGAGTCATGGTAGCAGTGCAGAACCAGGTTGATTGTATTAACACCTGGGCACATAATGCAGATATACACGCCGGCATTCAGAGTGATTTTAGAGCAATTATCTTCCCTGTCGTAGCCTCTCGTCATGGTGTTCGATCCCTGGATTTGTCTCTATGATTTATATCATATATATATATATATATATATATATATATATATATATATATATATATATATATATATTCAACTTTACAAGGAGATACTATATATTCAGTAGTATAATTCTCAGTAAACAAGTGTTTCATATCATCACAGAGCATGGGCATTAAACCCCTAAATGTTATACATTTTTTTCCGTAAATGATTAACAGTTTCAGAGATTATATTTACATCAATTTACAAGGGAAATTATTACATTTATATATATATTTTATATAATTCTCAGTAGACAAATTTTCCATATCACCGAGCATAAGCCGTGAACCCCCAGATGTTATACCTGATCCTGCCTCGCAAGAACTTCAATATTCTGTCTTTTGAGTTGGACAGAATACAGACACGTTTGCCAGGTTCCGTGACAGTTTTGTGTATATTACCCATAGTGTGTGTGCGTGTGCTGGTGTGTGTGTGTGTGTGTGTGTGTGTGTGTGTGTGTGTGTGTGTGTGTGTGTGTGTGTGTGTGTGTGTGTGCTGGTGTGCGTGTGTGTGCGTGTGCTGGTGTGTGTGTGTGTGTGTGTGTGTGTGTGTGTGTGTGTGTGTGTGTGTGTGTGTGTGTGTGTGTGTGTGTGTGCTGGTGTGTGTGTGTGTGCGTGTATGTGTGTGTGTGTGTGTGTGTGTGTGTGTGTGTGTGTGTGTGCGCGTGTGCGTGTGTGTGTGGTGTGTGTGCGTGCGCATGTGTTAATCTTGTTTGTGCGTGGTTGGGGAGGGATTCGACTATTTGTGTTTAACTTTCACGGTGCAACAGACCAGCGTGCAGTGTCCGGAACCTGTTGGGCTCTGTGGTAGCTGCAGCCCTGTTTCTCTCTAATCTTTCTCATATTAATATATTATATTCAATATTTATTATTATTACAGTCCAGGTTGGTGGCTCATGAACATGTGTCTATGTGTCACACAACACACGAGTTCTTTTGTCTTATGAACTCCGTCTATGTGTCCTTGTCTGACACTTCAGCCGGTTATAAATTGTTTTTCTAACCGGCTGCAAGGAACTTGTTTATATGGCAAAAAGCTGCTCTGCATCCGGACATAGGTATCTAATGCGAACCCTTAGTACTGCTACTTCATCCTGCAGTAAGCTGCCACTCCAACCTGTATTAAGCTGGCACTCTAATTGCCTGGTTAGAGTTTCTGTAACTGGCAGCAAACTCACTTAACCGGCAGTAAAGCGCTACTGCAACAAACTGTAAATATGTTACTGTAATTGGCTGTGAGTAAGTACGCCAATCTCCAGTTAGCTGTCACTGTAATCGGCTGCAAGCTGCTATTTAAAGCAAGTAATTATTCCAGTACCAGAAAGTGCCTACTCGACCTGGCATATATCAGGCACTCAAGCCCATAGGAAAACTGCTACTTTGGGCAGTAGGAAATGCCATTTTCAGCAAGCAGAAAGCAGCTTTTCCACGTCTACTAAAAGTGGCTAAATCAAGTTGACGAAAGTAGCAACAATTGTTAGTAAACATTGGCTATTCCAGGAAATTATTCCCTGCTGGGTAGAAAGTAAGTTGTAATTTATTAGCGAGGCCGACGCCACAAGGCATGCTTCCACCTTGTGTGGTGTATATTAGTTGTAAACCCAGTTACCAGTAGTAAACACCTTCCCCTTGTATTATATATTGATTCCATACACCCAATTACCCGAACATTCCTCAAGGCGTGAGTAGTGAATCGACTAACTGTTCCGTCTCACGGTGCTATACATAGTTATGGCTGAAATAACCCTGTTTTCTTCTGATTAATGCTAGAAATCCATCACTAACGAACTACTGGTTGTGTCTGCTATAAACTTCTTGATGATATATTCTTAGTCTGCACCACCTTGACACCAACATAAAAAGAAGAAATAAATATATACATACACGAGAGAGAGAGAGAGAGATGAGAGGTCAGAGAGAGAGAAGAGAGAGAGAGAGAGAGAGAGGAAGAGAGAATATATGAAGTAGATTGATAGACAAAACAGGCCGGGAGCAGAACATTAGGCAGCCGACGATTAGAAAGG
>WNGS01135237.1:4633641-4648850 GCA_020271785.1 Procambarus virginalis
ATTTTGATTTAATTATTTTCTGTGACATTTTGTTGGAATTGAGCTGTGTTATTTACCATACTGTTTATTTCGTGAGTATAGTTTATTTACTCATTTGGTGTTCCCATTTTTCTGATGGGAACATCAGATCAACTGTTTCCCCATGATAATTAACATCAGGGGGGAAACAGGGAAGGGTTGCTGTGGCTGGGTGCAGCAGCTAGTGTGTGTGTATATATATATATATATATCCCCCCCTAGTAGGCATCCATCAGTCTCAGGAGACTATGGAGTTGCGCTCTGGTTGTCGGTCTGGAGTGGCCTCACCAGGGCGCAAAGCCAGGGTAGGTTGATTCGGGGGAGAAGCTGTTACCCAGGCAGCAGGTCCCCCCTCTCCACGGCACTGAAAGTCTCCAATGGAAAGGCATACGCCAATACGATTGGTTCCAGCGCCGTCGCAGGAACTGTGAGTTCCGGGGTTGACCTCGAAGGGCACAGGGACCTCCATCCCCGGAGACCGCCGTGGTCAGGGCCGGAGAAGAACCACCCCATCGAGGGTATGAACGACCACAGCCTCCTGAAGCAGAGCCTGGGCCGCACGGCCTCGGAGGTGGACGTCCCGGTCCCGCACCTACGGGTTCCAGATAAGGATCGTCACAGCCCTTTCACCCGAGGCCGGCCTCCTTCAAGACCAAGTAGAAGGAAGAGTGATAATTATTAAATACAACAATTATCTTGATATTATTATATAATAATGGAAACATTTAATAATTATCACTCTTCCTTATCTATATATATAGATATATATATATATATATATATATATATTAATATATATATAGGATATAATATATATATATATATATATATACATATATATACATATATATATAATATTCTTTTGCTCGTTATTTCATTAGTTTTTACTTCGTTCTTGCATGCTATAATTTTCAGAGAACAGTTTTTGTTACATGCTAAGGAATACATGAAATTTATTAAATCAAATATTTTTTTATATAAATGAGTGTACAATTTATACAAGCAAAACATGGACGCCTAGGTACTAGCACAAAGAAAAACAAGCTGCCAACAGCACATGAAAACCACAAAACAACACAATAACAAATCTCCGAGACAGAATACCTACTACTAAAAACATACATAACACAAAATGGTTTCAAAACAAAAACATAAACAAAATAGCAGCTCTGAATGAACCAGACATAATACCGGCTCTAATGGAACCAGACAAAATACCGGCTGTGAAGGAACCAGACAAAATACCGGCTGTGAAGGAACCGGACACAAAAAAATAAGAGTACAAGACCACAAGGACAAAAGTACAAAAAAAGACATGTCAACGGCAACAATAAAACATAAAATCGGCACCGATGCACTGGTACAATGCACAACTAGAGAACCACAGCACAACCAAAGCAAAGAAACATATAAACCACAAAGAACTCACAATACACAAATTAATAGGAAGTAACATTCCCATACGTGTCCAGGAACAGCCAAGGAGGAAGGAACTTTCACAAGAAAGGCATTCCACAGAGCCCACTTCTCTTCAGACGGGGGAGGGGAGGAAACTATCAGGGGAAAGCGCCAAGCCATTAAGACTATACATCACTTGGAAGGGATCACGATAAGGATTTTGGATGGGACTGGGGGGGTCTGAACTATCATTTCCCCCAGGAGGTATCTCGGCAGACAACCCAGGCGGCCGCGCATCGCACAATCTCGCAACACCGCATCCTCAACGATCAGGGGAACAGGACTGCACCCCACTGGAGACAGCTCCGCGGTCACATCCACAAGGACACGCTCATTAAACACCCCTTCCGGGTAGAGGTGGTGGGAAAGTCAGCGGCGGGTGCAGAACCGCACAGCTCACAGGCTCGACACCCACAGCTCCAGCCGGGCGGGCCGCAGATACCGGCGCCACCACCAGGTCATCTGAAGAGCGCAGGACAACACCCACGCTTTCACCACACGGAGGCGGGTTCAGGTTCTCCAGGGGGGCGAAGTTCTCCTCCCAGAAGAGGTTAACAGAGCAAATTCTGTCAGCACCATAACTCACAGCTAGGTGCCCCAACAACCCACACCAGCACTGGAAACAAGTCCATTGCTGGCCCGCATAGAATACCCACACCATGAAGCCCATGAGCTGGAGTAACGACGGGATGGGGTCCTTCAGGCACATTGCGAAAGTGCGGGTCCCATTCGGGACACTTCCACCTCCCAGAGGAGACAGCATTCATCCGGACTCTCAAGTCCCCCTTTCCTCCATACCGGATAAAGTGACATCGGAGAAGGGCGTCAAGAAACTCAAATGGAGCACCATGAACCGCCATATATGTAGACAGCCTGACTGCACCATTTCGACACTTCACCAAACCACCATCCTCAAGCAGCGTGAAAGACCGCCCGTCATAGCGGTCCACAATGTTACAGGAAAACAGATGAGTAGCCGAATTTCACCTCGGTCCGATGCCCGGACGCAAGTTGAACGCTGCAAACCGTCGCATCATCCCCCCACAAAAGATAGATCAGGACTATTTCAATTGCCAGGTAGGACGCCAGCCCAGTGAACTCCAGCCCAATCGTATCCCTATGCCTCACAGGAGGCAAGGACGCCGCCATTCCCCCAGCCGACACGGCCCCAAGGACCCGCTCACAAACACGAACAGTCACCGGCTGACGAAACCAGGAGCTCACAGCAACACGTCCACTGTCACCGGTGGCCAGGAGCCCAGTCCATATAAAATTTCATTTGGAGGTTTTCAAAGTAATTACTAATATCTTTATTTTCCTTCATATAACGACTAAATACCAAAATGGTATGTCACGGATTCTCTCTACACCTTTTATGCAATGTAAAAATTATATAAATCGGGAATATTACAATTGCATCTATTCGTCAACATGTGACAATGATATTTTGACAAGGCTTTGTAAGGACGCACTTAGTTACCAGTTGTTAAAATTGTCATATTTTGGGCAAATGACCAAGTTCATTCTTAGGAAACACGGGGATCTGTATAAGAAATATGTATTTATTTCTTGCGAAGATGTGACCAATCTCACTCTCATTGCTTGTTTAGCAATATTCAGGGCGATATACTAAATAAATTGTTCACGACTTTTGTTAGGCCAAAGCTAGATTATGCAGCGGTTGTGTAGTGCCCATATCTTAAGAAGCACATCAACAAACTGGAAAAGGTGCAAAGACATGCTACTAAGTGGCTCCCAAAACTGAAGGGCAAGAGCTACGAGGAGAGGTTAGAGGCATTAAATATGTCAAAACTAGAAGACAGAAGAAAAAGAGGTGATATTATCACTACATACAAAATAGTAACAGGAATTGATAAAATCGATAGGCAAGATTTCCTGAGACCTGGAACTTTAAGAACAAGAGGTCATAGATTTAAACTAGCTAAACACAGATGCCGGAGAAATATAAGAAAAATCACTTGCGCAAACAGAGTGGTAGACGGTTGGAGCAAGTTAGGTGAGAAGGTGGTGGAGGCCAAGACCGTCAATAGTTTCAAAGCGTTATATGACAGAGTGCTGGGAAGACGGGACACCACGAGCGTAGCTCTCATCCTGTAAATATACTTAGGTAATTACACACACACACACGATTTACGATTTCATGGGAAACAGAACTTAAGAGACTAGACTGTGCAGGACATGATGGATTTGGTCACCCAAAAGTGCCAGGAAGCTGCAGACAGGTTTATCCCGGTCCAAAAGGGGAAAAACCAAAAAAAAAACAGAAAAACCCATGGTTCAACCAGGATTGCAAGGTAGCGAAGCAACTGAGTAAAAGAACACGGAGAAACTACAGAAATAACAGAACACCGGAGAGCAGGGAGAGATACCAGAGGGCCAGAAATGAGTATCTCAGATTGAGAAGGGAAGCAGAGAGAGAGTATGAAAATGACATAGCGAGTAAAGCCAAGACCCAACCAAAGCTGCTCCACAGCCACATCAGGAGGAAAACAGCAGCGAAGGAACAAGTGATGAAATTGAAAAAAGGGAGAACAGATACACAGAGAATGACAAGGAGGTGTGTGAAGAACTCAACAAGAGATTCCGGGAGATCTTCACAATAGAATAAGGAGAAGCCCCTGCACTAAATGAGGAGGCAAACCAAGCAACCTTGGAGGAATTTGACCTCACCAGTGATGAGGTCAAAAGGAGTCTGCTGGAGCTGGATGTGACAAAGGCTGTTGGTCCTGACAGAATCTCACCATGGATACTAAAGGAAGGTGCAGAAGCACTAAGTGTGCCACTCACTATGGTGTATAACGGGTCACTGGAAACAGGAGACCTACCAGAAAGTTGGAAGACAGCTAACGTAGTCCAAATATACAAGAAGGGTGACAGGCAAGAGGCACTGAACTACAGGCCAGTTTCCCTAACTTGTATACCATGCAAGGTGATGGAGAAGATCGTGAGGAAAAGGCTCGTAGAGCATCTGGAGGGAAATAACTTTGTAACGCACCACCAACATGGGTTCAGGGATGGTAAATCGTGCCTCACAGGTTTAATAGAATTCTATGACCAGGCAACAAAAATTAGGCAGGAAAGAGAAGGATGGGCCGGCTGCATTTTCCTGGACTGCCAGAAAGCCTTTGACACAGAACCCCATAAAAGGCTGTTAAAAAAGTTGGAACAACAAGAAGGAGTAAAAGGGAAGGTGCTCCAGTGGATAAGGGAGTACTTAAGCAAGAGGAAACAGCGAGTAACGGTGAAGGGGGAGATATCAGAGCTGCGAGAAGTCACCAGCGGAGTCCCACAGGGCTCAGTACTTGGACCCATCCTGTTTCTAATATATGTAAGCGATCTTCTGGAGGGTATAGACTCGTTCCTCTCAATGTTTGCTGATGATGCAAAAATTATGAGAAGAATCAAGATGGATGAAGATACACAGAGACTACAGGATGACCTGGACAAACTGGAGGAATGGTCTAGGAAATGGCTGCTAAAGCTCAACTCAGGAAAGTGTAAAGGAATGAAATTAGGCGAAGGGAGCAGGAGGCTGAACACAAGGTACCATCTGGGAGGTGAAATCCTGCAAGAATCAAATAGAGAGAGAGATCTGGGGGTTGATATCACACCGAACCTGTCCCCAGAGGCCCACATCAAAAGGTTTTCATCAACGGTATATGCTAGACTGGCTAACATAAGAACTGCCATTAGAAACTTGTGTAAGGAATCGTTCAGGACCCTGTATACCACTTATGTCAGACCAATCCAGGAGTATGCAGCTCCAGCCTGGAGTCTATACCTAGTTAAACACAAGACAAGTTAGAGAAAATTCAGCGGTATGCCACCAGGCTCGTCCCGGAAATGAGAGGAATAAGCTACGAGGAGAGGCTAAAGGAGCTGAACCTCACGTCCCTGGAAAACAGGAGAGTAATGGGAGACATGATAACCACTTAAAAAAATCTCAGGGGAATTGACAGGGTGGACAAAGACAAACTCTTCAGACGGGTGGACACGAACAAGGGGAACACAGGTGGAAAATTAGTAACCAGATGAGCCACAGAGACATTAGAAAGAATTTTTTTCAGTGTCAGAGTAGTTAATAAATGGAGCACACTAGGAAGTGATGTGGTGGGGGCTAACTCCATACACAGTTTCATATGTATATATGATAGAGCCCAGTAGGTTCAGGAATCTGTACACCAGTTGATTGACAGTGAGAGGCGCGGACTAATGAGACAAAGCTCAACCACGCAAGCACAATTAGGTGAGTACACACACACACACTGGAATGGTCTAACAAATGGTTGTTAGAGTTAACCCAAACAAACGTAATGTAATGAAGATAGGTGTAGGGAGAAGGAGGCCAGATACAAGGAATCACTTGCGAGATGAAATTCTTCAAGAGTGATAGGGAGAGAAAGACCTGGGGGTTGATATCACGCCAGCTCAGTCCCCTGAAGCCCATATCAAGAGGATAACATCAGCAGCATATGCCAGGTTGGCCAACATAAGAACAGCATTTAGAAATTTGAGTAAGGAATCATTCAGAACTTTGTATACCACCTATGTCAGACTAACCCTGGAGTATGCAGCCCAGCATGGAGTCCATATCAAGTCAAGCATAAGACTAAACTGGAAAAGGTTCAAAGGTTTGCCACCAAACTAATACTCAAACTGAGGGGTATGAGCTACGAGGAGAGACTACGGGAATTAAATCTCATATCACTGAGAGACAGAAGAGTTAGAGGGACATGATCACCACTTACAAGATTATCAGAGGAATTGATAGGGCAAATAAAGACAGACTATTTAACACAAGGGGCACCACACACTAGGGGACACAGGTGGAAATTGAGTGCTCAAATGAGCCATGGAGACGTTAGAAAGAATTTTTTCAGTGTCAGAGTAGTAGACAAATGGAATGCATTAGGAAGTGATGTGGTGGAGGCTGACTCCATACACAACTTCAAGTGTAAATATGACACAGCCCAGTTGGCCCAGGAACCTGTATATTAGTTGATTGATAGTTGAGAGGCGGGAACAAAGGGCCATAGCTCAACCCCCGGAAGCACAACTAGGTAAGCACACACACACACACACACACACATTTCGGGGCACTGGTAGCTGAGTGGACAGCGTGCGGGCCTCGTAATCCTGTGGCCCGGGTTTGATTCCCGGTGCCATCGAGGAATAGTGGGCAGACTTTCTTTCACCCTAATGTTCCTGTTGTCTAGCAGTAAAATAGGTACCTGGGAGTTAGCCAGCTGTTACAGGCTGCTTCCTAGGGGTGGGGTAAAAAAATTAATAGTAACATTGATTGATTAACAGTTGAGAGGCGGGCGGTAAGAGCAGAGCTCAATTCCCGCAAGCACAACTAGGTGAATACTCACACACACGGCCCCAGAGAGACAAATGCAGGGAGACAAACATGGCAGGAACAAACTCAGAGGAAGGGGAAGGGACAGGATGCATGGATTAGGGAAACAATCGAAAAAATGTGGAGTGAATTCGGTGAAGGATTGATGGTAATGAGGGAGACAGTAACCAACCTGCAGGATCAGCGGAAGACAGCAAAGGAGGAAATAAGAAGCCTGAAAGAGAATCTGCCCCAATACCAAAAACAAACCATCCCTCAGGGAGATGGTAATGTTCCTGTAGAGGGGACGTCTGCAATACAACCCTCATATGCAGAATTGTTTAAAAAAGAACCCTGAGGCTAGGTCTGCAGTAAGGGAAGGTGCCATGGAAGTGGCTTCTTCTCAGGAAGCTTCTAGAAGTATTAGCTAGCAGACAGAGCGAAAAAGAGCATTAGTAATAGTATGCATTTTGGAGCAAACAGGGGCTAGTCCAGTGGAGAGGAGAGAAAAGGACAAAAACGAAGTTAATGAGATCCTTAAAGGGGTACAGATGGAGAGAGCTGACCAGAATATTGAAAAGGTTTTCAGGTTCTGACAGTACAACAAGGACAGAGGCTAGTTGATAAAGGTGGTATTCACGAGTGAGAACACAAAAGAGAACCTGTTAGCAAGGAAGAGCGGACTAGCAAATGTACTGAAGTTCAAAAAGTATTCTGCAGAGGGATATGACAAGGGGCGAGGGAATGAGGGCAGCAGCCACAAGGAGGGAGCGCAGGGAAAAGGAAAGGAATCGGGGAACTACAACCCCGAACCCTGCAATCCCAGATGGGAGTGGGCAACCCTCCACAAGCAGTTCAACAATCACAGTAAGAGGAACACCGCCCCTGCCTTCCAATCAATAGACGTTCTACCTGCCCCAACACCCTATTAGGTGCCCACCTAGGGTACCCTTCCCCCACTCCCCCGTCCCTAGGACCTCCCTTCTCCCCTACCCCCAAGCTTTCATTTTAACCAACCCCCCTATGCCCCTCATTCTCCCCATCCCCCTAAGCCCTCCCTTCTCCATCACCCCTGTCAGCCCACCCATCCCTTCACTTCCCCCCCCAAGCCCACACTCCTCTTCTGCCCCCAGGCCCCCCCATCTCCCTTATCCCCCCAAGCCTTCCCTCCACCCATACCCTCCCAAGCCTCTCCTCTCCCCACTCCCCCAAGCCTCCCCCTCTCACCCACCCCTCCCCTTATCTCACCCCCCCCCTAAACCCTTTCTCTACCTCCACCCCTCCATGCTCTCCCTCTTCCACCTCCCTCCCCGTACCAAATCCTCCCAGCCCCCGCACACCCCAGATCTCCCAAGTCCTCACTCCTCCCCACCCTTCCAAGCCCTCTCTCCTCCACCACCCTCCCCGTAGCAGATCCACCCAACCCCCACACACCCCAGATCTCCTAGGTCCCCCTTCCTAGGCCCTCTCATCCCAGACCCTCCCTGTTTCCCTTCTTCAGGGGAATCAACAGAAACTGAGGAATGACAGGAGAGTGTCAGTTTCAGGGTGATGTACTCGAACATATATGGGATTACAAGCAAAGCAAGTGAATTAAGGGAAAAAGCGCAAGAAGTGAACCCAGATGTAATCGGACTCACGGAAACAAAACTGTTAGGAATCGTAACAAATCCGGTGTTTCCCCGGGACTACACTGTAACAAGGAAAGAGAGGGAAAGAAGGGGAGGAGGCGGAGTGGCCCTACTGATGAGAAAGGAATGGAGTTTCAAGGAGATAGTTAACCTGGGCTGCAAGGGATACAAAGACTACATAACAGGCATCATTACAATGGGAGGATGAAGAGTAGAAGTTGCAGTGATACATAACTCTCCACCAAATGACAGAAGATCCAGGTAAGAGTATGACAACAACATGATGTCAGTTAACACTACAGTTAGAGGGCAGCCTCTGTTGCCTGTAGAAATAGATCCCACCTGCTCATCATGGGGGACTTCAATCACAGAAGGATAGACTGGGAGAACAAGGAACCACACGGAGGAGAGGATACATGGAGAGCTAAACTATTGGAGGTGGCGACAAGAAACTTTTTAAGCCAGCATGTCGGGTAACCCACAAGAATGAGAGGCAACGATGAACCAGCAAGACTCGAACTGGTCTTCACTCTGAACGACTCCGACATAAGAGAAATTGGTTTTGAGGCCCCAGTAGGAATGAGCGACCACAGTGTACTGGCGTTTGAGTATCTGGTTGAAGATGGGTTAATAAACTCGAGGAGGGGAATTGAAAACAAAAGGCTGGCATTCCAAAAGGGAAACTATGAGGAGATAAGGAAATTCCTAACAGATATAGCATGGGAAACAGAGCTCAGAGAAAAGACGGCCCAAGACATGATGGACTAAATCTCACACAAGTGTAAGGAGGTAGCAGACAAGTCCCGGTCTAAAAGGAAAAAAACGAAATGCAGATGAGAAACCCATGGTTTAATTAGAGATGTAGACTAGCTTAGCAGCAAAGTAAAAGTGCATGGAGAAACTAGAGAAATAATCACACACATGAGAGCAGAGAAAGATACCCGAGTGCCAGAAATGAATATGTCAGGTTGAGAGGAGAGGCAGAAGGGCAATACGAAAATGACATTGCAAGCAAGGCAAACACTCAACCAAAATTGCTGCACAGCCACATCAGGAGAAAAACAACAGTAAAGGAACAGGTAATGAACTTGAGAATAGGGGTAGACAGATTCACTACAAACGACAAGGAAGTGTGCGAGGAACTGAATAAGAAAGGCCAGGAGGTCTTCACATTAGAGCAAGGAGAAGTTCCTGAGATAAGAGAGGGACTAGTTAGCCAGGCATCACTAGAAGAGTTTGAGATTACAGTGGGGATGTAAGGAAGCTTTTGCTAGAGTTAGATGTGACAAAAGCTATAGGCCCAGATGGAATCTCCACATGGATACTAAAGGAAGGAGGAGAAGCACTGTGCCTGCCACTCTCCATAGTGTATAACAAATCACTGGCAACTGGGGAACTGCCAAAAATTTGGAAGGCGGCTAATGAAGTCCCGATAAACAAGAAGGGGGATAGACAGGAAGCACTGAACTACAGGCCAGTGTCCATAACTTACATACCATGCAAGCTGATGGAGAAGATTGTGCGAAAAAAAACTATTAGAACATCTAGAGTGAAAAAAACTTTGTAACACAGCATCAACATTTCTTTGTAACACAGTATCAACGTTTCTCTCAATGTTTGTTGCTGATGCAAAAATTATGAGGAGGATTGAAACAGAGGATGATAGTAGGAGGCTACAAGATGACCTAGTCAGACTGAAAGAATGGTCCAACAAATATCTACTAAAGTTCAACCCGAATAAATGCAAGGTAATGAAACTTGGCGATGGAAACAGGAGGCCAGACACAGGATACAGAATTAGGACAAAAGGTACTTCTTGAAACGGACAGAGAAAGATCTAGGAGTTGATATCACACCAAACCTGTCTCCTGAAGCCCACATAAAGAGAATTACATATGCGGCATATGCGAGGCTGGCTAACATCAGAACAGCTTTCAAGAACCGGTGTAAGGAATCATTTAGAACCCTGTATACCACATATGTAAGACCAATCCTGAAGTATGCGGTCTCAGCATGCAGCCCGTACCTTGCCAAGCACAAGACGAAGCTGTGAAAAAGCTTAGAGGTACGCCACTAGGCTAGTCCCAGCACTAAGAGGCAGAGTTACGAGGAAAGGCTGCGTGAAATGCACCTCACGATACTGGAAGACAGAGGAGTAAGGGGAGACATGATCACTACCTACAAAATTCTCAGAGGAATTGACAGGGTAGACAAGGATAAACTGTTTAACACTGGTAGTACGTGAACAACTGGACACAGGTGTAAACTGAGTACCCAAATGAGCCACAAGGACGTTAGAAAGAACTTTTTCAGTGTCAGAATAGTTAACAGATGGAATGTTAACAATTATGTGGTGGAGGCTGACTCCATACACAGTTTTAAATGTAGATATGAAAGAGCCCAGTAGGCTCAGGAATCTGTACATCAGTTGATTGACAGTTGAGAGGCGGGATCAAAGAGCCAGAGCTCAACCCCGGCAAGCACAAATAGGTGAGTACACATAGACAGATGGCCCATGCATAATCCACTCGAAACTCCTCCCTCGGCACACCATCCACGGTTGAAAGTTGCTAAACCCCGTTATTGTTGCACCAACTTTCCTCTGTTGCCCTCTTACGCTACCCCTTCTTTCTCCAGATACTCTCAAGAACACACTTTTCTCTTAACTTCCAAACTTTACCTTTCNCAGTACACTCTTCAGCACACTCTTCAGCACACTCTTCAGTACACTCTTCAGCACACTCTTCAGCAACATCTTCAGCACACTCCTTCAGTACACTCCACAACACACTCTTCAGCACACTCCATCAACACAACCTTCAGCACACTCCACAACACACCCTTCAGCACACTCTTCAGCACACTCTTCAGCACACTCTTCAGTACACTCCACAACAACACACCTTCAGCACACTCCAAACACACACCCTTCAGCACACTCCACAACACACCCTTCAGCACACTCCACAACACACTCTCAGCACACCCTTCAGCACACTCCACAACACAGCCTTCAGACACATCGACAACACACCCTTCAGCACACTCCACAACACACCCTTCAGCACACTCCATAACACACCCTTCAGCACACTCAACACACAGCCTTCAGCACACTCCACAACACACTCTTCAGCACACTCCATAACACACCCTTCAGCACACTCCACAACACACCCTTCAGCACACTCTTCAGCACACTCTTCAGTACACTCTTCAGCACACTCCACAACACACCCTTCAGCACACTCCACAACACAGCTTCAGCACACTCCACAACATACCCTTCAGCACACTCCACAACACACCCTTCAGCACACTCCATAACACACCCTTCAGCACACTCCACAACACACCCTTCAGCACACTCCACAACACACCCTTCAGCACACTCCACAACACACCCTTCAGCACACTCCACAACACACCCTTCAGCACACTACACAACACACCCTTCAGCACACTCCACAACACACCCTTCAGCACACTCCATAACACACCCTTCAGCACACTCCACAACACACCCTTCAGCACACTCTTCAGCACACTCTTCAGCACACTCTTCAGTACACTCTTCAGCACACTCCACAACACACCCTTCAGCACACTCTTCAGCACACTCTTCAGTACACTCTTCAGTACACTCTTCAGCACACTCCACAACACACCCTTCAGCACACTCCATAACACACCCTTCAGCACACTCCACAACACACCCTTCAGCACACTCCATAACACACCCTTCAGCACACTCTTCAGTACACTCTTCAGTACACTCTTCAGTACACTCTTCAGCACACTCTTCAGTACACTCTTCAGCACACTCTTCAGCACACTCTTCAGTACACCCTTCAGTACACTCTTCAGTACACTCTTCAGCACACTCTTCAGTACACTCTTCAGTACACTCTTCAGCACACTCTTCAGTACACTCTTCAGCACACTCTTCAGCACACCCTTCAGCACACTCTTCAGCACACTCTTCAGTACACTCTTCAGCACACTCTTCAGTACACTCTTCAGTACACTCTTCAGCACACTCTTCAGTACACTCTTCAGTACACTCTTCAGTACACTCTTCAGCACACCCTTCAGCACACTCTTCAGTACACCCTTCAGCACTCTTCAGTACACTCTTCAGTACACTCTTCAGTACACTCTTCAGCACACTCTTCAGTACACTCTACAGCACACTCTTCAGCACACTCTTCAGCACACTCTTCAGTACACTCTTCAGTACACCCTTCAATACACCCTTCAGCACACTCTTCAGCACACTCTTCAGTACACTCTTCAGTACACTCTTTAGTACACCCTTCAGTACACCTTCAGTACACTCTTCAGTACACTCTTCAGCACACTCTTCAGCACACTCTTCAGCACACTCTTCAGTACACTCTTCAGCACACTCTTCAGTACACTCTTCAGCACACTCTTCAGCACACTCTTCAGCACACTCTTCAGCACACTCTTCAGTACACCCTTCAACATACTCTTCAGTACACTCTTCAGCACACTCTTCAGCACACTCTTCAGCACACTCTTCAGTACACCCTTCAGCACACTCTTCAGTACACTCTTCAGTACACTCTTCAGTACACCCTTCAGCACACTCTTCAGCACACTCTTCAGTACACTCTTCAGCACACTCTTCAGTACACTCTTCAGTACACTCTTCAGTACACTCTTCAGCACACCCTTCAGCACACTCTTCAGTACACCCTTCAGCACTCTTCAGTACACTCTTCAGTACACTCTTCAGTACACTCTTCAGCACACTCTTCAGTACACTCTACAGCACACTCTTCAGCACACTCTTCAGTACACTCTTCAGCACACTCTTCAGTACACTCTTCAGTACACTCTTCAGTACACCCTTCAATACACCCTTCAGCACACTCTTCAGCACACTCTTCAACACACTCTTCAGCACACTCTTCAGCACACTCTTCAGTACACCCTTCAGTACACCCTTCAGTACACTCTTCAGCACACTCTTCAGCACACTCTTCAGTACACTCTTCAGTACACTCTTCAGTTCACTCTTCAGCACACTCTTCAGTACACTCTTCAGTACACTCTTCAGTACACTCTTCAGCACACTCTTCAGCACACTCTTCAGTACACTCTTCAGCACACTCTTCAGTACACTCTTCAGCACACTCTTCAGTACACTCTTCAGCACACTCTTCAGCACACCCTTCATCACACTCTTCAGCACACTCCACAACACACCCTTCAGCACACTCTTCAGCACACTCCACAACACACCCTTCAGCACACTCCACAACACACTCCACAGCACACTCTTCAGCACACTCCACAACACACCCTTCAGCACACCCTTCAGCACACCCTTCAGCACACTCCACAACACACCCTTCAGCACACCCTTCAGCACACCCTTCAGCACACCCTTCAGCACACCCTTCGGCACACCCTTCGGCACACTCTTCAGCACACTCTTCAGTACACTCTTCAGCACACTCTTCAGCACACTCTTCAGTACACTCTTCAGCACACTCTTCAGCACACTCTTCAGCACACTCTTCAGTACACTCCACAACACACTCTTCAGCACACTCCATAACACACCCTTCAGCACACTCCACAACACACCCTTCAGCACACTCTTCAGCACACTCTTCAGCACACTCTTCAGCACACTCTTCAACACACTCTTCAGCACACTCCACAACACACCCTTCAGCACACTCCACAACACAGCCTTCAGCACACTCCACAACATACCCTTCAGCACACTCCACAACACACCCTTCAGCACACTCCATAACACACCCTTCAGCACACTGCACAACACACCCTTCAGCACACTCCACAACACACCCTTCAGCACACTCCACAACACACCCTTCAGCACACTACACAACACACCCTTCAGCACACCAAACTGCACACTACACAACACACCCTTCAGCACCCACAACACACTTAGCACACTTAAACAACACCCTTCAGCACACTCCACAACACACCCTTCAGCACACTCTTCAGCACCTCTTCAGTACACTCTTCAGTACACTCTTCAGCACACTCCATACACAACAACCCTTCAGCACATCTTCAGTCACCTCTTCAGTACACTCTTCAGTACACTCTTCAGCACACTCCACAACACACCCTTCAGCACACTCCATAACACACCCTTCAGCACACTCCACAACACCCCCTTCAGCACACTCCATAACACACCCTTCAGCACACTCTTCAGTACACTCTTCAGTACACTCTTCAGTACACTCTTCAGCACATCTCTTCAGTACACTCTTCAGCACTCTCTTCAGTACACTCTTCAGTACACCCTTCAGCACTCTTCAGTACACTCTTCAGCACACTCTTCAGTACACTCTTCAGTACACTCTTCAGCACACTCTTCAGTACACTCTTCAGCACACTCTTCAGCACACCCTTCAGCACACTCTCAGCACACTCCTCAGTACACTCTTCAGCACACTCTTCAGTACACCTTCAGTACACTCTTCAGTACACTCTTCAGTACACTCTTCAGTACACTCTTCAGTACACTCTTCAGCACACCCTTCAGACACTCTTCAGTACACCCTTCAGTACACTCTTCAGTACACATCTTCAGTACACTCTTCAGTACACTCTTCAGTACACTCTTCAGCACACTCTTCAGTACACTCTTCAGCACACTCTTCAGCACACCCTTCAGCACACTCTTCAGTACACTCTTCAGTACACTCTTAGCACACTCTTCA
>WNGS01135237.1:4653427-4664451 GCA_020271785.1 Procambarus virginalis
TCGACACTGTAGATGCTCGCCACTATAGATGCTCGACACTATAGATGCTCGACACTGTAGATGCTCGACACTGTAGATTGCTAGACACTGTAGATGCTCGACACTGTAGATTGCTCGACACTGTAGATACTCGACACTGTAGATGCTTCGAGCGCCAGTCCCTTGGTGGGGAAGTAGCACCCCCCCCCCTCACCTAGCCTGTGTTGTGCCAGGGGGGAATGATTAACTGGTTTCAAATCTCAGAATATGTTTGCGGTAATATCAAAGCCAGAGGAGTGGAAATTATATGTTGAAATACATTCCCTTCATTCCAGCTGATTAGTCCAATACTGAGCAGAACATTTGCATCATATTTGCAACATTTTAAGAAAGCTTGGATAACTTAGAGCGGGTTGCATGTGCCGTTACTAACAACAGAGTCAGCATTATGCATCTCTGCAGTCTTGAAAAGGCGATATTGTTTCGTGTGCAATTTACACCTTTGTCTACATGGAATTATTCTTCCAATAATTGGATGAATAATCTGCTATCTTGAGGTTAACTTGAAAAGATTTCGGGGCTTAGTGTCCCCCGCGGCCCGGTCCTCGATCAGGCCTCCTTTTTTTTGTTGCACCCCCCCAGGAAGCATCCAGTAGCAGCTGTTTAACTCCCAGGTACCACTTACTGCTAGGTGAATAGGGACATCAGGGTGACAGAAGCTCTACCCATTTGTTTCCGCCTCCGCCGGGAATTGAACTCGGAACCTTAGGACTACGAACCCCGAGCGCTGTCCCCTCAACCGTCAGTCTCCATCAGTTTAAGAAAATAATTGCCAGTTGAATATATATCTCCGTCACAGGAAGTTGTTGACGAACAGACATGTTTTTAAAGGGTTCAAAGTGCTTGCAACGCTTGTAGTGACGAGCATCTGAGCTGGATCTACGCCACGTACGATTACAAAGGTCATAAATAAGGCATTTACAATAATGATTGAAAACGACGCAAACTAACACACCAGCAGAATAATGATCCAATCAAGGTCTGAACTGCTTGTGTGGCTCAAAGGCTGAAGCAAGGTACAATAAGTCGGACAGGTGACTGATGGAGCCAGCGTAGATGTTGTGTGAGGGAAGCTGTAGCCAGCGTAGATGTTGTGTGAGGGAAGCTGTAGCCAGCGTAGATGTTGTGTGAGGGAAGCTGTAGCCAGCGTAGATGTGGTGTGAGGAAGCTGTAGCCAGCGTAGATGTTGTGTGAGGGAAGCTGTAGCCAGCGTAGATGTTGTGTGAGGGAAGCTGTAGCCAGCGTAGATGTTGTGTGAGGGAAGCTGTAGCCAGCGTAGATGTTGTGTGAGGGAAGCTGTAGCCAGCGTAGATGTTGTGTGAGGGAAGGTGTAGCCAGCGTAGATGTGGTGTGAGGGAAGCTGTAGACAGCGTAGATGTGGTGTGAGGGAAGGTGTAGCCAGCGTAGATGTTGTGTGAGGGAAGCTGTAGCCAGCGTAGATGTTGTGTGAGGGAAGCTGTAGCCAGCGTAGATGTTGTGTGAGGGAAGCTGTAGCCAGCGTAGATGTTGTGTGAGGGAAGCTGTAGCCAGCGTAGATGTGGTGTGAGGGAAGCTGTAGCCAGCGTAGATGTGGTGTGAGGGAAGCTGTAGCCAGCGTAGATGTTGTGTGAGGGAAGCTGTAGCCAGCGTAGATGTTGTGTGAGGGAAGCTGTAGCCAGCGTAGATGTTGTGTGAGGGAAGCTGTAGCCAGCGTAGATGTGGTGTGAGGGAAGCTGTAGCCAGCGTAGATGTGGTGTGAGGGAAGCTGTAGCCAGCGTAGATGTTGTGTGAGGGAAGCTGTAGCCAGCGTAGATGTGGTGTGAGGGAAGCTGTAGCCAGCGTAGATGTGGTGTGAGGGAAGCTGTAGCCAGCGTAGATGTGGTGTGAGGGAACCTGTAGCCAGCGTAGATGTGGTGTGAGGGAAGCTGTAGCCAGCGTAGATGTGGTGTGACGGAAGCTAGAGAATAGAGGTTTGTTGGTGAGCCTCGCGGGTAGAGTAGATCTTGTGTAATAATCATCTCGGGTAGATCTTGTAAACCAGGTGACATTTTGTGATATATCACATGTGATATATCACATGTGATATATCACATGTGATATATCACTTGTGATATATCACATGTGATATATCACATGTGATATATCACTTGTGATATATCACTTGTGATATTGGGAAACGTCTTCAACTGTTATTTCTAAGATCACACCGTCAAGAATCACCTGTCTCAAAGGGTGTCTTCGAGTCAGCTGTTCGTGTGGTAATTAAGGAGAGGCAGTCACTGAGTAATTAAAGAGGAAGAGGAGTCATTGAGTAATTCGGCTGAGGTGCTCAATGAATCTACAATCTGTGTTTCTGTGATGGGTCGTATTGACGGGATTAATGGTCATAATTCACAATTAACAAACTGTAGGAGGAGGAGGAGGAGGAGAAACTGGATTCAAGGTCAATAACGTTTGAATCAACGTCATTTGCGTTGATTCAACGCAATAACGTTGATTCAACGTCAGTAACGTGGATTAAAGGTTGATTAAATGTTACTCAAAGGTGTTTTGCTCATTGTGGGAGAGAACGGGGGGATGAAGGGAGAATGGGAAAGGGAGAAGAGAGAATGCGAAGGAAAGTGGGAGAATCGGAAGGAAATAGAACATAAAAGAGGGGGGAGAGAAAATTGGAGATGGAGGGATACGGGGGAAAGAGGGAGGCAGAATAGGAAGAAGTTATCCAGGGGGAAAGCGCCAAGCTGTTGCGACAATATAGCACTAGGAAGGGGTCAGAATAAGGATTTGGGATGGAACGGGGAGAAGGAATGGTATCCCAACCATTTGGACGGTCGGGGATTGAACGCCGACCTGCATGAAGCGAGGCCGTTGCTCTGCCATCCATCCCAAGTGGTAGGGCCCGATGTGCCCGATGTACCTTGTTTCTATAATAGAGCTACAGAGATTTTACATGAAAGTATGGTTGGCGGCATTTAGCTGGACTTAAAAAAAAAAAAAAAGATTTCGATAGAGTCCCACATAAGAGGTTGTTCCGGAAACTGGAACATATTGGAGCAATAACAGGGAGGCTTCTAACTTTCGTGACAAATTTTCGAAGTGACAGAAAAATGAGGACAGTAATCTTTGGCAATGTGTCAGACTGGCGAGAGTCACGAGTGGAGTGTCACAAGGTTCAGTTCCTGCAACGGTAATGTCCATTGTCTACATAAACGACCTAGCAGAAGCAATAGGGAATTATATGAACATGTTTGCTGATGATGCTAAGATACCCGGGAAGATAAGAAACGGTTGTCATGCCCTTCAAGAAGACCTGGACAAAATAAGAGTATGGAACAATGCACGGCAAATGGAATTTAATGTGAATCACCGCCACGTTATTGAATGTAGAAAGAAGAGAATAGGCCCCACACAACCTACAAATTATGTGAAAAACTATTAAGAACACCGATAAAGAAAGATATCTAGGGAAGGTTTAAGATAGAAAACTGTCACATGAAGACCACATGGAGAACATCGTGCGAGGAGCCTATGCCACACTTTCCAATCTCAGAATAGCTTTTAAGTATATGGATTGCAAAATACTAAAGAACTTGCTCACAACATATGTGAAACCAGAGTTGGAATATGCAGCGGTTGTATGGTACCTATGTGTTAACAACCACATCAACAAACTGGAAAAAATGCAGACATACCAGTAAATGGCTTCCGGAACTGAAAGGCAAGAGCTAAGTGGAAAGGTTAGAGACAAAATATGACAAAGATAGAAGAAAAAGATTGGATATGATCAGCATGTTCAAAATGGTAACGGGAATCGACAAAATTGATAAAGATGTCTTGAAACTTCAAGAACAAGAGGTCTTTGATTGAAGATAACTAAGCAAACTGTCGAGAAAATAATAGAAAGTTCCCTTTCTCAAACCTGGTGGTAGACGGTTGGAACAAGTTAAGTGAGAAGGTGGTGGAGGCCAAAATCGTCTGCAGTTTCAATGCGTTATATGACAAAGAGCACTGGGAAGACGAGACACCACGAGCGTGGCTCTCATCCTGTAACAACATTTAGGAAATTACCCAGGGCCCATGATGGTAGACCCTCCTACCCCCCCCCCCCACCTCAGGGGCGCCAGTGGTGGCCCCGGCCATCACAATGGCACCAGCCACCAACAACAGAGGGCCAACCACTTCGAACCCCGCCCACACAATTTCTCTTTATGGGTAATAAGTGTCATCTGCTAATTGCATATGCCTAAAAAGTATAGAAAATTGCTATTATTCCCCCTCTAACTTTTCTTCTGTGACTAGAACATTTATATTTTGAAATTTACCTCTTTACCATAAGAAAAAGAGGAAATTTGTGTCTTTGTTCCCACAGTCGGAAAATCCACATATCAACTATTAACATAATTAAGCTGTACAAAAATAATCACAAAAGATACAGAAATGTGTCTTTTTTTGAGACGCGACAATACTGAAAATCTTTTTCACGAATCTGCCCCCAAAATGTTATCTCCCATCATGATAGTCACACATCGGAAGATGGAGAAACGACGACGTCTCGGTCCGCCCTGGACCATTGTCAAGTCGTGTACCTGTGTCTCGGCTCCCCCTCTCCCCTCCACCTCTTGTTCTTGTTATACCGACGTAGTAGCTGCCTTCACAGTCCAGTGTATCCTGGTTGACATGGCTGCTGCCTTCACAGTCCAGTGTATCCTGGTTGACATGGCTCCCTCCTCGTCCCCTCGGTAGATGCTGCAGTACACCTCCCACTATGCTCCCATGTTATCCATCGAGTTATGAGGACGAGCATCAAGGACACGGACTGTGAGGGTATGAGGGGACACCCTGCAGTCCATTGGGACCAACATCTTTCTTACGTGTATGCCCTCATGCCTAGGCTAAGACTTTCACCCAATGGGTAGTTTCACTTTCACTCCTAGGGATTTATGATTAATAGTCGCCTGCTGATAAAGGTCCAAAGGGAAATCCCCACAGGAACATAGAAACATCTAGGTAGCATAAGCTAAAAATATATACATTTAAAAGAAAAAAAAAATAAAGCAATTAATGCAGCCCATTCTCCTGATTTGGTAGTACTTATAGTAACGATGAGGACCATAGTACATATACCGACGTTCAACGCAATTAGAAAGTAGAAATAGGACATAATGAATTTGGACAGACCGGAAAAGATCTTTTATGTTGCAAAGACAAACTAAAATAACCCTAACCTTCCTAGGCCTAATACACACTATCTGAGGCCTAATATAGTACATATGTGTGCTATACTAGGCCTAGGAATATTTAAGCTTGTTTAAATATTCCTAGGCCTAGTATAGCTGTATTCCGCCATCTTGTGGTCTAGCCACTGAGAGCGCACTATAACGCAAGCCCCTCAACACCACACGTCAAATTGGCACTGAATTATCCCTGAATATCTAATATTATCTAAAGATAATATTAATCTTTACCAATACTCTACCTCAGACAGCTGAGGGATGAAGTCTTAAAGGTATTTGAAGGCTAATGATTCCTTATCTAGAGCTGTTACAAATTGTTCCGTATGACACAATTTGATGTGCAATTGGTTGAATCAGCATCTTTGAGGGATCGACCAATCGCTCCGAGTTGATGTTGTCTCTCCTCACAGAGAGCTTGGTCCGCTGTTGCCTTCGTGTCCCTACTCTTACCAAGGCAAAAATAACAGCGAAACTTGGTAAAAATCGGCTTCGAAATCCGTCAGAAATGCCACCATTTTCCAGTCTTCAATGACATCCCGGTCACAAAAGCAAAGTTTGTGGAAAATAATAAACATTTTCTATACTTTGGAAACATAAACAATTAGGCGATAACATTAGGACACAGGAATAAATAGAAATTGGTACACTGTGTGTGGCTACACACGTCTCGAAGACATGGATATACACGGAAAGATGGAGAATGAGACGAAAACAGAAACAAAGATAGAGGACGAGAGAGAAAGGTAGGAGACAGGAGGATGACAGAGTGGATGGAATGACGGTGACAGAGAGAGAGAAATGTATCGCACTCCTGTCATGGTAGGTTGTAAATGCCACGGTTATCTCACAAGGGATGCTTGTAAGTAATAATTTTCGAATGGCGTTCTCATTAGTAAACACAACATTTAAATCCAGTAATTTCAAGGGTTTGACAATGTTTCAAACTGAAAATCTTATGGCAAACATAATGTATTTGTAGGCTAAAATTTCTCTGTACTGATTTTGATATAATATTGTGCACTGCTAGACTAAGAAATTAACTAGGTAGCTAAGAGCGATTCCACTGGCATCACTATTTTTCAAACTCTTCATCCAAAAGAATATTGCCTAAAAATGGGAAAAGGTCTTAGATGCATTGAACAAGAAACAGATTGTTTAAATATTCTATCTCAGACCAGAGAAGTGTTACTTACATATGATAAGTTATTAGTAGGCTTTCTATATCCCTTATACGCAAGACAAAAAACAACATCCATGTGAATTAGGATATCAAGAAATGCTGAACATTCATAAATTTCAGTCTCTTTATTGAGAGACTTATAGAAGGAATTTCTTCATTAGGTTTCACTAAAAACTATTCTGAAGTTACATTTTATGGCCAAGTAAATAAATTATCGAATAACGTATATTAACCATCGATTATTTCTAGAGGTTATCTTAGAAATAAAGTTTACATATACAACTTTGATAGTAATTGAGATTGTGGATTTCCCATAACCTTTCCGAAGGACTGTAGATAATACTCATTATTAAAAGTAAGTTCACATTACTTTATGCATATTTTCATAAGATTGACAATTAATTGAAGACAAAGGTAATTCATAAGCACGGTACGAAAGTCCTCAATGGGAACTTTTGGTCAATAAATACCATATATGAAAACCGATTTATTTAACATCAGGAATGATGAAACATTTATAAAATTATTTGGAGCAACAGTACGGGGAATTGAAACGGCGTTCTAAAAACTAACAAACGCTTGTTTTAACCATTGAAATATTCTCAGTAAATCTTACATAAATCTTATTTACTGAGTAAATGTACGTTAAGTAAATCCATGGAATTAATCAGATGAGAACATGAAATATTACAATGTTCCATGGATTTGAAAGACAAGTTAAACAATGTTTCAGTCAATCGGTAAATTATTCAGTTTTGATACATGGTCTTTACTTGCTAAAGTTCCTGTTGATGATATTCTTCGCTACCTTACTCATGAACAAACAAAACATGAATTTCCCTTTTTTTCTCACATCATTGTCAGTCTTATGACACTTTGGACAAAAATGATATTGGCTCTCCTTGTTCCTTCTCTGTTTCTATCACATTTCTCACTCCCTGCCATCATTCTTCCCCTTCCAAGTCCCTCAATTGCTTCCCCCTTGTCTCCATCCCTCCTTTCCCCACTACCCCCAACCCCCTAACGAAAAGCGATCCCAGATCAGTTACCGAAGGTAATTCCTCCAGAATGGCTATTTACACGTTGAATGAGCAACGTCAGCTTTCATTATTGTCCTCCCTTATGATCTTTTACCGTGACTGGATGGCACACCTTCCTCAGCCCTCACTTTGCCAGTAACACCGAGAGAACAATGAGAACTGTGACGAGAGAGAGAGAGAGAGAGAGAGAGAGAGAGAGAGAGAGAGAGAGAGAGAGAGAGAGAGCAGCAACAAGCAGACACAGAGATTATACATACATACACCATACATCACCACACACACACACACACACACACATACACACAGCCCGGTTCGATTCCCGGCCGAGGCGGAAACAATAGTAAGTTTTCTTCACCCTGATGCCCCTATTCACCTAGCAGTAAATAGGTATCTGGAGTTAGACAGCTGCTACGGACGGCTGCCAGGGAATATGTGTGTGTGTGTGTTAGAGAGAAATATATGAAGTAGCTATAATTAAGGAAAAATAGATTGGTTAGAAAGGCGGGGGTCCAAGAGCTAATGCTCGATTCTGCAGACACAAATAGTAAATAAGAACACACACACACACACATACACCTCACTCACTCCTCTCCTCTCTCTCTCTCTCGTCTCCTCTCTCTCTCTCCTCTCTCTCTCTCTCTCTCTCTCTCTCTCTCTCTCGTCCTCGCAACCGAGCTGACTCTGGATTCCCGGTCCATGCAGAAAGAAATAAGGAGTTTCATTCACCTGATACCTTTGTTCACCAATCAGTAAATAGATACCTAGTAGGCAGACAGCTGCTACGGGGCTTCATCCATAAGTGTGTGGGTGTATGTGAAATATATATAGTAGATATGATAAAGCAAAAATTGTTGGGGGAATCAGTGCATTAGACGGAGACGGACCTCGATAAAATGCCTAACGTTTATAAATGCACTCTGGCTTCCTGTCCCCGACACAGTGAATTTTAATAAATAATACAAACTTTGCTGTTGTACTAATCAGTGCAAGCTCTGCTGTTCTACTGGCACTGGGATTGCAAGCGTCATGTTTAGTGTTATTTTAGTAAAATTACAATTATTCGAAATTTCTAACTCCCGATTCTAAGCCTCTGCTAATGATCCCGTTCAGGATCGGACTCGGAGTAGTTCTTAATGAAACAAAGTCAACAGCACACACTCAATTGGTGAGTGTGTGCTGCCCGTCATCCAAACAAAGATCCAAAAGTGATTCCATGCACCCGCCAAACCCCCGTTTATGAATGAAAGTTTGTAAGAAAACGACTACACAGACTCACAACTGCTGCGGTTCGAACATATCCGGAACAAGTGCTTCACTGACGAATTTTGTTCGAATCCAAACGCTATAAATGCTTCACCCACGTACTACAAATACAAATAATCGCCACAGAACCTAAACACCTAACCTACTCCTATGCCTATATATACACATATGCTAATGTATATTATATTAATTTATACTTGAGAAAATTCCCGTTTTGAATGAACAGCATGTTAAAATTTATGAATGCGTCTGTGGGGTTGACCGCTGAATGTAATGGACTTAGTCGAGGACGGGTTGAATAATCGGCAACAGAACCCTAAACACTTAACCTAACCTAACCAGTGTTTAAATGTGCACAATATGCTAATATATAATATTAATTTATATTCGAGAAAAGTTCTGTTTGAATGAACAGTATGTTAAAATTGATGAATGCGTGTTTGGGGTCGTCCGATGGATTGAATGGACTTGGTCTGAGGACTTGTTGGAAAGTGCCACAGTGAGGGGGCTTGTTTCCTTGTTATGAATCGTCAATCTCAGTAGCATACTATGCTTCCTTATTGAGTATTACTCCTTATATGATGCATACTGAAGTGAAGATCCCTTAATTTTAAAATATGAAAATCTCTGCCTGCGACACAGTTTCATGCCCTTCGTTGTATTCGAAACACAATGATGGTCACTCGGCAACATGGTTTAGGTACTCTGAGTGCGTTGTGAACGAACTAAAGGTAGATCATATCTAGTAAAAAAAAATACGTTTTACTGGTAGTAAGATAGCTTAGAAATTTACTTTATAAAATCTCGTTATTTTCTTACAATGCAACGCAGCGCGAGTAATTCAACCAATAGACCCTGTACCATCAGCTTTGGGTTGAGTCTACGATAAAAAGTACAATGAAGGTTTTGAACGTTCACCTGTGCTCAAGGACAGATGTAAACAATTTCACAACAGAAGTGATCCAAACTCGAATAATTTCCACATCGAATTTGTAATTTCAACTTGTAAGTGCCTTGAAAAAAACAGGTTTAATCATCTTGTATTGTGCATTTAGATGATTTTCCAGCCCAGTGGTTGGATTCAGAAATGTGCGAGGAAGAAAGACAACAACAAAAAAGGAGATATTTGATTCTCCAGTGACAAAACACTCCATATTCTGAGCCTCTCAAGCAAACAACCCAAATAGCTTTCATCCTTAATGCCTATCTCGATATACCTTCTTGACAACAATGGTTGTAAAACTTGACTTGACTAAAAGTTCACTCACACTTTGAACGTGCAAGCCATTATTTCTCCCGACTTCTCTACACAGTAGGGTACGCAGAAAAAGAATCAACTCAATCCTCAATGCTCCCCAATTACGTAAGACCAAGAAGCAGAGCACACCCCAGTGGTGCCCTGCTTCTTTGTCATTACACAGAGGTCACCATAGCCCGTACTACTTGGAAAAATTGCTCCGAGTAGCTGAATCTAAACAACAACATAGAGGTCACCTTATTTATGAACTATGTCCAGTGGTAGAGTATTATTGTTGGCGAGTCATACGCACTTGTCTGGCTTTACTAACCCTCTAGAAGTGTCTGGCCTTACGCCCAACACCACCTAGTTTGTCCGGTTGTACATCAACTTTTTCTCACATGAGCACCGTTTACTGTTGTCATCAAGGCCAACATTCTCAAAGTTTTCAGCACAGGTGCGACGTCTGTGGCTTTTCTCTCATCATCGAAGCCAACGTTCCCAGGTTCTCTGCTTGCCCAAACTCCGTAGACAATCAGAAGAGAACTATATAAAACACAAGACGCAGTAAGAGCAGTTTTATGCCGTTGTCCGGTTCAAGAATTACTACTTTTGAACATTTATTCCTGCCATACTCTATTTAGCTGCTCGAAAATCACAACCACTCACCATACGATAGTGTTCCTTCACAGATGGTTCTAGCTTCAATCTCGCATATACAGAAATACGCCCATACATTCAATTACAGGTGTATACCTTATTTATGGTGATTAGTTTCTAGGATTAAACTTCAAAATTGAGCTGATGTTGAGGAACATAATGTTTTATCGATTGCTAATCCTATTTAATCTTAAAATTGTTTAATTATGGTGAGAACGAGAGAAAGTGAAAGAGAGGGATCACGAGAGAACTTGATGGTGAGGGAGAGTTTTGGAGCGAGAGATGGAATCGGAATCCTCATTTTCAAAAGATCTACTACTCCTCGGCTATACCGACGAAAGACAATATAGAAAACAGAGAAAGGGAGAGGTGCCTAAGCGACGAATAGAAGG
>WNGS01135237.1:4690932-4705411 GCA_020271785.1 Procambarus virginalis
TATGCTAATATTATATAAATATAAATTAAAATATATTTATATATATAATATAATATAATATAATAAGGGTGTACCACCTCTGGTGCAATTATAGGGACCCACAGCCTTCAAGAAGGGAACACAGAGGCGGCAGAGCATTCAGAGAAAAACTTACCATTTAACTCTGAATACGTATGAGTGTTTGCTTCTCCTACCACCCTCCTTTTTTTATGGTGTACACTTTATTATGCAAGGTTATACAGTTACATATCTGATTTTATACAAAAATGAACATTAAGGGGACACAAGAAAAAGTTCGCTTCCTAGAGGCTGTAGATTTCCTCGAACTCCTCCGACGCCGGGCAGGAACCGAGGACGCAGCGGGCATTCCCCCTCTGGATCGCGATACCACCCTTCCACAGGCGCACTGTGATTCCGTCTGGTAGGCCGGCAAAGCTAACAGAGTCCGGTTCAGTAGGTTGCGGGCTCTCTCTCCGCTGGACACTGAGCAGAGGCAAGGCTTCTTTTAATGATGTCATTGACTTCATCGAGTCTAGTGTGCCAACCACCAGATTTTCCACAGTGCAGGCCATGCAATCTATATTCGTCAGCATCTGCCTCGCCGCAAATACACCTATGAACAGTGTGGATAGGCAGCAGACGGAGAGCGACTGCAATACGGAGCTCCTGCGGATCAAGACGTGTGGCTGTCGCAGACATAGGGACTGCTAAAAGGAGGTTCACTGCATGGGGAGCCTGCACAGCTGTGAGGCGTACACGATCACTGGGGGTTGTTGCTGCCTCCAGCAAAGCTGTGGCTTCTTTGTCTGCAATGGGGTTGTCCCAGTTGGATTGTTTCTTGGCTTTCGGCATGGCTGGTCTGAGTGCTGGGTCTGCCATGGCACCCCATTTCGTGTTGCATTCCGTGTAGTGGGGGTCCTGTATCCCCGCTACATCATCTGATGCTGAGGAGGAAGACAGGAAGGCTGGGACAGCAATTTGGGTGGCGGTGCGGACACCCAAGCCACCAAGCCTGACAGGAAGAGTGGCTTGTTTCCACTGGCATTCGTTGAGGGAGAGGTTAACAACTTTTTCTAACATGGTCTTCAGTAAATGGTCATACTCTTCAGGCTTTGGGTTGTCGTAAGATGGGGCGCACCTCAGAAACTAGGTTAGCCTCGGAAGGATAAGCATTTAGTGAGGAGATATAAAGGATCGTGGGCATCGATGTCACCTATTGTCTTCCATCCTCCTAAGGTCTGCGATTTTCTTGTCAAGGATCTCCTCAATGGCGTTAGACCCCGAGGGGGGCTCCACGGAGGGTGCTGTTCTCGGCCCTAATGACATGGCCTCCAGGCAAGGCAGACCTTATTCTAGCTACGATGTCTGGGTTGGAGAGAGACTACTTCACACATGGAAGGGTTCAGGAAGAGATCCAGGCTTACTTCTTGCTCCCATATTTTCCTGATATCTCCCAAGAGGTGGTCTACGGTGCCAGCTATAGTGCCATCATCCAAAATCAGATGTTGAACTCGCTGGACAAGCTTTCGGTGATTTCTTTTAAGACTAAGCAGAAAAGAAGGGGAGCAAGAGGATCACCTTGCTGAACACCTTCACATGATCTGATTCGGTTCAACAGAGAGCAGTTTTGACTCACCACTGTAGCACGATAGTATGAGCGGGTAGAGGGGCCGGAAATGGCTATGTACGGCACAAAGTACTGCATCTCTTCTGACCATGTTGAAGGCATTCTTAAAGTCCAGTTTGAGCAGGGCCTTTTCATCAGATATATATATATATATATATATATATATATATATATATATATATATATATATATATATATATATATATATATTAATAATATATATATATATATATATGTCGTACCTAGTAGCCAGAACTCACTTTTTGGCCTACTATGCAATGCCCGATTTGCCTAATAAGCCAAGTTTTTCTGAATTCATATATTTTCTCTAATTTTTTTCTTATGAAATGATTAAGCTACGCATTTCATTATGTATGAGGTCAAATTTTTATCATTGGAGTTAAAATTAATGTAGTTATATGACCGAACCTAACCAACCCTACCTAACCTAACCTAACCTATCTTTATAGGTTAGGTTAGGTTAGGTTAGGTAGCCGAAAATGTTAGGTTAGGTTAGGTTAGGTAGGTTAGGTTGTCGAAAAACAATTAATTCATGAAAACTTGGCCTATTAGGCAATCGGGCCTTGCATAGTAGGCTGACAAGTGCGTTCTGGCTACTAGGTACGACATATATATATATATATATATATATATATATATATATATATATATATATATATATATATATATATATATAAATTATATGTATGTATGTGTAAATCACGAACAAATTAACGTAATGAATAATGCGACACTCAATCACGAAGGAAGAAATGAAACAGGAAATTCCTTAAGTACTTTCATATTAAGCAATACATCTTCAGAAGTATAGATATTACAATTGATTGTTTGATGAAGATTAAGCCACCATAAGAGGTGGCACGGGCATGAATAGCCCGTAAAAACCATTACAAGTCATTGTGGACATACAGGCAGGAATGAGGCAAGTTGAAAACAACGTCTTTGTTTACAAGCAAAAAGAAACCACAGAGGACCCAACTGACCAATGCACATGAGTTTTAGGAAGCAAGAAATCTATTGAGATAATAATGAGATATTATTGAGAAAGCTGTGTATTAATGATCTTACTCAAATAGTTTGTAATTGATAATCAAACATTGATCCAAATTATTCAAACCATTATGAATGTTCACATTGTATGGCTTTGTGATTTGTATCAAAACAGATTAATAATATTTATGTTGAAAATGATTTTACAATTCTTTATTTAAAAAGACCTCTCCCATTCAATTTGGTGAGAATTTTCAAACATACGAACAAAACATTAGATAAATGGCCATTTTAGAGTGAATATTTATACTGCTAAATTCTAAATTTCAAATCTTTGGATGTTTCACCTACATAAAAACATATTTACAAAGTATTTTGCAAATGACACATTTATCACTATGAGGGCTGCTTCTAACTAATTATTTTCCAACTGTATTTTCATAATTAAACAACAGATGTACATCAAAAAGTTTCAAGGCCTTGACATTATTTTCGATCACATAAAAATATGATGAACAAAACACATTTTTTGGCTGAATTTTCTCAGTGCATATTTTGTTATAATACGTACAATATGCTTCGATGCAGCAAACGTCCAAGAAACTTAGTGGATAACAAAGCTTGAGACCAATGGAACTAATATTTTTAAATTTCATCCATTTTTTTTCTTTATTTCTTCGTGGTCGACAGTCAACACGACCACACTCGGTCCTACTGTAATGGCGTCCACACTCTTGAGCCCCAGTCGCGTCGCAGTGAAATCACAGTGGCATGATATATAAATGAAAATCATTTTGAGCCAATATAGTGATTTTGAACTTAACACTTGGTGATTCTCAGACCCCTGCCTTACCCGCTGGCGTTAAGTTTGCGGAATTTCAGTTTCAAAACATAATTTTTCAATTATGTTCGGAATTTTGCTTTCAAAATATTTTCGTAGGTATAACTGCGAGCTACTCCAAAATTCGTCGTGAGAGTCTGAATGTGACTCTGACTTGGTGCTCCATTTTGAATTGGGGGCGTCCCCGACCAGCCTTGTTTCCTCCTGGTCTCCAGATGAAAATCCCCTGTCAATTTGGGTGATGCCAGACTCATGTCTCTGACCTCTAACTTAGGACATCAAACATATGAACACACAGACATTAGTGATGTCTGTGTGTTCGAAGCCATTCTCTTAATTAGATTTGTCAGAGTTAAGTGTATATGAACACACTCAGTATACACTGGCAAATATACGTATTTAGTCAGCTTAAATGATTTCCTTCTACTTGTAATTGTCTGAGGGCCGCACAAGTGTCATTATGCTATAACGCAGCTCAGGGTAAGGTGAAGAGACATTTTTTACTGTACTCACCTATTTGTGCTTGCGGCGCTTGAGCTTTGGCTCTTTGGTCCCGCCTCTCAACCGTCAATCAACTGGTGAAAAGATTCCCGAGCCTACTGGGCTCTATCATATCTATATTTAAAACTGTGTATGGAGTCGGCCTCCACCACATCACTGCCTAACGCATTCCACCTGTTAACTACTATGACACTGAAAAAGTTTTTTCTAACGTCCCTGTGGCTCATTTGGGTAATCAGTTTCAACCTGTGTCCTCTTGTTCGCGTACCACCAGTGTTGAATAGTTTATCCTTGTCTACCTTTCTCAATTCCCTGAGGATTTTGTAGGTAGTGATCATGTCTCCCCTTACTCTTCTGTCTTCTATTATAAATTATTTTCATATTAAGAAAGTTTTAGCATAACGTTTGTATTTGTGTTTATAAATATTTTCCGTATAAAATGTATATTTTTGTTTCGGTTTTCTTATTATTTATTAGGTCTATAATATTTTCCCATCGTAATCTGTTGTTCAGTCTGCTGAACACTCTTCCATAAGAGACTTACATTAAAATTATATTCACTATTATGCTAAGTAGCCACACAAACATTTAATTGTTAATGAATTCCCAATTTGTTAAGGCTTCCCAAAGCAGTTTACCAGAACTTATAAACAAGTTTACTAACGCCCTCTTTGACAGACTGTTAATTGCTGAACCTCCGGCTGTGTACCTGAATATACCCGAATCTCCATCACTGAGAGAATTGAAATAAGGCAAAAAAAGCATTAATATTATTATGGTCGTTGAACCAATGTATATGTCGCTGAGGAAATATAATACTGCATATATACCTGAGCAACAAAGTTTATATACTCTAGAATACCATTCCTTGTACAATTATTGGAGCTAGTTGCCAACAATTAAATAATTTGCATATAATTAAGCCAGTTGTGTATTAATTAGGCATTTGCATTCAATTAAGCCACAAGCATATAATTAAGCTTGTTTTTTTAAATTTAGGAAGTTCCACAAATTTAAGCCAGTTGAATTAAATTAAGGAAGTTTCACATAATGCACCTGCAAATAATTAAGCCAGTTGTACAAAATTATGGCAGTTGCATACAATTAAGCTAGTAGGATATCTGGATTGTACCTGGATGGTGTTCCGTGAGTTCTATTACTACTACTGACTTGTGAGAGCTTGGTTGAAGATGTGTATAGCAGGCCCCAGGCCCACATATCCACTACAGCTCGTTTCGTCCGGCATTTCTGTTCTGCTGAAAACTGTCCAGTTATTCTCTTGAAGACTTCCCCCCCTGTTTCGGCAATATTTATTATACTTGCTGGAAGTATATTGAACAGCCGTGGACCACTGATGTTTATAATGTCCTCTGATTGTGCCTAATGGCATTTCTACCCTTCACTGGCTCTATTCTGCATTTCCTTCCATATCGTTCACTCCAGTATGCTGTTGCATTTTGTTCACTTTGGAAATTAGGACCTGGCCCTTCAGTATTTTCCAAGTTTGTTATATGATACCTCTTTCGTCTCATTTTTAGTGAGTACATGTTGAGACAATCCCAATAGTAGATTCTTTATCGTGTCTATGCATACCGTATCTGTTCTCTGTATTCGCCCTATTTCAGCAATCCCTGCTGCTCTGAAGGGGGGAAGAGAGTACGAGCAGTACTCTGGAAGGGACAGCACCAGTGATTTGAATAGTATGAGCATTGTGATGGGATCCCTGGATATGAAGGTTCTCATAATCCATCTTATTGTTTTTCTGGCTGACGCTGTGTTTGCTAGGTTAGGCTTCCTAAATGTTAGGTCGTCAGACATCATTATTCCCAGATTCTTTACATCATGTTTTCCTACTACGGGCAGATTGTTTTGTTTCGCACCCTGTACTTTTTTTTTTTAATTTTTACCCCTTTACACTGCATGTTCTTACTGTAACAGTACATCGTTCCCACACAAGACGGGCAAAACAATGGGATTAAATATTCTCTTGAAGTACGAGGAGCTTGATATGGATATATTATGTGAACTTGGAACAACCAAACAAGAAATCATTACTGTAGGAACAAATTTTATTGAGAATTGTGGGATCCCGGTGCAGTCAAGAATATATAAATTTTTCTATTTCTGGCAAAGGATTTGTATACGAAGGATTTTTATTTAAATTTGGTATGATAAGCGCGTAATGTTTAAAGATAAGACAAAAATATAAATTTCAGTCAATTCAATGGTATTCGATTTCACGTGTTGATAAGCTTGACTCAGTACCTCGTAGCCAACCCGTGCTCTTAAAATTACGTCGCTTTCCGCTCGTATGCGCGGTATTGCCAAAAATGGACGTAATTTGAAATGAAAATCGGCTCACGAAAGTGACATACGGTCCTGTTTTCTGTTTTGAGTCCTGCTTACTCGGTTAGGTTAGGAAAGGAAACTTTCATTTTTTTTTATTTTTGTTTATTCATATATACAAGAGTTAAATGAACAAATCCACAAGGGCCGTGACGAGGATTCGAACCTGCGTCCGGGAGCATCCCAGACACTGCCTTAATCGACTGAGCTACGTCAGGGTAAAAGGGTTGAAACCGAAGTTCTACTGAACTTACTGGATCCTGCAGCCTCTCTGAGGCACAAACCAGGATTTTACACAACTTCCCCCCCCCCCTGCACCCGGGCTATGTCAATAGGCCGTTCTCCCTCTTCGCCCTTACATCATTAAGGCAGTCGATTAAGGCAGTGTCTGGGATGCTCCCGGACGCTGGTTCGAATCCTCGTCACGGCCCTTGTGGATTTGTTCATTTGATGCATCACGTAATGTGATCTCTGTGTGTAATATACAAGAGTTCTTACATTCTTGTACAGCTACTAGTATGCGTAGCGTTTCGGGCAAGTCCTTAATCCTATGTTCCGGGAATACGACTCTGCGAAAAAATCGTTAACAACCAGATACCCATTTTACTGTTGAGTTAAACAGAGGCTACAGCTAAGGATTTGCGCCCAGTAAATCCTCCCCGGCCAGGATACGAACCCAGGATAAAGCGCTCCAGAAACACCAGGCGAGCGTCTTCAACCACTACACCACGGGAACTGCTGTTTTCATGACGTTTTGAAACCTTAGGAGAACTTCCTGCCCTCTTACCCTACCAGAAGACCCTTAACTTGATGTTTTGGAAGAAAAAATTCCAAAATTTATTATAAATTATTTTTCATTTTCAAATTCCATTTTCGGGCAAACGGCCAAATTCAAACGTAATTTGTAAGAGGACAGGTTGTTCGGACCTTATGTTGGACGCCTATCCTGGCCCACCCATGTTGGCCATATATCAAACAGCAATTACTGTTAAATTTTCGTGAAGCTATCCCTAAGCGTCTGGCCTCAACCGTTGGACAGATACTATGCACCAAGAATGCAATGCTAAATATCTTAAAATTTATTTTGTAATATGTAATGTGTGACAACTATGGAATCAATGTAAATGTATTTGTAATGTAAACTAGGATTAATATTTTTGTACTATATGGATTTGTGAGTCACTTGAATTACATGTAACAGAGGAGGATAGGAGTAACTAATCTATCCTTTCGTTGCGTAGTTTATTTTCTCTATGAACTTAAATGAACTTCAAATATTTAGTTAGTTTTACGAAAAATTCTGATCGTGCACCAAGTGCCTGAGAATTTAATTATCTTGAGAACAAATTGGTTAATGACTTACCAATCCCAGTCATAAACCTTATGGCAGCAAATGCAAGCTGCTCCGGCTGGACATTGATCCACATGTACCTAAGTTCAACGGTAAGCTCAGTAAATTAAGACGGTTTACTGTCTGTGAAAATTGTAATAGTAGAAGATGGTTTTCAGTAACCATAAACTGGGAAGAAGCCATAGCCTTAATCGCTAAGCAAATTGGGATCATTCAGATGTCTCTCGAAAGTAGAACGTGGCTACAAAACTAGCGGCCATGTAATGTCCACTCACAGCTGTGACGTAACAACAGCCAATCGTACAAACAAGAACTATCATCTCCAACAATTTCCATTCAATTCCTATACCAGAGAACGTCTGTAATATTTTTTTCCTAAATTAATATACTCCATTATACACTACTTTCCATAATTTGCCTGTAGTCCCATAAAACAGATGAGCCTTCATCAGCTCTAAAGGTTTCTCAAACCTCACCCCGTTCTCAAAGTAAATGAGTATTTTATTATTATTATTATTATTATTATTATTATTACAGAGCTTTTCTCAGCGGCGACCACCCGCACGGCAATGGTAGAAAAATTGTTTTATAAGAGAGAAGTAGATAAGTAGACAGAAACGGTGAGACAGAGACAAAGAAACAGATGGATAGATGAAAAGATGGATAGATGGACAGATGAATGTAAAGATGTAGATATATGGCTACATAGACGGTGGATAAATAGATATATAGATGGACAGATAAATGGGTGGGTGGGTAAAAGGATGAATATATCAATAGGATAGGTAGTTGGATGGATAGATAAGTTGATAAATATATGAATATAAAGATAAATTGATAAATAGATGGACAGGAAGACAGACTGACCCGGGCAATGCTGGGTACCACCCCCCCCCCCCCACCCCTCTCCCTAGTTTATGTACAACTAAATTTTGGTCACACTAAGTATTTGGTAACGAGACTTAACAGAGAAAACAGTTACTATGTACACACTAACGGGGCAATAACGATTAAATCAATATTAAGTACTATTCATGTAAGTAATAACACACAACATCATACTAATAATCATGCATATAGTTCATAGGTTGAACGATCATCAAAACCGTGAGTCGTTAGCGTGAGAACAGCTCAGTTAACACACAATTATTGAATGTCACTTACAATGATCATTAAAGTTAAATGCAAAAATATAATAGTTATGATGAATCTTTCATGATATAATTTTATACAAATTAGAATGTAAAATAATCGCTAACTAATCAATTATTTATAAAAAGTGTCTCTTTATGTCAGTCTGTCTCTCAGAAATTGAAGGCCAGACTTCTGCAGTTAGCCTCATACACCTTAACATGGTAAACTGTGATTGTATAGTGAATATTCAACCCATCCACCTGTTTAGATAGTACTCTTTGTGTAACAATGTAGACCATTCAACATATATTTAGACGTAATGGACAATTAGTAGAATTTGGTTATAAGAGCCCGAGAAAATAAGGCTTAAAAACCAAACTTAAATGTTTGTGAGCCTAGTATATCACAGGTGTGTATAATATTAGGCCTCAGAGAGCATGTATTAGGCCTAAGATGGTTAGGTTAGGTTTTCTTTGCAGCATCAATACAAAACTTTTTCCGGTTTGCCCAAATTCAATAGTACCGATTTCTACTTTAATTGCTGTCAATGTATGTACGATAGTCTTCATGGTTACAAGTTCTACCTAAACAGAAGGCAGGGTTGGAGTATCAGAGAGTGGTACGAGGCGAGTAACATGCCTCATTTTAAGTAGGATTGGCTCCTATTTCGACAAACAATGACCCTTAAGACTCCTGAAATATGGGGTATTATTGTCCATAGAGTGTAAACAATAGATTTTTAAGTTCCTATATCCTTGCACTGGAGCGCGTATATGAATCCAAAGTTGTCACACTAATCACACTAATTGAACAGCCTGTCCTCCAAACAGACCCAAAAGTGATTCCTTGCACCTGGCAAATCCTCTGTTTATGAACGAAAACGGTTTACACACGACTCACAACTGATGACATTCCAACACTTTTGGAACAAGTGCGTCAATGACCAGTTTTCTTCAAACCCCAATGCTGTAAATGCTTCACCTACGTAATACAAATAATTGTCAACAGAATCTAAACACCCTAACCTATGCCCGTTTTTCTGCCCTGAGGTAGTTGGGGATTTTGGGATTTAAACCTCCAAAAGAGAGCTATGGTTATTGCACCAGATCGTTATTTGCATACAGGAGAACAAAGTCGCCAACCACTCCCTGATGGAACAAACAACTGACCTCGGCAGCCACACTCCCCCTACGTCGGTCGACCAGCAATGGACACTGGAGTGCTTGTAATTTACCCAGATCACCACCTTGTACGCCTCTTGATCTTGGAGAAGGATTCAGCATCACATATTTAGGGGTGCGGCTCCAAAACTGGCCTCGTTGACTTGTGCACACACCCTACTCGAGCTGCTGTGACTCCCCACTCTCTCCTTGTTTGGTATGATCTCCTAAATCCCCCTTCCGTGAATTAGTATCCTCTGCCACCCTGTCCGTAGCCACCCTCTCTCTTTCTCTCCTGCTTTCTGGGAAGCCTCACCAGGACAAGACCAAAAGCCAGCTAACTTATACATTTAATATGCAAGGAAAACATACATAATACATGACATAAAATAAACATTCCCATACAACACTCTAAGCTGCTACAACCCGGTAGCATTCTAATATCATATCCTGGCTTTACCAACTGTCCATATCAAGTTGCTGCTCAGCTCTTGGCTTACCACTTGCTACTCCCTCATTAATGGGGCTGAAATCCTGTCACAACAATACAATATCTTCAGCCCTAAAAGTATATGAAACTCGGCTCGGGATTGAAACACCAGAAACAGCAACATAAGTATCCCGCAACAATAGAGGAAATCAATCTCTCACCTTACACTGTGTCTTACATGCCAATAAGCATTCAAACAATCACCCTTATACAATTATGTGTGTCCACCGTGAACCTCTGTTCTGCTCCTAGAGGCTCACTACCAATACATATCCCTAGATCCTCCAAAATATCATGAAAGGCACTTCTGCAGTTCTCCCAATCTGCTGCACAACGAAGTCCTAATCCAACATTGACGCTCCACCACTGATTCCACAGACACGTCTAGCTCCTCTACACTGCTTGAAATCAACTCCTCTCTATGCTCTACCATAGAGTTCAGCACACACTTTTTATCCAGCCTCGAAGTTTCTCCATGAACTCCTTCCCAAACAAACCACCGAAATCTCTGACGTGAGGACGCTCGCTCACTGGAGCTCAAACATGGCGCTCACATAGGCCGCCCACAAACATGCTTCAGGACTGCCTCACAAGGCTTCCCCCAGTTAACGACTTGAGGTCACAACGTCGCCTGGCAGGCTCCACAACATAAACGCCTGCTTGCTTCCTTCCTCTTGAAGGCACAACAACTAGAGTTTCACCAAGGTGCAACCAACACTCACTTGCAGGTCACCTCTAATTTACCAAAATCACAGTGAAATGGTGTACTATGACCCCAACAGCTTCTTCACAATTGCACACAAGTAGTCTTCACTCCAGCACAAACAAAGGAAACTATATTCTCCCATATTCCTGGACAATCAACGAAGTACATCCACCTCTGACGACAGTTGCGACTCAAGTGAGGTCACGACCTCCTGCTAACGTCACATCACGTCCCCAAAGTATCGACATCTCATTTCATGTCACTTATTACCAACGACCATCCTCTGCTAGTATCCTGAGATAACTCACTGACGTTTACTCAATTATTTAATATATCCATCTTTCTTCTGACCTCTCAATCAGGTCCGGATGTCAGAATAACTCTCAGAAATGTCGACTCGTTCCACCCAGGCTACATGGGGTCATTACACTATATATGCACAATATACTAATATATTGTAATATAAATTTACATTTGAGAAAAGTCGATCCTGTTTTGAATGAAAAGCATTTTAAAATTGATGAATGCATCTTTGGGGTCAACCGCTGGATGGAATGGACTTGGATCGGGGACGGGTTGAATTGTAAGTGACTCCTTGTCATTCTTGACTGCCCTCAGCTTCCCAAGGCCCCTGTGACGTGCTTGTGTCTGAAGCTAGACACAGATATAATGAAATAATCAATGATGGAGTCGCAGTTTGTCTCCTGTGGATTCCTACCCATACTGGTCTCCGAATGCACGATAGAACTAATGAGCTTGCGAATGCTTTTGCTCATAAAAATGGAGCCGAGTACAATCTTGGACTACCTTTGAGCAGCCTGAGGGCAGTAGTATTACGGGACATCAACAAAATCTCGGAGACTTGAGGCAAAGTGAAATTCACACCTGTTACTCCATCTATTATCATCCTATTATGCAGGAAGAACCGCACGTCTATGGGTCATCCAATAAGGTTAGCAGACTTCTAGATGTTACTACTGGTAGGCTTAGGCTCGGCTACAAGTTCCTCTCAGAGTTTGAAACATCTGCTGATGTAGATTTGACTAAATGTAAACTATGTCGAACTATTCGCATACTTTGCATCATTATATAATGGAATGTGAAAAAATCGCGGAGTTTAGAGATAACATCATCAATAGAGTTGAAGAAATATGTACTTCGTTCATAATGATGTACTGCCAGGAATCTTAGCGAAGTATCCAAAATTTGCTTACTGTAGGTAATGCATGCACATGACTGTAAAGCTGCCGCCCAGTTGGGTGGGTGTGGAGCAAGACAAGTAACTGTGTGACTCGCCATAGATATAAAGTGCCTTGTATAGTGACTGTTGTGAGCCTCTTGTTGAATCGCTTGTGATTAAAAAGATTATAAATATGTATATGTATTTGTCAATGATTGTGTGTATATACATATATATATATAAATATATATATATATATATTATATATATATATATATATATATATATATATATATATATGTTATTAAATATGACCGAAAAAGTAAGATTAATAATTCTAACACGAATTTTCTCAATTTTCCTTATGTTTGTTTTTACTGATGACGGTAAATGAAAATCAATTCTCCAAAATTCATTCTTTATTTCTTAGTCTGACGCGACACTTGAACGCGTTTCGTAATACTAATTACATTTTCAAAGACTTTTAGTTTTCTCACACAACTAAACCTTAAAGCACTAAACAGTTCTTTACTATGCTATGATTTAAACAGCTTTCATCTTTCATTTTATACCCGCGTTTGGGTGAGGTGATATGTTACAACAGTTTTTAATGAGGTGAACAAAACTTTCAACAAAGGACAGAACACGAAAACAATGGATATTAACTGGATATTAACTGGGTAAATTGAAGTATGATGGAAGTAACTGCGGAAGGGCCTATTGGCCCATATTTCTTGATGCTTCTATATTGGAGCGGGGTCTTGAAGGGGGTAGAATATAGTTGTGCATTAATTGACTGTGATTGCTGGTGTGACTTCTTGATGTGTAGTGCCTCGCAGACGTCAAGCCGCCTGCTATCGCTGTACCTATCGATGATTTCTGTGTATTTGTTAAGATTTCTCTGGTGATGGTTGGTTGTGGGAAGAGAGTATATGTTCCTTAATGGAGCCCTGTTGCTTATGCATCGTTAAACGCCTGGAAAGAGATGTTGTGTCTTGCCTATATACTGAGTTTTTTGGGGCTTACAGTCCCCAAGTGGACATTTAAAGGCATAGACGACGTTTGTCTCTTTTAGGGCGTTCTGCTCCGTGTCTGGAGAGTTTTTCATTAGTAGGCTGGCTGTTTTTTGGTTTTATAGTAAATCGTTAGTTGTATCTTCTGATTTTTTGTCTGTAGGGATAACATTCTATTAACAATATCTTTCAGGACCCTTTCCTCCGTTTTATGAGCGGTGGAGAAGAAGTTCCTGTAAAATAGTCTAATAGGGGTATAGGTGTTGTATTAGTTGTTTCTTCAGAGGTTGCATGGCGTTCTACTTTCCTTCTTATGATGTCTTCAATGAAACCATTGGAGAAGCCGTTGTTGACTAGGACCTGCCTTACCTACAGAGTTCTTCGTCGACTTGCTTCCATTCTGAGCTGGGCTGAGAGCACGGTCGACATAAGCGTAACAACACTCCTCTTGTACCTATCTGGGCAGTCACTGTTGGCATTTAGGCACATTCCTATGTTTTGTTTCCTTAGTGTAGACTGCAGTGTGGAAACCTCCGCTCCTTTCCATGACTGTTACATCTAGAAAGGGCAGCTTCCCATCCTTCTCCATCTCGTAAGTGAAACGTAACACAGAATTCTGCTCAAACGCTTCTTTCAGCTCCTGCAGATGTCTGACATCAGGTACCTGTGTAAAAATGTCGTCAACATACCTGCAGTATATGGCCGGTTTCAAGTTTAAGTCGACTAAGACTTTTTCCTCGATAGTACCCATGTAGAAGTTTGCAAACAGGACGCCTAGGGAGAGAAACCATGGCGACCCCATCTACTTGCTTATACATGTGCCCATCCGGGCTCAAGAAGGGTGCCTCCTTAGTACAAGCTTGGAGTAGTTTCCTCAGGATATTTTCTGGCATGTCAAGGGGAGTAAGGCCGGGTCTCGATACACTCGGTCCACTATCATCCCGATTGTTTCATCCACAGGTACGTTGGTGAACAGTGATTCTACGTCCAACGAGGCTCTTATCCCTGTAGCCCGTGTTCCCGCAGTAAGTCAACAAATTCCTCGGGGATTTCAGGCTGAAGTTGCAGGGACATAAGGAGTCAGTAAGCCGTTGAGTCGTTTGCCAGTCTGTACCGGGT
>WNGS01135237.1:4708308-4722474 GCA_020271785.1 Procambarus virginalis
AATTTACACAGATTTCGCAAAAGCTTTGATAAATGTGACCATGGTGTTATTGCCCATAAAATGCGCTCAAAAGGAATTACCGGAAAAGTAGGCCAGATGATCTACAATTTCCTGACCAACCGAACCCAATGTGTAATAGTCAACAAAATAAAATCCAACCCGACAACCGTTAAGAGCTCAGTCCCCCCAGGGTACTGTGCTTGCTCCAGTACTTTTTCTCATCCTCATATCGGAATAGACAAGAACACAACCTATAGCACTGTATCATCCTTTGCAGATGACACTAGGATCTTCATGAGAGTAGGCAAGAGAGAGGACACGGCGAACCTCTAGTCAGATGTAGATCAGGTCTTTCTATGGGCATCAGAAAATAATATGGTGTTAACGAAGACAAGTTCCAGCTCATGCGCTATGGAAAAAATGAAAATATAAAACGGAAACCATGTACAAATCTCAGGCAAATCATAACATAGTACGAAAAGGCAATGTAATGGATCTGGGTGTACTCATGTCGGAAGACATTACCTTTAAAGAACACAATAAAGTAGCCGTCACAACTGCAAGAAAAATGACAGGTTGGATAACAAGAACTTTTCACACTGAAGATGCTATACCGATGATGACACTTTTCAAAACGCTTGTGCTCTCTAGAGTGGAGTACTGCTGCACAATGACAGCCCCTTTCACTGCTAGTGAAATTGCTGACCTGGAGAGCGTGCAGGAATCCTTTACTGCTAGAATCCACTCGGTAAAACATCTAGGCTATTGGGACCGACTAAAGAGCCTAAATCTGTATTCCCTTGAGCGCAGGCGGGAGAGATACATAATAATTTACACGTGAAATATTAGAGGGCTGGTCCCAAACCTGCACCACAGAAATACATCACATGAGACCAGAAGACATGGCAGGATGTGCAGAATACCCCCGTTGAAAAAGCAGAGGTGCAACTGGTACTCTGAGAGAGAACTCTATCAACATCAGAGGCCCGAGACTGTTCACACGCTTTTACTACACATAAGGGACATAACTGGCAACCCTCACAGGGTTCCAGAGAGAACTGGATAATCACCCCCAAAGGATACCTGATCAACCAGGCTGTGACTCATACGTCAGGCTGTAGCAGCCGCGTCCAACAGCCTGGTTTGATCAGTCCAGCCAACCGAGGAGGCCTGGTCGGACGACGGGCCGCAGGGCGACTGAAGCCCCGGAACACCTCACGGTATCCTCAAGTAAGGTAAGGTAGTTAAACACAGACGAAGTTAGAGAAGATTCAAAGGCATGCCACCAGACTGGTCCCGGAACTGAGAGGAATGCGCTACGAGGAAAGGCTAAGGGAGCTGAACCTCACAACCCTGGAAAGCAGAAGAGTAAGGGGAGAATGATAATCACCTACAAAATTCTCAGGGGAATTGACAGGATGGACAAAGACAAACTCTTTAGCACGGGGGGAACACGAACAAGGGGACACAGGTGGAAACTTAGTACCCAGATGAGCCACAGAGACGTTAGAAAGAATTTGTTCAGTGTCAGGGTTGTTAACAAATGGAATACATTAAGTAGTGTTGTGGTGGAGGCTGACTCCATACACAGTTTCAAATATAGATATGATAGAGCCCAATAGGCTCAGGAATCTGTACACCAGTTGATTGACAGTTGAGAGGCGGGACCAAAGAACCAGAGCTCAACCCCCGCAAACACAACTAGGTGAGTACACACATTTAAACATACACATGCACACCCATAATACAAACATGCACACACGTATATATACATTATATATCCCACACTAACACTCGGGGCAATATTTAAACTAACAAAATCACAGCACAATAAATGCAACCAAAATTATCAATACCTCAAGATATTGTCAAGAGGTACAAATCTCCATAGGCATCAGGAAGGAGAAAGTAATGATATTAGGCTCACGGCTCCGGATGGCAACTAGACACAGTACTGTAAACGTACACACTTAATCGTACACACTTAATTGGCAGCGTGACGCAAAGCTGAACATTGGCTTAAACATTAAATAATTTACCAAATCTTATAAGGATTATAACTTCCATTTAATGGGTAGTAAAAGATTGTTTTGACCCAATAACATATGTAAAAAGCTGTTCGTTTCGAATATACACTCTTATAAATGTATGCTAGACAAAGACAGAACTGACAGCTCACATCACACCGACGGCCCCAGGCGGCCAATGAGAATGCAGAGCAGGATTGGGTAAGAGAGCAAAGGAGTGAGATGAAGAGATAAAAAGTTGGGAAGAAAGGAGGCGCGTGAGAATGGGGGTGAGAGAGATGGATGAGGGAGAGATAGGCAAGAGTCCGTATATTATCACTAAGGGACGTGCCCTGGGGTAGGCCTCGTGGCTTGTGTAAGCACAGCCTAGCTGATGCCGCCTCTTGCCACTATTCTATATTTCTAATATTCTATGCACGATTCTCCTACGCTTCCAACTTATGTGTATTGTGATACCCGTTCCACTGCACTGTTCCACGAATCACTGTTCACTATTTTTTCTTTATATCGCCTACACGCATGTACACAGAGCCTCGTGGCACTGCTTCCACGTGGTCTCCCGTTTATACTCTATTTAACACAAAGTTCCATCGTTAATGACTGAGTTCAACTTTCCAACGGGTCACTATGTACTTTGTGATGTCTGTAATCAGTAATCCATAGCTGCAGTCCTAAGAAATCCCGGTAAATGTCACGATTTTAACGAAGCGCGCACGATAGGTCTTCCCCCTCCCTCGACCCAGACGGACGGCTAAGGTTCGATCCCCGGTGGAGGCGGAAACAAATGGGTAGAGTTTCATTTACCCCTGATGCACCTGTTCACCCAGCAGTAAATAGGTACCTGGGAGTTAGACATCTGGCACGGGCTATATCCTGGGGATTTGTGTGTGCTTGAGTGTGTGGGAATATTGACAAGCATAGTTTACATCAAAGATATATATAAAAGAACTGAATAATACCGTTGGGTACTGGCGTTGGGTAACTATGGGAGAAGTGTGTGAAAGTCAGCAAGGCAGAGCTCGCCGCTACCACAGGACCCGTCCGGTGTTTACCTCTTTGAGTCAAAACTTGCCTAGTGCAGGTGTAGTGCAGCAGATAATTTAGCAAATGACAGGTTGATGGTGTTGGAGATGATTGTCATGGTGTTGATGAGGATTGTCATGGTGTTGACGAGGATTGTCATTGTGTTGGAGATGATTGTCATGGTGTTGATGAGGATTGTCATGGTGTTGACGAGGATTGTCATTGTGTTGGAGATGATTGTCATAGTGTTGATGAGGGTTGTCATGATGTTGACGAGGATTGTCATGGTGTTGGTGATGATTGTCACGGTGTTGGTGATAATCACTTGCCAAGGTAACGCGATAGTGTTGGATTCAAATAGTACACATTTTCTGGTCGCTGGGAGAAATGAATACAAATTTTGGTAATAATTCAGGTTTAACTGCAGTGCTCAGTTGGCAGCGTCATTTAACTTCTGCGGACCTAGGATAGTCACCCCCTCTTGGTCAGGTAGGAATATAATTGAACAGTTCAAGCATGCAGTTAACGCAGTTCTACAAAAAAAATTATTTGCTGAAAAAATTATACTGACAAAACAATAAAATTAAACCACCAAACAGTAATGCAAATCTCTATTTGAAGTTACACCAAGTGATCATGAACTAGGAAACATACCAGGACAATTCATAGCTCGGTACACTCAGACCACGAATGAACGTTCACAAAAGCTCAAGGCAGTACTTTGCAGAAATATGCAAATACAAAACCACGCATACATTCACAAGCAATGAAGCCACCCAACCCGGGGCCGGAGCATGTCTCAGCGCACACACGCGACACAGGTAACATAGTGAGCCAGAAACCTTAACTAACAAGTAACATTTCCTAGACCCGCAGTAATATGGACATGAAAAGAACAATTGTTTACAGAAAGAACATTTTAATCCAAATTAGGAAACTGATTCAAATAAAAAAACAGCATTAATATAAGCCAATAAATATCATAAATTTAAATACAATGATAAACGTAGAACAACCAGTTGAACGTGTTACAATTTTTCTTCACACATAAAGAACAGCAGCATATATCAGACTAAATTAAATGTACATATAGCTGGATAACCTGTGAAACACGTAGGCCGTGACACCACAAACCCCAGCCAAAACAAATACAGTAAGACCAGTGACAAAATAAGTCAATGAAGTACACAAACGTGTGACATACACACACCATACAAACCAGTGGTGCGTCCTGTCTCTCACAAAATACACGCCATAGAAAGTCATTACGGAGAACGAGGAAGTCCTGAACGAGGCCCCACACTTCCTCACTGATAAGCAACATACTCTGGCATAAATCATCTAAATAGAGTAGAAGTAAAAAAAGTTTTAACCACCACAACGTGTACCGAAACTGACACTCTAAAAAAACAAATATGTGAACCACAAAGTATCCCACTAGCCTCCCAACCTACAGGCAACATAGTCTGCCATCAACACAGTGTTCCAAACTTTCCGACTTCAAACACGGAACGGAAACAACAAAAAGTTACAATACAGTAAGCTCATGCCAAAGAAAGCTGTTTTAATACTCTGAAGCCCGTCCACCAAAATGGCAGCACATCCACAAAAATAGAAGCTATGCAATTGAGATTTGCATGCACCACAAGGAACACAACAATCATAGCCCTGATATCCAACATCAGTAAACGAGCATTAATCTCAAGTGTCTTAAGTCAAATAACAAAACAGGAACTCTCGCTGTTTGGCAGTGATGAACTGTACTTAGGGGTCAGCCTAAACAGCCTTGCAAACAAACAAGTGGTGTAATGCTACCACCTTGATAATTTAATAATCATGATTTAGTCAATTGGATGTCATTTAGAAAAGGGTATTAGGTCCCCCTAGTTCGGCAAGGGGACCTAACAAGGGGCAACCATCCCAAAATTCAGGGAACAGACAGCCGGCCATGCATTAGGCAGTACTGAATAACCTGAATAAAATCAGGAGCAATTATATCCCACAGAGAAACATAGGAGTCCGACCAGCAGAAACAGTAAAGCAGGCGCCTTGCGCAGTCCGGAGCCTACTAATACCGCATCATAAAACTCATCCCCATCAGCGTCGCCTAACAAGCCCAAATTGCCGAACCGAACCTGACCTGCGACAACACCCATGAACAAAATGAGCTGCAACCCAACATCCCACTCAAACTTTCTATTCCTCATGATCATAATCAATTATTCTCTCTATGTTGGACACCACTGCTGGGCCACAACAAACTAAATATAATCTTAGGACCTCGCCTAGACCTCCGAACCAGCAACTGCGAGAGCCTCTCATCCACACACACATACACTCAACCCTTCTGCAACCTCACCCCCAAAATTGGTGTTATGGTGCCCTCTCTTATATCTTCCCTTATCCAGCAAGAAGAGTCGTATCAATACACTGCAGGTTCCTTCCTAAAATTGTTATTTTAGTTTTGGCTTGCAAGGGGGCTTATGCCCTTAGTGTATACAAAATGGCGACGGTCCTGCCAGGATTGTGCCAAAACGTGAAGATGCCAGCAGGTTGGCGATTGGCTGGCTGTGGTCATGCAACGAGAGTGACCAATGAGAGCCCGCCCCTGGGGGCTGTGACGTCACTGGGAGGCCTGGTTCAGAGCTTGCAGAATGCTCAGGGATTCACGGCACTTCATTGAGAGCAGACGTGTGCTGGTTGAGCTCTCGAATTCGGAGATCCAGGAGCCTCATTCAGTAAAGTAATGCAGCCTAACACATTCATAGTGACTACAGAAGACTACAACACTTCAGGGAAGTGCGAGGAAGCAGAGTTCCAGCGGTGAAAGGGCGCCGAGGACTGTGAGCTGATAGTCTTCACAGGAAGAGTCGAGAGCGTCGACGGCAGGAGTAGTGAGTGGCTAGCCGTCAGCGGAACTCAGAGGTGCTCAGAGCTGCTGTGATTGGATCGCGCCCACTGGGAACTCAGAAGGGAGAAGTCGCATCCGGATCCATGAGTATTTGTTCTCGGTGAAGGGGCGATTGAGGGAGACGAAGTGAGCAGTGACAACTGGAGAAGCCTTCGACCAGGAACTGCACTATTGGGTGTGAGCACAGAGACGACGCATATCTTCGCGATGCCTTGGGACCTGTAACTCGACCGGAACGCCGAGGAACGACTTCAGGAACCGAGGACCACGATGACCATCGGAGTCCAGGCATCTAAGGGCAAAACATAAGACAGATCGGGGGCTTTCTTTGAAAGCTTTCTTTCTTTAGGATGAAATTTCTTTCATCCTAAACCTGCTTCCAACACTAGTAGCACTGTACTATGCCTTCCCTTCATATCTGAACTCAAAACTTTTACCAATACCTTTCGTCCTCTTGACATTAACTCGCCTTTCGACAAACTAACACACTTCGTAGCAATCTAGTTCACACTGCTCCTCCTGCTTCTAATGCTGCTGGTGTCTACTCTATTTCCTGTTCGTCTTGTCCTCTCCAATATTTTGGCGAAACTGGCCGTACACTGAATGACAGACTTAAAGAACACAAGAGAAGTGTTAAGTCTGCAGACACAAACAATGCTCTCTTCTGCCATGTTAGGGATTCTAATCATCCCATTGATTGGTCTTCCTCCAAAATAATCTTTCCTGCCTCTACTCTAAGCAGACGCCGTCTTGTGGAATCTGCTCTAATACACAATGTACCCAACATGAACTTGAGTTCTGGCTTTGTTGCTGTGGACTCTTCGCTTTCACAGTATATACTCAAATGCTCAAATCTTTCTAACAAACGTGACCTAACATAAGCCTACCCCTTCTATTTTCTTTCTTTCTCTTTCCTTTTCTTTCTCTCTTCTCCTACGCTCCCTTGCTATCCTCTTCTTATTCTTATCTCCTTCTCCTTCGGTGGTTATAATAGGAGCTGCCTCGATTGGGCCAATAGGCCTTCTGCAGCTCTTATTATTATTACTATCCCCTCTACTACACCTTACTTTGCTCCTCAGCTCTCTCTTGCCTATTTATTGCCTGTCTCTACTTCCTCATTACAATCGACTTGAGAATGGTACAGGACGGACCGAAACGTCGTCGTCCCTTCACCTTCTAGTGTGTGGTCTGGTCAACATAAGACAGATCATTATTCCCTCCCATTATAGCTTGCTAATTAGAAAAGATAGACCTAGTGATATACGTAGGTACTTGCTAAAGTGTTTCTAGATTTATTATAGGAGTAGATTAGGCTGTAGGGCAGCACGATCATGTTATCTACTTCCTGGTGAAGGCAGCGAGTGGCGGAGTCGGGAGGACTGTGGATTTATGCTAACAGAGTCTCCCCCCAGTGAGGGGCCAAAGATCCCTTAAACTCGCCCAGATGATGTGAGTTGCTGGCGACCACCAGAGAAGCGCTGCTGTCACCATCATATATTTACATTAATATTCATGCATATATATCTCTCATGTAGTTTGCTCTTAAGTAAACTTTATTATTTTATCATTTTTTATGTGTCTCCTCCATCTCATTGAGAATTGTGAACAAATGATATTAATTTGCACCACACAAATACTGGCATTAAATAGAAAAGAGACCCTTGTATGTATGCATGGTAACACGGTATTATATTTGAAATAAAAGCGTTGCTGGTATGCAGAGAAGACAACCCAGCTAGTGACCAGGAAACAAGAGGTGATAATTGAGGAAACGGCCGGAGGTCCGGCAAATCTTTGCCCATGTGGGTGGGCAGGCCCGGTGGGCATGATACACATTGCAGGATCGAGCTCGGGCAGTGTGCTCTGGGCCTCCTTCTCTCCCTCTTGTGGTCCAAAGTCAAGTAGCGGCGACCAAACTTAAGGCATGACTTGGAGAGCTCCCTGGATGTGATCAGTGGTACCCCAGTAGAGGGAGCAAAGACCCGCGGCATGGGGTTATAGGATTATTAGCATACACCTCCGCTGTTTGACTTAACTCCCGTAACACAAGGTCAAGGTGAGCGACATGCGAGCCGACCGTGCGTACATGTGTAACGTGCAAAAGTTCTCAGCTGCCCGCAGTTTGGCCAGAGAAACCAAAATTCGTGTACAGTGCCTATGCACCAATCCAGAATATAGCCAAAGGAACTAACTCTTCCTCCTCACTACCATCACCAAAAGAGCGCATAATCGACTAGCAACGTTCTCACATTTCAACAGACAACAGTTTAATTTCCACCAACCTCACCCCTCCAAATATGTCATATTATTGTGCACTAGTAGCAGTAAAAGAGCAATTTGCTCTGATAATGAAGTGGTGTTACTTAAGGTAAATATAATAACAGCAAGTCTCCATATGTGAGTAATCGTTGCCAAAATTATGGAAATTGTAACGAAGGTACGAGTTCATGAAGGGTCCAGTCAATGATAACCATCTAATTATTTATCTATAGGCCTGATGTTTAATATTTTTTTTAAAGTCTTGATTGTAGTTGCATTGGGCCAAGTGGCTCATCAGTGGTAGTTAGCCTAACCAAGAGCCCCAGGCCATAGTGATACAGACCCGGTCGCCACAACCATCTAAGCTGGGACACTATCTGTTGGTTATACTTGGTACTACTTCAGTTCGCTAATTAAAATTGCTCGGTGCTTTATTTTCTCATGAAATATGAAATAAAGTATAAAATCCCATGAATAGTTAATTATTGGGTAAGACAAGCCCAGAGAGAATTCTATGGAAATTACTTTGAACATCCTCCCAATAAAATCATCAGAGTTGCTTAACTGCTTAATTCGGCCAATTTTATTTTTGGCTGGACACACCGCAGTCTGTGTTACCACTATGCTGCTAGCCATGTGAGCTCTGCAGACACCCAACATGCCAGACTTCCATCCAGTGATGAGGGACATAGGGCTACGCGCACTCTACACTGCAATAAGCCACTCAAGTCAGCTTTGAGAAAATCCCGAGAGACAATTCTCACACATCAAGATAAGGTAACCATTTAGTCCAGCTCATCTGATGTAAGGCTGACCTCTGGCCCCTGATTATGTCCTTTCTAGATGAGGAGGCCAGAGATCCCTCACACATCAGTGACAGTGACTCAGTATGCGGGGAATTTCAAACAGCTTACCAATTAATAATATCATTAGTATGTAGAATGGCATTTGGATGAAGTAATATTTAATACCTTTGTGAGAACACCATTATGGGGAAAATTTCACATAAAACTAAATTAATATCCAGCCCAGCGATATTATCCTCATGAACTGTAAATGACACAAATCAGAATGGCCATTAGGAAACGTACTGTCCATCCATCAAGACAGGTAGGCAATGTTGAGAATCATTAAAGTTGCCTCTAACGGAACCACTGGTCTAAATATGTCAGAACAATTATATCATTTGGAAACTGCTAAACCAATTCACTATGGGAAACTATGAGAATCACAAACTCCACCATGACACATATGCCATCCCTCCCCCACTATAAAAGGCAGCTGTACAATTAGTCATACAAAATATTAATTCACACCTTCAAAATTAACTCGACTACTGCAGTTAGAGGAAATGTTAGGCTATAGTCTCCCTATTAACTGGGCTCAGAGTTGTAATTTTCTCTCTGCAAATATGTGGAAAATTTACACTGTTGAATTAATTTATATACCTATTCCACCTACGCCTGATCCTGGCGTATTTGACAAGATCACTCACATAATCTAGAAATTAACTGTTGCTTGCTTTAACTGTTGTATAATGATTTTTGTTAAAGATTCCCTTATTAAACATATTATTAAGCTTCTAAATACATAGAATTTTTGTTACAATGTCTTTAGAGCAAAGCTGTACAAGAAACACCAAACATAATTGTTATAGCATGAGAGCATACGTGGAACATTTTCAATTAAGCTATATAGGTTCGTTCTTTACAAAAAATGTACACTAGAACGAAACATAGGCTAGGCACTCGAGCCGAAAATGCACCTTTATTGAAATTGTGTATGAGCTAATACATATTACCCATGCTCCCACTACTTAATTATTAAATAAATAAATAAATTATTAGATAAATAAAAGCGTCATTCATTTATTAAAACTAGCCGTAAATAATAGTGTAACCTAATAGGTAATTACATGATCGTTATCCTACTTGTCAACATGAAGGCAGCCCAGAGGCGACTCACTGCCTCATGTCACTTGGGTTGCAGCATTAAGTGAGGAAACATCTCATGTGGTCTTACTCTCCACACGCACACCTTGCAACAATCACGCACCTCTCTCAACCTTTTCTGAATTAAGGCACAACTGGATAAACTGTGTGATGTCAACATCAGTCATCACTATGGGATTTCGAGTCTTGTTTTCAAGTATTTGAGGAGAAACTCTCGTCTTTGATGATCCCTCTTGAGAATTTACACCACAATAGCAGTATCCAGGTTTACTTAACACCACTTTCAAATGTTCAGATATGCTTTCTAATTTGTATATCTTTTGTGTATATAACTAAATCTACTGTTATATGTCATTAACCAACATATTGATGATCATTACTGCAGTTACTACACAGCCAACTATGTATATAACTAATCTCAGACTTAATAATTTGATGACACAAATACACTACTAGCATTATTAGGTAATAAACTCCCATTATCTTAACTGAAACATGCCTAGATAATGACCTTATCAAATTATTGAACTTAGCTGGTAATAAAGTCATCCATACTTGCAGACCAGATAGATAGGGGGATGGTACAGCAATCTATTATCAAGATCACTCTGCCTGCACTAGTTTCATCAGTAACAGAGACATCTATTGTAAATATAATTTTGCTCAATTCTCAATCAAACCCATTAAATCCCCAATAACTATTAGAGCTACTTTTTTGTAGATTTATAGGAAATCTATTTTTTATGGACTTGCCATTACCAATATAACTGTATTCTCGAACAATCAGAAGAATTTTATCATAATCATCTCAACAAAAATCATATCATTTTAGGTGATGACTTTAACATTGACCTGTGTCAACAAACTGGCTACCAGGTTGACTATTTCCTTACCAGTATGAATGCCTTTATGTTAATCCCAACAATCACCAATCCCACTCGTATCACTCCATCCTCTGCTAACAATGTTGTACTAACATAACAGCCCCCATTCACCGCTGGGATAATCACTTACTGGACAACTGATTACTATCCTTTTTTTTATAGCAAAAATGGAAGAAACGCTATCTTCCACCAATAAATTAACCTTCAGACTACGTGACAAAACAGCAATTGGAAACCTCATAAATGCACTCCGAAATATAAACTAAATAATACTCATCAGTTCATTAACTGACATCTTCCTCACCAAAATTCTAAGACTCTACATCACACACCGTTCTCTCCTCACCAAGCAGGTATCTGACAAAAGAAAACACATTTAAAGAAGCAAAAGGAAACATGAAAGGAACATGGAAAACCATCTCAAATTTCCTGGGATGTAAAGAAAGAAACTCTGACATACCAAACAGTGAACTCTCCACTGAAGGAAATTCATTGACAACATATTTAAGAAGTGCAACTGATTTTAACAGCGTTTCATCAATTGATGTGAACCTTCCTAGAAATATTCCCGAGACCCAGACACACATTACTACATATTTCATAGGTAGCTAACCTAACTAAAAGCCAACTCCTCTTGCCTCTCAGTTTGACAGATATTTTCCCCATAATTTATCGCTAAAAAACAAATATAGAAACATTTGTGAAAAACAAAATAGGATATAGAAAAGTACTGCTCAGGTCCAGACACCAGTCATGGTTCCACTTTTCAACAAATCTCTAGGAAAAGTTTGATATCCAAATGTACTGAAAATCAAGAGCAACTCCAGTCCATAAAGGGTGTGATACAGCTGACATAAACAGTTATTACAGACCAACATCAAACCTACCAATATCGTCAAAAATATTTTAAAATAACATTTACAAACAACTTTACCTACCTTGTAAAATTCAACATAATACACACCCTTCCCACTTCCACTAATGCATACCTTGCACATCTCCCCCACACACACATTCTCTCCCCGTATTCCCTTATCACTGCAGCCATCGTCAGAGTACACTATCTACATCAGTGTCTTGCTGTCAACATCCAAATTTACAAACATTTAAATGAATGCAACACACTACAGCCTTTTGGTTGCACATTTCAAATACTGCAACTTAGTGAAAGGGCTGAGAAGGACGACTCCTCTTCAAGGATGACATAGGGAAACTTGTTAATCATATGCAATGCTGTGCGAGGTTAGCCTCAAGCGTCGTAACTTCGATCTTAGGACACACAGACATTCACTTTATTAGCTAGATGAGTGGGATACCTGGCATTTCCCACGTATATCCGGGCACTGTATATCTGTGTTTTCCTGAATGTCTTTCTCTTTTTGTCTCATTTTTGTTTACACAGGTTGGTAGAGGAACAGACGACTGCTGACAGACTTAGGCTGGAGAGTTGCTTGCCAACCACCGGCCGGTCGGACGCTCCTGAGGTTTCTCCGCTCCTGGCTTGTGTTTACGTTGGACGATTGCTGGTTTGCCCTGCTGGTGGTGGTTTGCCACTGACAGGGTGACGTTTGGATTTTCCATGGGGACTTCAAAGTCCCCATGGCGAAACTCTCCCTGATACTGCTGGTTCTGTTAAGGTGGTGAATCTTAGTGTCGCCTTGACGTATGTGGCGGTACATGGTGCCCCCCACTTCGAATTTGAGGACGAACTTTTAACCTCCCGTTTTGAACGATTTGGGACTATGTGAAGTGTTCATTAGAACAAGGTCCTTGCCGGGCACTGTGCTGGGATGCTTGATGGGTCCCGCACCCTGACGATGTCGCTGAAGTGTAGTGTCCCGTTGTCAATGTCCATATTGGGTTACACGTTACGCTGCCTGTATCGGGGGCAACCGCACACCTGTTATAGGTGTGGTCACGAGGGTCATCTGGCTGCTGCGTGCAACGTGGGAGCAACTGGTCGGGTGCATATTTTTCGTGTGGAGGATTTTCCGCCCCTGTTGCATTCGGAGGGTACTTAGGATGGAGTGGGTACTGTGCCTGAGGCGCCTGTTTCCTGTTGAGGCGCATTCTAAGGCCTGTGTGACATGTCTGGTAACTGCTATGGCCCCTTGGGGTTGTTGAGACTGTGTGTGTGTGTGGGTGTTGGGCCGTCGCCTGCGCTGCATGTAATGAAGGATGTCCCAGTGGAGGTCCATGTCCCGCCCTTGCCTGTAGATGTGGTACCGGCTCCCGGGGACGCGGGTTCTACTGTTTTGGAGGGGGTGCTTCGGCAGGGGGAGGTGCCTGCCGTGTCTGTGTGTGTCAACTACTGTAGTTCTGGTGCTTTAATCCCTTTGCAGAAGCGTACGTGCCGGTGTTCTGAGGCTGTTTCCCTGGACGAAGTGGACAGTGCGGGCAATGTGCCCTCTGAGGACTCTTCGGTCAGTAAGGGTGTGGCCCGTGTAGATGTGAGAATGGTGGCAGTGCCTGCGGAGGGGCCTAGTGGCAGTGGTATGGTGAGGCCTGTCTCGAAGTGTTCGCGGCGGGCATGGAGTGTGTCTCCCCTTCGTGGAATGCCTTGGGAGGAGGTGGGGGAGTATGGTGCTCTGGCGTCCCTTGCCGTAAATGACGGGGCTCCGAGTTGCTACCTGTGCCCCCGCTTCCCTGCGCCTCCTGCTGTTGGATCCCCGGGGTGTGGGGTTGCCCCTGATGATCGGGACCTTGTCCTGGTGTTAAGGAGAGATGTGCACTGGGGGGCCTCGGCTCCGGTGCCCAGTGGTGGGAATGATGCCATGCCTACATCCCTGCGATTCCTCCTTCCTCGTTGCCCCGGTCTGGGGGAAGCCGGTCCCGGCTGCTGGGGTCGTGTCCAGCAGCCGTTGGGACACGGCTGCTGGGACACGACCCCAGCAGCCGGGTCAGGCGTTGGGCCCTTATCGGGATGCTCGGATGCTTCCGAACCCGTGGTGTTCTTCCACTATCTGGGTGTCGCGGGCGAAGGAATTTGTTTATAGGGTGCAAGATAAGATTCTCATCCGAAGGCGCCGCCTGGTGGCCGGGTGTCTTTGATAGTTGATAATTTGGAAACGTACTGCTTGCACTTTCCGATGTACAAGATCCCGGAAAAA
>WNGS01135237.1:4726707-4749724 GCA_020271785.1 Procambarus virginalis
CTTTCTTTTTACTGGTGACGGTAAATGAAAAATCAATTCTCCAAAATTCATTTTTATTTCTAGTCTGACGCGACACTTGAGCGCGTTTCGTAAAACTTATTACATTTTCAAAGACTTTAGTTTATCTACACACAACTTATGCTTTATGAAACAAACATTGGCTCTTATACCTGCATTTGGGTGAGGTGATGTAATACAATAGTAGGGTGAAACACAGAACGGAAAACGGGGTATAGATTTGTAGAAGTAGAGGTTGGGTACCAATCGAACTGCAGAAGGCCTATTGGCCCATATTTCTTGATGTTTCTATATTGGAGCGGAGTCTTGAAGTGGGTAGAATATAGTTGTTTGTTAATTGGCTGTTGAAGAACATCACCAGCAATCAACAGCCAATTAACTCACAACTATATTCTACCCACTTCAAGACTCCGCTCCAATATAGAAACATCAAGAAATATGGGCCAATAGGCCTTCTGCAGTTCGATTGGTACCCAACCTCTACTTCTACAAATCTATACCCCGTTTTCCGTTCTGTGTTTCACCCCACTATTGTATTACATCACCTCACCCAAATGCAGGTATAAGAGCCAATGTTTGTTTCATAAAGCATAAGTTGTGTGTAGATAAACTAAAGTCTTTGAAAATGTAATAAGTTTTACGAAACGCGCTCAAGTGTCGCGTCAGACTAGAAATAAAAATGAATTTTGGAGAATTGATTTTTCATTTACCGTCACCAGTAAAAAGAAAGATAAAGAAAATAGAGAAAATTCGTGTTAGAATTATTAATTAATCTTACCTTACGGTCTTATTTAATAATATATATATATATATATATATATATATATATATATATATATATATATATATATATATATATATGTTGTACCTAGTAGCCAGAACGTAGTACTTGGCCTACTATGCAAGGCCCGATTTGCCTAATAGGCCGAGTGATTTTGTTTATTTTCCATAATTTTGTTTCCAATTGGTTTATTTTAATTATTATTATTGTATTATACAATAACATAAATTATTGACTTAGGTATATTAGTTTAAGCTAGGTTAAGATAGGTTAGGTTAGGTAGGGTAGGTTAGGTTCGGCCATATATCTACGTTAGTTTTAACTCAAAATAAATAAAATAAACTCATATATAATGAAATAGATTGGTCTATCATTTCATAAGAAAAAAATTGAAAAATATATAATTTCAGGAAAACTTGGCTTATTAGGCAATTTGGCCTTGCAAAGTAGGCCGAGTACAACGTTCTGGCTACTAGGTACAACATATATATATATATATATATATATATATATATATATATATATATATATATATATATATGTCATACCTAATAGCCAGATTTGCCTAACAACCCGAATTTCCGTGAAATTTGAATTTGTTTTCTCAAGATTTTCTAAAGTTTGTATTGCATTACTAGCAGTACCCGGACACGCGTTGCTGTGGCTCACCATTGCATGTGCGTTGCTCAACCACAGCAACCTTCCCTGTCCCCCAGTCCTCACCATTCCCTCCTCACCCGTCTCCTCGTCCTCCCAACCATTCCCCACTCCACCGTCCCCGCCTCCTCCCCACCGTCGCATCTTCCTTCCCACCATGCCCCACTGCCCTCTATTCATTAGGGCATTCCTCTATTCCCCCCATCTCCTCGTCCCCACTATCCCAAACTGCCTCGTCCCCTCGTCCTTCCCATTATTAACCCCTCCCTTGTCCCCTCGTCCTCCTCACCATCTCTCACTTCCATCCCCTCGTCCTTCCCCACCATTCCCCACTCCCTCGTTCGATGCCTTCCCAAATGGTCTGATGTTCCCATCAGAAAATTGGGAACATCAAGTGATCTGATGTTCCCATCACTGAAATATAAGAAATACAGTTAAAAAAATAAATGAAAATATGAAAAAATAAAAAAAAATAACTAAACTCACGAAATGAACGGTATGGTAAACAACACAGCTCAATTCCAATGTAATTCCCACAAAATAATTAAATCAAAATGAAAATAAATAAAAAATTATGAAAATTCAATTTATCAATGCAATCAGAAACATTTAAATCGAATTGCAACATATTTAGTATAGCATGTGTGTTGCTCTTACATGCAACAGATGGCGCTTTTTCAAGAAAAGCGAAGTTTTACCTGTCACAGGTGTGGCATCTATATTTATACTTACGAAATGAACGGTATGTTAAACAACACAGCTTAATTCCAACACAATGTCACAAAATAATTAAATACAAAATAAATAAATCGAAATCTATGAAAATAATATTTATCAATGCAATCGGAAACATTGAAATGGAATTCAAGACATATTTAGTCAAGCGTGCATGTTGCTATTATGTGCAACAGATGGCGCTGTTTTTAAAAAATGCATGTGTTTACCTGTCAGAGGTGTGGCATCTATATAGTAGGTACACAAAAAGATGCGCCTATTCGAATGCAACGTTGTGTCAAAATTTCAAAGCAATCGGTGAAGAACTTTCGGAGATTACAGCGTGTGTTGCTGTTACGTCCAACAGATGGCGATGTTTAAAAAAAAAAAAATCCTGCCACAGGTGAGGCATGTATATAGTAGATATATAGAAAGATGCGCCTATTCGAATGCAATACTGCGTTAAAATTTCAAAGTAATCGGTAAAGAGGTTTCGAAGATTTCCCTCACATGAAAAACACAGTTTTTCAGAAAATCATGTTTTTTTTACCGTCACAGACGTGACATCTATATAGTATGTATATAAAAACCTGACCGGATGCGAATGGAAAGTTGTGTGAAAATGTCAAAGCAATCGGTGAAGAACTTTCGGAGATTAGTGATTTTGAACACACGAACATTTCCATTTTTATTTATATTACATTTATTTTTTATTTATTATTTCATTTTTATTTATATATTATATTATTTATATAGATATATATTTGCTAACTTAGGTTATTTGATTCGAAACTAACATAGACATTTTATCAAACCTGACCTAACCTACCTAAACATAACCTTCCTAAACCAAACCTTGCCTACCTAAATTTAACCTAACTAAACGTAACCTAACTAAACGTAGCCTACCTAAACGTAGCCTACCTACACGTAGCCTACCTACACGTAGCCTACCTACACGTAGCCTACCTAAACGTAGCCTACCTAAACGTAGCCTACCTAAACGTAGCCTACCTACACGTAGCCTACCTACACGTAGCCTACCTACACGTAGCCTACCTACACGTAGCCTACTACACGTAGCCTACCTACACGTAGCCTACCTACACGTAGCCTACCTAAACCTAATATATCCAAACCTAACATAACTTAATAACTCATGTTCCTAATAGTATAGATTATTATTGTTAGAAATAAACCAATTGGGAAAGAAATATTTGAAAATAGTAAATACTCATTCTGCCTCTCAGGCACATTAGAGCTTGCATACTAAGCCAAGACGTGCAGTTCTAGAAATAAGACTATTGCCATAATACTTTATTACTTAACTTCATTTAGACTAATACATTGAGTCCTTTGAAATAAGCATGTCCTTACTCACCCTGTGAAAGCACAGCAGAACCATTAACCTTCACCTTCCACTCTTATCTTTTTAAAATTATTCCGAATGTGACTTACAATGACCTCAAATTGTTTAAAGACCAAGATGAATTGTCTTTTTATTATATAACAATATTTATTTGCTACGGAGAATTCACTAGCACAGATTTTATGATGTGTTTTTACATTAAATGTATTCGTTACTTTAGAGTCAGAAATTAAACAATCATACGAACTCGCGGAGTCTCGTAATTGTAAAAAAAAAATATTATTGCGCTTGTGAAAATCGTGCGTTTTAATAAGTCTATTTTTTACGTCAGCCAAAAACTAATTAAATTAATATGGATAGCGGTCTGGATGTATATTTAGAGGCAGTCGCTAATAAATGCGAACCTAATAAGAATATTTTTTTATGAGATTTTGGCATGCAAAATGGTTTAAAAGAGAGTACTATTATCAAGAGTAAATTTAACATCGTTTACCCTGGAAGTAGCCTCGCGGCGCAGCCCAACCTCAAGTGTTATTGCTAAGCGATTAATATTTATATTCTTCAATAGTGGTGTTATAACACACATTCCGCCCTTGATGGTTTATATGTAAATTGCTTCACCGAAACAAAAAAAACGAGGAATTTTGTTTATTCCTGGTGTATACAGAATATAAAAGTTCTTGTTTTTTCATTAGAAGTTAAGTATTTTTCACTAATTGCTAGATAACATAACTTCAAATGTAAATAAGTTTTGACTTTTAGAGTTCTTCTCATGTGCATAAGTTTCAAAGTGCCCAACAGCTTGACAATTATGAACATATATATTTCTCTTTCTCACTATATATATCCTACATTTTCTCTCTCTATCTATTACTTATCCATTTCCTTTAACATAATTATTCATCAATTGTTGTTTCTCGAAACCAAATTCCCATTTTCAGTTCCATTTTCCGTGCTCTGACCGTTTTCGTTTGACTTTGAGGCCCATTTTACGAGTGCTTATTGTATCGGCATATATGCACTCTCCTTCTATTGTTAGTAACGTCCTGAGTGAATAGGACTCGCCCAAGAACCTACCGAGCGGGTAATATCCAAGCACGAACAGGGAAGTTCTAGGCAGTCCCCAGTCTAGTTGATGTTGATAATGTTGTACTCCTTCTATTGATATGTATATAACAAAGCACGTCTTTTGTTATAGAACAAATACTCCGTTTTAAATAAAGCACGGAAGACCCTATTTATTAATAAATCACGAAACACTTTATCTGTGGTTTAATGGTGTTAATTATCCCTAAGAACTTTAACCTGTTGACAAATCCCAGACCTCACCAACGTGTTAATGTTTGCCAGAGCTCTGTTGACATATCCTAGAACACTTTAAACTGTTACCAAATGCCTTTACATTCAAACCAGTTAGCATGCCCCAGAGCACTCTAACCTGTTGACATTTTGATTAACTTTAAGCTGTATCTGGTTACACCCAGATAATTGTTTTGCCTCACATCACATGGCAATTCCAGATTCCAAGCAGTAAAAATATATGAATTTAGTCACACGCGTGTACGCTCACACACCCATCTATTCCCACACACAAACGCGCGCGCGCGCGCACACACCACACACACACACACACACACACACACACACACACACACACACACACACACAACACACACACACACACACACACACACACACACACACTCTACAATCCCCCACCAAACAGTAGAAGTGCCCAGCCAAGAGTATGAGGACAGCAACAAGCATGTAGAGATGAACTGCAGAGGGCAGCAACAATATCGCATAGAATGAGAGCGAAGCTGCTGGTCATGGGGGACCTAAATCATGGAGAGATAGATTGGGAAACAAGGAATCCCCATGGCGGGGAGGAGACCTGGGGAGCGAAGCTGGTAGACGTTTTTAGACAGGAATTTCCTAACACAGCATGTGAAGGAAGACACTAGGGAAAGAGGAGGGGATACGCCCAGCCTATTAGACCTCATTTTCACCCAGAATGTAGAAGACATCGAGCATTTAGAACATGAAATACCACTAGGCGCCAGTGACCATTGTGTCCTAGTCTTTGACTACACAATGGAACTTAAAATTGTGACCAAAGGACAAGAGGTCCGGGAAAGGAGACTTGATTACAGGAAAGGGGACTACAGAAGGATAAGGGACTACCTGGGAGGAGTGCAGTGGGAGGAAGAAATTAGAGGAAAAACAGTGCAAGGTATGATGAACCAAGTCATATGCAAATGCAAGGAGGCTGAAGAGAGATTTATTCCAACGGTAAAGGAAAAAAGGAGGAGGGAATATAATAACCCATGGTTTAATAGGCAGTGTCAGGAAGCAAAAGTGAGAAGCAGGAGGGAGTAGTGGAAGTACAGAAAACAAAGGACAGAGGACAACAGGATTAGATGTAACAGAGCTAGGAACGATTACATTAACATAAGACGAGTGTCGGAAACAAATTATGAGAATGATATTGCAATCAAAGCGAAAAAGCAACCTAAATTACTATATAGCCATATAAGAAGGAAGATGTCGGTAAATGACCAAGTGACAAGACTGAGGAAAACAGAAGGGGCATATACAGAAAGCGACAAGGAAATCTGCGAGGTACTGAATGCCAGTTTCCATGGAGTGTTCACAACCGAGCCTGAGCAGCTCCCATTGTTAGAAGAGATTACCCTAGATGAAAGACATAGAGGTGACAGCAGAGGAGGTAATGAGACAGTTGACAACACTGGATCCAACTAAAGCGGTTGGACCAGACAAAGTATCACCGTGGATATTAAAAGAGGCAGAACAGGCTCTCAGCGTGCCTCTGGCAATGATCTTTAATGAGTCACTTATGTCGGGGGAATTGCCCAGTTGCTGGAAGGAGGCAAATGTACCGATTTTCAAGAAAGGCGATAGGGAGGAGGCACTTAACTACAGACCCGTATCACTGACAAGCATCCCCTGCAAAATACTTGAAAGAATAATTAGGTTAAGAGTTGTTGAGCACCTGGAGAGCATTGGGTTTGTAAACAAGCACCAACCTGGGTTCTGGACGGGGAAATCATGCCTAACAAACCTTTTAGAATTCTATGATAGAGTGACAAGGATAAGGCAGGACAGAGAAGGCTGGGCAGACTGCATATTTCTTGACTGCCAAAAGACCTTTGATACAGTACCGCACATGAGACTGCTATACAAACTTGAGATGCAGGCAGGAGTAAGCGGAAAGGCCATAGCATGGGTAAGGAACTACCTAACAGGAAGAAGCCAAAGGGTAATGGTAAGGGGCGAGAACTCGGACTGGCAAACAGTAACGAGTGGAGTACCTCAAGGATCAGTGCTGGGACCAATCCTCTTTCTAATTTGCGTAAATGATATGTTTACAGGAGTGGAATCCTACATGTCAATGTTTGCGGATGACGCAAAATTAATGAGAAGAGTTGTGACAGATGAGGATTGTAGGATCCTCCAAGAGGACTTAAACAGGTTGCAGAGATGGTCAGAGAAATGGCTACTGGAGTTTAACACGAGTAAATGTAAAGTTATGGAAATGGGATCAGGTGATAGGCGACCAAAGGGATAGTACACAATGAAGGGGAACTGCCTACCTGTAACGATTCGAGAAAGAGACCTGCGAGTAGACGTAACACCTAATCTAACTCCTGAGGCACACATAAATAGGATAACGACAGCGGCGTACTCTACACTGGCGAAAATTTGAACTTCATTCAAAAACCTAAATGAAATGGCTTTTAGGGTGCTTTACACTGCCTACGTGAGACCAGTCTTAGAGTATGCCGCGCTATCATGGAGTCCTCACCTGAAGAAACACATAAGGAAACTGGAGAAGGTTCAGAGGTTTGCGACGAGGCTTGTCCCAGAGTTACGAGGGATGGGATATGAAGAGCGTCTGAAGGAACTGAACCTTACGACACTAGAGAAAAGAAGGGAGAGAGGAGATATGATAGGGACATATAAAATACTCAGGTGAATTGACAAAGTGGAAATAGATAAAATGTTCACTTGGAATAGTAACAGAACGAGGGGACATGGGTGGAAGCTGGAAACTCAGATGAGTCACAGAGATGTTAGGAAGTTTTCTTTTAGCATGAGAGTAGTGGAAAAAATGGAATGCACTTGGGGAACAGGTTGTGGAAGCAAACTCTATTCATAATATTAAAATTAGGTATGATAGGGAAATGGGACAGGAGTCATTGCTATAAACAACCGATGGCTGGAGAGGCGGGATCCAAGAGTCAATGCTCGATCCTGTAAGCACTAATAGATAAGTACAAACGCCACTATGACTGTATGCCATCAGATTCGTCCCGGAACTGAGAGGTATGAGCTACGAGGAAAGGCTTAAGGAGCTGAAACTCACGTCCCTGGTAGACATAAGAGTAAGGGGAGACATGATAACCACCTACAAAATTCTCAGGGTAATTGACAGAGTAGATAAAGACAAACTCTTTAGCACCGGTGGAACATGAACAAGGAGACATGGGTGGAAACTTGGTACCAAAATGAGCCACAAAGACATTAGAAAGATTTTTTTCAGTGTCAAAGTAGTTAACAAATGGAATACACTAGGAAGTGATGTGGTAAGGGCAGACTCCATACACAGTTTCAAACGTAGATATGATAGAGCCTAGTAGGCTCAGGAATCTGTACACCAGTTGATTGACGGTTGCCTGCTAGCGGGGGTTGAGCCAAAGCTCAACCCCCGCTAGCACAACTAGGTGAGTACACACACACACACACACACACACACACACACAGATACCAGATACAAGGTATCATTTGGGAGATGAAATACTTCAAGAGTCAGAGAGAGAGAAAGACCTGGGGGTTGATATCACGCCAGACCTGTCCCCTGAAGCTCATATCAAGAGGATAACATCAGCAGCATATGCCAGGTTGGCTAACATAAGAACGGCCTTTAGAAACTTGTGTAAGGAATCTTTCAGAACATTATATACCACATATGTCAGACCAATCCTGGAGTATGCGGCTCCAGCATGGAGTCCCTATCTAGTCAAGCATAAGACTAAACTGGAAAAGGTTCAAAGGTTTGCCACCAGACTAGTACCCGAGCTGAGAGGTATGAGCTACGAGGAGCGACTGCAGGAATTAAACCTCACTTCGTTGGAAGACAGAAGAGTTAGGGGGGACATGATCACCACATTCAAGATTCTCAGGGGAATCGACAGGGTTGATAAAGACAGGCTGTTTAACACAAGGGGCACACGCACTAGGGGACACAGGTGGAAACTGAGTGCCCAAATGAGCCACAGAGATATTAGAAAGAACTTTTTTAGTGTCAGAGTGGTTGACAAATGGAATGCATTAGGAAGCGATGTGGTGGAGGCTGACTCCATACACAGTTTCAAGTGTAGATATGATAGAGCCCAATAGGCTCAGGAAACTGTACACCTGTTGATTGACGGTTGAGAGGCGGGACCAAAGAGCCAGAGCTCAACCCCCGCAAGCACAACTAGGTGAGTACAACTAGGTGAGTACACACACACACACACACACACACACACACACACACACACACACACACACACACACACACACACACACACACACACACACACAACACACGTAGAGCATCTGGAGGGGAAACAGCTTTGTAACACACCACAAGCATGGGTTCAGAGATGGTAAATCGTGCCTCACAGGCCTAATAGAATTCTATGACCAAGCAACACAAATTAGGCAGGAAAGAGAAGGGTGGGCAGACTGCATTTTCTTGAACTGTAAGAAAGCCTTTGACACAGTACCTCACAAAAGGCTGTTGCAAAAATTGGAGCAGCAGGCAGGAGTAAACGGTAAGGTGCTCCAGTGGATAAGGGAGTATCTAAGCAATAGGAAACAGCAAGTAGCAGTGAGGCGGGGGGGAGAACATCAGAGTGGCGAGATGTCATCAGCGGGGTTCCACAGGGCTCTGTACTCGGACCCATCCTGTTTCTAGTATATGTAAACGACCTTCCAGAGGGCATAGACTCATTCCTCTCAATGTTTGCTGATGATGCAAAAATTATGAGAAGAATCAAAACAGATGAAGATAGGCAGAGACTACAGGACGACCTGGACAAACTGGAGGAATGGTCTTGAAAATGGCTGCTAAAATTCAACTCAGGAAGTGTAAGGTAATGAAATTAAGCGAAAGGAGCAAAAGGCTGAACAAAAGGCACCATCTGGGAGGTGGTGAAATCCTGCAAGAGTCAAATAGAGAGAAAGATCTGGGGGTCGATATCACACCGAACCTGTCCCCAGAGGCCCACATCAAAAGGATATCATCAGCGGCATATGCTGGACTGGCCAATATAAGAACTGCCTTTAGAAAACTTGTGTAAGGAATCGTTCAGACCCTGTATACCACCTATGTAAGACCAATCCTGGAGTACGCAGCTCCAGCCTGGAGTTCATACCTAGTTGATACCTAGTTCATACCTAGGTTAGGTAGCGAAATAGNCTTACTAAACTAACCATTCTCAGCCAAGGGTTCTCCACCTTACTGAACTAACCATTCTCAGCCGAGGTTACCACCTTACTAAAAAACTAACCTTCTCAGCCGAAGGTTACCACCTTACTAACTAACCATTCTCAGGCCGAGGGTTCCCACCTTACTAAACTAACCATTCTAGCCAAGGGTTACCACCTTACTGAACTAACCACTATCGGCCAGTTACCACCTCACTAAACTAACCACCCTCAGCCAAGGGTTAACACCTTACAACAATAATGGGAAGCAGCATCACCAAGGTTATTAATTTATTTCTTCCTCAATGAACTTCAGCAACCTTAATGGATAATGTATTATTTAATAAACACCACCCACAAAAACAATCTGAACTGAAATTCATTAACATTTCAATTAAATGCTAAAACAAAATTAAATACAGTATTGATGATGTTTTTCTATGGCTTATGAAAAATAACACACTCCCTGCTAAAGTTGTCTTGAGAATATTAAACTCAAATTCTACTAGAAAAGTAGCTTGAAATAAAGATCGTTTCACCCTATTCCTAAATAATACACATTTACCAGTTATCATTCACGAAACAGAAGTACGGGGGACGTTCTTTCCCTAAGGTACATATGTACAATGTAACAGCTTTTACATTCACTATTAGAAGACTTACAGTATACGGTAATTCTATGTTTTGTACATATGGTCATGAACGTCTGGTAAGTAATTCTACCTCAGGTATTTATCCAATAAGAAGTTGCAAGTACAGTACAGTATTATAAAAAGGAAAGTACTGTGATATAATATTTTTACTAATGACTATGTTGATAGCTCATATTTTTTCATTTAACATTTTGAACTACAATTAACTCACTAAGCTAATCTCCATACAATGCAAACTCAGCCTAATGTCACTGCAAAGGTATATAGAATCCTTCCTTGTAAGGAAACACCAAGAAGTCAGTAACTTTAATCAAAGATGATGTATTATTTCTTTCAAATTTGATAAAGCTCTTACAGGTGATGCATCATCTGTTGTTAACACAGTGTAAAAGCTACACGGTGTGTTTTTCTACATCATTGCCAGCATTTTTGCTCTTTCCTATCAATAATCACTATTCAGAATTCCAGAATTCCCTCCTTATGTCAGTCATAACAGATAGAAGAAATAGAGTGATCAAGTATTTACATTTACTGTCAATATCTCATGCATTCCAGGAAAGATAAATATTTTTACAAAGACTTTTGTTCAATTTACTCTAAAGTTAATTTTATTGTTTAGCACCTATCTTATATCTATATTATAATCACATCTTATCTCAATCATCTGTCTAGACAGTAAAAATAATCAATATACGTTGAAGGCTACCTTCCCCATGGAGGAAGGAGCCAACTCGAGAAAGAAGCGATCTACAGGGGGCGCCCCGAGGCAGAAAGCGTTTGTTTACTAAACAGTGAAAACATGTAATGGTGCCTTACGAACTTTTTTCCGTAAAGGACACCTAATAACATATTTTATCACCAGTGATTACTCTCTAGAATTGGGGGAGTACCTAGACAATATCTATAAGGAAAATTCCTAGTACTTTATCTACATGAGAGTGTAGAGTGGAGCTCACCCACCTGTGACGTCACCTCCATCATCATCACCTATCTTAGCCTACTGCAAACGCAATTAAGGACATAATTAGCAACGCTACCAGAATAATACATCAAAGCAGTGACATAAAATATAGTGCCTAAACTCTACAAGAGAGTTATCCAGTCTGGCCACTTGTCGGACAACACCCGACACTCAGACATAAGTATATTAAGTTATTGTGCTAATTGGCCAATTGCATGCTTGTATAACCTTGGTATATCCAATAAGTCTGTCGTTACAGGATGAGGCAATGCGTCATATTTCAGTAAGTTTATTATATTGTAGCGACGGAATCTTTTTAAATTAACCATACACTCGTGAGATTCACACCCTCATGAGTGTCCCTTGTCTCAGAAAAAAAGTCAAGCCCAACTGAATCTCATCACATAAACTGAATACAACTGCATATAATTGATAATATACATTAAGTTAACAATAGCTTACTTAGTTATCTTTAATTTATAATGTAAGATTATCATATTAATATAATCTCTTATACTTATTTAATAGTACTTAGACAACATTTAAGGTCATTTGATTGCATATTCATATATATCATACTTCTACAATATAAATTGTTGCATTAATTAATATATAAATATTGGCCGTTATAGTTATGGTGCTGGGCTGGACTGTGTACATGTTTAGATCTCTGATTTAAACTGAACCAGCGTTCAGTTATAGAACTGAATTATTAAATCTTATCCTTGTATTAACAATCCAAGCTGATGTGTGGGACTTGTCTGCAGGTCGATTGTGGATCTTCAATCAACTTCTCCATTCATCCTTGGGACCCCACCTGCCCCTTACAGCCCACAGTCTGTCATTAGGAAAAGAGGAGCTAGGATTTATGACCCTAGTTTGAGACTTTAGTTGAATTAATTTGCATACAGTAATTTTTAATTTAGTACAGTACAAGTCTCTAGTGGTTCTCATTATATTAATCCCGACAGTTTTTCCCACAGATGGATAGACACCTGCTGGATGGATAGATACCAGCCGGATGGATATATAGCTGCACAGATGGATGGATAAATTGATGTATATGTGAATAGATACAGGAATAGGTAGACATATGAATGGAAAGATGGATGGATAAATGCATTGATAGATGGATGGATAAATGGATTGATAGATTAATGGATTGATAGATTAATGGATAGTTGCATTGATGGATAGATAGTTGCAAAGATAGATGGATAGATGGACGGATAGATGAAGTTTGATGGATAGATATAACAATGCATAGATGGGAGCATAGATAACTAGATGGATTAATTAGTAGACAGAGGGATAGTCAGATGGATAAATGGTTGAAGTGTAGATAAATGAACAGACGGATGGATAGATGGGGAAATAGACTGAGATGAATGTATAGATGGACAAAGACTGATAGATGGATAGACAGATGGATGGATTGATGCGTAGACAGACTGAAAGTCGACAGACAGTCCCAGGCTCAGCTGTGTACACTCTCTCAATTTATCAATAAACTCCAGTTATGTGGTTACGTTTCTCTCACACACCTGGCTTCAGTGGCGTGGGAGGCAGGAACAAAAATTTTAATACTAATTGTAATAACGACTCCACGCGGGGTCGGTGAGCCGTGAGGAACACAACTGGTAAACACGACACAGAAACACTTCTTAAGGCAGCATTTTACAGTAGCAGTTAGAGTAAGAGGAGAGGACCCGTCAGCAACTCCAGACCAGGTACTTTCCCAAAATGAGGCAGATGTTGAGAAATAGGGAATGAGAAGCCTTTGAGAGCTGTATTGACTTCATTATCGTACTTGATAATAGTGATTAGTGGAAGTGATTAAATTTAAAATTTGCCCCAAGGGGCGAATTTATTGGACAGCGCCACTCATCCTGTGAGTGGACACACCGCCATTGCAGCATGTACAACACTCCTCAATAGGAAGAAAACCCGCTGGGCTGTTCATCCTGTCACTTGTACCCAGACACAGCTGGGACTTGCTTAACTGTCTCAAGTGAACATCTCAAACAAGAAGATTAACATCTGTCAGCCCTTAAAATCTTATGTTATCTTGTGGGGGGAAAATGGGAGAAATCTTTTTATGAACAGTATTAATATTTGACAAATAATGTTTTCCCAACTAAAACAATGAGGGGTTATTATTCTACACACATTTCTCGGCATCACTGATCAGTCTGCTGCTTCGAAGAACTTCACCTGCTTGAGCAAGCCCGTGAGCTCCTGCCTGTAGAGAGGTTACCTCCCTGGGAGGATGAACAATGTAGGATTATTATCAATGAAATGGCGAAAAAATCCAACATGATACCGCAAGAAATGAGGCACAAGTATCTCGGGGAAATTTATAAAGAAGCCGGAGATGAACTAGATCAAACCGACACTGAAGGGTCATCTAATCCTGTCAATGGTAGGGCTGGTGCAGAATTTACTGTAATTAGGAATAATGCCCTTCAATGCAAAAATGAAGAAAAAGCGCGTATTGAGAATTCTCTCTCTTCAACGTAAGCAGAGCTAACTGTCATTGTTATGACGTTAAGATTCCTTGAACGAAACACTAATGGCGCAGTGATCTGTATTGATTTAAAAGCAGAGTTACAAAGCCTAATTAAAAATCGGGCAGGAAATCTTGCGATAGTTGCTGAAATTAAGAGCTGTGAGGGTATTAACCAACCAGTGAAGAGTTAAGTTTCTGTGGATCCCCTCCCATGTTGGAATATGTGGAAATGAACGAGCAGATGTGCTGGCTGCTGAAGACGCTGAAGGAGACCATATTGAATACTTCATACCCAAGACTCTTCTACAAATAAGAGATATTGTCAGGCAACATCACCGTGACACGGCAACAGAGGAAAGGAGGATAGAAACACAAATCAGCGAATCTCTACGATGATACAACATGGTTGCAGCTGGCAATCCCAATCATTATGGACGAAGAGGAAATGGCCGCAGGATTGAATCAGTAATAGCGAGAATCCGCTTTGGATATAAACGTCCATGGAGATTCGGAATGTAAAAACAGTTGAGCGGCGGAGTTGCAGAATCTGTGATGAGTGAGACAAACACCGCCTTGACCATTACCTGAGAGAATGTCAACACTGAGAGGCATTAGAAATAAGTGGAAGTGAAGAAGTTGGTCAAACAAAGGAACTTGTTGAAGATGATGAGAGATTACAAAACTTGATGACTATAACAAGACGAGTGACTTTTGTGAAATCCGTAGGGAGAGAGAAAGGGAATAATAGACAACAAACGAGCTGGTGATGTTTATTGTTCGGTAGTGTGGCGATGCAGTGGAAGAGTTCATACCACGCGAGAAGGTGGATCAAAACAGCTAAGAATACCCATGGCTTAATGGGCAATGGATGGAATGAAAGGGGAGATAAGGGTAGAGAAACTGACAGGCAATTTGAAAATGACAATGCGGCAAAAAGTTAAGACCAAGCTAAGGTATTCTATAAGGCGCATTATGAGGAAAATAACAGTTGACGACCATATTCTGAAAATGAGGATACAAGGGGGAAGGGTAATTCTCTCAGAAAATGATCACGGTGTATGTGAAATGTGGAGCAAAAATATTTCTGGTCTTTACAAGAAAACCAGCATAGAAGTTAAGTTTGCTGCAAGATGAAATGCTGAAAGAAACAATGGATCACATTGTAGTCAATGTGCGAGTGGTATAATACACCTTGAGGTGTAAGTATGTAAGACTTATTCTGACGAATGTCAGATTTATCTCTCGCCATGGCTGCAGAAATACTTGATCACCTACTATCTAATTTTATTAAAAAAATGCTCTAAACACGAAATTATCCCAATTTTTGGAAAGAGGCAAACTTATTCCTAAAATTTAAAAAAGAGGGGATAGACAAGAGGCACTGAAACACTGCCCGGTGTCACCGGGAAGCATTGTGTAAAGTGCTGGAAAAAGAAATCGGGTGAGAATGAATGAATGATTTGGAAAGGACCAACAATATAAGAAAAGGTCAGGGAGATTATTTTCCCTTATTATAAGAAAGGGAAAAGCTTGCCTAACAAACTGAATTCTTTGACACTGTTACGAAAATAAGATTGAAACAAAAAAATAGCAGAGTAGACCTTTTCACCTAAATTGTCAGAAACCTTTTGATACCGTTCTTCATGAAAGGTTCGTGTATAAGATGTAGAAACAGGCTGAGATAACACAGAAAAGGGTTAGGGAGTATCGGAGGACAGAAAGCAAAGTGTCACAGTCAGAGAAATAGTTTCAGACTGCAGGAATGTAGCAAGTGGGGTCCCGCAGGCTCTATCCCGGGACCACTGCTGTTCCAAATAGATGTGGACCACTACATCCACTCATGTAGTGCGCTTGTACATATCAGTGTTCTCAGATGATGCAAAGCTGATTAATTTAATAGCGGAGGAAGACTTAGAAGGTTCTTGACAAATTCCTCGAGTGAGCAAACAAGTGGTTGCTGTAATTCAATCCAAAAAAGTGTTAGATAATGAAGATAGGAAAGAAAGAAAGAAAGGTCCACTACCACCCCCGTCCCCCTCCCTGCTGGTCCACTACCACACCCTCCCTCTCCTGCTGGTCCACTACCACCCCCCCTCCCTGCTGGTCCACTACCACCCCCCTCCCCCTCCTGCTGGTCCACTACCACCCCTCCCCTCCTGCTGGTCCACTACCACCCCCCTTCCTGTTGGTCCACAGCCACCCCCCTGTTGGGCCACAGCCACCCCCTGTTGGTTCACTACCCCCCCTCCATGTTGGTCCACTACTACCCCCTTCCTGTGGTCCACTACCACCCCCCCTTTTCTGTTGGTCCACTACCACCCGCTCCTTGTTGGTCCACTACTACCCCCCTCCCTGTTGGTCCGCTACCACCCCACTTCCCGTTGGTCCACTACCATCCCCTCCCCTTCCTGTTGGTCCACTACCACCCCTCCTTCCTGTTGGTCCACTACCACCCCTCCTTCCTGTTGGTCCACTACCACCCTCCTTCCTGTTGTCCACTACCACACCCCCCTCTCTCGTTCTTTGCCACTTTCGCCTCCCTCCAGGGCCCGTACCACCAACCCCCTCTATCCCTGAACCTTACCACCACACCTGTCCTCTATAACCACGTGTCTCCGACCACATTCCACCTATTCTTCTCCCCTGCCACAACCTCCCGCACCAATCCTAAGATCCCACCCGTCCAGATCCACCCCACCATCCACCCCAACCACATCCACCCCCCATCCCACATCCACCCCACCATCCACCCCAACCCACATCCACCCCCCATCCCACATCACCCCCAATCCACATCTACCCTAACCCACTTCCCTCCTCATCTCCCGCCTGCGCACACGCACACACCCATTGTAGAAAATCGCACAAAGGCATTGGAAAATCTTAAAAAAATAACAATAAAATAAAAACAGGATTCCTTACTCCTGGAAGCCCCAAAAGGCATAAAGTGGTCCAGGCAAGCGTCGCGAAATCCTCCAAATGTTTGTGCCTGGAAGACCAGCGGGCGACGACCCGTGGCGAAGAATGCCAGAGATTCGCGAGGTGGGTGGAGACAGGCGGCTGCTGCCGTGATCTGAGGCTCGGCCTCGTCGGTGGAGAGCTGCGAGATGAGCTGAGACTGAAATGTTCGGGAGAGAGAGATGCCCAGACCAGAAGACCATAGAGACCTTGGTTACCGGAGACCGAAACCTGGAGCTGGGAGTGGAGACAGCCAGAGATCAGGGCGACTGTTGTATTAAATATGTTGCGCTTTGCTAAGGCGATTTAGGAATATATCAACTGGTAAGAAGAGTATAGTCAATGAAGTTAATATTTTCAAACTTCCTTAACAAAAAACCCCTAGGGGCGGTTACCTTGCGTTGATTTCAGGGATTAACGTCTGGTCAACCAGGCTGTTGAACGAGGCTGCTCGCAACCTGACGTATGAATCACAGCCAGGTTAATTAGATATCCTTTGGAGATGTTTAGCGAGTTCTCTCTTGAACACTGTGAGGGGTCGGCCAGTTATGTCCTATATGTGTAGTGGAAGCGTGTTGAACAGTCTCGGGCCTCAGATGTTGATAGCCCTCTCTCTGAGTACCTGTTGCACCTCTGATCTTAAAAGGGGGTATTCTGCACATCCTGCCATGCCTTCTTTTCTCATGTGGTGTATTTCTGTGTGCAGGTTTGGGACCAGCCCCTCTACTATTTTCCACATGTAAATTATTATGCATCTCTCCCGCCTGCGCTCAAGAGAATACAGATTTATGCATTTTAGTTGGTCCCAATAGATTAGATGTTCTATTGAGTAGATTATAGCAGTAAAGGATCTCTGCACACTCTCCAGGTCAGCAATTTCTCCAGCCTTGAAAGGGGCTGTCATTGTGCAACAGTGTTCCACTCTAGAGAGCACTATCATCTTGAACAGTGTCAACATAGGTATGGCATTTCCCAGTTTGAAATGTTTGTTATTCACCATGTTGTTATTCTTGCAGTTGTGGTGGCAACTTTTTTTGTGTTCTTTAAAGTTAAGGTCTTCTGACATGATTACACCCAAATACATTACATTGCTTTTTCGCTCTATGGTATGATTTAACTGCGTTTTGTACGTGGTTTCCGTTTTTATATTGATTTCCTCATCATCAGATGCTTGTCCCTCCCCAGGCTGACCTACTTTCTAAGATGTTCGCCATCTTTCAATAATGTTAAATTAGAAGAGTACAACAGCCTGCTGAAATCAATGTTAGAAAAAGCCTTCAACCTTTCAGCGACTCATAGTGGAAACAAGCCTCCCTTTCTGTCAGACTTTGGGGCCTAAGCGTTCACACAGCAACACAAATTGCTGTACCAGTGTTCCTGTCCTCTTCAGTGGCATCTGACTGCCTGGTGAAGGAAATCCTACCTGAGCAACTAGTTCAACAGGCAGGGGTACATGATCCCAGCTTTACGGTCTGCATCACCAAATGGGTCTCTCTCGCAGGACCAGCACCACAACCACCATCACTTGAAGCTCATAAACAATCCAGCTGGGATCGCCCCATTGTCGACCAAGCAGCTGTGACATGCCTAGAAGCTACAACTCCACATGACTCTAAGATGGGCAGCTCCCCATGCAGGAGACATCATATTTGCAACCCCATTATCAGCAACTGGCATTCGTCTCTCACCCCAGGCCCTCTGAATTGCTGTGGCTGTCCGCCTCGCTACCCCAATCCCCATGGAATGTAAGTGGCAGTGGCAGACGGCATGGCCTTCTCTGCCTAAGGACAGGAGGATGGCATGCAAGACACGGCGAGGTTAATGCCATTATTAAGAGAAGCTGTATCACAGCCGGTTGTCCAGCAGAGAGAGAGCCCTGTTATCTAATGCCCCAAAACTTTGATGAGCTTTTCGGTTGCCCAGACGGGATCACGGTGAACCCTTGGAAGAATGGTAGACAGTTGGTGTGGGACTACACTTGAGTTTCAACTTTAGCCAACACCTATGTTGACTTCAGTGCTGCACAGCCAGGCGGGGCTGCCAATCACCGGGAAGCAGCCAAGTCGCGTAAATACTGAGATTTTGATCACCACTATAGTCTTGGCCCCATTGCCTCAGAGATACCTGGTGCCTGGGGTAAAAGTGCAGCTGGTTTTTGGAAGGAGTTGGGTTCAAAGCTAACTGAAACAACTAGAGACCCTAGAGCTGCCAGTTTCCTCTTTCAGCGCCTTAGTGTAGCAATCCAGAGAGGAAATGCTCATTGCATCCATGGTTCCTGCCCACCATCTGTGGAGCTGGATGAACTCTACAACCTGTGAAAAGTGGCCTTGTACCATGTATGACACAATGGTGTTGTTGGTCCACTGTTGTAACCCTTTTTGTGTAATGAAATATTAAAATAAAGTGAGATATATATATACACACACATACAGAAAAAAGGGGTGATGGGAGAAGAAAATACCAAAGTGTTCAGTGAAGATCCACATGATCTTCTCTAAGTACTCTTTATTTTCTTCTCCGAGGTTGTGGGTCCCTACACTTGCACCAGAGGTGGTACCCCCTTTTAGGTTCTATAATATATATATAAATATAATATGTCGTACCTAGTAGCCAGAACGCACTTCTCGGCCTACTATGCAAGGCCCAATTTGCCTAATAGGCCGAGTGATTTTGTTTATTTTCAATAAATTGTTTCCATTCAGTTTATTTGAATTATTATTATTATATTACATTAAGAACATAATTTATTGACTTAGTTGTGATAGTTTAGGTTAGGTTAAGATAGGTTAGGTTAGGTAGGGTTGGTTAGGTTCGGTCATATATCTAGGTTAGTTTTAACTCAAATTTAAACAAATTAACTTATACATTATAAAATGGACAGATTTATCATTTCATAAGAAAAAAAATTAGAAAATTATATAAATTCAGGAAAACTTGGCTTATTAGGCAAAGCGGGCCTTGCATAGTAGGCCAAGTACGACGTTCTGGCTACTAGGTACAACATTATATATATATATATATATATATATATATATATATATATATATATATATAATATGCCATACCTAATAGCCAGATTTGCCTAACAACCCGAATTTCCGTGAAATTTGAATTTGTTTTCTCAAGATTTTCTAAAGTTTGTATTGCATTAATAGCAGTACCCGGCCACGCGTTGCTGTGGCTCACCATTGCATGTGCGTTGCTCAACCACAGCAACCTTCCCTGTCCCCCAGTCCTCACCATTCCCTCCTCACCCGCCTCCTCGTCCTCCCAACCATTCCCCACTCCACCGTCCCCGCCTCCTCCCCACCATCGCCTCTTCCTTCCCACCATGCCCCACTGCCCTGTCCCTTTATCCTCCCCACAAAGGGACAGGGCATTCCTCTATTCCCCATCTCCTCGTCCCCACTATCCCAAACTTCCTCGTCCCCTCGTCCCCCACCATTACTCCCTCCTTTTCACCTCGTCCTCCCCACCATCTCTCACTTCCGTCCCCTCGTCATCCCCACCATTCCCCACTCCCTCGTCCGATGCCTTCCCAAATGGTCTGATGTTCCCATCAGAAAATTGGGAACATCAAGTGATCTGATGTTCCATCACTGAAATATAAGAAAACAGTTAAAAAAATAAATGAAAATATGAAAAAATTGAAAAAAAATAACTAAACTCATGAAATGAACGGTATGGTGAACAACACAGCTCAATTCCAATGTAATTCACACAAAATAATTAAATAAAATGAAAATAAATAAAAATCTATGAAACTTCAATTTATCAATGCAATCAGAAACATTTAATGGAATTGTAACATATTTAGTATGTATGTGTGTTGCTCTTACATGCAACAGATGACGTTTTTTTTTTCAAGAAAAACGAAGTTTTACCTGTCACAGGTGTGGCATCTTTACATATACTTACGAAATAAACGGTATGGTAAACAACACGGCTCAATTCCAACACAATGTCACAAAAAATAATTAAATAAAAAATAAAATAAATCGAAATCTATGAAAATAATTTATCAATGCAATCGGAAACATTGAAATGAAATTCAAAGCATATTTAGTCAAGCGTGCATGTTGCTTTTATGTGGAACAGATGGCGCTGTTTTTAAAAAAATGCATGTTTTACCTGTCAGAGGTGTGGCATCTATATAGTAGGTACACAAAAAGACGCGCGTATTCGAATGCAACGTTGTGTCAAAATTTCAAAGCAATCGGTGAAGAACTTTCGGAGATTACAGCGTGTGTTGCTCTTACGTCCAACAGATGGCGATGTTTAAAAAAAAAAAAAACATTTTTTTCCTGCCACAGGTGAGGCATGTATATAGTAGATATATAAAAGATGCGCCTATTCGAATGCAATGTTGCGTTAAAATTTCAAAGTAATCGGTAAAGAGGTTTCGAAGATTTCCCTCACATGAAAAACATAGTTTTTCAGAAAAGCATTTTTTTTTACCGTCACAGACGTGACATCTATATAGTATGTATATGAAAATCTGACCGGATGCAAATGGAAAGTTGTGTGAAAATTTCAAAGCAATTGGTGAAGATCTTTCGGAGATTAGTGATTTTGAACAAACGAACATTTCCATTTTTATTTATATAGATGTATATTTGCTAACTTAGGTTATTTGATTCGAAACTAACATAGACATTTTATAAAACCTGACCTAACCTACCTAAACATAACCTTCCTAAACCAAACCTTCCCAAACCTTGCCTACCTAAATTTAACCTAACTAAACGTACCCTACCTACACGTAGCCTACCTTCACGTAGCCTACCTAAACGTAGCCTACCTACACGTAGCCTACCTAAACCTAATATATCCAAACCTAACATAACTTAATAACTCATGTTCCTAATAGTATAGATTATTATTGTTAGAAATAAACCAAATTGGAAAGAAATATTTGAAAATAGTAAATAATCATTCTGCCTGTCAGGCACATTAGAGCTTGCATACTAAGCCAAGACGTGCAGTTCTAGCAATAAGACTATTGCCATAATACTTTATTGCTTAACTTCATTTAGACTAATACATTGAGTCCTTTGAAATAAGCATGTCCTTACTCACGCTGTGAAAGCACAGCAGCACCATCAACCTTCACCTTCCACTCTTATCTTTTTAAAATTATTCCGAATGTGACTTACAATGACCTCAAATTGTTTAAAGACCAAGATGAATTGTCTTTTTATTATATAACAATATTTATTTGCTACGGAGAATTCACTAGCACAGATTTATGATGTGTTTTACATTAAATGTATTCGTTACTTTAGAGTCAGAAATAAACAATCATACGAACTCGCGGAGCCTCGTAATTGTAAAAAAAAAAATATTATTGCGCTTGTGAAAATCGTGCGTTTTAATAAGTCTATTTTTTACGTCAGCCAAAAACTAATTAAATTAATATGGATAGCGGTCTGGATGTATATTTAGAGGCACTCGCTAATAAATGCGAACCTAATAAGAATTTTTTATGAGATTTTGGCATGCAAAATGGTTTAAAAGAGAGTACTATTATCAAGAGTAAATTTAACATCGTTTACCCTGGAAGTAGCCTCGCGGCGCAGCCCAACCTCAAGTGTTATTGCTAAGCGATTAATATTTATATTCTTCAATAGTGGTGTTATAACACACATTCCGCCCTGATGGTTTATATGTAAATTGCTTCACCGAAACATAAAAAAACGAGGAATTTTGTTTATTCCTGGTGTATACAGAATATAAAAGTTCTTGTTTTTTTTCATTAAAAGTTGTTAAGTATTTTTCACTAATTGCTAGATAACATAACTTCAAATGTAAATAAGTTTTGACTTTAGAGTTCTTCTAACGTGCATAAGTTTCAAGTGCCCAACAGCTTGACAATTGTGAACATATATATTCTCTTTCTCAC